>PIJX01000031.1:0-678262 GCA_002927005.1 Aspergillus pseudoterreus
TCGCTTGGGAACTACGTTAGTTTATGCAGTAGTTTATGTCAGACAGTAGAGGTGGTTGCCTAAGGCAAGTATTTAGTCAGCATTTTCAGGCACCAGGGGTTAGTTCTTAGGGTTCTTAGGGTGCTCCTCTCAACATCCACAAAACATATCGCGCCATGGCTCAACATGTAGGCTAGTATTTCACGTTGGTGGTGTAACGCGACACGTAACCCCCAATTGCAACGTCCAGCTACTGCGGAAGATGCGTCTGTATCATCGGGGCGTCCAGCGGGCATCGGCCGCGCCACCGCCCTTGCGTTTACTCAGGCCACGGCTTCGACGCTAACTCTTGCGGCCCGGTCTGACCTCGACGCCGTCAACGCCTTCAATGCTGAAATCCTGCCCATCGAGCAGTCCAGCGTTGTTACAACGTCTTTGGATGTGATATCCGACAAAGAGGTCTGTGCAGCAGTCAAATTGGCGAATCAGTATTTGTCATGTATCGATATACTTATCAACAACACGGTATATCTCGCAGACTTCAGGCCTATCGGCGCCACTGAGTTGTCACTGGGAAATGCCTGGTGACGCGCATGCTGTCCTCATAGATAAGCCGGAGCTTGCGGCGAACACCATGGCATGGCTGACGCAGGAACGGCGACCCTGGCTGGCAGGCAGGTATGTCAGTGTCAACTAGCACAGGGAGGAGCTCAAGTCAAGGAAAGACCAGATTGTTCAAGAGAACAAGTTGAAATTAAGACTAGTCGCCCGACGAGTGATTTCTAAATATCTACTGCTCAAGACATTACCCACTTCTGTCTGGCAACTGAATCTCTTGTCTCAAGGCACATCGATATATATTGTTTATCACATATTAGTGCAAGAATTCTCCGCCGGTATAATTTCAAAACTAGATCCAGGGGTCGCTTTGTACCTTGTGTGAGAAAAACGATGTAGAGGAATTATTCTGATTTAATTTGAAACCAGTATTGACGGTTGTGATAATTTCACACACTGACCTCTCACCGTCAGTTAGATTCTAAACCACAACCCACTAGGCGGGGTACAGATTCGTATTTCCGAGATGGTTGATGCTGTGTTCAGTTTGGAGTGTGCGGACTGCGTCGAGAGCGTCGGTTTTGGAGGCGCGGTCGAGTTGCACGTGAGAAATAATTATTGGGAGAATAATACAGTAACTTTATAATGAGCTCTCCGCTCTCTTTTTCGCCCAGGTCGAAGGAGAACCACCTTCGAGCGAAGATGAACGGATTTTATTCGTGATATCTGACTGCCCAGCCAACCTGAGGTGTTTGTCGATGTCTTGTTTGATTTTATTCTGTTTTCCTGCTCGAGTTGACGGTATTGCACCTAAACATCACCTACGCCAAAATGCCTTCCTATATAGGAGATCTGAATAGAAGATGAAACTACGCTGTTTTCCTAGTTATTCAGTCGATGCCAAACGAAACTATCTCCTGTGCTGTTTTTGCTTTCCTTAAAAAAGCCTTGACTGATGCTGCAAACGTCGTCGGGTCTTGCAGCGGTCTATATAGCAATAATGTTAGGTATGAGGTATCAATTATTAGGGATATGGGCTTACGCAAAATGGCTTACGCCGGGTAGAAGAGTAAGCTGCGAATTTGTAATCTACTCACGTCAGCCTTGGTCATGCCAATCCCCGTCTCAATTACGAGAATCAAACACACTCACCATGGCGTGGATCTCTCCAGGGACAGTCCGAATAATCGCCTCCTCATAGTCCCCCGCAGCAACGAGTACAAACGGCGCATCTTCACTCTCCCCAAAGACCGGAATCTTGCCAAAATCCTCCTCGTCCCACATTGGCGACGCAGACTGCATCTGCACGACGCGGTCGTAGAAGCGTTCAAAGTCGGGATTCGGATCTGGATTCAGAGCTAGATACTGCTCCTTCTCCCGATTGTACAGGTCTTCTCCGAAGGAGACGCCACCCAGCCCCGTGGTGTTTGCCTGGTCCGGACGGTAATTCGCCCCGAAGGCGACGATTCTGTCCGCACGGGAGGGGTACTGCATCGCTATCGCGAGCGATGTCACCGCGCCATCGCTCCACCCGATGAAGTTGGCTTTGGAGATTTTGAGGTGGTCAAGGAGGGCGACTGCGTCGGCTGCGAATTGGTTATAAGACAATGGGACGGACAAGTCATCGGTTGATCGGCCGTGTGCGCGTGTGTCGATTGCGACGATGCTGAACGACGACTCGAGCGATTTGATCAGGTGGCCCCACCAGCGCGAGGAGATCTTGCCGCCGTGTAGCAGAACTACAGGGGTGCCGGCTTGGCCGAGACAAGGGCCGAAGAGCGAATACCAGAGGGAGATGTTGTTGAGCTGCGCGTATTCTGCATGGTACGAGGGTGGAAGTTCGGGGGTTGGTGGGAGGATTGTCCATGGAGGGGTGAATGATGCTACGGACATTGTTACTGCGAAAAGCGTGATGATTGAGAGTTTGAGCATTTTGGCTGGTTCACTTGTAGACTCTTTATGGCGATGGTAGGCTTATTTATACAGACACATCTAGGAACCCGCTTATCCCCGTGACCACCTGCTAGTCCGCGGAATGGCTAGGCATTTGCTAGATTTGGAATATCCTCTATTGTGCATTGGCCCCTTTGGCCTCATTGTCATCTGAGTCCTGTTTGGACAATCCACGCTCTTCGGCCGGTCGGCCGCTGGGGCAAGGATTTCATGAGAATGGTGGACTAATTTTCGTCATAGTGCCCATATCGCTTACATCGCTTGGTCACAATGGGGCATGGACTGATAGACGGGCCATATCTCGACTCACCACGTATCTCGCCATAAGCCCTTCGCACCTCGGACTGCCGCGCGTGCTAGGTGCCGAAATAGTCGGTACACCAAAAGTGCTTCGATCGGAATCTGTGCTAGTACCACTCGGCCAACCCTACTGTGGTCGAAATTATCTGTTGTATCTGGGCCTCTCATGCTGCCTGCCCATAGCTTCGCCGTCCATACAAATCAGGTAGGGCGAACAGGCCGTGCACCATGCTCGACGACACGGATTTCGATCTCCGAGGTCCTGAACTAGCGGTCAAGGTTGATCATAATAGGGCCATCAATTTTGTAGATTTAGATGAATTCAAGTCCTTGCAGCCGTTCAGATTAAGCGTTATTATACACAGTAAGTTAGACTCCCGCATATTGACAGAAGGTCATGGAATTGTGGAACTTGTGCTGTATTTTTGGCTTTGGTAATATTTCCGGCAGTGTAGGTGTATGGCTTTTATGTCCGCCCTGGTTGCAGGAACCTGCCGGGGTGCGCGGGGCTGGTGTGGTGGACGCAAGTCAATGGAATTTCGGCCCAGAAGCACGATTTTCGAGCCCATCGCTCTCGATCTTCTTTGAAGGTCGCTCCTCTCGCTGCGTCTCGCACATCCTTACAGCAGTTACTTTGCTGAGGCCGATTTAGGTTCCCCATCTCTATAAATATACGCTGTTCCTACTTCTCTTCCGCTTCCTCCATCCGACCGCTCTCCCCCCCACCATTCTCAACCTCACATGCATCCATTTTCCCTCGCTGTCTTTGGCCATCCCTATTTATTGCATTCATGTTTGTTGCGGCTGGTCCACTATGGTGCTGTCTCTCTCACTCAGCCTTCCTGTAAGTGATGCCTTTATCCCCTTCATGAATGCTTTCTTCGTTGGTTTGACAGGCAGATGAGTGGCCGTAATGTTGCCCTTCCTATGGATAATTTCTATGCTCATCAAGCTGCTGTAACAGAGATTCAATCTAATGGCTATCCACTACAGAATACCCTTACTATGTTGCATCCTGCGGACTCTAAAAGCCGTTATCAACTTCTTGATCAAGGGAATATCTTCTGTAGGAAGTCATACTAGAAACAATGGTAGATTCACTTTATCCTTCAAGAGTTTGCGATTAATCGTGATATAATCACCTCAGATGAATGTTCTAAAAGCGATTCGGGGAATCCAGAGCTGGGAAATGAAACTTTCTGGACAGGTAATCCAGAATTACTTTAGAAAGGCTCTAGATTCTCAACCATCATATCACGAGCCTGCCAGCATTTCTGGATAACATACAGAAATCATTTTCCCTCAAGATCTCTACACCTATCCAGAGCCTAATGGATATTAATACGTTCCCTAATCCAGCAGAGGAAGCCGTCCAGGATATTCCTAATGATACCCAAGGGGCAAGCTGAGACTACTGTTGCATATATTGCAGTCTTCATATGGATATTTTCGGACAATCCTCGCTAAGACTCGTATATGATGGCTGGTTCAATTCACGGACCATGGTGGTATCTGAAGACTAACGGAGGACTACCTTCCCGTATTGTTTGCAACGATATAGAAAGACTCGAGAGAGATGGAGAACATAACATCCTCTGCGTGTAAGGTGCCCTAACAGTTCGAAACGAGGTTCCTGAAGTGCACCGAAAGACCACGCCCAGCTTGAATATTAGGCTCCACTGCAGTCTATGCATTAAGCGTTCTCAACAGCCCTGGTAAAGCATAGCGGACAGGTAGACTGAAGCTTGGTTTCCTTGCCCAGCGGTGTCGCAAGATGAATCCCGTCCCGAGTAGATACCCTGATGATGCACCTTGGTACCGGTACAGTAACGCTCGTTGTACCACTCAACAGTTGGATATGGGTTCCCAGTGGTCTCTCTCCATAACCAGCTACTCTCCCAACTGAGTGGACCGGCACCCGCCGCAGTCACGCAGGCACCGCACCCGAAGTTCCTTACGGTGAACTCCCGAGTCACACATCCCCCATAATAAGACGGGGCAAAGGCATTCCCGCCGCCTCGTTTCTCCAGGCTTCTTTTGAATAGGGTCGTGGTCGAGAGGTCGAGGGTTTCGCCGGCAGAGATCTTATACTGCGGCACACGTGCCATGGGCTCCCAACCTTCAGTCGTGTTCAGAGTCAAATACTCTAGCCACTCTTCGCGCGTGAGACCTGGTTTTTCAGCCTGCTCGGCGGGGAGGGCAATGGCTTGTTGCACTGCAAGAATTATGGCCAATGCTGAGATGGAGACCTTCATGATGAGAGAGTCGAAGTCGATACCACTTGCTATTATCGGGGACGAGATGTAGATTCAGGGATCTCTGGGGCTAGGTCTCAGGAAGGAGAGCCGAAAAGATTGAAGAGGAGGGGCGTGAGGTCCAGGTCAGGAGCAAGAGCTTCTTTGAGACTGGAATACGTGATATTGCCTTCGGATGTTCGGGCAATTTATACAACCGAACGGTCAGTCCTGACTCTTGCATAGTACAACTGAGCAGCAGAACGATGCGCTAGCGGCCGCAATCGTCTAACTGGCTGAAGGGTAACATGCTCAGCCGACGGTGTTTGACATCAACTACCAATGTACTAGCGGCCGCAATTGACTATGCGCCTGAATGATGACATGCTCAGCTGACGGTATTCGACATCATCTACCAATGTACTATTGGTTTGATGCGGGCTGTCTGATTGATGGTTATTCTTCTCGCAATTTAACTAGAGCGCAATTGACTTGGTGGCCATTTGCCTCTCCTGACCTACAGCGGCTTCTTAGAGACATGGGTTATTATGCCAATCCATTCTTGGCTGAGGCAGCCTGACTTAATTAATGCGTAGCTGGAGCATGCTGGACACCGCGGATGGTAAAACAATGCGGCCGCTGGGTTCTTCTGTTCCTGTCTCCACTCCAAAGCCCGGAGGAAGTACTATATAAGAGTGCAACGACACTTCGCATATACGGTCAGACACGGCCTCAGCCCAAGACTTTATTTCTCTTGCTGTTGCTCTTGCAGGTTCACATTTTTCCCTCACTCACTAAGACTCAATTCCAATCCAGAATTCCACATCATGAGGGTCAAAGCCTTTGCGTTGGCCATGTCTCTTATGGCTGTACCACCTGCCTTCTGCCTACCGACCGACCAAGTTGAAAAGCCCGGCCTTACGCACGAGGAGTGGCTAGAATATCTTTCTCTCAACACCACTGACGGCTGGGAGCCGATGACCCGTGTCCCGCTCTACGAGATTACTGAGCCTGGCCAAGTCCTCGACCTGGCTGATACCACCCTCTATAAGCGGAGCTTGGCCAAGCGAGCCGGCGCAAACGCCTTCGAGGCATTCGAAGATGGAATCTGCTCCTCGCGCCTATTCCGAATCGCGAACTTCGGCTGTGGAGTATGCGTTTCAGTGAAGTACAGTTTTTGCAATACGTGCACTTGGGGCAGTAGCTGGCTATGGAGGCAAACCAATGACAATCCATACCCAACTGCTGATTGGTATGCTTCGAATGATTGCAGTGGTAGCCGTGTTCACCATCAGGGGATCGAACCTGGGAAGTCCTTTTCCTGTGATACTGTGGCTAGGTGGGGCGTTTCTCGCTACCAGTCCGCAATGCTTTACCAAGGGTGTTGATTCAGCATGTCTTCAGCATCAGTCAGATTGAGATTAATTCTATCGTCAGGTTGGGGCCTTTCAGTCACGTTCTCGTGGTTGGTTCGTTCTATGCATTCCTACCACAATTAACGCTGCATGTATCTACTTTCTGTCAAACTCGAGGACATTTACTGCATAAAATCAATGTGCGGAGGACGTGCGTATAGTTGTCCGTTATGAAGTCGACCTGTGCACCTCTTGGTTTCGCTCCCTTCATACAAGTAGAGAAACCCTATCTTAGAGGTAGCAGAAAAGCCCAGATCACCGAATAATAGACATAGCGATCAATCGTGTTTTCCCGGGTTCGGCCCAGCTAGCGCCGCAAAAACTTTCTCGACAGAACATGGCCATTACAGACAGAAACATAATCTTGTATGCTCGTGCTGAGGTATCCTAAGAGAAGAGGATTGGTCACGATTGAACGCTCAGTATCCCGATGTCAATGACACGTGATGGGCTTATGCCGTTTTGGGGAAGTTTTGCGGCGCTAGTGAGCAACGTGTCGCCTTTGGGATACGATCGATAGACTACCATCGATCAGGCCAGAGACCATAATCCAACGAGGATACAAACTTAGACTATTTCCAGCGGTCTCCGATAATCTAGGCCTGTCTTCGTTATTGCCGAACCTGTCATGGTTCGCGAATCTGGGAGAAGTCGGGGCTGCAAGCCCTGTCGCCAGAAGAGGATTAAGGTAAGCAGCGAAGTGCCTAAAGCATGAGTTGACCCACTTGTATGGAGTATTCTCTGAATCATTCCACACGTAGTATCCTTTGGTCTTTCCGGCCTCCTGGCCGTCTACGTGTATTGTCTATATTTGCTAAGTCTGGCGGTCCGCCTAGTGCGATGAAAAAGAGCCGGAATGCGGCCAGTGTGTCCGTCGCGGCAGGAAATGCCCCGGTCCATTGAGGGGACTCATTATCTTTGAGTCTAAGCCCGAAGACCCCACTAAGTTCCGGCGCCTGGCTGATGGCCGTGACCAAACCCCGAGATCCTTGTCCTTGATTGACGAGAACGTTCAGCTGGTAGCTTCGGTGCCTCCGGACAGCGATCGGGCCTTGAGGCCGGGCGCTCCAGACCCATTCTCTGCGATGGTGGTACCACTAACTGGGCGCACCAGTGGCCACTTTCAGCATTGTAAGTGCTGCGCAGACTCGTTGCAGTGCCAATGGTTGCGAGGTGGTGTGTTACATGAGGAACTGATTCTGTTGTGTATGATGTAGTCATGCTGCACACTGTGAGATGCTGCTGGCCGTTTCGTCCCGAGATGCTGGGGATTTGGTGCGGACAACAAGCTACTACTCAGCCGGCTATATTCTACGGGATGATATCGATGTCTGCATCACACCGATTCCATCTTGATCATGATTACGGAACAAATAACCCAAATTCGTCCCAATGGATGCTGCAGGCCTATGAATCTCGTTCTAGGATAATACAGAATATTCAAGAGGCAATCGATAACATCGCCACGGCAAATGTCGAATTGATCATCGTCACCATTGCCATGCTTGTTTGTGTGGAGGTGTGATTCCCAACTTGCTGGAGCTCATGTGCGGACTGAGCTGATGACAGATCCCTTCTTTTCAGGCCTCCAACGCGAACATCGCGGAAATGGATATTCACATGGCTGGTCTACAGCAGTTAATTCAATCCTCCGGTGGGGTTGACCGTCTGGACATGTCTACAATCTCCTTTCTAGTGGGGTAAGGATATATGCATTGTTTTCAAACCGACCACTCTCATACTGAAGCTCGGGTTCTTTAGTATGGATATCCTGTGCGCAGTTGTGAAATGTACTCCTCCTGCTCTTCCATTGGCGCCGAAATATTTGGAGTACACCATGAATCATCCAGCTCTCACCATCTATTCCTACAGCCCACCGGAAGAGGTCATCTTGAGCCTACCCAGTGACAACATCTTTTGCAACTTGGGCTCCCGGTTCCGAAATTCTACATGGGCGGGGCTAATTGACCGGTCTCTCAAAGCCGCGATTGAGAATTTCTGCAACCTTATTGTGCACTACGAGACCGATGACCAGCGACGGGAGGGCAAGAAGATCGCCACGTACGGGGATAATAACCCTTGGAATCTATCGCAGCGTTATCTCCTCTCATTGTCTTACGAGCGCCTCGGCCCTGGCGATATCAGAGAATCGCTCCGCCGCTCAATGCTCGCGTACTCCATGACGCGCTACTGCAAATTTGGCGCATTCCCTTGCATGGACGAGGTCGCCGCCAGACTCAGGGAGAGCCTTGTCCCTAGACTTGACACCTTTCTTTCGACTGCACCCGATCTCCTCTTCTGGATTCTCTTTGTCGGTGCTTTGACGGCCAGACAGTGCTCCGAGCACTACGTCTGGTACTGTGCTCATCTGGGCGGCGTTTCATCAAACATCGGCCTTGTTGATTTTAGGGATGTGCGATTGCTCCTTGAAAACTTCTTCTATATCCGCCGACATGGGGACACAGCTGCGGAGAAAGTTTGGCAAAAGGTCTCATCACAAAAACTCAACAATATTTATAACAATAACCATGAGGGTGTTATTGGGGTGAGCGTACCTGAAGTAGGTAGGATGTAATAGCAATGGAATTTCTAATAAGCGGACTACGTTCTTACTCTTGCGCTCGGACTCTAGACATGCAACAGTTTCTGGTCACTTATGAGTAATGTTGGTTATTAACCGAAAATTCGGAGATTATGACCTGGTGATGACTGTTCTACACAATAGAATGGCTTAGGCGACGATTCATCGGCGAGTCTCCTTATCTACGGCATGAGCCTACCCACTGAGTCGGTCAAGGAACGGGCACAGGGCCGGGGTACACCGAACTCTACCCTCGGCCGTCTGACTATTGCCCGCAAGAGGAAACTTTTGCGGCGCTAGGGTTTGACAGGCTGATGCTTATTCAGCATAACGGGGGGCATGGGTCCTAAGTAGACCCACACCATTACCTCAGGCGCAGCTTCGACATAGTAGTTCCTGCCCGAAGCTTTGTATTGGTCCCCATCGTAGGATATGCACCTCATGGAGTGCTCTTCTTGAGATTTTGCCATTATGAAATTTCCTATTTTATGCCTGATGCCGTAGGTGGCTGCTTGCTTGCCACAGTCGATAGCTGGACGAATTTCAGATTAAGTTAACTCAGCTCATCAGCTGGTTAGAATTGCGAAGCGGACAGAATGAAGAGCCACTAGGAACGAACCGTCGGTTGTAACTGGTACAGATCAGCCAGCCACAATCTCCAGAGAAATTATGGCGCCTTGCGTGGGACGCAGGAACTCATCCTCAGCTGGCGGCAGGTGTGCTGGATTGGCCTGAATCGATTTCCGGCACGCCATGGCATCTGTGAACAGACGGAAAAAAGAACGAAAAATATAAAAATCCGCGGATAAGGACGAACCGCTTACTTCAGTTGGTAAGAAACCTTCGCTCAAGAGTCGGAAGAATACAGATATATAGTCGTACTCGATACTCTCTCGGTGTCCGTGTCTGATATTCACGACACCACCCTCTCAATTGCTCCCCGCTGCTGTGCAAGGTAGAGTTGTCATGATGAGCGAGGTGTCTGGCGTGGCTGAGATCCGCAAACCTCATGCAATGAATGTCTGCAAATTGTGTCGATCGCAGAAGCGCAAATGCGACAAGAAGTTGCCTAATTGCACTCGGTGTGAGAAGTATGAGCCATTTTCCCAGTGAGGTATAGTCGTCGATGGGCTCACATTGTTCTTGTCGAAAGGTTGGACTTAAAATGCAACTATGACTGGTATCCAGGGGAAGCCCAAGCTTGCCACCAATACAAGTCTTCATTGGACTTTCTTCTCTTTCATGTCCCGGTGGTGTCAGGTCAGCAATGGCTGCCTAGCACATCTCCGCCTGTGCAATCCTGCACACAGAATATCGATTCCCGCAGCCTTGCTATCGACCGATTCTTCGTGGACTTGGTGGTCAACGCTTTGCTTGACCGAAGCGTGTCAGTAGACGCTATTCTATGTGTTTACTTTCGGAATATTCATCGGTGGTTACCCGTTATCCCGGAGCAGAAGTTCCGAGCACGGATATCACAGATTCATAGTAGCCGTTCGGCGGAACTGGCGCTTCTCTTACTGGCAATGTATCTTCTCACGGAGAACGAATGGGGCAATACCCGCAACCAGAGGGAAGGCCAGCAACATCTTTATCAGCAATGCAGCTGTTTAGTCTCGTTTTTGCTACTGGTGCGCGGACCATCCTTGGAACTGGTACAAGCAGGCTTGCTACTCATCCTATATGAGTTGGGATCTGGCTCCTTGGAAGCCGCGTTCTTGCGAGTAGCAACATGTGCTAGGCTTGCGTATTCACTTGGACTACATGTTGATGAATCCTTCGTGGACGACTGCTCTGCCGCGTGGTGTCATGCGGAAGAGCGGAGAAGAGTCTGGACTGGGTTGTACATGATGGACCGGTCAGTAGAAGCAAATCATCGTTTGGATTAGTTCGGAGATTGACTAATACCATTAAGCCTTGTTTACCAGATTATGCCAGATATAGTGGCACCGCATGCGGTTGGAGAGCCCGACGATGACTTCCCGCTTCCAATTGGCGACCAGGAAAGCGAACACAAGCCAAACAAAACATTTCTGTCTTTCAAAACCTCACTTAATATTCCATTGTCTTACTACACTCGCGAGATACAAGCGGTTAGAATTCTAGGAAACGTCCAGATGCTCCAGAATTTAGCGCGACTGGATTCGTTTCAACAGCATTTTCATCTGATCGACAGCAATTTGATGCAGTTCATGCAGCGACTGTTCGAGCAAAGCGCTGGCTGGGAAGCCTATCTTGGCGCCATTGCAATTGCCCTGATGTATGCGTCAAAGTCCACACGTCTCCATTTTTGCTGAGTCCTGAGGCTAAATCGCGAAAATCAGGGCTACTCTCACTCTCCACCGGAGCCAAGTGGGATACGGGGCTCCAAGTTCCATAGCACAGCATCCGGATATACTGCACAGAGCCCCTCTGTCCATGGCCGCAGTATCCACCGTTATCAACATGGTCCGTGACATTTGCTTACAACTGAATGCACTCGAAGCTATAGAAGAGATCTCCAGGGTCCCGCTACCAGCTGTCATGTGTATTGGCGAGACAGCTCTTACGGCAATTTGGTTAAAACAAGCAGACCCTGACGAGTCGCATGTTGATGGTCGAGCTTTCAACCTAGCGCTGGAACGTGTTAGGCGCTACTGGGTCCTCGCAGGTATAGGCTATCCAAGTCTGCGGTAGCCATTGCTGATATTGAAACTAGATTACTATATGAAGAGGCTTGTCTGGAATGAAGCTGAGCACCTTGACCGTGGTATGCAACATTCCGTTCAGAACCGGATGCCCTTGTAAGGTAAGGAGTGTTGACTACGAAAGAAAGCAATGAATAAAATACTTTCAAAGGAAGCCATGGCTCATAGATCTGGATTACGGGCCTACGCCTGCCTATACTATAAACAAGTCCCAGTATTCAACAGAAAAGCATTATGATCGATAGTCATTACCTCATCTCGCCGGGTACGGTGCTTCAAGCTTCGGCAGCAAATCCAGCGCCTGGGTCAAAGTGTCGGAGCCTCCTAATATGTTCTGGCGAGCCACCAAGGAAGATGGAGGCGCAGCGTTACTCAGGAACTAAAAATTACCACATGTGGTTTATTACAGAGCTCCAACTGGCCTTGCAAATCTTGCACCTGGCATTGCAACCCATATCCTCTTGTAGAGATTTGTAGGCATCCCACAGATTGCAGTGCCACTTGTTCCATTCATGTGAATTTTTGATAGCCAACAGAGGCTAGCGAAATTTCAGTGTGTTCTAGTCTAATTCGATGTGTTGCCTGTCAGTGTTGTGCTGTTGGTAGCCTGGACCGGGTTATGGCATGATGGGACTTCCCTTTCTACATGGACTTCTGACATACTTTGTCCTTCCCAAGATACCGCTCGATTCAATCTCACTCACTTACGTTAATATCATCTACCGGGAAAGGAATATGGAGCACTGTCTTCGACAGTGGCGTATCGTAGCAAACGTCGCATTATTGGTTATCAGTGAAATCGGACCCTTCAAGGTCCAATAATCATCATGCTTTTGCTTAGCGCCGCAAAATCTTCCGAAAGGGCACTAGCACCAGGAAATAAAAGTTTCAACTAGCGTCGTGTCTTGTGTCAGCTCAGCTCCATCCTTGCTGCCTGAGGCAAGCCTGAGCAGAGGTAAGAAGATCATTGAGGTTTAACAGCTTCCCTACATCACTTTGTGGGCCTTGCTGTGCTATGGTCATCTTGACAGAAAGCAGTAAGCAGCCACTTGTTTTATTCGCCGCTAAATCCGCAGGGATCGGCCGCTAGCTCGGGGGTTGGAGATGGCACACCGGAAACGTACTGAATACGATAGAGAACATCGTCTACATAAACTTCCTGAATCCCCCAAGCACTTGAGGCTCACTGTCCGATTTCATACTTCTGCCAAGCTGAATATATTCCGCTGGCAATTGAAATGTCTCCACTATCCGGTAAAGTTGCCCTTGTCACTGGTGCATCCCGAGGCATCGGACGCGCAACGGCTCTCGCCCTCGCTAAGGATGGCGCCGACGTCGTCGTGAACTACGTCTCCTCCACTGCAGCCGCCGACGAAGTCGTATCAGAGATTGGGTCTAATCATGCGCTCGCCGTCCAAGCGGACGTATCGAAGCGCGAAGATATCACGCGCTTGATCAAGACGACAGTCGACCGATTCGGCAAAATCGATATTCTCGTCCTTAATGCAGGCCTACTCTGGCAGAAGGGGGATCTACTCAGTATCACCGAGGATGGATTCGACAAATTGTTCGCTGCGAATGTGCGCAGTCCCTTGTTCACCGTGCAGGAGGCTGTTCCGCATCTCGCAGATGGTGGGCGGGTGATGCTCTTCTCGACGTCGCTGGCGGCATTCAGCGGTGTTACCCCGAATTATCTTCTTTATACAGCGAGTAAGGGGGCAGTTGAGCAGATCACGCGTGTTCTGGCGAAGGATCTGGGGAGAAGGGGGATCACCGTGAACACCATTGCGCCGGGGCCCATCGGGACGGATGCGTATTTTCTGGGGAAGACGGAGCAGATGGTGCAGCTTCAGAGTAACTTGGCCCCTATGGGACGGTTGGGGAAACCCCAGGAAGTTGCGAATGTGGTCTGTTTCATTGCCAGCGATCAGAGCCAGTGGGTGAATGGACAGACGATCAGGATCAATGGTGGGATGACGGTGGGCTGACCAAACCAGTCCCTGGTATATTTGTCAGTCTTAGCGAACGTGCTTCGACTTTCTGAAACATCTGCATGTATGCAAACTTAAATCAGTAGCGCAGTCACTATGGGTTTGATGGCACTTCCGGATTAGCTAGGTATCTCAATTTCTGCTGTATGAACTTGACCATGACAATACCGTTCGTGAAACTGTGCGCGTGCCAAATGACATGTTGGAGAGTCGTCAAGGACATGTGCGCTTGGGATGAAGTAGAAACGAGGGCGAATTGGCAGGCGTTGTACACTTATGACGAGAGAAAGTTGTCGTAATAACAATAGCACCAAGACTTGGCAGACTTGACATGTGAGGTTCGCAATAGAGACCTTTTTTTACATGTGAATGTCCAAGACGCTTTCCTTAGAACTGCGACTTTTAGACAAAGGGGTAGAGAGATCAAACCATCACGATCGATCGTACATTCTAGAAGTTCAATCTAACAGGGAACAAGGAATTCAGCCTCGATACCTGGGATGCTAACGCAATTATCAAAACTTCCGAACCTTTCCAGGAATGGTAATCCACCGGGAAACTGGGAATTGCGCGCCACAGATTAGTGAGGAGGAAATTAAAAGCTCGCAAAGCCCTTAGCATGTCCATATTGGCCGGGAAAATGTTCTCGCGTCAAAATATTATCCTGGTCAAATATCGATAGCCGTCAGGGCTCATATATTTAAGGTCACAGTAAGGGCGGTGTTATAAGATAGCATATCAGACAACTAAAAAGAGTACACAAAAGGGACTCCACAGGTCCTTGCTTTACCAGCACGATTTGCTATCCCGACCCATGGGACAACAAAGCTGGTGACCAAGGGCGGGTACTAGTAGGTTTGCTTGGCATAAATGTGACTTGACCTTCCTGTGACATGTCCGGCGTTCAGGGCGGAGCCAGACCCGCCAACCTAAGGGCGACTCCACCGTCCAGATTCAGATTACTTCTATATGCTCTACTTTGGAGTCTTGCTCATCCATCGCGAACGCCGGGACGATGCCATGTGCGCGAAGAGATAGCTAGGATTGGAAGACGTACAATTAGATGGAGGATCTTGCCCTGGACTTATTGTGGATGGCTCACTCCGGACCGTATGAAGGTAGAGAGGCTGCTTCTAGTGTAGACACCTCACTGTTCATATATTGCTGGATCGCCTGGAATATGACTGAAAGTCTGCTTTAGTAATGGCAAAAAGTGTATTTGTACCAACCAGTATTCTAGCAAATGCTCTTTCAATTGGTTGCAAGCGGAATAGCTTGCATAGGAGTCGCCCAACGCCCGTTGAGGGGCGGACGGAATATGAAGCGGACGAGGCTGAGAATGGACCATGCACGAAAAAAGATGGATCTTTGGCAAGCACAGACAGCAAGCACACGATGATCAGGGGACCTTGAAAAATGTTACCATGGATGGGTGGAGTTGAGTCAGTTCTTTTATCGGCGATTTACATGATTAGCAGCGTCAGCCTTCGATATCTTTAGGTCGCTCGCTCCGTCGTATGTGCTGACAGAATGGCGTGCTCTGCTTCAGGATAGCTTCCCCAGATTCCATAATGATCACATGCCCAAGCTGCCTGATGTGCTGGGCAAAATCTTGTTTGATATAAGGTCAGCGTCTACAACAAATAAGAAAATCTGTAGTAGCTGAATATGTGGCAAAAATCACAGCATTGCCGGGCTTGCGGCAAATGTCATGTCGCCGAAACACGTGGTCCAGCATAGTTTGCACTGTGCTTACGTCGAATCCGCCCAGCACATCGTCCAATAGAAGTATTTATGTCCGCGCGTTGAGTGATAGCTTCCCTGAGAAGAGTTGTAGCTTGTCTTCTGGTGTAAGCATTGTGCCAATTGCTAAGAGATTGCCATGGATCTCATCTGTTTTTCTGTAGTATTCTGCAGGCTTATCTCTTGCAGCGCCTAGCGGCTTCAGCGTTAGCTGTTTCCAAAGGATATCCTTCCGTTGTAGCTACCGCGTCGACCTTGCGAGATGTTCGAAAAGTTGGTCGTAAATATCAGAGACAATATGGATCGTCGCATTAGTGGTTTTGGATAATACAGTGGTGAATTTAAAGAAAGGCTGGGCGATCCAACGGAGATACACGATCCGGCGCCATTCCTCCTGATGAAGCAAGCGTTAGGCCTCGAAGGCGATATTCGGAGCAAAACTTGTTGAATATAGACTGTAACCTTTTGCACGTCGAAGCATCTCAGAAGGTGAAATACCAGCTAGTCTTCACATCTTGTATCGGAACTATTCTTGGCGGTCACTCCGTGGTTAGTCTACCTAAACTAGGGAAAGGGGCCGGCTCGCCTAACTTAGACCCACCTTACCAGGATATAACATCACTTAGACTGTCAATTATTCCCCACACACAGAGAGGAGCTGTACATGATTTATTCCGTAATACTGGTTGCCCTTGCTTCAGTATCCTATTTCCTCAAATGGTGTAAGATCTGGCAACTGTGTCTAACCCTTTATTTGTCTATTAGGTACGTAATCTGCTTTGGCTCGGTTTGATGATTGATTATGTCATACCATCCCGCGTTCGATAGTTAAAAAACCCACAAACAATTGCAGAAACCTCCTTCCTCCTCCCATGTTGATCCTCTTTTTGATAACTGATTATTCTACGATCACTACCAGGACAGACCTTGCCATTATGCGTGAAGTCGTATGTTACACTCGTGCTCACTCACTATGATACGCAGCATCCCAAACAACCTTGCTGACTTGTGCCAGATCCACCTCCAGATCGGTCAATGTGTAAGTGCGCACCAAAACTCGATAGACTGTATCTACCCAGAGCTAATTTCTGGTATCCTTAACAGGGTAACCAAATAGGTTCGGCTTTTTGGTATGCCATTCAAATGAACACTGCAGCTTAAAATATGGATGATATTAGGAGAGATTGGAGTATCACCTCCTAAAGAAAGTATTTTACTGATCCGTATCGAAGGGAAACCATATCAGGAGAACATGGCCTCGATAGTTCCGGCCTGTCCGTTGAATGTCCACTTTACTCGTGAATCCAGATCAATCTGACAGAAGTACAGATACGTTGGCTCGACTGATTATCAATTAAAGCGAATGAACGTGTATTTCAACGAGGTTCGTGCTGCATATTTCTCCATCTTTATATATACACGAATGTTGCAGAAAACCGCTGATATCTAAGAACAGGCTAATGGAAACAAATACGTGCCTCGCGCTGTCTTAGTTGACCTTGAGCCGGGTACCATGGACGCCGCCCGTTCCGGCGCTTTCGGTAGACTTTACAGGCCCGACAACTTCGTCTATGGACAATCAGGCGCAGGAAGCAATTGGGCTAGGGGTCATTACACGGATGGCGCTGAGCTGATGGACCAGGTCATTGATGTTGTCCGCCGGGAGGCTGAGACCTGTGATTGTCTGCAGGGCTTTCAAATCACTCATTCACTTGGCGGTGGTACTGGAGCTGGTATGGGTACGCTCTTGATGTCTAAGATTCGTGATGACTTTCCCGACCGGATGATGGCTACTTTCTCTGTTGTACCTTCTCCTAAGGTGTCAGACACTGTCGTAGAGCCTTACAATGCCACTCTGTCAATCCACCAGCTGGTAGAACATGCTGATGAAACGTTCTGCATAGACAATGAGGTAAAGCGCTGCTCTGCAGAGCAAGCACGACATAAGAGCTGATCATACGTTACAGGCATTGCACGACATATGCACACGTACCCTTAAGCTGTCTGATCCATCTTATGGCGACCTTAACCACCTGGTCTCCACTGTTATGTCGGGGGTTACTACTTGCTTTCGCTTCCCGGGGCAGCTCAACTCCGATTTTCGCAAGCTCGCTGTCAACATGATTCCGTTTCCTCGGTTGCACTTCTTCATGGTTGGCTTCGCCCCACTCACCCACCCAAAGGCGCTTTCGTTCCGTGCAGCAACCGTGCCTGAGTTGACTCGACAGATGTTTGACCCTCAGAATATGATGGCGTCTTCTGACATCCGGAATGGACGATATCTCACTTGCTGTGCTATCTTGTATGTCTTCTGAACCTTTTGTCTCTCGTATCATCTGCTAATCCGACCACCTACATCAGCCGCGGCAAGATATCCATGAGGGAGGTTGAGAACCAGATGCAGAATATACAGAACAAGCACAAGAGCAGTTTTGTTGAATGGATACCCAACAATATTCA
Organism: Aspergillus pseudoterreus; assembly: GCA_002927005.1. Taxonomy (NCBI): domain Eukaryota; kingdom Fungi; phylum Ascomycota; class Eurotiomycetes; order Eurotiales; family Aspergillaceae; genus Aspergillus; species Aspergillus pseudoterreus. The sequence continues at coordinate 17,902 of PIJX01000031.1, forward strand.
AACTGCTCTCTGCGCCATTCCGCCCCCTAGGCTTAGAATGTCTGCAACCTTCGTTGGCAATTCTACATCCATCCAGGACGTTTTTAAGCGGGTTGGTGATCAGTTCTCTGTTATGTTTCAGCGCAAAGCTTTCTTGCATTGGTACGTCAATGAAGGGATGGATGAGATGGAGTTTTCTGAAGCACAAGGTAACATGAACGATCTTGTCTCTGAATATCAACAGTATCAAGATATTCCGCATGGCGGAGATTATTGATTTCTGAGAATATCTCTAAAAGACATCCAACCCTTATCATTGTTCTCGTCTCGTTAGTCTCGTAATAATTATGGTTTGGAAGAACAGGTTCCAAACACTGGTCAGACTCCAGAAGGTAATAGCCCATCAATTAGCCCTTACGGATAGCAAGCTACGGTATGTGGGTAGCCCTTTAATTTATCGGTTGCTAGTCTAGCCAAAGAGAGTTTACACGAAGGCTGGCGGTTCCTAGCGCATAGTGTGGATGCATGCAGATCCTAGAATACTTTTTCCACCGAACCATGGGATATCACTAGAATTGAAACTCTACGTACATATATTTTATCAACCTGGTCCTAACCCATAACAAATTACCGACGAGTCATATTTTGCTAATTCTCTGCTTCGCCTCCTGTTCCCCTTCAAAGTTCTCCATTTTCCTTTGGCTTACCTTCATGAACCATTCTCTCCTTGTTTCGGGTTTTCATCGGAATCAGTTCGTAAATGAAGGCGGCTTTCAGCGGACTGTTTGCCTCCTATCTTTTGCGTATGAGACTCTTTGTTGGCATCTTGGTTAACATTGCTGGAGTGAGGAACTGCAGCATAGGGATGTGAGATGCTTTTTCGCAGAGGATGGGCCGTGCCAGTCTTAATCACTCCGCTATCAGTCACACTGCTGGATGAAGAAAGAGCAAAGTCTCCTGAGTCAAAGTATCTCCTCTCCTTTCAATTGTCAGTAGAATTCGTCGGAAGCTGGATAAAATATTATGTTACATGAGACTGTCTTCTCATTATACCTCCACCATGAGGCAAGCTCCCGTACATGCGTAGTAGACGTCTCTCGTTCTCGGGCAGTGGCTAAAGAACAAACGGGTCAGCACAGCATTACTTTTTGTCAAAATGAGGTTACTTTGGCATGGTTTCCTTCGTTCTGGTTCGAGGCCATTTCGATGCGTATGTTGTGGGTTGGACGGGGTAGAAAATACATGTTATGCCAAATTTAAGTATTATATATCCCACCTCGCCTTCTACGTCATTACCCCGCAGGATCTAAGTGAACCAAAGTATGGAGGGGTTCGCACCCAATCGGTATGTCGCAGATGCTATCGGCCTAAATCCGCGGGCACGCTATTCCTCTGATGGTTAAAACATAATCGCCAAAAGTGATTTGGGATCTCTCCCTCCCAGTAACAGTCGTTTAAGTACACACAGGCAAGACTTGTGCGTAGCTTGTGTTGTAGGGGATTGTACAGTTAATTACTTTGCTACCATTGGCGCTGACTACAGCAGTTCCGCTATACAAAACTTTATAAGTAGGACTACAAATATAGAAACCTTCTCTGAGGCTTTAGAATAGATATGGAAGATAATAGTTAGATGGATCAAACAGCTACCAAGTAACCTAGACGGGCTTTATTTAGGCGCGGTAATGCGTTAGAAGGAACATATCTATATAAAATAGGGTAGAGATAGGTGCCTGACGCCCAAAATAGCGCGACGAAGATATCTTACCTAATAATAGGCAAGTTTAGTAGTGATTTCAGCTTTTAATATAGCTATACGCTAGTTTCTTACGTCTTTTCTGTATTTGTAGGTTTATATAGGCTTCAGGCGTTTGGATACCGGATTCCTGCTTTATTCGTAAAGTGCATGCATAGCTGATCGTTTTAATAGATAGGCTTCAACTGACTCACATAGCAGCAACCTTGTAAGTCCCGACGTGAAACCGCCGACTATGAGGCTTGCGAATTATAGTAGAGACGGACCTTCGAAGCAAAATAAGACCTCTGATGATGTCATCTTTAAAGACACAGCCCTTCAGACTATACCTACACGAAGGCACTGGATGGTGACAATAGACAATTATGTATAGATGAAAAGGGATATATGGCTGAGCCTATCATCACAGGCTGACTGGTCTTGGAGATGTGCGTTGTCCAACACACTCATTCCTCAGGCTTCCCAGAGCGAGTGAAAGCGTGTCAGCAATCATTCGTGCCATGTCTGACTTTTTACCCAAAAGCCACAACCCTTTCACACAGTCCTCGGCCCGCTTCATGGTGCGTTCAAAATCATGACTATTGTGTCCAAGAGTAGACTCGTCGTAGCGCAAGGTTTCATCAGCTTCACCAAGAAGAACCGTGGAAGCCGTAGTAAACGCCCTGATCAGAAGCATGGTCCATGGTTCGGTCAGCAGCGTCCCTTCGTTGACAGCGTGGTGAAAGTCTGGCATCTGCGGCACGCCCAAGTTGATATCTCCGTCAGGCGGCGTAGCAACTCGTGCCAGGTCTGATAGCTCCCTTGCACTATGCTTCCGAATCCTCCAGGCCATTTGACTGGTCCTCCGGTTGCAAGTCGCATCTTCCATCCCCAGGGCATTCTCGTCAATGAAGTCCAGCAGATCTGCAAGCAACAGGGCGGCGAGGTGCCAGTGCGCAGAGATACAGACAAACCAGCCCTGTATGCGCTGCGGAACCGCACTGTAGTTCTGCACGAGTTCCCCAAAGAAGGCACCGTGAGTCTTGTTCCAGTAATGATACAGGGACATTGAACTGGAGATAATATCTTCAATCTGCCGTTCATGAGAGCCCTTGCGAACGGCGTTTTGTAGGTACGACAAGTGGCGGAAGATGAGGACTTTGACCGGCGCTGACTTAATGACGTCCTCGGCCGCGGCCTCGTAGGAACAGGGCCAGTGTGTTTGGTGAGTATTCTCGACGCTTCCTTGTATGATAAGTTCAAGGCTCCAGCGGCCTCGCGCTAAAGCTTGGTCCATGTTGGCGATCTGCTGCTTCTCCTTTTGCGCTTCGTGCTCACACTCCTCATCTACAACAACGACTGGACGTTCGTTCATAGACGAGGAGATAGTGTCGAACATGATGGCCAGCCAGTAGAGCAGGCCGATTGTCCCTCGATCCTCGGAACTCATAGCTGCAATTCCATGGGCATCCTTCTCTCGACTGCCGGGCTGCTTGCCGAGACCCCTTTCATATGCATCGCAGCGATATTTCAATGCGTGCATCTTTCGAGCTGCGCTCTCCATGTATCTCGGTGGCCCTTCCCTACGTATTATATCACGCACCTTTGACATGACCGAATCCATGGCAAATTTGCGGCATTGCGCTTCTATGTGAGGTCCAGGGGACTGGTTGTCGGTATCCCATGGTCTTTGTGTTAGGCCGAAGATCAGTTCGGCACAAACCACTCTGTAGGACTCAACTTCGGCGACTTGCTCTAGTGCGCGGTGCGCCTGGTCCCAAAAGTAGTCACGGAGCATCTGGTCGAATTCGTCTGTGATGCCATTTGCAATTTCATCCTCGCCATGATTAAGAGATCTATGGGAATATTTCTCGCGCTGCCGATGACTACCCTGTGCCCACTGCGTAGCAAACGCCATGATTGCAAGGTGCAGAGCCTTAGATGCGGCCCGATCTTCCGAACGTGTCAGATGTAGAAGCTGGCAAGATTGTGCAACGCGATCGAGCTTTATTGTGCGCTGGTATATCCTGTTGGACCAGGATGAGCCCCATTCTGGCACGACTTTTGCGGGGCTTCGAGATCTTGGTAGGTAGGGACAGGTCATCTCAGTCAACCAGCACGATAGATTGTGTTCTAGCACATCGTGATAGATTTGAAGCAGGTTTGCGGAAGTCAATTGGTGGTTGGTAGTGGAGATCAGTTGTTGATCGATGGAAAACGGGGAGAGCGAGTATTGGGTGACACTCCAGCGGGAGGATTGTTTGTTGGAGAACACCTGTGCAGATTCCCCCATTGGCCAGGAGCTTCTTGATGAGGTGGATGGCAGGTTGCTGTACGCCTGAGAGGTTTGAGAAGCCCGGGAGGCTGGCCATATCTGATGGCAAATCGGATCAAGTTCGAGGTCCGAGAGCTGCTGAGTTGAGATATCTGAGGCATTGGAGAAGTCTGATGGCAGGAAATCGGACAGCGTGTGGGCAGATGTAAATGTGTCAGGCACCTCTATCTGCACCTCCTGAGCTCCCTCGTTATCGCTGAGCATGGGATTATGCAGCACTGGATCACAAGTCGCCAACGAGCCAGAGAGATCGAGTCTCGCGGCCTCCCAGGCCATCATCTCGTGCGCGGGATTTGACCTGAGCAGATCATCCCAGGTTCCAGATCCCGTCTCGAGGTAGGACTCATCAGCCTCAGATGGAAGGACAAGAGGCTCTCGACTAAAACACTCGGAGTTGGGCTGCTGGGTAGGGGAGTCCAGCACAGACTGGACCTTTGATTGGGCCCACTCCATGGTACAGCGCTTGTTTGTTTTGGCGCAATAGGAGCATGGCGACCGCTGGCCGTCGACGTTGTCGAATGATGCTCGTCGGTTTAGACCCGGCCATTGTGCATCGCATGCTCGCTTGGATCTCCTGCACTGGTCGCAAGAGTGGTTCTGACGTCTGATCCTGGATGCTTGCGGGCGTGCTGGCGCGCGTTTCTGGACAGACATGGCGGCCACAGTCGTTGACTCTTTTCCTTTCCTTCTCTCTCTGTTCTGTCTTCTTCCTGCAAACTCAAAAAGTGAGGATTCGATGTGTTAGATTTGAAGTAATTGAAGTCGAGCCAGGGGCGAGGACTGGAGGGGCAATTTAAATGGGTGTTCATAGCGGGAAGTCCACCGGTGGGGACTCTGGGGGGTACCCTACGTATATGGGGAGTCTCGGGTTGATGGAACGCCAGCTTCCCCAGATTCTCCCCGCACTTCACGACTGGGACGGTCCCAGCTTAGTCCATCCACTGCCCGAGCGCACCCTCCGTACACGCGGCGGCCTCACGTATTAGGTATAATTCACATCAGATCTTATTCAACCAACTATTGTCCTACCCGAGCGCATCCGGCCGTCCATAGTTTTGCAATCCAAAGGACAGGATATTTCTCGCCGTCAGAACATATCGAGTCCGAAGTAGTCTCTTCCATTCGGGAAGCTGCGCCTAAGTTTGATGTAGGCCCAAAGATGAATCGATCGCAATTTCTCTTCTGACAAGAGGGTATTAATGATACGTGACAACTAACTGCCTAATGTCTGGTAGATCTTCCCAAGTCCATCTTCCTAAGCCAGTGCTTTGTATATCTCCGCCTCGACTGCACCCCATAGACCAAGCACCTTGAGATCTGCAAATGGCAGAATCTGCGTGCAAACTATTCCCGCAACCCCCTTCTCTCTGTCCGCCCACCACCACAGATTCGGCAGCCCAGCCCAGTGCGCTGTGCTCTTTGACCGTCCTGTCGCACCACCGTTGCTCAGCATGAACGTGAGACCCCAGCCCTGTGGAGGGTCCCCGCCGACTGGATACAGCTCACCAATGGGGTTGGTAAGGTCCGGCTTTGCAGCTGCGATACCTTGACGACTGTAGTTGGGGAACTGGGGGATTTGGTTGGTGTACATTTCGTCGACAGTCTTCTTGGAAAGCAACTTGCTGCCAGTTCTAGGGCAGGTGCCGTTATTGAGCAGAACGGCTAGGACCTCTGCAGAAACGTGTTATTGCGTGGTGTATCGCCACGGTAGCGGACTACTCACTACAGTACTCCTGCGGCTTGGCAAACATGCCTGCTCCGCCGCTGTTGAATAACCTGTCGACATCGGCCTTGTTGTCGGGATCAACAACCAGGGGCGCTCGAAGAACGTGGTCTCGGTCCCTGAGAGTTCCGTCTAGGCTTCTGAAGTTCATGTACGCTAGTCTCCGTCGCATATCGTGATTCGGAATCATGGACATGTCCTTGATCCCAAGAGGCTGGAAGACATTCTTCTGGAGGTAGTCATTGAGCGACAGGCCGGTTGCGCGCTGCAATGCAATTCCCGCCCAGTCGATACCAACCTGTGTTCATTAGCGATGCTTTCACGGCCTTGAATTGATGACGCTTACACCGTATTCCCAACTTTCTCCTGGCTGGAAGAGCAGAGGCAGCTTCATGTCTTCAAACCGCCCAGAGAATTCGTCCACGCCCACCGGGTACGACCAATCTTTCAGTCTTTCATTGAAAAACGTGTAGCCAAATCCGGCTGTATGGTTCAACAGCATACGCAGAGTAATGGCACGCTTCTTCTCCTCAAAAGTGCCATCTGGTCGCAGAACCTTGAGACTCTTCAATTCAGGGCAAAGACGCTCCGTCTGCTCTCCATCATCCAGCGCGAGAATGCCGTGCTCAACAAGTTGCATGCAGGCAACACCCACCACCATCTTTGTGCAGGATGCAATCCAGAAGATGTTGTCCAGAGACATGTTGTCATTGGACGCCGTGCCTCTCTTACCGGCAGAGTGAGCGAATAGTTCGGTACCATCTTTGCCAACAACCACGACCGTGCACCCGGGGATACCGGACTTTTGGTCTGCACAGGCGTCGTCTACGATGCCTCGGAGGCGCGAAACCACATACTCGTCGAGAGACATGTTGATGCTGTATGAGGAGCGGCGGGAAATTGGGCAGGAGTTTGGATATTGGATATATAGATGGCTGTGACCACGCTTGATATACTGCAGACTGCAAACGTCACGTGGCTGATTTGAGAATCGGTTCATACAGCCGATGAAACCCTCATCCCCCCATTACCCCGCTTTGGATTCGATATAATTCCAGCATTCCCCGCATTTCTGGAGGACTGTATGTGGCCCCGGAACCGCACCTTGCGGATCCGCTGCGGACAGCGATCTTCAATTGCGGACATGAGCTTTGCGAATCCGCAACCACGACTGATCGTTCAAGGGGCCCAATCAGTGGTACGCACGGCCATCTAATGATGCCGAACGACCTGAAGAACGCGGAGCTCCGGCACATGATGCATGGAGGTGGGTCTGGATGCATGTGTCGTATGACTCCTACAGCAGATTGGAATCGACAAAGCTGCGGCGTATCTTTATCCTGACTGCGGATGTAACACTGTTGGGAGCGGAGGCCGATTCCAGGAGCAAAGGCAGGTGTAGCAATGCAGTCAATATAAATAGGGGTGCCTGACCAAGCCTCTGGTGAGTGTTTTGACAACAGCCACCCTTGATCGTTTGGATATATTCTCAACATGGGCAGCCTAGGCGAGATGGATTCTCGTCCCAAAAAATACAACACTGAGCTCACGGATTACTCAGCAGTCCATGCTGATAAGTCTGGGCCATATGCTGAGAACCTCGAAGTCGATGCGTTGATCGTGGGTGCCGGTTTTGGTAGGCGGCCGTCCTCTACAGGCCTCATGCACCAGCTAACGAGATAGCTGGTATCTTCATGCTGAAGACTCTCCGCGACCGCGGGTTCAAGACGGTCATCTTTGAGGCCGGCAACGATACGGGTGGCACCTGGCGATGGAACTGCTACCCCGGCGCCGGCGTCGATTCTGAAGTCCCAGAGTACGAGTTCTCTTGGCCCGAGGTATACAACACCTGGAACTGGCCCAGCAACTACCCCAACTACCAGAACCTGCGTGATTACTTCGATCACGTCGACAAGGTCATTGGTGTCAAGAAGGACTGTGCTTTCAATACCGTCGTTATTGGAGCTCAGTTCGACACGAAAGAGGGGAAGTGGAATGTCAAGTCCGCTGATGGTCGCACGACCAAGGCCAAGTACCTCATTCTTGGAACTGGATTTGTAAGTCAAGGCATTCATCAGTCAAGTGAACTTCTACTGAACTGTTCAGGCTGCCAAGCGTTATATTCCCCCCTGGCCCGGCATGGACAAGTTCAAGGGCGTCGTGCACCACTCATCATTCTGGCCCGATGAGAAGGTCGACGTGAAAAACAAGCGCTGTGCCATCATTGGCACCGGCGCCTCGGGTGTGCAAATCACGCAGGCCTGGGGCCCCGAGGCCGGCGATCTCAAGGTCTTCCAGCGAACTCCTAACCTCGCCGTGCCCATGCGCAAGCGTGACCTCACCGTCGAGGAGCAGGAGCGTCTCAAGCCCATCTACCCAGAGCTGTTCCGGTACCGTGAGACCAGCTTCGCCGGATTCTTGTACGACTGGTGCGAACGCAACACCTTTGACGACACTCCCGAGGAGCGCGAGGCCTTCTACGAGAAGGTCTGGAAAGACGGCGGGTTCCGCTTCTGGGTGGCCGTGTACAAGGATTCCTTCTTCAACCCAGAGGCCAACAAAGAGACGTACAATTTCTGGGCAAAGAAGACCCGTGATCGTATTGGCGACCCTCAGTTAAGGGAGCTGCTTGCGCCGCGGAAGATGCCGCACTACTTTGGTATCAAGCGGCCGTGTCTGGAATACGACTATTACGAACAGTTCAACCGGGAATCAGTGCACCTGGTTGACATCAAGAACAACCCGATTAAGGAGTTCACCGAGACCGGCATCACCCTCGAGGATGGGACTCATCATGAGCTTGATGTCGTTGCAGTCGCAACTGGATTTGTAAGCTCAAATTGGTGCACTAGACAACACAGTCCAAGACTGACAATCATAGGATATTGTCACCGGCGTCATGACCCAACTCGGCCTGAAGAGCATCGACGGCGCCGAGCTTGAGAAGGAATGGGCCACAGGCGCAACCACCTACCTCGGCACCACCGTCAGTGGCTATCCCAACATGTTCCACATCTATGGCCCGCAGGGCCCGACTCTCCTGAGCAATGGACCCACGTCAGTCGCGGTACAGGGCCGCTGGATCGCCGACACTATTGCTAAGATCGAGGCCAATGGTATCAAGTACATCAACCCCAAGAAGGCGGCCGCCGAGGAGTGGAAGAAGCTTGTTGTCGCGCTAAATGACCGAACCCTCTTTCCTACGACGAAGTCGACATACATGGGTGGCAGCATCCCTGGCAAGGTCTTTGAGCCAGTATGCTACTCGGGAGGTATTCCCGCTTATACCGCCCAGATTCGGGAGGCTTTGGATAAGTGGGAGGAAGGATTTGACTTAGTTAAGGCTTGATCGAGTATCATTAGTGTCAATTGAATGTTTTTGTCGTTGAACAAGGTTGACTATTGGGCCATCATATTAGGTGTGAAGAACCCGCGGGAAGTCGATAAGTAAGTATGTTTTGCATCGGAATTGAAGGTAGAGCAGCGGCCGATGCATTGTTTGGAGAGTAACTCATGGTAGGTGAGGAAGTGAGCAGCGCAGGCGAGGCGACGAGCATAGTCCGACAGGGTGCTGTTACCTATATTATAGAGACAAGCATTGTCCATTAAAATGTTGGAATTACTCATGATAATGGGCCAATGTTTCGCCTGCAACCGCCCCAGGGAAATGACATTGCCGATGAATAGATACTGTAGGCCACGAAAACCGATCATGCCTCCACCTCCTCATTGGAACATCCTCAAGATCTTTGCCCACGATTGTATCTGCAATATTCCACACTTGCAAGAGGTTGTCCTCAGCTGCTGAGCAGAGAACCCCCGGGCACCGAACCGACGGAACGCGGTACACGTACAAGTCCTGGGACTGCCAGCGCACAGACTACAAGTACTCCACGAACTCCGTGCCATCGCGGTAGAGAAGATATAAGAATATGCTCTCTAGCGGACAGTTCATGCTTTGATGGGTACAATTTTGCACAGGAGGTTGGTGACGTATTTTGGATATAATGGGGTTGCAGACAGGCTGTACTGTTGATAATGTCACCTTAATTTATCACTCATAACCATGCTCCTCCTCCCCCCTCTCCTCCCCTCCCATCAGGATTTCTCGTATCCTTGAGAGGCCAAAGTAGTCGTTCTGCGGCGTGGCGTAGACTAAGCCCTTCATTGCCCAACCGACAGTTCCCGCCTTAAGACCTAATTTATCTCCTTCTCTCTTACACGAGTCGACGTCTATAATTACAGGGGTCTCCCCATCCATCATAATGTTTGACAGATTAAGATCATTGGGTATAAGCCCTAAAGCATGCATATGTCGGACGCCACTCTCAATCCCTCGCAGGCAAAGGGCTGTGTCAAAAGGAGTTGCCTCCTTCAGCTTCTGCGAAAGGGTTATAGGATACTTCTTAAAGCAGAGCCCCGTTATCCTGCCATTCTTGGTAATACAACCAAGGTATTGAGCAATATTAGGGTGCGGGTGTCTTCGAAGCACTTCGCACGCTTCTACCTCAGCCAATATCTGACGGCCCGGCTCTAGAGAAGCAGGAGTGTCGCCGTAATGTAAAAGGCTCGGCTGCTTGATGTAGGAGTTCGGAGGTAAAGGGTCAGGAGCGGGAGTAAAACAGGGGTCCATTGGCGGCCAGACGTCGTCCATAGGAATTTTGCTGATCTTTAGCTGACTGATGTCAACTGCAGAGGGTGAAGAGAGACGCCAGTTGGCCCTAGCATAAAAAGTATACGTTATCTTGTCGTAAGATCAGCTTTGTGTGGTCAAGGACGAGATCGCTATCTTTGTCCACACACGCTTCGCTCTGCTCGCATATCTCCATAGTACACATATCTAAGCCGAAGCCCGAGTTAATTAGACGATAACATGACATAAATCCAACTGAGTCCTACCGGACACGTATGTGTCCTAGCGCGAATGAGGCACAGTAATTGCTTAAACTGTCCTGGTCAATGGCTGGCCAAAGGGTAACGTGGTGGTGTCGTAGCAGTGGCAGCAACCCAGGGAAATTGACTTTACACGCTGTAGGAAAAGAGCAGGTTAAGGATAACCCTTTGCTGGGGTAATGCTGGCGTCTTGTCTGCTGTAACCCAATCGACAACGTAACATAAAGCTGACTACCTTGGTTTTCCAACTCCGGTCCACCATGGTCAAGCGTCACAATATATGTATCAGCCTGAGTGTCTTGGCTATAACTGAGGCGGATTGGTATAGGCTTGTGGCGCGGCAGTGTGTTGTGGCAGAACACTCAGGTGGTAACTGCAGGTGTTGAGCGTGATAATCGTATCCTCTCATCTACATACGCATTTGATATATATATTGATTCGCATGGTATGGCTGCATACCAAGTCCCTGCCTATCTGGGTTGTTACTGCATGGAGGCGGCCATATGGCCATAGTGCAACTATCTTTCCAGCACGCTAAATTTTTGACAGACCTTCGGTTGTGAAGTAGACAGTTCGGCTACAATAACCGTGATTGTTTTACACAATCCTAACCAAGATGTGGATACAATCATAGTCATTACAGTTTCTACAAATTGGGATGGAAAATTTAATGCGTCTACATCCAATCACCATGCCGTTCAATATATATATCACCAAAGTATGAAGCACAGGTGGCTTTTGGGAAATCACAGGACACTGTTCTGGGATCAGAGCAAGATGACATTGTGATCCTGGTTCAAGGCTATGTTCTTCTCAAGTTAAGCAGGGGAGTCGGGCTTCTAAGCTACCGACATCCACCCTCATTCTTCATGGTGATCTGGCGGTATCTGTCCACGTGGTCAACCCCGTACCGCGGCGCATCGGGTCTAGCATCAATTTCGCGCTCAGTTGCCCCTGTCTATCTTCGGGACCATGGGTCTATGATACCAAAACGTTTGCCGACTAAGTGCCGTGAGCCTGAACGGCAGTTCAGTCCTCTGGATGACCTTTTCGTTGGCTCGTCTGTGATGGGCCCACCAGGGTATTCTTTAGGGGAATTCTTCACCTCACATCGTTCCTCCAATTAACGCGAGCGTCTGTTCTTCATCCTCGGCTCAACCCAGGCCAAACATAACAGAGGGCGGGGAAAGTTTAAACCCGCAATATCAGTATATTATCCTGCATTTGCCAAGTTCTTGTGTGGAATCGCCCGAGCGAGATGCCACATCCACTGGCTTCTTTTTCGAGGAAATTTGATTCAGCGACGGTTCATTTACTTCCCCCCGGTGCGGGGTTTACAGCAAGAGACAACATCTGAGCAGCCATGGCGCCCCCCTTTCGGCACAGGTGGCCAACAGCTCAGCCAAATGCACTTTCTAGCAGGCTGCGATGTCCGCATCTGGGAATCACAGTTTACATGCCGAGGAGGTGGCAATATAACCCGTATTTTTCAATGACTGCAGGCAAATGCCGAATCATTCTATGATATCCAAGTGCCGGTGCATCAAGGGTCCGCGACAAGGTGGCTTCTGGATATAAAACGGCACACGACCACAACCTTTGGCAAAAGAGGAGTTGAACAACAATTCACAACAGGAAAACCAACTATTCTCATCTTTATCAGCAACATGAAGCTTCTGAATGTCTTGGCTCTTCTCACCGGATTGGTTGCAGCTAGCCCGATTGACCTTGAAAAACGACAGCGTATGTTCCCTCCGTCGCAGAAGTACCTTCTTCAGAGATCCTGCTACCAATCCTGTATCGTGAGAATGACACTGATTATTGCGTAGTGACAGGAAATGAGTTGCGTGTGGGCGCTTGCGAGGACATCACTTTCATCTTTGCCCGCGCCTCCACTGAGACAGGCTATCTCGTACGTGAAGCACCATTCAGGTATCAAGGCCCCCATGCTTACACAGGACAGGGTGGCTCTACAGGTCCAGGAGTTTGCAATGGCCTGAAATTGGCGCGGGTGGGCCAAGTCGCTTGCCAAGGTGTTGCACCTCGGTATACGGCCGATCTGGCGTCCAACTTCTTGCCTCAAGGCACCTCGCAGGCGGCTATTGACGAGGCCGTGGAATTATTTGAACTGGCGGCGTCAAAGTGTCCGAACACTAAAATTGTTGCGGGAGGATACAGGTTCGTCCATTTTTTAGGCATTCTTACCCACCTCGCTGACGAGTCACCAGCCAAGGAACGGCAGTCATGCACAATGCGATTCCCGCACTGCCCGACAACATTCAAAATATGATCAAGGGTGTGGTGCTCTTCGGAGACACCCGCAATCAGCAGGATGGCGGCCGTATCCCGAACTTTCCAACTGACAAGACCAAGATCTACTGCGCCCTCGGCGACTTGGTGTGCGAGGGCACTCTCGTCATTACCGCAGCGCACTTTACCTATATGGCCAATGTCGCGGATGCCGTAAGTTTCCTTCTTGCGAGGGTGTAGAAGTCACTGTGACTCTTGTCAACCTTGAGTGACCTATGTTGGCGAGGAGTTTGGTTTCGGCAGCCGTGTGGCCCCTTGTTGATGATAGGGTGGGATAGTGGCAGTGCCTGTCAAGTGATGAACCAAATAGGGCTGGTACGACCCGGAGCGTACAAGAGCACAGATTGATGAATATGAGAGTCTTAAGGCAATGTATTTCCTCCGTAAGTGGCTCTATCTACAATAGGCCTTCCTATGTAGATAATAGGGTACAGTCTCTGGTACAGTACAACGTCTTTCCATATCCCCACTTCTCGCTTATTTTCGGTATATAAAGCTTTTGTTCCTTCTTCTCAAAAAGGGTTGCCATGTATTGCCATCTGAGCGCGTTGTCAAGATGTTGAATGTGGATAACTGTGCTTCCAGAGATCCCCCTCAATTTTGCTCTAATATTATTCTCTAGACTGGATATGCAGTATGCTTTGGCCTAGGTGGCACATGTTCTGCAGAGTCAGAAAAGCACAGGAACAGGCATTTAACACGATACCGTTGCCTCATGGGAGTGCTTAACCGGAAGATCCAACAAGGCCCATGTTTCTATCTCGCCATCTATGTACTCGGCCCACAAGCTAGGTGACCAAGACCCATACCGGATTGTGGTGAAAAACTTGTATTCATATCAAATGCGTTTACTATCATCGGAGGAGTATTGATCCTCTTTTCGTCAGAAGAACGTAATTTCCGACTCAGGTGTGGAAAAGGGTCCCAGGCGCAATGTCCAGGGGCGAGCGGAAGTTACCGGCGCATTCATCCACTCGGGCTAATGCAATCCCAATATGGAAAGCCGAAGGACATTGAAACCGACACTCCACTGCTACCACCTAATGGGATTTAGTGCCGAGCAACGTTGAATGATGCGTAGGATTCGACGATCGTTGCCATGCTGCAGTCCCTTGCCTGTTCCCGTTCCGGCCCTCTTCTACTTCTTCTCATGTCAGAGACACAATAATAACGTCCAAAGGGGGCTGTTGGCCGTGACACAGATGCAATCAAGATATACCATTTTGTAATGGATAGAGAAAGGAACGAATGAGCCAGGGAAAAATGTAAAAGAGCGCCTCCCCACCATCAGGCTTGAGTCCCAAGCACAGCCGGGGTCAAGACTACAAATCCCAAAGACAAGCTCAATAGCCATAATTCCGCTCGCATGTTCCTGCTAATTGAGCGGAATCGGCGAGTCTGGATTCTGTTCATATCAACGCGCTGATCGCCCCTGCGGTGTTTCATTCGTATTCGCAGGCGATACATACCATGTAGAACCGGGCCGGCGAAAGGATCAGCTTGGGACGGAGATAAACTGGATGTGTATAGAAGGGTTAAGCGTCCGCGGTTTCGTTATGGGAGAGTGGAGGGGCAGCGGGTTTGTACGGCGTGCTTTTAGCGTGTATAAATCAGTGCTTGGTAGGAAGATAGTCATATATTCATATTCATCAGTCATGGGAGCCATATCTATAGGTATAATGACGGGAATAAAGTCTATACAGTCATGTTACTCTCTCCGCTTGAGAAGAGCAACCACACACCATCTCCGCCGATTCTCCGGCCCCTCACCTTCACGCTCGGGCATCCATTCCCGCCGTACCTCGCCCCCATCCTCGGTCGTTGAAATAAGATCCCGCTCGTGGATGCGCTCGATCTCCAGTCCATTCTGCACGGCCGTCTCAAAGAACCACGAGACGATAGCACGCCCCGTGTGGAACCCTGCCACGACGCAGACCCTCCCGCCCGGCGCAAGGAACCAGTTCATCGTGCGCACTAGGTTCTCATGCTGCGAGCGCATCCAGTAACAGTCGGCCGCGATAATGCGGGTAAAGGTACCGCGGTGCGCGACGGCCCACGGGTCCGATTCCAGCGTGCCCCATTCATGCGGCTGGCTCGTGACTTTGATCTCTGTAGTCGCCAGATTACGACGAATGTTAAACTCGATAGCGCCGGTTAATGCTGGCGACGACGGGTGATCGGTGATGGTGACAGCAGCAGCGTGCGCACGCGCACATATAACAGAAGGCAACGCAGCGCCAGCGCCGAGTTCTAGCACGCGCTCGCCGCGTACCGTCCACATAGCCGTGTCGGGGTCGAGCTCGCCCCGCGCGGCGAGGGTGTCGGCCTTTTCCACGCCCTCGGCGACCACCATCGCGGCGCTCCAGAGGAAATGCGCAAACAGCTTGCGGCCCTCGTCAACGGCATTCACGCTGCCATCTTCGGAGGGCAGGCCGGCAGCAATCTCCTCCGTGCGGCGTTCGCTCTGGCTGGGGTATGAGGGCACCATAATCTCGAGGTCGCCGTAGCGCGGGGAGCTGTACAGGAGGCGCTGGCCAGGGTCTCCGTGGAAGGAGGGCGCGTCGTCAGGAAAGAGATAGGGGAGAAAGGCGGAGAAGAGGTCCTCGGCAGAGGAGTCGTCGTTGTTGTCTTCATCGTCGAAGTCTGGGGGAGGGGCAGCCGCGGCGGGGATTGTAGACGCAGACGCCGGTTGGCGGCGAGGGAGAGGACGGATGCGTGAATGGAGCATGTTGAATCTCCTGCCGAGTAGCCCCTTTGGCTTCCTTCCTGGATGGGGGAGAACCTCTCCTGGGTGCTTTCCAAGTTATTGTGGTTATAAAGTACTTAGATGGAGCACATGAATTTTTGGTAAGGGTCATTGTTGGATGCTTATTGGCGGTGAGAATCTGCCAGCGGAACTTTTCCGCAGGTCACATGATATTAGTCACATGACTTTGAGGTTACCAGCAACAATGTACAGTATTTCACGAATGTTCAGAGGTCGCTTCTCAGCAGAAGTTGCGCCGACGACTGTGTATCGACCAAGGAGCCACCTTTGTTGTCAAATGTCAGGGAGCCAACCTCCACCCTCTGGCCATCTATCTCAGAGATAAAATCCGCGATGAGATCCGTGAGCATCACATCGCTTCCCTTCCCGCTGGAAAGCCCGATAGCCGTTGGCAGCCATTCGGTCGAGTTGATCAATCGAGAGGTGAAGGGCGTCTGACCGACTGGATACAAATGTGCGTTAGTTATCCTCCCTTTAAACAAAGCGTGTCCTGGACCACAAAGAGTCTGCCTTACCGGGGAGTATAGCCTCCGGCGACCCAGAGTAAGGGGACAGATTGTAGAAGAAGAAGCCGATCCCGGTGAACCGCTGGGGCCCGTCCCGGTATGTATCCCGATAGTCCGGCTTGCCACTACTCCACAGTAGGATGAGAAGTGTGTCGGAGAAGCCCTCCTGAGCAGGGGGTAGGACATTAGTCGTATACCACGACTCGAAAACGTTCCATCTCCGGGTACCTTCTTTCTCTTGCTCGTCTGTCACTGTGGGAAGGTAGTCGCTATATATTTTTAGGTTTGTCAGTCCAGAGTCAAGCCCACCTTGCAAGATGCTCTCAGTTAGTAACAAAGAACGAGTATTACGTACCGCTTGAATTGTAGCTGGGGGTTGAGCACTGGATCTCGGCCGTGGGTTTGTCTATACTCGGTGATGAATGGGCCAAGGAAGTCTCTCCATTGAGGCGTGTTAGCGGCCCACTCGAAGACATGCTCGAAGTACTTCTTCAGAGTCGTGTCTTCGGGGACTGGTTTTGTTTTTGCCCAAACATCTTCTATGCTAAAACATGTTCGTTCAACCCCGAGGTTGGATTCCAGCTTTGTGATAAAAGACTCCAAGACAGCGTCATGGTCTGTGCTTGTCTTCGGCCAGTATTCCTCAGGGTAAAGAAGCTTCTGTGGGTTCTGCAGGATTTAAGAAGTTAGGATACGTGGTATACATCCACTGAGAGAGGATTTTCCAAGTGTGTTCCCTACCTTGGAGAACTTTGGATCGTTAGCGGTGCCGTACAGAGCTCGGGACAATTTTGCGAAGGACACTGCATCACGGGCAAAGCCGCCAACAGTGTCGGCTAGCCTGTAAAGAAACTGCGGTCAACCAAGAGACTCTAACAAACCATGGCTCTGCTTTCGGGTCGGGTTTCAGGCATACTTGGTATATGGGATAATTCCCTTGAAGCTTACGGCATCCAGCGAGGGCCGTATACCGTAAAGGCCTTAGACTGTAGCCGGAGCGCGAATACTCCCGAGTGCTGTTTCGACTTCTGTTACCTATATGGACGAGGGAGGATGGAAGGAATACGATCGATACACATACTGTCAGTTCCGAGCGTAAGATCCAACCAACCATACGAGGCAACCGCGGCTGCACTCCCACAGCTGCTCCCGCTTGTCGTTTGATATCCGTCCGCGCGCGGGTTGACGGCGCATGATAGTCGACATAGTCACAGGTCGGCCACTCCGAGTCTGCAAACTGGGTAGTTTTTAATTTCCCGACAACAATGAAACCAAGCTCTAGTATCTTCTGAACAACATCCGCATTCTCGGTGCGTGGGCCGTGTAGTTCGGTGTACGCTCGGGAGGAGTCTCCTGTGCGCAACCCGCTGAGGTCCATTATATCTTTGATTCCCACGCGGGTTCCTGCGAAAGGCTGCTCCGTCGTTGGTTTGTGATATAACCGGGAAGGCACAGCTACCGTTAGGCACGAGGGACACGTCTCTCCGTATGCGGCGGCGTCAAGAGGCTTGTAGCTATGACTCGGTCAGAAGGAGTCATGATTTTCTCGGTCCAATGCTGTGTATTATATCTCTCTGTCGGCAGACGCAAGCGAAAGTCCACTGACCTGTACAGATCTCCCGTAGGCACAGTCGGGGCAACAAATGCACCAGCATAGTCCGGGTATAGCCGGTAGGCCGGATGCAGTCTTCCCATGTTTAAGAAGTAAGGTCCATCATTCACGCCGGACGCAAGGGAAGTGACGTAGATTGAAGATGGATTATACTGTTGGTGGAGCTCTTCTGCATCCTTCCAGATAGACCCCTGGTATGCCGGCGACTGCAGGACGACGTTTTCCAGGAAACGGAGTGACCAGACATCGTCCAACCGGCCGAATCTCTCCATGCTCTCGCTGAGCACCTGTTTCGCTGTCGCAGAATCATGGATCGAAAAGACAGTGCACGGGGCTGCGATTTGATTGGCACCAACGGGATCTCCAGGCTAGAAAGAGAAAGAAAAACATTCAGACAGCCAACAGGTAAAGCTTGGTTGGAACTACCTCTTTACGTACCTCAGAAATTTGCTGGACATAGTATGCAGTCTCCCCTAGTCGGAGTGTGATTGATGCGGATAATTGGGAAGCCATGGCAGTGACTACCGTTCCATAAGAGAGAATTGTTGCGAGAATAGCCAGGGGAGAAGACATGGCTGCGGTATAATAAAGGTCAGATTCATGTGGCGAAGGCACGACAAAGAGAAATGGGGGCTCGAAAGTGACGGGGAAACGGAATCTGTCAAACGGGCCCGCCCCACATGAGACAAAGAAATGCCAGACGATACAATAATCCCATCACATATATTCCCTACAGGGATTGGCATCATACAGCAAAGGGGAGGGGGTCAAATGGAGTCTCAAGACATATGGAAGGGCTGCTTTTGTAGCGGTCTCACCGACGAAGTTGGTACTTAAGAGACCAAGGCGAAACCAGGGTATACACGAAACTGAGAGTATGTACAGAGTCGCGGTGGAAAAAGAAAGGTCAACCTTCAAAAGCCTCAACCCGTGAGAAGCCAATCCCCTCGAGGACTCTTGGTTCTGTGGGACCCGTGGTGGAGGGGCGGGTAGATGAGAGGCTCTACAGTAGTCCACAAATATAGGTGATGTTGTAAAGTCCACTCAGGCAGTTGAGTCGCTATGTTTTGTTATATAGGGGTTTTTGATATAAGCTGTTTGAATGTTCTACCTAAATACTGCAGATCAATGGCAGCAGACAACACTGGGTTGACAAGGTAGACGACACGCTTGAGCTATTGTAGTTCCGAAATGTCAAGGACTGTGGTAATCATCGCATTTTCAGCGCAACAGCTCTGGCAAAGTATTCCATTACAGACTTGGGCAGGATGGTTGCTGAGCAATTAAATCTGCAGTCTCGGCGAAGATTGTCTCTGGATCTCCGCATGGAGAAGCTCGAACCCGGTAACCACTACAGACGGCCATGTCACTAGCGATAAGAGAAATTAGCGGACGGGTTACATACCTGCTCCGGAAGTTTGGGTAACAAGTGCCAGGGATAGAGGCACATCTCCCGTTGGTCGCAACCCCACGCAGATAGAATGTCTGAGGAGGATAGAATTTGTAGTTGGTAAGGTACAGGCAGAATGAATTTGGATCCGAGCTAGACATTAGGCGTCAGCCAATTGAATGATCCTTACGTGCGCTGCATAAAGGGAGACTGAGCATACTCAACATAGTCCCAGCACACCTCCCAGTCTTGAGAGACGGATACAATATCACTCGGCCCTGGCTTGGTGATCTTCAAGGCACTGGCCGTTGCTAGTATGGCCGCAATGGAGGCAGAAACGAGACGCATTATGACGGCACTGGCGCAGGTGGATAGTGATTGTAGTAGAGGCAAATAATATATCGGACTGAGAAAAGAACACGATGGCTTAGAGTAAAGAAGCGGAAGGTAGTTGAGAGACGGGAGACGTGCAATGGATGGAAGAGCGGCTCTTTTTTATATAGCCAATCCCACAGGCTCGCACAACGCGTCCTGTGATGCGATGAGAGAATTCTGCATCCATGACATATCCTTCCTGTACGATGATACATGCCTCACTGCAGCCAAGTTCGGAGTATATCATGACGGAGAGTAGCCTAGAGCGGATCGATTGTGGGTCTATATTCTGGGGAATGGAAATCAATTCGGAAGATCGGCTTCAGTACCTAGGTTAGCTGAAACGTTCCGGAATAAGTGAGAGCTACAATAAAGATACTAAGACCTAGTTGAGTCGTTCTGACAAGTTTTCCAACTATGATGGTCAATCTCCTTGGTCATTCTCTTCGTAGTAGGTTGATTACGAGACTTGATCGTCAGCAGAAACCTTACTACCCAACAACGCCTCCCACGGGCAGTGAAGTCACAACAATACGAGACATTGCTCTGCATGAACTGCATCCATCAGCCATCTGTACCACCCACTACACTGACAGATCACATCTGGTTCGTGGAATGGGCACCATCTGATTAGCTGCATCATCTCCTTACATTCACCCTCGTATCCGAACGAGATGCCTCGATCCAATGGGCGTACTTAGGAAGGTGTCCTAGAGCAGCTGACCAGCGTTCGTGAGACCTATTCCAGTCTCGAGCTTTGAATCTAGTGGAAGAGTTGCCAGCTATACCGCATTTCCACGCCTGCATATCCAGTTGGACAAAGCACAGGTCGGAGGACCCGAGGGAACTTTCCAGGTCGCACTGCAGGAGAAGCCTATCTCTTAGGCTCTATCCTTACGTTCACTGGAAGAGAGGATGCTCGATCTTGAGACTGTCAGTTTCTTTTGTTGGCAAAAGTGATGTGTCCCCGAACTACGCAGCTCCATGATACGTGTTGGTGTCTCACTCCGCCGACCAAATCAGGTCCCCGACGGCTGCTGAATAGACAGGCAGCTACCTCTCATATTTCTGATCTGAATGAGCAAATAATGTCGCATGCATGACTATAAGTCAACTTTTGGATTCTTTTCGGTCTCCTAGCTTTTAATAGCTGATTAATTGGCGAAGACGTGTTCAATCGACGTTATACGGCTCGAAAGAGCCCGATTGTAGTAATTTATGGGTGGATAGCGCCTTGTATAAAAGAATTAGAGCAATAGACTTTATTGGCTGAGAGATTACTCTTATAATTGACGCCATTGGAATACAAGGACCATTCCTAGGGAGATGGTGAGATGGGAAAGATGGAAGCCGCAGACTGGAGCGCCACAGCAGACGCATCATACACCACATCAACGCAGGTCTCATTTGAGTCAACTGCCGCACATTCATAATTGGACAAGCAAAAAAGCCCGCTGTTACTCACTGTATAGTCAGGTACTTGCATGAATAATGAAACAGGATGGACGACCTATTTCCTTGGCCGAATATAATGTGTGGACAGTCGAGGGAGGAATGATCAGCCATGGCAGCTGATTGTTGGATGTTACGTAGTCGTTGCACCAAAAGTATTTGATCTCGTATATATTTCTATTCGCTATCTTTGGTCGTCGGCATACTATAATTACACTTCAGGTGTAGACTTCCACGAACACCCTCGGCGGGACAGGTGACATTTCCGATGCACCCCATGAATATGCACGTATCGGTAAGATGATGGACTCGTCCGACCTGCGACCTGTACTTGACCATCACGGCTAGCTTGTATGAGAATTTCCATTGCGTGACCCCCAGTGTCCTGACTGCAAGAGGATTCCAAGGGACCCTAGTGAACCACATGTCATCAGGACCGGGCCCCAGATGGCGGGAACGAAGCGTCCCTGCAGCAGGGCCCTCCGAACCGTGACATAACGACAGATGCCGTATCCAAAAGACGAAATACTGATTGCCCAGCACACCTGGCTGGCCATGGTTTCGTTGTTGCCGGATGTTGCGGGTTCTGGTTCTTGGCGGCTCCCTTCCCGCCC
Source organism: Aspergillus pseudoterreus (assembly GCA_002927005.1). Classification (NCBI taxonomy): domain Eukaryota; kingdom Fungi; phylum Ascomycota; class Eurotiomycetes; order Eurotiales; family Aspergillaceae; genus Aspergillus; species Aspergillus pseudoterreus. The sequence goes on from PIJX01000031.1 coordinate 39,593, forward strand.
GTCTCGTGCGGCCGTCGATCTTGCGGGCTCGGGAGAGGGGTCTGACACCGATCGGATGTTCAGGTCCCTGCTGAAAATACGGTCGATAATGCCCAGACGTCCGAGAGCCAGTGCCATGGCGGCAAATGCAAGGCCCATTCGGGTCCATGACAGAAAGGTGCGCTCGTTGGCTAGGTGGTCTCGCAGTTGCGATCCGTCGTTAGCCACCGACTTGGCGAAGAGGAAGTGGCGGAGTCGGGACATCATCATTGCTAACGAGGAACATGCAATGCGGCAAGCGAGATCGAAGCTAAACTGTGGTTGAATGGGAGCAGCCAACGACTCCGTAGGAAGTTGTAGACTCGAACTCCATCGATATATATTTGTGCCGGTAACGTGATCCACCGCCCGCCCAACACTTCATGAAGAATTTAGTTCACGCTTAACTTAGTCCCCCTCGCTGAGCTGTACGGAGTAGATGAAGATAACCAGCCAGACAAAATGCTTGAGAAAATAATCTCATCATACCTGAAATCCAATAGAATCAAACTAAATCCAAGACGGCAATAGTCGATCTCCTGATACTTACCATTCAGGCCAGAACACAGCCCCCACTACCGACCAAGACTGTAGCTGGTAAGCCCTAAGGAGCCTCGTTTCCCCCCGACGCCGACGCCGACGCCGACGCTTTTACCCCGACCAAAGCATAGTAAGCCCCGAGTCGTTCGAAGATTACAAATAGATGGGTTGAAGGTATGATCCAAAAGGGATCATGTGGAATACGGCAGACCTGCCGAGTAAGTAGACACGATGGATCACGCTCAACCTACCCACCTAGGCTTCTTGGCTGTGCCTGCCGCCCCATATAGTATCGGAATTCTGGTCCTCGTACTGGTGTGGCTGGCTGCTATCGGACCATGGGCTGTGATTGACACCATTCTGAATGTAAGTTTTCCTATTTGCTTGTTCATGAGTTTACATCTTGGTTAAAGTATGTGATTTTTAGTGTTATTTGTCGTTTGTTCATCGCATCCCCGCTGCAGATGGGAAGAAGTATATGTCGGGACCGGCGTACACATTTCCAAATGGGCAGATGGTCGATAAGTTCTTGGATGCGCGAACGAAGAGCTGGGAGTGGGAAGAGAAATATGGTAAGACGTATCGCATTTGGGCTGCCAGTATCCCTGAGGTGTATGTATACCATTTCCCGTTCCCCAGGATAACGCAGACATGCTAAAGCCGCGATACTCAATTTGTGAGGGAACAGTGTGATAACGGACCCAAAAGACGTCGAGACACTATACCAGCAGTCTACCGACCACAACAAAGCGCCCCAGGCGAACGCCGGCTGGCTCTTGACCCAGCTGCTTGGGTCAGGCCTGGGGCTAATTAATGGGACTCGCTGGACGTCACTACGGAAGACTTTGGATCCAATGTTCTCCCACAGAACTTCCCTGCAGTATTTCAGTGATAGCCTCGATGCGGGCGCTGAGAATTATGTTGCTGGAATCCACCAGTTCGCGAAAGCGGACCAGGTGTGCGCAGATGGCAAGAGCATTATCATCAATGCCACACAGGCACTGCAACGATATCCCTTTTTCGAGGTCGCGTCGATGTTCTATGGGAAAATGAGTGAGGAAGAACAGGAGCGGTTGTGGGTTCTAGGGCGTCGGTATTCGGAGGTCTTTGCGGCGATCGTGTCTGGGGGAATTCATCGGTCCAAGCTGACCAGGTATTTGAATACAAATGCTTGGAACAATGCGAGAGACTATCAGACGGCTTGGCGGGAGTTCAACAGGGAGGTATATAAGCGGAGGAAGCTCACAGCCTCTGATGCGCCGATCGTGGTCCTCACGGAAGCCGCCGAAAGAGGCGAACTGACTTACAATGAGGTAGGTTGACGATCCCATGAGACGATGGTATGGAGATTCCTTCCGCGAGTATCGGGATTGACAGTATATCCAGGTGACCGACACGATTGCCGAATCCACCTTCGCTAATCTGGACATCGTCACCCACGTTATCTCGTCATGCATAATTCTCCTAGCCGATGCCCCTGAGGTCCAAAAGGACCTTCTCCAGGAGATGAACAGAAATAAAGCGGATCGAGAAGCCTACATTACCAGAAAGGACACTCTTCTGCATTACTGTCTGTTGGAATCGCTCCGCCTTCGGCCAGTTCTATGTAAGTCTTCGTCACTGCTACACCACGAAGGCTAGAATATCAGTTGACCGAGCCAAAGCATTCACTTTCCCTGAGAATCCACCGAGGGAGAAGGTGCTGGGAAACTTCGTGATACCTAAAGATACCACCGTCATTGTTGACGCTTTCGCAATCAACATACGGAACCCTTTCTGGGGCCCTGACAACCGTGCATATCGCCCCCAACGATTCGCGGGCATCAAACAGAATCAGGTGAGACTCGAGATTTGATTCGTAAAGACTATTAGGAAGCGTATTGATCATCTCATAGCTCCGGTATAACCTCGCGACTTTTGGCTACGGGCCAAGAAAGTGCCTCGGTCAGCATATTGCCGATAAGATAATCAAGGCTGTCGTTTATCATCTGTTCACCCAGTATAGTGTGTCTCTGCAGCCAATGCAAGCTATCGAAGGAGACTTCAAAGTTGACAAGACGAGCTGGGTCGGATTGTATGATGTTGATTTGAAACTGGAGCCAAGGGGACGTTGTGTTGACAAGATTGATGTTTGAAACCGGGTGTTTTTTTATGCGTTGGAAAAAGTGAGCATGTAGCTGCAATTGAAGACTTGGTGGCTGTATGAGTTTACATGGGAAACTGTAGACAGAAGAAAGAGTGAGTACTGCGCTTAGTATCACGGTGATGGCCAGCTTCTACTACCACCAAGTCAGTAAGAGTTCTGGAAGAGGGTGGGAATGGAGTTGAAGAGGAGGGGAGATGAGGCAGGAGAAGCACTAGTCCTAAACGGGCGAATTGACGGCCTGAGGCTCCAGAGGAAATGTATCGGCGCGTAAATTACAACCCGCTCTGACGAACAAACAACATCAACCTCCGTCACCAAGGCTGTCAGCCTGTCACCCCATCTGATGGACTCGACAACTCCGACCTCGCGGCTATCGACCGGCGGGTCTCAGCTGGGCTCTTCTGGTGGCATACAAAAAGGTCGGCAGCGCATCATCACCGCATGCCTGACATGTCGCCGTCGGAAGGTCAAGTGCGATCATGCGCAACCGGTCTGTTCGCCTTGCCAGAAAGGCAATCGTGTCTGTACGTATGTTAGTCCGCAGCCGGTCTCACAGGCCTCCTCCCGTACGGTGACCGGAAATCGAACGTCGCGGTCCAACCTCCGGTCTGGCCAAGAGGAGATTCGTAGTCGCCTCGAACGGCTGGAACAACTTCTGGAGCGAGCAATATCTGGTGGCGGTACCATCTCACAGTCACCCGATGTGAAGGTACCTTGCGCTGAAAGCCCTTCCGATATTGACCAAGGAGGAAGTGCATTGCCAAACCCGAGAAACGAAACCTTGTCAACTGATGGTTACGATGGTGCCTTGCTGCTGGAGGCCCAAGGAGGCCAATCTCGCTGGGTTTCGTCTCTACACTATGCCCTCTTGGCTGATGAGGTACGACGTTCCCCCCATGTGATTCCTGGTGTCCACCGCTGACAGCATGAGATTCACGATGTCAAAATGCTACTGGGAGATCAAGCCAGGGGTGGGGTCGTTGATAGTCCACCGCCAGACCAGACAACCCCTCCATTCCCATTTTCTGGCACGACCGTGGAGAGCCTTGCGCCTTGGGCGCCCAGGTCGGCAGAGGAATGCTCGGCATTGCTTGAAATATTCTATTCCAATGTTGATCCGATGACGAGACTAGTCCACAAACCTACGCTCCGGCGACGGTTCACCCAATATGTCAACCAGACATACGGCACTACGATTCAAAGTCCAGGTGAAGAGGCTGAAACGTCAAGATCTGACCATAACATCCGTACCTTTGAGCCTCTGGCACTGGCCGTCTTTTACTCGGCCATCAACAGCGTGTCGCCTGAAGATGTGACTACACAATTTGCGGCCGAAAAGGAGACCCTCCTGGCCCAGTACCAAAGAGGAGTGGAACTTGGGTTAGGGCGAGAAGGCTTCCTCACAACCACAAGTATTGAGGTTCTCCAGGCGTTCGTACTACTGCTGGTACGAAAGTAGTCCCCATTCCAATTGATCATCCCTGTTTGGTGTACTAACTAACCCGCTAGACTTGCCAATCCCGGGAAGATGACATGGCAAGGACGTGGACTCTTCTTGGCCTTGTTGTCAGAATGGCCCTCTCGCAAGGTCTTCATAGAGAGCCTTCTCTGTTCCCATCCAGTAATATGGATGTTGTCCAGGTCGAGACCCGTCGGAGACTCTGGCATCAGATATGTCATCTTGACTTCCGTTCCGCAGAAGGTAGGGGCCAGGAGCCCACAATAGCAGATGAGGACTATACTACCCTGTTACCACGGAACATCAACGATGACGAACTCATTGAAGGAGCACATCCAACTACAGACGCATACTCACCTCCTGGGTTTACCGATATGACAGGGCATTTGATACGCCTGCACGGCATCCACTGTTTCAGAAGAATAGTTCGGAGCACGTATAGGTTGGAGCGGAAAATCAAGGCTTCAAACGCCCATGGCAATGGTAATGTATATCCAATCGCGGAGCTTCAGTCATTATTTGTGGAGGTGCGAAGCATGGTAAATGAGATGGTCACTCATATCCAAACTCAATACCTGCAATACTGCGACCCCCATATTTCCGACCAGCGCATGGCCCTTGGCCTGGCTGCGGTCATTGAATGGCGATGCTGGTCCATTTTCTGGCTGCGAACCCCAAAAGAGTACAGACAAGCCGTGGTTTCCCCCGAGATCAGACAAACGTGAGTTTGGTATCTTTCTGACGCGTTCTTGCTTCTGGATCCCGAAATCTAACTATTCCGTTTAGGGTGTTGGCAAAGTCAGTCAGCCTCGTAGAGAGCCTGAACATGATGCCACAGGATAAGGATGCCCAGAAGTTCCAATGGCATATAGGGGGCCATGCCTGTTTCCAATCCATAATGCACATCATATCGGAGCTTGAAACGCCAGAATTTCAAGCGCCTACCCACCGTTTGCTCCGTTCTCGAGCGCTGGACGCATTGAAAAAGACGATGGATACAAGGGGACGTGATGTTACGCCAATGTGGAATGTGATCAATCGTATCATCTCGAACTGTCTTGCCAAGAACACGCCTGCTACATTCCCTTCGACACCATTCCCTGACATGTTCTCCCCGAATGGAGTGATGCCAGGGGTAAGCTCCGCAATCACCGTCCAGCCTCAGACAGTTGCACACAACCTATCCGTGTCGGGAGGGCTCACCACTACAACCCCGATGCCTGACCTGTCAGACTTCGGAAGTCTGGATATGCAGGATCCCACGACGGCATTTGACTGGGTAAGTGAAAGTAAAAGGTTCGTTGAAGACTCTATGCTGATGATAATTGGTAGGAATTCTGGAACTTTGACCTCACAGACCCTGGCTTCCATTGACAGTTTCCAGTTCTTACCGCATGTCCTGTGAAGATTGACACTTGTCACTTATCGCGGAACTTAATGTCTTGGCTTCCAGCATATGATATCCAGTGTATGAAAAAGCGACCTGTACAATGAAAGTATGCTACCTAATTGACAAAGTGAACGACCGAGCTCTTGGCCAACAAAAGAATATGTTCATGACTTGGCATCAACTAGATCAGTGCTTTTTGTGCTGTACACCCGGGGATTGTAATACATGGTCATATATACCCCCTTTTGCTTCTTGTAGGAAAATGATAGATAGGTATGTGTGCCGGTTGACGACGACAGTGGGTGATGAGGACTATTGAGGTCAGCGCTGAGACAGATCCACGTTGCAAACAAAAAGGGATTACCTACAACAGCTCTTCCAGGTGCTTGCAATAAGCTCTCTCCAGGTCTTGCCATCCGAGCTTCCCAAAGAACAGTTGTAGCCGATTGGCAATCTGCACATCACTTTCACAATAGTGTCGGACGGGCAGGTAGACCTTAGGCTCAGGAAACCATTTTCCTGGCCGCAGTTCAAAATTGAATATTGTCCCTGCTGTCCGATGGTGATTTCGTGGCAACTCTGCCTCCTCATCGACTACCCCGAAGATGGTCCTCCACAGCTCGTCCAGCAGCTCTAGGCCCTTCGCCGTGTTCTCGTCTGTCAAACGGCCTCCAAGGCTGTATGCCTCTTTCACTACCCGCAAAGACGTCTGGGGAATTCGCACATATATCTTTATCCGGGACTCAGCCTCGTCCACGCAATCGACGCTGACCATCTCCGCCTTTGCCGCACCGTCGTGGCTAGCCATCCACGCCTCCAGGACCGACAACGCGGCGATGGTCTGCACACCCCAAACCTCACTGTTCATCGCCAGGCGGAGAATCGAGTCGGAGATCACCCTCATAGTGCTCTTTCCGGTTTTCAGCGACATGAGAATCGGAAAAAAGTACGCCTTTGTGGTGACTCGGCCCGCGTCCAGATCGAACGCCAGGAAGCTCTGCGTGGTATGCTCGCCGCCTGGTATCTTCGCACTGAGTCCGGCGTAAGAGTCCGGACCAACAAACAGGTCTTGGCGAAAGCGCTCGAACAGCGTCAGCGTGGCGCCCACTTCAGTTGCATCGTATGAGTGCATGAACTGCGTGACGGCAGCTTGGTTGAATGGGTCTGCGGTGGTTCCGGCTTCAAAGCCCACGGGCTCAACACCAAGACGGATTGTGCTCTGCGATTCCGATCTCCCATTCACGTTCCAGCTCGGTTCCAGTGGCGAAAAGTCATCCGTCAGGAAGGACCTCCAGGGTGCGTTGCTTGGAGATAACTGTGTCGAATTCCCAAGTCTCGGTCGAGGGCCCAACAGTGGAAGAATATGGGTATGATATAGAAGGAGGTACTTGTAATGCGTATAAAGAGGATATTTTGCCCTGGCAAGAAGCTTGCTCATCAGAGGCCCCGTCTCTCGCCACCAGAACCCCGTGTCTGAAGCAGGAGTGGGCAGCGGAAGGGCAGACGATAAGACGTCATAAGGAGAGAGACGTGCGATTGAAGGACTGTCATGCACCTCCGAGTCCCCGTTGATGAGCTGCTTCTGCGTCTTGCATGGATAGCCAGCAGCGATGCCGTTGAGGCCAGACGGCGCAGCAACTATGGATTCAGCGCTGAGTGCCATGTTGAATGATGTGTAACGCGGATTGGCTGCTTTCCAAAATGTTGTTTGCTGTTTGTTTTGCTCGATATCTCCTCGCTTCGGCTTGTGCTCGTGCGAGGCCTATCTATATACAGTCCGAGAGCGAGGCGTCGCCTAGACTTTCCGCATCAAATCCTAGTGTCTGCTTATTTACCCGCGAATTGTTCGATGTAGACTTGGTTGGCCTTGCGTTTGCATCAGCTCGCATAAGCCCCGGTGCTACACTTTGCAACCCTCCGTTCCTATGGGATTCCGATGTCTCGGGGGTCTACTTCTTCGGCGTCCGATTTGCGCTATTCTTACTCCGACGGGTGGCCTCGCGAGCGGAGCGTTTAATTTGCCTTTTTAGCTCCAGCTGGAAGCGTTCTAGAGGGTACGTGCGCAGGGCTCAGTATGGTGCCACTATGGCGTTGTGTGGGCAACGTGTTAGTCGATTATCGTGCATATGCAGTGACCTTACTAGCAGATTATAGTTGTGGTTAATGGGAGGCAATATGATTCGTGTCCATTTCTAATAACAATCTGTCTCTCTAGATTACCATGACGCATGCTGCCAGCTCCCGGATACTTCTAGTTACAAAGATATCCCGTAGTCTGATCCTGACACCCTGCTTCTCGCATATATGTTGTAGTTGCAAGGCATCAATACTCTGAGCTCCGAAGTCCCAAAATGATCTCTCTGCATCCACTACCTGGGGCTCAAGCCCAAGACATTCACATATGGCAGCCGCAAGGATGCTCTCGAGCCCCTTTCGTTCTGTAGCGGCATCCACCCCGTTGTCATGATTGGTGAAATTGACATCCGCACCCTCCTGTCCAGGTCCAGTCTGTCCAGGGAGCCTGGCGGAGGCATTCTCGCCAGAGCGAAACGACATTTGGACCAGCTGGATGATTTCTTCAACCTCAGTCTCCAAAACCATGAGCTGCAACGCAAAGGAAAGTGCGAACTCCAGTCTCAGTGCAATATCTTCCCTGATACACCCAGCATCGTACTCCATATCAACCTGGAGATTCTGGGATATCGTCTCGGTAAATTCTACGGTCAGCGGGAACTTGGAACCGCCTGTATGTGGCCATGGAATGGGCTGAACCTCCGCGCCACGCAGTTCTAGGAGGGGTCGTTGATCAGCGGCCGTGTGATAGGTTACCATGACTTTGAAGAGCGGATCGACGAGACTTGGCTTGTGGGAAAGGTGGGAGCAGATGGCTCTGAAGGGGATAATGTGTGCGAGGGCCTGTTGACTAGATTTGCGAACGGATGAGAGGAATTCGAAGAGGGTGTTCTGGTGAGGGATTCGTTTGATTCGGAGCAGGAGCCGATCGAGGAAGAGGCCAGGGATGGATTCAGTGCCGGGCTCAGTGCGGTGCATGAAGGGGGCTGCGAGAAGTATGTCGTCCTGGCGGTCGACGCACTGTAATGCAAAGAATATAGCGGCTAGGACGAGCTGGTGCATCGTTACCGAAGCTTTGGTCGCAAGGCTGGACATGCTATGGTAGATTGAAGAGGAGAGTGTCCAGGAGCGGGTGAGGCCAATGTATGTTGCTGCTGATGGAGAAGAGTTGCCGAAGGTTAATGGGGTTGGGGGCTCCGAAAGGTACGAGGACCAGAATGCGAGGGCTCGAGGGTTTGGTGGTAGCAATGCAGTCCATTGTGCCCAGTCGATGTAGGATAGAGGATCTCGTACAGTGGTTGGGGCGGTGGCTTGGGAATTGGATCTCAAAAGCTCGTATGCCCTAGAAACCCGGTTGAGATAAACGGTCATCGTGGTGGCGTCGGCGACGGCATGAGACATCACAACTACCAGCGTGACCTGCATAGGAGTTCCTATAATAATCGAGGCGTCCACGGGTGATTCTGTGCTCAGATCAAAGGACTTTGTGACTCTGCCATGAACAAACGAGGCGAGATTGCCTGTTTGGACCACACGAGGGACCCCGACAGTTGCTGGAGCCTGTCGCCGGAAAAGCGTGCCGTCAATAACTGAGTACCTGGTACGAAAAACTTCGATATTCGCGGTAACCTTCTGGAACGCCTCTGCGAGACATTCGACGTCGATGTCGCCCCTAATCTTGCAAACGAAGCTCATGTTTCCGGCTGGTGAGCCGCCAGATATGAGGTGGTTGAGCAGCATCTCTTTCTCCAGGTACGAGAGTGGAAGCTTGCCATCCCGTTCTACCGGGACCATTCCGAGGAAGGGCATTGTTGTTACAGTTTCTGCCGGATTACTCACAAGCTCGTCGACAGCAAGAGACAGGTCTTCGAGGCTATGATGGCGAATCACTTGTTTCAGTGGCAACGGCTGGATATCAAAGCGTTTTGAAATGGCTTGAGCGACTTTTATCTGTAGTAAAGAGTGCCCTCCGAGGTCGAAAAAACGATCATTTGGGCTGATGGGCATCTCGTTCAGATTGAGCCCAAGTACTTCAGCCCATATCGCGGCAACAGTACGTTGCGTATCTGTCTGGAGATCTTCAACGGCGGCACCGCCATTGTTTTGACTTGTCAAATATCTCTGCAATGCATTCAAGTCGACCTTGTTATTTGCTGAGGTAGGCAGAGTTGGAAGCGCGATGATTCGATGTGGGACAGCGTACTGTGGGAGCTGGGATTCAAGGCTTTTGGCCAACCTCTTGACATTAATGGTCTCGGGTGTCATGAATGCAATCAAGTTTCCATTAGACACCACGATTGCCACGTTTTTAGCCTCCGATGCTAGTTTTGAAATTGTGCTTTGGACCTCCCCAAGGTCAATGCGGAAACCGCGAAGTTTGATTTGATTGTCTTCTCGTCCGATGTACTCAAGATCTCCATCCTCCAGAAGTCTTACAATGTCTCCTGTCCGAAACATAGCTTGACCTGGGTTGAAGGGGTCGTCAAGGAAGCGTTTGACTGTTTCTTGCTCGTTGTGAAGGTAACCTGGAGTGACCTGAAGTCCCGAAATGTATAGTTCCCCGCTGACCCCCATTGGCACAGGACGTCGGTTTGGATCCAGAAGGTAGCATCTCAAGCCCGGCAACGGTTTACCGATCGACACCCTGTTCCCCGGGCGTAAGGTCGCCGTTGTAGATATCAAGGTGCATTCAGCAGGGCCATAGCCATTGATGAGAATTCTTCCGGCCGCCCATTTGTCGCTGAGAAACTGGGGCATAGCTTCTCCAGCAACAGTAATGACCTTCAGATTGGGATAGTCGGTCGGTTCCAGGGTTGCAAGTAGGGACGGAGTTGCCATCGTGGCGTCAACACTCGCGAGATGGGCAATAGTGTTCTCGGGGTCTTTGAGGACGAGGGTTGCACCAAAGCAGATGGTCGAGAAGACCTCTTTGATGCAGCAATCAAACCCAAGGGATAGCATCTGGGCATTGCGTTGGCCCCGGCGGGAGTACAGTCGTCCTTCGGGCTGGGAAACCACGTTTAGGATACCTTTGTGTTGCAGCTGCACCGCTATTCAGTTGATCAGTAAGGAGCTCTTGGAAATGGTGTTTGTAACTGATTGCAAATGTATCATACCTTTCGGCAAGCCTGTACTTCCTGAAGTATAAATCAAGCATGCGACATCATCACGGCTGGGAAGATTGCGACTGCTTATACTTGGTGGTCTGGAAGATGAAGGGATTGCCGCCATAAGAGACTCCATGTTTAGAGACTGGACCCCGTCGCACACAGGATCCTGGCAGGAATTGGCATAGAGAATCAACGATGCTCTGCTGTTGCGAACCATGTAATCCTTTCTATCGCGAGGCAGTTTTGCGTCAACTGGGCAGTAGATAGCTCCAGCTCTGACTATTGCAATCATTGCAAGCAGCCAGGAAACGGAGCCATCGCTAATCATGCACACCACGCTTCCAGGCTGAATGTAGTGTGAAAGGTGCCATACAATATGGTCTGTCAGCCTTCCAACCTCCCTATATGTGAGATGCCCCGTCGAGCCTTCGACAGCGTAGATGTCAGGGTGCTCCTGGATGGAACTCTCAATAGCCACCACTAGGTTTTCTGGCACCTTGCGAGACCAGAGTCGCTGGGCCGGAATTCCACTCACCATATACTCCCGTTCTGCGACCATTTGGCCCGTGGTCTTGCTCAAATTGGTGTCTGATGGTGCAGCAACCAAAGCAGCAAGGACACTATCAAACTGGCGGGCCATTCTCTGGACAATTGCATCACCAAAGTGTGACCGACGATATATGAATCGCGCGTCGAATCGGCCATCGGTGCTATCCAATAGCACGGTAAGTGGGACCTGAGTAGCCTCATTATACCGGATATCCCTCGGCTCTGGCACCTTGCTTGACCCCCATGTCGCCTGTGGAAAGTCATACTGCAACGCAAAAAGCGTCTCAAGGAGCTCTGCCGGATTGCATCCACAGCCTTCCTGAATTAATGCGACGGGAGACCACTGGAATTCCAAGATATCACACACCCGTCTAAACACAGATTGCACAAAACTGTAGGTCGACTGGGCCTCCTGCGTGTCTATTGCTAGTGGCAAGGTGTTGATCAGTGGGCCAACAATATTCTCTGCACCAGATATTGGCAAGCCTCGCCCAGATAGCACGGCTCCGAGCACTGTGTGGTCAGTGCCTGTATATCTGGAGATCAGAAGTCCCCAAGCAGCGTAGAGAAGTGTTGCCGGTGTGACTGCAAATTTATTCTTGGCCGCAGCCTCCAGCCCAGGTACATTGACAGTGAGCCTTTGAGAGAAATCTCCTTGCGCATAGTCGGTCACATCAGAAGGCGGTGACACGCGAGGTCTCTGCGCGGGAGTATATCCGTCCAGGTACTCTCTCCAGAATGAGATGACTCTACGCGAGGACTCAATCTTGTGCTGACCTATCGCTTGTGCGGCTTGAGCAAACTGTGGTGCAGCCGGGATGGGTTTATCGTCCAAATAAGAGGCGAAATCCCGCATCAATGTCGCCATCGACCATCCGTCAACCAAGCTGTGATGGACTGTCCAGATGAATCGGGTTCGCTTGTTGTGAGCAATAATCAATTCAACCCTCGATAGTGAGGCTCGGTCTTCTGCGTCGAAATTTCCGAATTCAGCCACGTCCAAGGTCTCTTTGCGTCGACATACTGATTCCCATTCGGACTCTGCAACAAATTGCTCCTCCCACGCAAATCTGGAGTCCTCGGATATTACTTGGATTCCACCTAATGAAGTCAGGATGAATGTAGTCCTGAGAATCCCATGGCGCTGATGCAGACGAGCCCAAGCAGCATGGAGAATGGCTGTCAGGTCTTGTTTTTCCGGGTGATCAAAAGTAAACGATGTCTTGATAAATGAAAGACCCGGATTTGCCGCAGTAGCACCAAGCATTCTGATTTGCATGTCCGTCATCGGTATGATAGTCGCATTTTCAGGCGGCTGGGTTCTGGCTGTGTCATGGCTTGGCCGTTCTATCGAATCGTCCGGGGGATGCAAAGCACGAGGGACATCGATCAACTCCACGGCGGCGGCAGCTATATTCTCGACTGAATCCAACAAAAGGACTTGGGCAACATTGATAGCGAACCCCATTTTCCTCAACACCGAAACTAGCATGACAGCGGCTAGGGAATGCCCCCCAAGATGACGGAAAGACGAAACCTGAAGAATTTGAGATTCTGGCAGTCGCAGGACATGGGAAAGTCCTCTGCGGACTGCATCCACCGCACTAAGACCTTTCTCTAGACTCGTCGTGCCTTGGTCTTGCTCCAGTTGATGCATGCGTATCAGGCTCAATCGATCGACTTTCCCATTGCTTGTTGTGGGGAACTCATCAAGGGAATAAATCGTGTCCGGGATGAGAAATGACGATACTGATTTCGCCAGATAATCGCGAAGTCCGTCCTTCGCAGATGTAGGTGTAACATAGGCGACTAGTCGACCCTCGCACATGAAGGCCGATGCGCTGTCCACTTTGTCATATGACTGTAAAGCAGGCTCGACATCTGCTTCGAGATTGATTAAGAAGCCCCTATTCTTGACCAGGCTGTCCCTGCGACCACAAAACTGGAGTCCGTTCTTTGTACGCTTGCCATAGTCACCAGTTTTGTAAATTCTGACCCCCTTCCTATCGATGAAAGCGCGGTCTGTACGATGTGGATCAAGGAAATACCCCAGTGCGAGACCTGGGCCGGCGATGCAGATTTCCCCTTCCGTAGAGTCCAAACCATCGTCATCGAGTAATATGACAGTACTGTATGCTATCGGAAACCCGATAGTGATGGGAGATCCTGGGAGAAGCTCGCCCATAAGCGTCGTACACGTTGTCTCTGTAGGCCCGTACGAATTGTAGAGACGTCGGTGGGGAGAGGACCATGCCTCTATCAAGGATGGGCTAGGGCTTTCACCGCCGAGGAAAATCTTCTCCACTGTATCGAAGCCCGCTTTGGGATCCAGTGTAGCGAGGATGCTTGGGGTCAGGGGCCAGACATGGCATATTTTAGCTGCGGCTTCAAAGGTAGACGGGTCGGCTAGTACGAGGGTTCCCCCGTTGCAGAGCGTGTTGAAGACAACTCCGGCGCATACATCAAATGCAATGGAGCAAATAAGCAACACCCTTGTGCCATGTTCGGTGTTGAAATTAAATGGCAAGTCACCCCCTTCTTTGACGTAGCGAGAAATTGATCTTTGACTGATCTTCACTCCTTTCGGTTTCCCAGTTGTGCCCGATGTGAAGATGATATATGCCAGGTCGTCTCCCCTATCATCAAGACCCTCGCCGTTGTGTGTATGTTGCAGGCCGTTACGTGTCGCAATCTCGCCAAAATCGATCCGCTCCAAAGTGACAACTGGGTACAAGTAGTCGTCCTTCGAACATGTCGATGTTGATACGATGATCTGCGGGTTGATGGCTCTGAGAACAGTTTCTATCCGATCATTTCCCCAGGAGTCTAAGTCAATGGGCACGTAGGCGGCGCGGAGTTTCAAGATAGCCAATGTAGCTGCAACCATTGCAATTGATCTTCTCGATAGAAGCGGAACAACCCAGCCTTTGTCCACGCCGGCCAGGCGAAGACGTTTGCGCCAAATGTCGGACAGCGCATCGAGTTGGGCATATGTAATCTTGCCATCCTGGTCTGAAGACTGTGTCCTATCTTCAACTGCAACTGATGCAGGGTGCTTTTGCAGTTGAATGTAGAAGTGATCTAGGAGGGTGGGAGCTCGCGAGGCCATTGTTGAAGACGGCTGTATGTTGGAACTGGGGACAATGAAGTTTGCAGTCGCTGTCTCCCAACTATTATGTTCCAGTATTACCATTGCGAGGGCCCCATTTTTCGAATAAAGCCTAGCTCTGCTTGACGGTGGTGGCTTCAAGCCGAGTGAGATTATGCCGGACGCCGCCCCGAGCGGCCTCGGCGCATATACGTCGGATCGCAATATCCACCGAGCCCTGCCAGCCGTAAGCTGACATGGTAATCGATAAGCTTAGATCGGTTCCTATAGAGGGGGCTATATCTCCGCTTTACTGGGGAGCCAAAACTTCACTGAGACGCTCAGCTTTGTACTTGATCAGCAAAGATTCAGCATGGAAAACGAACTTGAGCATCTGAACTGGAACATCAAGCATGCCTTGTCGCAACTTGAAGGTCCCTTGTCGGAGGAGCTCAATGCCTGTCTTGAAGTGTCACCAACCTCGCTAAACTCGTCTCCTTTAGTTTACCAGAAGCTTTTGGAGACAGTGCAGGTCCTGGACAAGCTTCTCGTCACCCTGACGCCCCCGAACATGACTCTGATCGATGGCGTCTTCGGTAGGCCTCTCAAGCCCCGAAATCCTGTGTATAGCGAAATGTGGCTAATTGAGATTAGCATTTACCAACAGCAAGGTCCTTCTGTGTGCGACTGAATATGCTTTGGCAGACCACGTCCAGAAGCTGCAACCTTGCAGCATTTCGGAGCTCGCCCAAGCCTCCGGGTTGCATGAACAAGGTCTCTCGCAGATAATACGGTATCTTCGTGAGATGGGGTACTTTTCACAAGACCCCGAAACCGGCCGGCTGTCCAACAATCGCCTGTCCGACCTCCTTCGCAAAGATCACTGGACCAGCTGGATCAATTGGGTTGATTTTTTCCCTCGCGAGTACTACGATCTTCTCTCCCGCCTCCCTGACCAGTTGAGAAGCGATCAGCCAAAGACTGCCACAGAGCTCTTTTACAACACCGACAAACCCATCTACCAGTACCTGGCCGAAACAGGCCGAGCTGCTGGCTTCCACAAAGTCACCGGTACAGGAAGCGTTGTTGAGGCCCCTGGGTTGCTTGCCGACTATCCATGGGACGAAGTGAAGTCGGAGACGGTGGTCGACGTCGGGGCCGGAGCAGGAGACTTTATTCGGTCCTACTTGGAGAAGTATCCCGACGCCACGGCCGCTGCATTCGAGCTTCCTTCGACCGCCGAGATCCTTAGGCAACGGTTTCCCGCTGATGACCCTCTGACCGGTAGAATCGTCTCGATCGCCGGGGGAGACTTCTTCCAGGACCCCCTTCCCAAATCATCCGTCTACCTGCTCCGATGGATATTGCATAACTGGGGCGATGAGGACTGTATCAAGCTGCTTCGGCGGCTCCGCGAGACCATCGTCATCAAGTCAGGAGTCAGTCGGGTCTTGATTGTGGAGTCGGTTTTGTTTGATGGCCGGTTGGGACGGGGGGCTCGGTATGCCGATATCCGCATGTTGGTGAGGTGCCGAAACAAGGAGCGCACGCTGGAAGAATACCGAAGGCTGGCGGAGGAGGCTGGGTGGCAGTTGAACCGCGTGATCACGCCCCGCGGGTGTCTCACTCAGGTTATGGAGCTGCGCCCCGTGGGTATTGTGCCGCATACTAATGGCGATGCAAGTGGTTCAGGAGGATTGGAGTGGGAGTCTGAGTTGATGTAAATCAGATCAATTGAGTCTCTCGAACAGAATGAAATTATGTGATTGTGGGAAGAGTTCTTGTTGCGCGTCTGTGTAGACAGTCTCTATAATAATGGAGAAAAACTGGAATCTGGAGAGAACCTCGTTGGAGTACGCGATGTTTGTTGAGGCCTGAGGCTAGAAGTAGCCTGTTTAGGACTTGTACCTACTTCCTTATCGCCTTCCTGGCCTTGAGCATTCATCTTGACCGCCATTATGTATCATCAATCTCATCAATCCAATCGTCCTGTCCGATTCTTACTCCTTGACATGATATCAATGTTTTTAGGCTGCAAGGAAATTGGAATCGTTTTGATACGGCTATTGGCGCTTTTCGCTCAACCTTGTCTACATAAGAGTTCTCGTTTGCCAGCAGATATATATCTCTATCGACAGCGTTACATGCAATTAATATTGTATCTAGTAGTACAAGAAGCATGACCACTCGTCTCAATCACAGCCAGTCCCTCGATCAGACTTTCTTCAGCAGTTGCGGACCGCCCTTGATCACTCGAGCGGCTGCCGTGCATATCCCCCCGAGAATCATCGTTGCTCCAGCAAAACACATCAAACCGGTGAATCGGTTCCCTTCGCGGTCTTTGATGGCTCCTTCGATGGGAAGACCCGTCAATGCACCGAGTGCGATAGCCAAGCAGAAGCCTCCGAGCTGGACCCCGATCTCATCGACGCGGTCCTCCGCAAGGGAGACGACACATGGGGGCCCAAGACTCACGAAGCCGCCGCTGACAAAACCAAAAAGCAAGGCAAACACAATGATACCGGCCAGAGAGGTGTGAAACTCCAGTGGCAGCCAGAAGGCTAACACGAGGATCCCGGATAAACTTGTCACGATGCACATGGTGTTGAATTGTCCGATGGTGTCACTAATCCAGCCAGGCACAATCCGACCAACGAGGGACCCCGCATTGGCAATAGCCAGGGTGTACTGAGCAAAGTCTTCATATCCATGAAGCGAAGCCATCTCTGGGAGGTAGTTCAGCGGCGCAAACAGGCCCCACATGGTGAAGAAACAGCCCAGAACGAAGAAACCCCAAGGCCAACTCTTGAATGCACGAAGACCTTTGCTGGGAGTAGCATCCTTCTCTGCAGGGGGCCCCTTACTGAGTGGCGGGAAAGGAGATGAGCAAAGAAGGTTGGCAATGACCAAGAGGATACCTTGCATGAGTGCAGTCCAGCGGACAGCCGACGCGAAGCCAACCTGTTCGACCAGTCGAGGGAGCATACATGGGTAGATGACTCCACCTGCGTCCGCCATTAGCCGTCCAAACATCCATCGGTCTTCCGGGGGCGGACTACTCACCGAGACTGCTACCCGCGGACACAATGCCGACTGCCAACCCTTTCTTTGTCGAAAACCACTGCGTCGCCGTGGCCATGGCGGGAAGGGACAATCCTGCGGCAGCCAGACCGAAGGCGACTCCCTGCGCCAGCATGACCTGCCAGTACTTGGTGCACAAGCTCAGCATACACACCGAGAACACGGCCATGATGCTGAACGGTGGGAGCGTCCGGCGGCAGCCATAGACATCAATCAGTTTCCCAACCGCAGGACCGAGCATGAAGAGCAGGAAGATCTGTAGGGTAGTAATCCACGCCAAGTCCGACGAGCTTTGGTCCTTGAACATGGTGTCATGGTAATACAACTGGAAGATTCCACATCTACCTCAACCTATCAGCCCCTTGTTCTCGACCGGATGGAGGGACAACACGTACGCATTGACGTAACCGAATGAACAGAACTGGAGCAGAAATGAGCCTGCAACGCAAGCCCACGCCTTAGCGCCGCCATTGGGCGGGATGCGTTCGAGACCATTGGAGGCCAGCGCTTTCTCCTCCTGGTCGGCTGGGCTGATCGCCCGGGGGGTTTCATTCCCCGGTTGTTGCGACATTGTGAGCGAATTGCTGTCTTGACAAGGGGTGGAGGTGGAAGGTCAACGTCAGGCAAACACAAGAATCCGAATCAGCGGCATGGTGAGAAGGGTGGCCCATGGTGAGACGTCTTTTAAATGAGCGCTCGGTCTCGGTGGTATACACAGGATTCGGTGTGCGAGCATGGCGGAGGGTTCGTGCGGGAGGAACAATAGAGAATGAGAAAATGGAGGGGGGGCGGTGGAGGCTGATCATCGTCAGATTTCAGGCCGGAAAGCTCGGCCGAGGTGCTTTAAGGCTGAGCTCGGCCGAGGCGGGATCGTTCGGTCCAGGGGGGAAAGTCCGGGGCCAAGCCGCTAACCCTCCAGGGCCGAACAAAGTATGAGGAACATGAATCATTCTTTACTATCACGCTGTCTCTCGCCCCTTTTTCCTCCTTTTCTTCCCCGCGGTCCCATCTGGATACGAGATCCTCTTGATGCACCGGCTCCATCTCACTCAATACGAAGCCGACGCTTGTCTTATCCATCTTGGTATATTCGTGCTCGTCCTCCCTCCATCAGCACTAGTGCCATCATCGCCATGCCCTGCAAACTAACCCATTGCCCTAAATTATCCCCCCCCTGTCAGCAAAAGCGAATATGCCAACAAATGTTAGCATTGTGATTCGTCTGCTACT
Source organism: Aspergillus pseudoterreus (assembly GCA_002927005.1). Lineage (NCBI taxonomy): Eukaryota > Fungi > Ascomycota > Eurotiomycetes > Eurotiales > Aspergillaceae > Aspergillus > Aspergillus pseudoterreus. Next base: position 58,277 of record PIJX01000031.1, read on the forward strand.
GGACTCGACTCAGTCCTCAGCAACGTGAGCAATGGGGCGATCGTAAGTGCGTCGGGCTGGTTCCTCTGAGGTCGCCAATGTGGCGTTTCTCGCCCCATCACGCCGCTCCTATATGAACTCTTCAGCCAGTATAATCTGCTCATCTGATCATGCTGAGCGTCTTCGTTGGAAGTAAAACCGTCCTTCTATTCAGGATCGATCTCTTCCCATCTTCCGGACACCATGATGACTTCGACGCTACCTTACTTGACCAGTCCGACGTCAACCCAGCGCAGCGCTTCAGATCACAAAAAGCTGCGCTCCGCCTGTGATGCGTGCCACCAGTGCAAAGTCAAGTGTTCTGGAGGATCTCCATGCTTCCGTTGCACGACAAAGGGCTTACTGTGCCGCTACGGTTATCAAAACCGGGCAGGAAAGCCCAAGGGAAGCAAGAATCGGAAGACCCTAGAGAGAGAGCATCAACTCCGGATGGAATGGCTGACCAGTCAGTTGCGGGATGCCGATGAAGGGCTGGGGGATATGAACATCGATCTGTCAGCTTCGACACTCCTTCCGAGTCCATCATTCCAGCCGAGCCGCTGGAAACAGGTGAGCGAGACGTCCGGATCTACTGCACAATCCGTGACCACGTCTAATGCTAACAGGGCCATGTTCCTCTCCAATCTACTGTCCAGCCCACGCCGGCCGATCAATGTATCAAGTCTACGGAACATGAGAACGAATGCCTTCCATCGCCCCATGCCTTGGATACATGGACAATGGACCTAGCCCCGATGCTACAGACACCCAGGGAGGGCACGTCAGGGGGCTTTGAAGGATTCACGACACCCATATCCTTGACCGACGATACGTACCTGCGGCAGCTTACTGACACCACCACCCCGAGGACCCATGAAACCCCGTCCCCTGACGCCCATCTAGGAAGAGCGGAAGATCCATGTCCTTGTGTCCAATCGCAGGCTGTCAACATATCCACCCTACATCGGCTTACGTGTCGCAATATGCCGGACCGGTTCGACCTGGTCATGAAGTCAATCTCATCTACCCTCGAGACCTGCGAGAGATTTATCGCCTGCGACGCCTGCGACAAGTCTTTTTCTGCCATTCTGCTCACGCTGTCAGCGATCGAGCTGATCTTCAAATTATTCGAGCAACTGACCACGAACAACCGGGGTCTGTCGCCACCAGAAGACCAACGCGTCGTGCCTTGCTCTCTCGGCGACTACAAAGTGACTAGGGAAGAGGGCCAAGCTATCCGAAATGTCCTCGTCAAGATGACCCTCTCAAAAGGACGGCAAACTCTCGATGCGTTACTGAACCTGGTGAATGGACCCAAAGACATTGGAAGCGAACCCGAGCAACGTGAGGCTCCTCGGCACGACTGCAACGGTAATTCAGAGCCAGTGCTAAACGGCTTGTCGCTTACCGATCGAGACTATATGACCCAATGTATCGGACGCAAAAATGCGGCGCTGGAAATCCTCATGGCCGCGGTTGTCGTCTAGGATCGAGACACCCAACAAAGATAGCAAAATGATAGAAATCCAACGATGATGATGATGATGATGATGATTACTCTCCCAGACACATTGACTAGGGTAGTAATTCAGAAATGTGAATCCACCTGCATACGTGCTGCATTCTTGGCTTGCCTTGTGGACAAGTTCCTGGTCATCACCAAACGGAATATATGCAAGATTGTCAGTGTGCAGAGAATATGTCCCGTGAACCTGTCCTATGGACGGAATATACTACTCCGTTGTTTGTGATAGAGTTACCCACATCCACATCTGATCCCAAATATTACAAGACACTTGATAATTATTACATAGAAAAACACAAGTCAACCAATCAATGGGCTTCTTGATGCCAATACGCCTCCTGCAAGTAAGACAGGGAGATGTAACATAAAGTCAATCTCAGCTAGATGTGACTCACGTTACCAGGCCGGCCTAATTTTTCGGCTCATTATAGCTGACTGTGACATTGGTGGACTTGACGATGTATGGGTCCTGGCCTGCACTCGTGGGTGGCACGATCGCCTGCGTGCTGTCTGACGCACTGGGCTGCTCGGGGTCATGGGCGGTCCACAGGGTATCCACGCCGGAGATATAGTCCCACGGGCGTCGTGGTTTCCTGCCGGACCCTTTAAGAGGATAACTGTCATCGCTTCGTGGGGTGGGCTGGGGGCTTGCAGAATCGATGTTGGAGAAGACGCGAGGGAAGCTCTTCATTAGCAGCGGCCGCATTGTCGGGAGACAAGCACAGATAATGCCAACATTGATCTCAACCATGCTGTGCCATGATATTAGCGGGGATCCACCCATTCACCCACCAGGGAGTTGTGGAGGACCATAGAACTTACCACCACTTTGCGAGAGTCACTTTGTACCAAGTGAAGTCATTGCTGCCCATGAACGGGACCATGGTCACTATACGGACGATGGCAACAATGCATGCACTGCGGATGTCAGCAAGCTGTTCGAACAGACAAAAGGAGCAGGCTCGGGCACTAAACATACAAAGATCCCATGACGAATAATACGAGGAGAAGAACCCTCTGCCTCATGGAGGCCTGAAGTGTCCAGCAAATCTTGATCGGCAAAATCAAGGTGGCTAGATCGGAGAAGATGTTGAAGGCGGCGTTGGCATAAACGAACGACAGCTGATCGATGCACTTGGCCTGGTCCATCAATGTAACATCCCACATGGCGCGGACGGGAATGCATCCGATGGTGAACAGTAAAATGCTCAGCAGGCTGTACACTGCAACGAAGATCATGATCGCATAGGTCAATTTGCGGAATCGCTTCTCAGGGCTGAGTCGGAGGTAGAAGACGAGGATGGCCGTCTTCACAAACCACACCCCGAGGGCATAGATATCCTCTTCTGCCAGATCGTACTAACGGGAGGAATGGTCAGTCATCTACCACGACGTATGGTGGAGATAAGTGCCAAGACATACCTGCTTGAAAATGATAACTTGATCCACATGAAGATCCCAGATATGCATTCCATATCCGTGTTTGATGTCTTGATGCGTGTGAGTACTGGATATTTGGCACGGAAACGTGAGGATCACGTACTTAGTACACTGAGAATGGCGAAGATCCAGGCACAGATCTGACCCATAACGCAAAGCCCTATATGGCAAGTCAGGTACTCCATATAGAGCGAGGGGTATAGCGAGACTAACAATCATCCAGGCCAGTAGCCCTCAGAATAAAGGCTCGCGTATACAAACGCGCCAGTAAGACGACCGTAGCGGTTGCGCACATTGCGATACTGATGGAGTAGATCTCATACTCCTCGCTTGGTGGGTTGTCGAAGTTGGGGGTCACCCCCGGCGGTGGAGGCGCTGCGGGCACCTTGCTCAGGTCCATGATCCAAGAAGGGGAGAATAGACGGAAACAAATATGTGATTAGAAGAGACTCGGGATAATATCCGATATATGAAGCGTTTGTCAGTGAAGATCCATCCTTTGGGTCTTCTTCCTCCACGTCCAGAGCAGCGGGTCGGATCTATATACCTGTAAGACTACAAAGCTGTCAACACCAATCGACTTCCACTGACACGAACTCCTCCCATATTCTTCCGGGGTATCCCTTGCGCATGAATGTTGAGATCTAGTTGACAGGACACAAAGAAAGGTCGATCACGTCGACCGGAAGACCTCCCGACCAGGGTATATTCCTTTGGTACAAGAGACTGGTGAACGATCGACGTTCTCTTAGACGCGGAAGGCTTGTATCCGACCCGCCGAGCTGTTTCCTGCTTCACGGTCTGCGCATGGGGCAATTCTATTTCCTCCGTCGGAGTCGGCAGATGCCGACTCGGGTCCAAGCGGATGAAGATCGACATGACAGCTCGAAGTCTACGGACTTGCCGTAAAGGGGTAGTGATGACTCGCGACACCAGTGGATTCCGGATGTGTACGATAGAGACTGAACGTCTTACCTGGTCCGGCACTGTTTACGCTGGAGATCTTGGGTCTTTAAGGTTTGTGGCAGCGTCTGTGCATATCCCTCCTCATTCTTCCCGCTATGAAGCTGAGCCAGATCGTCGGGAAACTTGACAGCTCTCAGCGCTGATCCTAGCGCAACTAACGTTATTGGCATTCTAATGCAAACACCCGTGTTTTATCCTGCTGGCCAGCACGGCGATCCGAGACAATAGCGTCGCCGGCGGATGTGGCCTGTCACATAGAGCTCGAGGCCACCCGTACTAGTGGCGAGCCTACGCATCGCTTCGCAGCCGCGATGTAACCGTGCCGATGTCCATATTCGATGTATATCTTGAGAGTGTGTTGAACATATTGTTTATTCCGGGGTTGTAACGCCATCAGATCTGCCAGGCATACGAGCGTGGTAGAGAAACTTCTATACTGACTGGAGAAGAATCGAGGAAGACGAAAAAGCAATTATCTTTCCAAAAGGAAAAGCGTGGGCTGGCCTACCTACTATAAGCTGCCACGTCTGCAGGCCCAGTCTTTGGGGTTTCTTTCACGTTACCTGCATTGCCCTTAAGGAGCAGTGGAGGGGAGAGGGGCTCTTATGCACGAGCTACATGAATTTGCTAAGATATGCTGATGTCTTGACAACCGTTTAGGCATTGATACTCGGGTCGCCCAGTCTCTGGTACAAAAGACATGGCCCGAAACATTGGGTGGGAGCACGTGCTTGTCCTCTTTGTTGATACCCGACGGTCTGCTTTCTTCTTGGGGAGGAATTTGTCATTCTAGAGTTACTATCCATCTGACAGGGGACATGATGTGGACGCCTGCAGAGATCGACCAACACTATGCCCTGCATTCTGTGTCAAGTCGTATCGCAGATGATATGTAGAGAGTAACCAACAGAAGCAAGAGCCTTAGATTCTCCTCCTACTGAGTGCAAAGTTGGTGCTTTATGGAGTGCAGTCAGCGGAAAGGCAGGAGACTTTTCGCAGGAACCTTCTCGCTAGGTGCCCACGTTTGGCTCATAGTTTTGTGATCATCCCTGAAATTTCCGGATGTCTCGATCTCAGCTCGTCGCTGTCATATCCCTACCACTCCTTGTGCGCGGTAGGCCCCGGCGATGGTTTCTTTCGATTGATTTCATTATTGAATGCACCGGCTTGGTGATACTGAGCTGCAGTCAAGCTCTACTAGTAGTTCTTTGGATATATCAAGAATTTTTAAGTTTTGATATTCTACTCGCATAGATACAGTTTTGGTTTCTCTCCAGTCACCATTCTGGGATCTTCCGGCGACCGAATCCAGCCGTCCTAGACTGGCTGTCCTTCCGGTCAAAGGTTGGCATAACAGGCAAATTCTAACTGGATCCAGCTGTTTGTCTAGCCATATCAATGTATCCCTGATGTGCTGTCAAATTCGTGAATGTATGATCCGGCTTTACTTTGTCAGTCATCGCTTTTGGGCCATTGTCCTTGCCTGCAGCTGGATATGGTAACCTTTTCTCTATTTCGCGCGGTTTATACCTAGGTACTGGCATATCGAAGAATAGGATCGATCAAGATGACTGAATCAGGATGGCTCCTGTCTAAGCAGAATAGAACGCTAGGCCTAAAGAGGCAACTTGGAGCCTAAGGCTGCAGTTCCAACGATAATATTGAAATGCTCTGGTTGGTGACATCAATCAACGCCTTCATGGTACAGTCCACGATTGATGTCATACGGATAGCGCATTTACAGGTATTTTGAATCAACAAAACCTCGCTGGACTCCAATATGGGTGAAGGGTAGACTGCTTGATCAACTGAGCTACTGTTGACACAAGAGGGACCAATATATATCGTGGTTGGCGACAGGAGCTTGTCTTGACTGTGGAGAGGATGATGGGAGGGGGTGAGTACAATACTACAAGATGGCTTTACTTATTAGAATTCATTCGTATATAAGACTCCTACACTGGACCATCGAACGATTGATGCTGTAGAATGCTGGCAGGATGAACGTCCCACGGTACAGAGTAGATGAACCAGCGGAAAAAGGAGCAGACCATGTGCATCACGTGATAAGTTGGAGATGGTATGATCTAATGTCGGATTGACACCTTGCGAATAATTGAGAAGATAGATAAAAGCTCCAAAAATAAATGAATGAGAGAAAAGCTAGGATGAAGCAGACTTATTAAGGTGCAAGGTTCTTTGATGCACCATCAGACCGCTCATCCTGCATCACTACCAGAGCCGATTCACGCTGCAGACACTGCAGCAGCAGCAGCAGCACCACGCAATCCCCTCAATTGCGGCCTAATTCCGTGGATCATCCCACTGTTCCTTTCCATGGCACGATGAGATCCCGGGAGGAGAGGAGAGGAAGCAGAATACTCCGCTTAATAACACTGCTAATAATACTCCTGATGACTTCTGCACGAGTCTTATTGGGTGTCAACGCCAGCGTCCGATGCGGGGAGAGTGCCACAGAGTGCGGGACAGGCCAATCACGCTGGGGGGAATAAGCCAGCCGAGGCGGCCAGCAGCAGCACGACCAGCACGATGTGCACGATGGGCACGGCGATCCCATCATGGCGGCCGGGGAACTCCTACAGCCATGCGGGGGAAACAGTCGGTTTCCCCCGCTTCAGCTAGCAACTGCCTCCCTTGCTCCCTTGCCACCCCCCCGCTCATCGCCGTCGACTCGTTTACTAAGATTCTACGGCTAGACTCGTTCGTTATCACTAATAATACTCGTTTACTAATAGTCCAGGCTAGGCTCGATCGTTATCTGATATATAATCTACTGCCGGTCAGGGCTGCTGGAGGGATTGCTTCTCCTCTCTTCTCATCTTTTCTGGTCGTATATAATCATCCTACACCCTTCCCTCCCCGGCCGAAGCCCCATCCCACCCCTTCAGCCTCCCTATACCTACCTACCTACCTACCTTCTCCCTCCATCATCATGGGTGAAAGCAAGTGTCCCGTCAACTTTGCCGGTGGTGGCACCCGCAACAAGGACTGGTGGCCCGATCAGTTGCGGTTGAACATCCTCCGTCAACATACCTCCGCCTCCAACCCCCTGGATGCTGACTTCGACTATGCCGCTGCCTTCAACAGCCTGGACTATAACGCCCTCAAGAAGGACCTGGAGGCCCTCATGACCGACTCGCAGGACTGGTGGCCCGCCGACTTTGGCCACTACGGCGGTCTGTTCATCCGGATGGCCTGGCACAGCGCCGGTACCTACCGTGTCTTTGATGGCCGCGGTGGCGCTGGACAGGGCCAGCAGCGCTTCGCCCCCTTGAACAGCTGGCCCGACAATGCCAGTCTGGACAAGGCTCGTCGGCTGTTGTGGCCTATCAAGCAAAAGTACGGCAACAAGATCTCCTGGGCCGATCTGATGATCCTGGCCGGTAACGTCGCCCTCGAATCCATGGGCTTCAAGCCCTTTGGCTTCTCCGGTGGTCGCGCGGATACCTGGGAGGCGGATGAGTCCGTCTACTGGGGTGGCGAGAAGACCTGGTTCCCCCAGGGCAACGACGTGCGCTACCCCAACGATGACATCTATACCCGCGACCTCGAGAATCCGCTGGCCGCCTCCCACATGGGTCTGATCTATGTCAACCCCGAGGGTCCCAACGGCAACCCGGACCCCAAGGCCGCCGCCCGCGACATCCGGGTGACCTTTGGCCGCATGGCCATGAACGACGAGGAGACCGTCGCCCTCATTGCCGGTGGTCACTCCTTTGGCAAGACCCACGGCGCCTCGTCGGGCGACCACTGTGGCCCCGAACCCGAAGCGGCCGGACTCGAGGCCCAGGGGTTGGGATGGCAGAGCAAGTACGGCTCCGGCAGCGGCCGGGACGCCATCACCAGTGGCCTGGAGGTGACCTGGACCAAGACCCCCACGCGCTGGAGCAACAACTTCCTCGAGTACCTCTTCGCCTTTGACTGGGAGCTGACCAAGAGCCCCGCCGGTGCCAACCAGTGGGTGGCCAAGAACGCCGACGCCATCATTCCCGACGCCTTTGACCCGTCCAAGAAGCACAAGCCGCAGATGCTCACCACCGATCTGGCGCTGCGCTATGACCCGGCCTATGAGAAGATCGCCCGCCGCTTCCTGGAGCACCCGGATCAGTTTGCCGATGCCTTTGCGCGCGCCTGGTTCAAGCTCACCCACCGTGACATGGGCCCTCGGGCTCGTTACGTGGGACCTGAGGTGCCGTCCGAGGTGCTCATCTGGCAGGACCCCATCCCCGCCGTCAACCACCCTCTGGTGGATGCGTCGGACATTGCCTCTCTCAAGCAGGCCATCCTGAACTCGGGTGTGGACCGCTCCAAGTTCGTCTCCACCGCCTGGGCGGCTGCCTCGACCTTCCGCGGCGGCGACAAGCGCGGTGGTGCCAACGGGGCCCGCATCCGCCTCGCTCCTCAGCGTGACTGGGAAGTCAACAACCAGCCCTGGCTGAAGGAGTCCCTCGCTGCGCTGGAGAAGATCCAGAGCAGCTTCAACGGCTCTCGCTCCGATCGGAAGAAGATCTCGCTGGCGGATCTCATCGTCCTCGCCGGGTGCGCGGCGGTGGAAAGTGCGGCGCAGGAGGCCGGTCACGCCGTCTCAGTCCCCTTCACGCCGGGCCGCATGGACGCCTCGCAGGAAGAGACCGACGTGGAGTCGTTCAGCCACATGGAACCGGTCGCGGACGGTTTCCGCAACTACAGCACGGCGCCCACGCGCCGCCGCGCGGAACACTACCTCGTCGACAAGGCTCAGATGCTCACGCTGTCGGCGCCCGAAATGACGGCGCTGGTGGGTGGTCTTCGTGCGCTGAACGCCAACTACGATGGCTCCGCGCACGGCGTGTTCACCACCCGCCCCGGCTACCTGACCAACGACTTCTTCGTCAACCTCCTCGACATGGGCACCGCCTGGAAGCCGACGGACGCGTCCGGCGAGTTGTACGAGGGCGCGGACCGCCGGACGGGCAGCAAGAAGTGGACGGCCACGCGCGTCGACCTGGTCTTTGGCTCCCACGCCGAGTTGCGGGCCATCGCGGAGGTGTATGGCAGCTCCGATGGCGAGCGCAAGTTTGTGAAGGACTTCGTGGCGGCCTGGAACAAGGTGATGAACCTTGACCGGTTTGACCTGAAGCGGGAGAATGTTCCGGCGCGGCTGTAATCGCCCCGGATGTGGCTATGGAGTAAAATTGTTCGCTGCAATTGTGATGTCGTCGTGACGAGAGTGTTATTTCTTAAACCGTTCTGTAGCGTGTGTTTGAATGGAACAAGATAATGAAATTGATATTTTCGCAACTTTGACTTTCTGGCTATGCATTGTGCTGTTTTACTACTATATCCGAGCGAAATGAAGGTCCAGAATGCACACCAACAAAATTTCCATGTTGACCTCATCTCTTTCGAAGAAGAGATTCTCTTATCTGATCTCGCTAGCGCTGACTCGAGTAGCAGCTCCGGTCCTCGGATGTTACAACGCCTCATCAGCCACGCCAAGCACCAACAAGGGAAAATTTGTGTCATCTAATAGAACAGACCACCGTTCCCTGCTGAGACATCTCCACCTAGTAGAGACTGTACCATCGGCTATGGCCGCCTCTGTGCTGCCTGATTCTTGTTCCCGAACGTGAGGTGGTCCATACAGTGTGCCATACACGGACGAATGGCGTGGTACTTCCAGCAAAAGCACATGTACCGTTACTCTCGAATGTGCACTCCTCGTCCTTGCCACAATGCCCGTCGAGAATAATGACACCACACGGAGTACCGACCATTCTCGCCAGCTTAGCGTCTCGGATGAGCCAGACCCTGGAACAATTTGCCCATATACGCAGAAATCCTGGACAGACAACCGACATCGCTGTTGTTGATGCTCTTGGCACCCTAACGACACGCTATGCGAGTGCCCAGAGCGCCGCCAGCAGCGTGATTGGATCTGGGTGCCTGTGTCCATCTTATCTGATCATCTGATAGGGGAGCTAGCGCATCCTGGTGGCATCGCGTACTTTTACATGCTCTTGGCTTGCAGCACTTTGCGATATTTTCCGCCCTATATGTAGGGGACTCCCCGGTGATCAATTCCTTCTTTGTTCATCTTCGTTCATTCTCACGCCTAACAGGTTTCTTCACTGTGCTCATAGAGTCATCAACTTGCAATGTGGACCAGCCGGGAGCCCAAGCTGGCCGAGGACAGCATGCCGAAACATGACATGGAGAAGAGCGCAGCGCCCACTGAAGGGATTCAGGAATTCCCTCCTGGAAACCTCAGTGACTCGGATCAGGCGTCGACGGATTTCCAGGATGGTATCCAGCGAGTGAGAGCCATCACGTCCACATGGTCTAAAACGACGTTGTGCACAATGTTTATCTTGTATGTCTGCCGTCTCTTCCCTACAACCGCCCACAACCTCCCTTGCAATGACTGACTCCTAGCTACCTAGGTTATACCTGGTGTCGTTTGTCGACTACCTTCTGTCCTCCGTCCAGGGTGCCCTGAACCCATACATCACATCTGCATTCCACAAACATGGCCTTCTCACCGCGGTCAGCGTCGTGGCCACCATCGCGGGCGGGTCGTCGACGCTGACTCTGGCTAAGATCATCGACATCTGGGGTCGTCTGCAGGGCTTTGCCTGCATGCTGCTCCTGATTGTCGTCGGCCTGATCATGAAGGCCACCTGCAAGAACATGGAGACATATGTGGCAGCGCACACCCTGTACTGGGTCGGCCATCTGAACCTGAACTACTGTGTCGACGTCATGCTGGCGGACATGACCACTCTCAGGAACCGTATGCTCGTGCTGGGAATCATGGGCACGCCCAACATTGCGAGCATTTTCGCCGGCCCAAAGATCGCCGACCTCTTCTACACGAATCTGAATTTCCGCTGGGCATTCGGCGCATTCGCCATCATGCTCGTTGGGGTGTGTCTGCCCGTCATGTTGATCCTCCTCGTCCTGCAGATCAAGGCGGAGAAGGCCGGACAGCTGCAAAAGGAGCGATCTGGCCGCACTGCTTTGCAATCAATCCGCTATTACTTCCTGCAGTGCGACAGTGCGTGTCCCCATTCTCCCGATGTTCACTCCGCTGGTTTCCATTCGTGCTAATTGACGTTCCTCCCCAGTCATCGGTATTATCCTGATTACTGCGGCCTTCTCCCTGATCTTGCTGCCTTTCAACATCGCTGCGTACGCCCCGAAAGGATGGGCCAGCGGCTACATCATCGCCATGGAAGTCCTTGGGATAGTCTTCCTCCCCGCCTTCTACGTCTGGGAACGCTTCTTCTCTCCCGTTCAGTTCCTCCCCTGGAAGTATCTCAAGGAGCCCACTATCATCGGGTCCTGTCTCCTGTACGGCGTTATGTTCGCCTCCTGCTTGTATGTGAAGCCCTTTCCCTAACCAAATCCCCTGCTCACCTGGATCAGCACCTGGAACGGGTACTTTGGGTCCTACCTCCAGGTCGTCCATCGACTGAATATCACCACGGCCAACTACGTTCTCAATTCCTTTTCCCTCACCTCGGCCATCTTCAGTCCCCTCATTGGCCTGTAAGTGCCCAACGCCTCTCCAACATCCAGCGTCTAACCCCAGCAGGTTAATCCGTTACACCGGTGAATTCAAATGGACAGTCTGGGGCGGCATTCCTCTCCTCCTCCTGGGAACGGCCCTCCTAATCCCCTTCCGCCAACCAGACACCCACGTCGGCATCCTCGTAATGACCCAGATCCTCGTCGGCCTGGGCACCTGCGTCTTCGTCGTCTGCGGCCAACTCGCCATCATGGCCCCGGTGACCCACCAGGAAATCGCCGCCGTGATGGCCGTCTGGGGGCTGTTCGGCTCGGTCGGCGCCGCCGTCGGCAACGCCATCGCCGGCGCAATGTGGACCAACATCCTCCCGGGCCAGCTGTACCAGCGGCTCCCGGATGTCAGCAAGAACCAGACGGCGGCGATCTACGCCGATATGGTGCTGCAGATGTCGTATGCGGACGGGACGCCGGAGCGCGATGCGATTGTGGGCGCCTATGCGGACGTGCAGCGGAAGATGGTCATCGCGGGCGCTTGTATGATCCCGCTTTGTCTGGCCTGCGTGGTTATGTGGCGGAATATCAATGTGAAGAAGCTGGATCGCGGTCAGACCAAGGGGAATGTGTTCTAGGGGATCCATCTGCGTATGCGCTCACCTATCTGGGGAACGCGGTGGCGTGGGGTGAGCCCTCTCACACGGCATGGTCTACTTTGCCCAGTTTGCGGAGCCATGCTGGTTAAAAGATGATAAGTTTTGTTTTATTTTACGCTAAAAGTAATGAGAAGAACTTGGATTTCGATAGGGCAATCATATCTCGTCCCTGTCGTGATTCGCCGGAAGACCCTATAGTGGTTGGCGCAATATTCCAAGAATCTTGGATAGTGTGTGATACTTTTGCAGTCATGATCCGCCAATAAATTTAGGTAGACCCTAACATAGGGCTATCGTAATCTCCATTTTGATGTCGCCTCCTTGAGGCATGCTTCAAAGCCGCAGATGATTTATCTTGCACCACAAGATCATTAGATGAACACAGCGTGCATCTTGTTTGGTTGTTAAGGGTGCCAATTATGTCTTTCTTGGTACTGAGTGATAATCTGATTTGATCTCTGCATACGTTCAATGTTCTAGTGAGCATGCTTGATGCCTTGCGTCCTCGGCTTAGTCTCTTTGGTCACGGCCGTTGACAGTAATCCGCTTTCGAACAGTATTATCATAAGCAGTATTATCATAAGTGACATAATCTGCACATGCTTGTAGATCCTTCGTTTTGTCATGATGATCAGAGTGTTCTTTATTTAGGACACTTAGTTATGTGAAAGTTACGCAATGCATACCAATGCTAGGGACCCATCTGTAAGGCCTGAATTACATCCACACCGCCACTCGTGCAATGTGGAAGATGTCTCGACGAATAATGGTTGATCTGATAGTACAAGAATTGACTTGAGTGATCGTCTAGAGATTGTCGTTTCCCTGAAACACAAAGAATCAGTCAACTATCCATGTATCAATTGATGTACATGTCCTCTTCCGTTCGTAGATCCTCCCAAACCGCAGCTGTCTCGAGCTCTTACACCGTCACCTCTGCCACTCCACTTACTACGGAGACTCGGCTCATGATCTACCCCATATGCAGCAGCTCGAAAGATGGGTGGCATAGCCACGGCGTCCCGCGTAGTGAGTCACGAGCTCACCGGATTATATTGGCTTGTCTGTCTCGCAATTCCACAACTTCGCGTTCAGGGAGTGCCCATCAACGAAGCAGGGAGGGAGGGAGCTCGCAAGTGACACTTTCGCATGAAGCTTGTTCCCTGACATCCATCAAAACCTCACACTGAGGGAGGTCCTGTCCTCAGCCATTTCAACAGGTTGAAGAGCGACTCTCGCTTTTCCCCAAAGCTCGTGTAGACATAGGTAATTTTCCACCGTCTCCGTGCCTCTAGGCCCGTGAACTTCGACCTTACGTCGTTCGATTCTTTCAGGGGTCCAAAACACCTCAAGCAGTGTCCAGAACGACCAAGATTCCACTAGAAGCTCTTACCGGCGACTTTTGACTGTTCGGGTTACTATCTGTCACACGCGGGGTCTTGCTTGGGAATGCAGATCTGCCCGTGGCATTTCTATTTGAGACCTGTGTCACGGACCAGATGAGTCAGTCGATATCGTTTGGAGTGTCTCGCTCAGAGTGGGTAACCCATACGTCCACGACCTCCACGCAGGAATCCAGGATGAGCGTTCAGCGACATACCTGACAGCTACAGCTCTGCTTCTTCCCAATTGACCATTCGGGACTAGATAATATCCCGCAGGATCTCTAGATCGTGTGATATCAACCGGAATAGCGCCTTTATATTATGGCGTACCTATCACCAGGTGCCTTGGCACTGTTTGACCATCTTGTTCCATACATCAGTGGCTTGTTGGGTCGCTGAAGGAGGAGGGGTCTGGGAGGATTCTGAAGGCCCCGAGAGGCTCAATACAAGGGGTTTAGGGAGTGGAAGGCGTAGTGAATGGACGGTAAGTAACTTCCAAGATAGTAATAAACACTCGTAGATGAATGGAGACGGATGAATGGCTGGCAGGTGAATAAAGCGTAAGCCGCGTGTGGGTACGGAGATGCCCGGTGAAGTGGTGTAGCCAATCACTACTCCCATGGTGATGTGCTGCGGGGCACCATAGCCGCGCTAATCTTAATACGGACGGTCAATGGGAGCACTTTTAGATAACCCCCGGATGCTCTTCGGCTCGGAGCATCTCTGGATCGGGTCTTCCCTGTCGATGGTTGCTTGCTTCTAACCTAGGCAGCATCTCCTCTGATGCGTCTCATACGACCATAGCCAGCCACATCCCGATGCGGCCACCATTAATCGCCAACAGCCGCACTGGGCAAAGTGGACGGGAGAGCGTGACATCAGCATGCGACTCCACCGTGGCACGCGAGTGGCTTGCGGGGCGGCGCCGCCATCCCATCTGCATTGGGAAATGACTGGAGGGAGGCTAGAACGAATCGAGGGATTGTTGGCGCTTCACCCAGACATTTTCTGCGGACAAAGAGAAAGGAGCGCTGTTCCGAGGGAGGTAATACAGCCCTTGAACCCTCCCAGACACGGCTCAGCGCAGTTAGTCGCCACTAGCGCGCCCAATGCCTCTCACGGCGTGGTCAGACCGGACGGAAAAAGGCACAACCACCCCCCCTTTTCACTGCGCTAAGTTCAAGCCAAGGGACCGCGACGGTGCCTGATTCGAATGCCACCGCGTAACGGGGTTAGCCGTCCTATGAGAACCAGGGTCAGACGGCCCTAAGGGCCCTCCGTCCATCTGAAGGGGTCCGGAATCCCCAAACAAGTCAACGTTTCCCAAGAGGCGCAGCCCCCCGGAGCGTCGATAGACGTATCACAAGCCGTTCACCAGAAATGACCAGCCTTGTTGCAATCTTAACTGTCTCCGCATTGGTCGCCCGCCGCAGCCACAGAGCGGCCTTTGTGTTCCGTCCCACCGGGGCGTTTTGATAAGAGAGCCAATGTAGTTGAACCTTGGACAGTTAGATCGAGGTCGTATCGGCACTCAGGCGACCGTGAATATAAATATTATTATTATGCCTGATCGCCTGTGCTCACTGTGCTCAGTTCCTTGGTTTCCGGACCAGACGTCTTTTCTTGCTTCTTTTTCCCTTGCTACTCTCTTCGTCCGATGATTCTTCCCTCCATCGCCTGTTGTGCAACTGCATTGATCGAATTGACCCAACAGATGTCACTCGAACGACCTCACCACCTCAACCTCGTCTCTT
Source organism: Aspergillus pseudoterreus (assembly GCA_002927005.1). Classification (NCBI taxonomy): domain Eukaryota; kingdom Fungi; phylum Ascomycota; class Eurotiomycetes; order Eurotiales; family Aspergillaceae; genus Aspergillus; species Aspergillus pseudoterreus. The sequence continues at coordinate 73,545 of PIJX01000031.1, forward strand.
GAGTAGTCCTTTGTTCTATCGACTCCCCGTTGCGACAGAGTATTCGTCCAAAATGGTAGCTGCCGACGAAAAACATGCCGGGGTGGAACGTTCGACCTCCCCGGAGGCGGAGAGCATCCAAGTCGGCCAGAACATGGGAACCCTGCATCGCCGGCTGAACAACCGTCAGATCCAGCTCATCGCGGCCGGCGGTTCGATTGGAACGGCGCTGTTCATCAGTATCGGCGGTGGTCTCGCCAAGGGTGGTCCGGGTAGTCTGTTTATCGCGTACACGGTCTATAGCTGCGTTCTCGCATTCGTGAACAACTCGATCGCCGAGATGAATACGTACATGCCCGTTCCTGGAGGCTTTATCCGTTTAGCAGGCTACTGGGTCGACGACGCCCTGGGCTTCCTCGCTGGCTGGAATTTCTTCTTCTACGAGGCCTTCCTGATCCCCTTTGAGATTACGGCTCTGAGTATGGTGCTGTCGTTCTGGAACGACCAAGTGACCAACCCCGGTCCGACAGCTGGTATCTGTGCTGCGGTTATTGTCTGCTATGCGTAAGTCTTTTTTGGGAGCTATCCCGACTGGAAAGTCTGAACGCTGACGTCTGGTTGCACACTAGCGCTCTGAACATTCTTGCCGTGAGATTCTATGGCGAAGCCGAATTCTGGTTATCCGGGGGAAAGCTCGTCCTCATCTTCATGCTGTTCGCCTTTACGTTTGTGACGATGGTCGGCGGCAACCCCCAGGGCGATGCGTACGGATTCCGATACTGGCGTGACCCTGGGTCTTTTGCCGAATTCCACACTACAGGCGATTTAGGTCGGTTTGAAGGCTTCTGCGCGGCCCTGTGGAGCGCCTGTTTCACCGTCGTCGGTCCCGAATATATCTCCATGGTGGCCGCCGAAGCGAAGCGCCCCAGCATCTATATCAAGTCGGCCTTTAAGACCGTCTATTACCGATTCTGTATTTTCTTTGTGGTCGGCGCTCTGGCGGTGGGAATTGTGGTCGCCTATAACGACAAGGCCCTCCGGAATATCTACTTTGGCGACGGCGACAGCAGCACCGCCGCGGCCTCCCCATATGTCATTGCGATGGTGAACTTGGGTATTGGAGGCCTTCCGCACCTCGTCAATGCTCTGATCTTCACGTCCATCTTCTCCGCCGGAAACACCTATACGTACTGTGCAACCCGATCGCTTTACAGTTTGGCCCTGGAAGGTCGCGCTCCCCGCTTCCTGCGCTACTGCAACAAGAACGGTGTCCCCATCTATTGCTTCTGCATTGTGATGCTCTTCCCGCTCCTTTCATTCCTTCAGGTCGGCAGTGGTTCAGCTCAGGCGATCACGTGGTTCGTCAATCTGGTCACAGGCGGTGGCATCATCAGTTTCCTGATCATGTCCATCACATTCCTGAACTACTACAAGGCGTGTCAGGTGCAGGGCGTCGATCGCAAGACGATGCCATACTACGGGTACTTTCAGCCCTATGGTGCGATTTTCGCACTCTGCGTGCAGAGCATTGTCGTGATCTTTTATGGATACAGCTCGTTTACACCGTGGAGCGTCTCCAACTTCTTCTCCAACTATACCATGCAACTGCTGGCCCCCTGTCTTTTCTTCGGATGGAAAATCGTCAAGAGGACGCGCTACGTCCGACCGCATGAGGTCGATCTCGTCTGGGAACGTCCGGAAATCGATGCCTACGAGAATTCGATTACCACACCCCCGGTGGGCTTCTGGACTGAGATGGGCCAACTAGTCGGCATCCGCCGCAGGAAGAAGACGCAAGTTGATGCTTAGTTCGATGCGTAGCAACTGGCTGCTTATGGTGAATGTACATATATCCATACAACAGAGAACGTTAAGTCAACCACATTTTCTCGTACTAGGGACACGCCTTGCAGATAGCCTATCAGAAGACTTCCCTGATGGGCGACTGGGAACCGTATTGCTACTCCATCATAAAATGTTCTTGTTCTGCTCCGCGTCAAATACCTTCGCCCCCCTGCTCCAAGTTTGGTATACCTTGGCCTGCAGCAGCTTGTACGGATCCCATTCCATATCCAACACCACAAAATCCGCCTGATGGCCAGGGACAAGACTGCCCGTCCAGCAATCCGCATGCCTCGAGTATGCGGCACCCCTCGTGGCCGCCGTGACTGCGGCAGCCAGGGACAGCTTGAATTGCTCGTTCACCGTGCCGGTACTCTCCGGCTCAATCGCCGACCTGCGCGTCGTCGCGTTATACAGATTTGGTAGTGCAGGATGAGCTGCCGTGGGAGCGTCCGACCCAAGCGCCATGGGAGCACCGCCTTCGAGAAACTCGCGATACGCAAACGCACGGTTGCAGCGGTGCGGCCCGACCAGACTCGGCCACCCTTTGAAAAGGGCAGGGTCGGAGTGTACTGGTTGGACTGAGGCAGTGATGCCCAGCTGGCCCAGTCGGTTTGCATCTTCGGGTGAGGTCAATTCCAAATGTTCTATGCGGTGGCGACGTCCAGGCGTCAGTCCTGACAAGACATTGACGGCCTGATGGACTGCTTTGTCCCCAATGGCGTGGATCGCACATTGCAGCCCAGCCTCGTCAGCCTTTCTAGCTACCAGTCCCAGCTCGGCCTCGGGCCATATAGGATCCACGGGATCCTTGGCCCCTGTATAAGGTTGGAAGAGGGCAGCAGTGCAGCCATCCACAACTCCATCACATATCAGCTTGATCCCGACAATACAGAATTTGGGCGATTTGGATGGATGGTATTTCTCGTTCATTTCGATGGCCTTCTGAAGATGTCCCTGGACGACTGATGCGTCCTTCGAATACGGGATGATCCAATGCGCAGCGATATGGAAGGGGAACTTGTCTCCATACTGCTGGCGGAACGTCTCGAGGACCGCCCACTGCGTCTCCTCCATTGCCATATCAATCATCCCAGTATAGCCCGCTGCAGTGTACTCCGCCGCGGCATGTTCCAACGCCTGGAGCTTCTGCGACACGGGGGTCGCCGCGTTCAACCACGGATTAGCCACGTCGAGATGCGCAGCCTCGCTCAGAAGGCCCGTCGGTCTGCCGTCTGTGTCACGGTGAATTTTCCCTCCAGGAGGGTCAGCCATGGAGGGAATCCCCATCTCTTCTATTGCGGCCGTGCTGGCCCAGCCGGAATGCATGTCGTTTGCCTGGATGTAAATCGGTCGTGGATCGAGATCATCCAGCCAGGCAGCCCGGGCCTCCCCATCCGTTGTAGATTGGATCCAACCCTTGCATAGGATTCGTGGCGCAGAGGGGTTGTTTTTCGCATATTCTTTGATTGAGGACCGAATCTCAGCCAGCGACCTGCAGTGCAGAAGGCTTAGCTTGCGTTGCGACAAGGCAAAGTCCAGGATATGCATGTGGCTGTCGATGAAGCCGGGGACGACCACTTTATTCCGGAGGTCGACCCGCCTGGCGCCCGACAAAAGGGCTTGCCGGACTGCTTCGTCGTCCTGGAAGCCGACATAATGGATTTTGTCGCCGGCGATAACCATGGCCTCTTTGAAGTTGACTTCGTCGCCATTGCTGGGGGTGAAAACGCGCCCGTTGACAAACACAGTCGTCTCCATGATCCTGTATATGGATTACAGGGTGATTTGGCTTGATGATCGTGATATGGCAGAGTTGAGGGCTATAGTAGCAGCAATGGTCTACTTATACACTGATGCCATGGTGGGTTCCAGCAGGCATATCCACCCCCGCGGAAAGTGACGCCATTCGTGGATATCCACTGCCGCCCCGCCTATACTGTCTGTGCCACGACAGCATGGGCCTTACATACGGATAGGCATGAACTGGCTTGATATATTGCAATATGTGTCATCTAGGCATGTGTACGTCCGTGTTACGTTTTATATTCTTCGGTGGAACTATACACCCACCGTCTTACCCATTCACCCCTAAAATCGGCGCCCTCGTTTGTACCCGGTGTCCTAGTGGCTCTTCCTGGCCACTGTCTCCATATAGAACTCAGCAGTGTACTGTCTTGCTGCTCGTCCCCACACAATCATGGGTATCACCAGCAGGAGAATGGCAAAGCATAGACAGCTCACCGAAATAAACATCCTCTGGACCCCCAGCCCGTCCAGCCAAGGACTAATGGCGAATGCCGCTGCTGTTGCGATGGCGTTGCGGACGTATGTGATCCCCACAAGGCCTTCAGCGACCAACTATCCAAGATCAGTGACAGCACAACTTAGGGGAGTCGGAGGTAACTACCTCGGGATATGAGTCGCCAAAGTATGGCAAGATGGTGGATGTAGTTGAGCCTATCCCGAACCCAACACATCCAGACCCGATCAACGGGACAATCCAGGGTTTTCCCTAGTGGATGATTAGTTTCTGTGCATTCGACAGACATATTAATGGGAGTGTCTTACATGTGCAATACTAATCCCATATAAGAAAAGCCCCAGCGGTGTGATGATAAGCGGGGCCAGCAGCATATGCAACCGCATCTCCGGATCGTAAATGCCAGATCGGCGTCTCGCCAGCCAAACCACATAACAGTCGTTCAGCGGACCACCAAAAATAGAACCAACTACCGCCCCAGCAAATGGGGCAATGTTGATGTTTCCCACTCCAATTGACGAAAAGTTGTATGGGGGTGCAGCGAAAAGGATCGGTTGCGTTGTAGCCAGCACGGCGACCCAACATAACATCAAAGAATATTGGACAGCCACGAAGGCAACAGCTGGGACACGAAACAGCAGTACAAATGGCCGCCAGGCTTGCTTCCAGTAATCCCGCGTGTTAAGATCAGAGGCGTGTCCTCGCCATGTCACCCGTTGCGTGTACGGTCTCCGGAGAGGCGGTGGTAAGTCGGTGCCTATTGTCGTCTCGCTCTTGGATGCAGGTGAAGGCTGCATGGGTATACGTGGAACAGGTGTTTTGCCCTTAATATGTTCAGCATATGGTCGCATCGGCACATCCTCACCCACAACTGGGCTGACGTTCTGCTTGGCATATCGTGTTTCCTCGAAACCGACTATAATCAGGACCAGCACGATCCCGTTCAGAATAGCACACCACCACCATACCCACCGCCAGCCCTGACTTTCAACAATGTATCCGGTGGGAATGAGGCTTAGATATGTCTATCGAGGTTAGACTTGTAGGCAGATGCGGGATATCATCAGACTTACCCCAGCAGTGACCGTGATAGAGTAAATCCCATTCATGGTAGCTCTCTGATGTACAAAAAAGAGGTCGACAATCTAGATGATCCAGGACTTAGAGTAAGCTAGTGTCTCTGTAGTCGGGAAAATAACTCACTGTCATCTGTATGATTGTATCATTGACCGATCCGGCCAGCCCGGCCAGAACCTGCAAAACGACATATTGTGTCTTGGTCTGGAACAAGGCCTGTCCAACATTGACAAGTACCATCACAGTAGCCGCCGCCATGTACACTGGTTTTCGGCCCACCATGCTTGCCAAAGGTATAAAGAAAATGCATCCCATTGCCAGACCTGCCAAGCCGGCCGCGTAAGTATTGTTCAGGTAGGCGTTTCCATAGCCTAGTTCGGAAGATAAGGAAGGCCAGGTGACAGTGCCTACATCTAGGCTAAAGCACGTCAGTAATAATCAGCAAATGAGTACATAGTTTGGGAATGGTGATGACATGCGTTGTGAAAACCATCAAGGTAAACAAACAGGCAATGGCATAGTTCGCTGACTTTTGCCAAACGGACCAATTCTAGTCAAACTCATCAGAACCCAGGTAATGAACAGTAGGATCTGCACAATTCTCACCAGTGGCTCATTTGGGTCCTTTGACGGTTGCGGTTGGAGAACGATATGGCCGTCAGTATCGCGATCTACCCCGTTCAGGTCGCTTTGGCCTGGAGAAGATACGTTAATAATAGCAGTCTTCAGAAAGGGAATGGATGATGTATACCGTTCCCTAGATATGCTGTTCCTGGTGGAAGCTGTTGCGTATGCTGCATTTCGTGAGGATTTTGCAGAGTGTTCTCTATTGTTCGACTTTGACGAAAGAATCCCTTCGTGAATGGGGGGGATGATGCATGTATATATTGAGAGTTTGCACGGCGATAGGGGGATAAGTATGATCATAGTCCTCAGAAAGTGTATCTTCTTGCGAACAGGAATTCGAGGTTTGGCTACTATCATTGAGCAATTCCACCCCCCAGAATATTGGCATCGTGGAGTTGACTTGGGGAGAGGGAGGGACATAGTGACGGATTACCCGATTGGGCCAAGATGGCGGAAAGTGACGCTATTGGCTGAGATATAAGCTGCCTCAGGCATGCTACCCCGGCGCTTCTCCATATGGATCTCCGCATTCCTCATAATCTGGCGGCAATTGCAAGGCTAGAGATTTGCATTATTCATGTACGTTGATGGTTTCTTGAGTCGGTATAATGCTTGGGAGAGAAAAAGACCCATTGTGGAACTATCTACATGGACATCGACTTTGATAACGTGCTGAGAGAGCTCCGTATATACTTTCCTGATAAGGAAAAGCGTATGGCCAATTGCCGATATCGAACCCGCCGTGGATGGGGGCAGCCTGCACGATACATTGTATTCATTCACCCCATGGCCTATTAATGTCGAAGTTCAATTCAACAGTACCGTCTACTAGATTGCTGCGTCCAATCCTCCGGTCCATATGCCGCCGACCCTGGTAGATTCCACCCGGCAGAAGTCTTATCGCCCGGCTCGTCGTCCCCCTGCATATCTCCGAACAAAATCCGGATGCCTGACCTGTATGTGCCCTCGTCTGGATACTTTTCCCTGCATCTAGTGAGTCTAGCTAATGTGATGCAGGTCGCAAGAGAAAGAAAAAGTGCGATGAGCGTCGGGACACCTGCGGAAACTGCGCTCGCAGGTGGATAGAATGTGTTTGGTCATCGCCTACACCAAAAGTGGTTAGAAGTAACAGCTCTGTTTCAATTTCAGATCGAGAACTTACAAAGCTACCGTCCGAACCACTTGACGCCCTGGGAATTCCCAGTGCTGTGAGTTTTGCCTCAGTCTCGCCGGCGCCCTCCCATACGGATACCCCCTTATGTTTGATACGTGGGCCAAGCATATTGGGATCCTATCTCGGAGAGACCGCAGGAGCAAGCAGTCAGCTATTCGATCTGCTACAAACCAAATGGCTCCGTCAATTAATCAGGCCACTGGCGTCCGATTCGGTGATCGAGCTCTACCATCACGAATCGATGGTCATGGCAATGTCTACACCATTCCTGATGCAATCCCTCCTCGCATGTTGTGCGTTTGAATATCCAGCACATGACGCGTACGCTCAGCAATATTTTCAAAGACTGGCAGAAACACTCTACGTTCAGGCTGTGGCTGGGCTGCGCAGGTCTCTTGAGTCGACAGGACGCATGGCACCTACAACTGCTGTTCCCCGCACTGTCCTCCTGCTCTGTATATTTGAGGTATGTGCCTCTTGGTACCACGTCTGTAGGCATTTGCTAAGATTGCGCCACCACAGCGAACGAGGCCGTTGCCATCCTCAGCTGTTGGTACCCACCTGTCCGGCCTTGCCCAGTTGGTACAGTCTGAGGTTACCAAAGCGACATCAAACGAGGCGTTGTCTCCGCAGGAACAGCTTATGCGCCGGGTGACCCTGGAGGCATTCATATTCCATGCAGCAACCAGCGTTTCTTTTCAGCCGCTTCCGGACCAAGACCCAAATGTCGAGCTTGCTCTAACACTTGCAGAGCATGCGCTGCAGGGTGTGTTTAGCCGTGGAACTCCAAATCATTCCGACTCCCCCGTATTGGGTGTTCCACCTAGACTATTCCTGGATATTCGGGAGATCTCGTTGATGCATATGAAGCATGATGAGGAATACAACCCGATCCACTACCTCCGTCTCCTATCCGACATCGAAGCGATCGAAAAGGAGCTGTTGGCGAACTGCAATTCCGACCCAAATGGCCCTATATCTGTGGATCTGACCGTGCCAGCAATTAACCGTTTAGCCACATATGGCCCGAGGCCTTGTGCCAGCGACACCTTCCTCCTTGGACCACAGTTATATCTCGTGTCAGCCAAGATCCTCCTCACGGATATGTCACAACGCTACAATCATATGTGTTCATATGATATGCACGAATTAGTACGAGAAGGAATGCGGTTGGTAGACCAATTACAGCCGTCGGTAGACTATTACGCAGAGTATTATAGTTGGCCTATCCATGTCTTGGCACGATTTGTTTCAAGCCAGCATGGCCGGGATCTTCTCCTGGCAAAGGTGCAGGAATTCTGGGAGGAGACAAGGTGCGGTACAATGAGGAGGTTAGCAGATAGACTGATAGCGGATATCGGCGAGTCATTCCCTTGCGAGGACCAAGAAGCAGGCGCCGATCGCGCCAGGCCAAATATGTCATAGTGCATGTAACCTAATTCAAGGTAGCTTTCGAGGCGCAGATGAGTGAACCAAACAGTGTGCGAGACATACTACCGGGAAGATATCGAAACCAAGGAGCGGAGAGGTACGGAATGACAGAGATCCTTATGCGTTTTCAAAGACCCAGAAATCTCCCTCCAGTACTGACTGATAGCAATATGGACTGCAGAGCACCTATAATATAGAGCCAATACAGCGAAAGTAGCGAGCTCCACCCTAATATTACAGTTGTACACTGCTCATAATAACCAAATTGTACAATAACCGGCTGGTGGAGTATATCACGAAATTGGTTAACGTGCATGAGCTTCATGAGACTCAAGATACAAGACCAAAGGGTTTAAGGACATACCTAAAGGACTCACATGCATGCCCAGCACCAAATGCCGTGACCGTGAGAACCTCATATTTATTGCAAGCATATCCAACTACCGCAAACACCCGCAATTCGTGGATAACTACAGTCCCGCCATTGAAATAATGGTTAATGGGTGCCGTTGCAACAGGTACTGAAATTATTGTCAACTCAACAAGCAGAATTTTAACACTCAACAAGAACTGAGCTATATGCAAGGGTGTGGATAGAGCTTCTCTGGGCTATCTGATTGATGGCTGTGGCTGTATCTCCATGAAGGACCTCTTACCTCTTCTTACAAAACCTGTTATGCGTACCCATTAAGCCTTCGCATATGCGCCTCTGCATTTGGGTGCGATGTTCAGACAGCATCGCTAACGTAAATTCCTTAACAGACTTCATACAGGACCCCAATACGCTAATAGGTCTATTGCATGAAAACAGCACACCTATTACGTGGAGTCAGACGCCCACAACAGCCGGTTTACTCTCAATGGATATCCAACTATCCTTTGACAGGTAGTAAAATATGTTATCGTATCTGACGATCCTCCCTGTTGCCAGACTGTTTATCGCACATATAGGAGCCTCTCATTCCTGTGCTAGCCCCTCTTCTGTGGATGTCAAAATAGTCGACGTTCCATCAAGGTTTTTCATCTGTATTCTCCATCTTACCAAGCTACAACTATTTCCTACGACGTCTTGCCTGTGTGACCATGCTAACCAACAAGACATGGGATGTCCTCAGCACTGTCGACAACCCGGCACACTTCAGTCGGTTCCCAGCTGGGATTGCACATAACGCCAGCGATGTTGTCACCACACTGAACAAAGTAATCGATATAACTTGTACCCCCGGTTCCAAAGAGGAGCAAGAAGCCAGGATCCGCCACCAGGCTGCTGACAATGACCCCTTTGCAATTTGTTACTGCACGTCAATCCCGGAACGGCTTGTCATAGTCTCCTCTATCCTTGAATTAGTGTGGATTCATGACGGTAGGAGCTCTTACGTCGATCTTCCCACGGTCATAATCTAATAGGCAAGAGCAGACGTGACCGAAGAATTGGAGCACAAAGAAGCCTGCATGAAGCATAATATCCTCAAAGATGCGATGTGCCTTGAAAAGCTCGTAAACGCGGAGATTGGCCAATTCAACGCCCGGGAGACAATCTTCGGGTTGCTTGTGCAAAAGGCCTGTACGATGGACCCGAAAGCTGCACCAAAAATGGTGGACACCCTCTCCAATTATTTCCAAACATACGATAGCAGTGACGAGGACTTTGTCTCCATGGACAGATACATCCCATATAGGGTGGCACACGGCGGATACTGGTCAGTAGCTTAAATACCTGGTTTAATCAGTACTAAGAGTTCCATCACAGGATGTCGTCGTATCTCGTCCGCTGGGGCATGGATTTGACACTTAGCGATGAAGAACTCGAGTTGATCAAGGATTTTGACTTCAGTATGGGAGCTGTTATGGGGTTGATTGATGACTATTCCAGTTGGAATGTGGAAAAGGATCAGGAAACCGATCGAGTCCGCAACGCGGTCCGGGTGTTGATGACGGAGTACCAGGTTCCTGACAGGGTTGCAAAGGCTCTACTAAAGGAGATCATCTTGGATGAAGAAGAGAAGGCGTGCAGGTCAAAGCACAAGGTGCTTGAATGCTACGATTCTCCACCCCCGGAGATTTCGCAGTATTTCGAAGCCATTGAGTTATATATAGGAGGATGTTGCTATTGGCATACGACCGCTCCATGCTACAGAGTTTGGAAAATATGAGGTTCTATATAGCTGTCTCGTGTTTTAACATGGCCCCGATGTCCGTACATCTCCAGCTCGAAATAGAACTCTGATACTAGGAGGGCCGCTGCGGCCTCTTTGGCCGTTCTCGAGCACTCTGTTTACAAGGCGCACTCCGGAGGGTGTAACTCGCCTATTTAGTAGGTCATCTACTTTGGTAATTATCAATCATTTGCCATACTGAGATATTCAAAGAGGCTTTGCGGATGAATGACTCTATTCCCTATGTTTCTGCTGTGTCAGACAAGACCATAAGGTCGGCTTCCATGATTCAATTATAAGACTATAGACGAGAAATTATTATTCATAAATGCAGTAGTAGCGCGGGCGAAACTACTCCGTAAACCAAAAAATATACAGCCCTTGGGCTGTTCATGGCAACAATCTCAGCTTGCTAGGACTACGAAATCTCAGCTCTTCTCCGGATGTCCAACGGGAAGAACATCCTCAACCGTCTCATCGGTATTCTGCAAATCACTCTCGATATCCACATGATCTTTGATGCGGAGCCAGATCACGGGCGCCGCGACGAGCAGCGATCCGCCCAGTAGACCCCAGTTGCTGGCGAACTCAGCCGCAAAGGAGGCGTTGTGGTAGTCGATACTCCACATCACGGCCGCACCGGCGGATTGGATACCCTTGTAGAAGCCGGCAAAGTTGGCGCCTTTGCGGCCGGAGTTGGAAAGTGCTCCCATATACCTGGCAGTGCGTTAGTGGAGTTGACTCGGGAGGGGACGGGAGTGAAGAGAAGCTAACCAGTAGATAACACCCTGCCAGACGGCGTCGTAGAAGCCGTAGAAGAAGTACAAGAACATCGGCCCGGCGTAGCCGGAATGCGTCCAGTCCCAATGCTCGAAACCCTTGTCGACGTCGACTGTCTCGCGAGTATAATTCTTCTGCCAGGCCCAGCCACCACCCCAGATAACCATGGTCAGGACGAAGAGGATGACCCAGGCGCTGCGCGCCCGCACTGACCGACGGAAGTAGGTCATGTCAAGGAGGGGACCGATGACGGTCGCCGCCGCGATTTGCGCGAACCAGTAGAGGAAGGAGTTCAGGGCCCGGGTGCGGGTGTTGAAATAGGCGACGTTGATGGCGTTTCCTTGGTAGGTGTAGAACCAGTTGGATGACCAGAACATGGGGAAGAGAAGGATGACGAAGGGTTCGTTCTTCAGCGTGTCGTAGAGCCCGTACAGCTCCGTTTTCCACGTCGGGTTCTTCATCACGATAACCCGGGATCCATCGCTGCGAATGACCTTCTTCGCATCACAGAGCAGGAGAGCCAGGCAGGCACCAAAGAACATCAGCACAATAAAAGCAATATACGTTCCATCGGAGACGGTGGCAGCCACTTTGACATCGATATTCGTACCAAGCGCGATCTATTCCCCGTCCATTAGATGGGAGATAATGACGGGACGCCACCACTTACCAGACTGCCCATACACGCGCCAATGTTAAAGATACCCCAGAACCACGCGAAATAGCGGCCTTTTTGGTGCTCGTGGGGGTAGGACATCATGATGGCTCCCTGAGCCGACCACAGAATACCGGCACAGGCACCGAGTAAAGCACCGGCAAAGATGTTGAATCCGGGCACGTGCTTGTGCACCGACACGAGCAGACTGATCGCATAGATGCAATATCCAATTCCGCCGAAGGAGAGCGACAGTCGGATGCCGATCCAGTTGACGATGGAACCCGCGAAGAAACCGACCACGGCGAAGACACTGTACAGGGTGAGGTTCTGGCGAGATTGATCAGTTTTACTGCTCGATCCTCATCCCCCCCAATCGCGATCCAACAATGCTCACCATTTGATCAGCCAGTTTCGGGTCGGCTTTGCCACCACCGCCCAAACCGCCGAGCGCATTGAACATGCCGGGACACATGAAACACACAAAGGCGACCATGCCCAGCTGGAACCTCGGAGACGCATACCAGGGCGTGCGCCAGCGGCCAGCGCCCCACGATTTGTACATCCATCCCGAGGGAAGCTGGAGATCGCCCACTGCCTCGTCGGCGGTGTGAACGGGCGCCCCCTTGTCAGTAGCCAGACTAGTGCCGGCCGTAGGTTCAGCCATGATGGGCCGGACGGATCGTGGGTCGAGTTGGAGAGAGATGCGCGTGGAGGAGGGGAGGGTTGGGTGCAAGAGAGGCGGCAGTCGTGATCAGAAGCAGCTCGGAGCAGACAACAACATATTTATCAACGACCAGGGAGCGCGTCGGCAGAAAGCCGACTAGGCCGATAGGAGATTAGATAGCGGCGTGGCCAGCTAGTCATATTGCTACAGTTTCCTCACTGGCGGCCACAGACTGCTACGGTTACTCTGCGGCCCCCCGGTCTAGTGCGCTGACTGCTGGACTAGTCGGCGTCGACTAGTCCGTCTGGGCTGGTGGCGCTGGCGGGCGGCCTTACTGTTGGCTTAGCGCTCTGGCGCCCCCCCATGTGACAATTCGTATTGTTGGTTGATTCGCGAGATAAGAAGGATTGGGCCGGCCTTTATTTGCCATGAGCGTTACATCCGCCCAAACAAGCGAGATGTCACTTCGGCTGCGATCATGCGATCAGTGGAAGCTGGTAGGCTTAGGGCTGGCGGTGGACATGCGATATGCGATATGCGATATGGGAATACCTAGATATGACAGGTTACACAGTGGAGCCACACCACGCTCTCCTACAACGTGGCCTATTACTACGATCCTGATGACTACTACTGCTACTATTATTAACTAGTTATGTCGACTAGTCTTACTATGACTACCTTCTGATAACCCCATAGAGACCCAGCAGTTCGGTCTCCCCGCACGGTCGTCCCGGGGAGGTCGTGGAGATCAACCGCATCGACTGGCGCGTAACGGTCGCCGAAATCATATGAAAAGCATGTTACTGTTGCTGTAGATATCATGCTCACCAAATCATTGCAACATGAAGGCGTTCTTTGCCTTGGTTACTATCGCTGGCGCCGTGGCAGCAAAGTTTCTGGAGTCAACACCTGGAATTCGTTCAAGGCATACTGCGGACTGAGTCTGAAGCTCGGTCTCTACGGTGATAAACCCGGGTGCTGGGGAGGTCGACTACTGGAAATCCGACAATTGAAGTGGTTTTCAGGCGATGCTTCAACCACTTCAAGAGCGGTTTTGGGCGATGAAGAGTGCCCTTTTGCCGACTGAGAGATCTATCTTACTCCGCTTGCCGGTGGAGTTATTAGTTCCCAGGCACAGGGGAGGCAGTACGTAGCCCCGTCGATCTGGGCATATTCCATGCTAATTTGAGATAACATAACAGACATCGGTCATTCCTAGCGAATGTTGGGAGATACAACCGCCTCATTTGTAAAACGGCCTACTGCCTCAACACAGGCTATGCAGGATGTACGCTGTATAGGCTGCCGACCCATTTCGCCTTTGGGCAGCGTTGAAGTCGCCGCTCATCATTGGAGCCGATCTACGGACCCTGAGCAATGACAGCCTAAGTGTCCTGACAAACAGGAACATCATAGGCTTGAATCAAGATCCCCGTAGTGTTCCTGTTCGTCGCATCGATACTGCCAGCATCAAGGGCTCTTTCCAGGCGTGGTTAGGCGACCTCCAACGCGGAGCCGTGGTCCTGATGTTCAACGACAATGCCTCCCCTCAGCACGCCTCGCTGTCTCACCCAGAGCTGAGGTTAAAACCTGATTTCAACCAGTCCTCGCGAAGGAGCTGTAGTCTAGAAAGTCTTGAGGAAAAGTCCGATCCGCGGAAACTACTCTTGCGGTCGTCATCGGAACTTGATGCTCAGAGACGGCGCAAAAAGAATTGAAGGGATCAAGGGAGTGTGAAGGATCTGTCTGGTGATAATGGACTCAATGACAATCGGTGCTCTACCTCATTAAAATGGGATGCAAACGTTGAAGCTGCCGTAGATCCACTCTCGCGCTTCTCCCAGACGACACGGGGCGGATCGACCTAGTCCCAGATGATCCGAAACGAGCTGAGCAATATCGCTGCGACGACTGTAGAGAGACACAAAGAAGTCTACTCGAGCATCGGGATAAGATAGGTCGAGGAGCATATCCTCTTCCTGGTCCAGGGCTTCTTCTAATGTTATTGAGCCTCGAAGGAGCGGAAGGCTCAATGCCTGGCCACTAACCATCACGGCATGAAGATGGATTTAAGAAGGAACCACCAACGGATAATTAATCGCCTGCTTGGTAACTGATGCAAAGAGAGCAATGCCCAAAAGGGACGGGATCGGGGGAGCTTCTGTGTCACATGATTGCCAGGGTTATGATATATCGCGATAGTATATCTGGTGCCCCAAGAGTTGCTCTATATGCTCTTGTATTCAATGTTTCTAGGTTAAAGATACATGTACCTGGATGCAATCGAACCGCGCACGGAAGCACCTCGTTTACAGACCCGAGAACTTATAGACCATATGTGCCTTCTCAAAGGTGTCTCCCTTGACTACCACCACCCGCCGCGTCAAATACTGCTGGGAGCCGATATCTTCCAATCCCCAAACCTGATCGAACCATTAGCGTCCAAGACATTCATCCGGGCGAGGGGAATCAATTACCTGCTCCGCAGTCCATCCAGCCTTCTCATTCCGTCCAAAGTCATGAATGTAGAGATCCTTGAGCTCGTCTTCAGTCTCACCCGTCAAATGTGGCTTTCCTCCGGTGAGAAACTTCACAATCGCATCCTCTTGCTCCTTGGACGCCGGCTTCGATTGCAGCGACAACTGCGGCACGATCGAACCATCGTCCTTCTTGATCCCTTTGATGAACTGACTCTTGGTCAAGGAATCTCCGTAGATATGGTTGCTACGCTCCCGCTCGGTCCAGTCCATAATACGCTCCTCGGTCGAGGCCCCAATGCCTCCCGTGAGGGCTTGGTTCATGGTCAGACGAGTGGTTGGGGCCCCAGCAGCTGACGTTTCTGGGGTGGAGGTGAACTTCAGGGTGACAGTTGCGGTGTTGATTGCCTTGCGCGTCAACCATCCCACGCCTTGCTGGAGGAGGTCAATAGAGGTCATGGGGTCGGTCGGGGGGATTAGGTGCCTACCAGCTTCAGAACGTCATCCATTCCCTCCGTGACGGAACTGTCCTGTTCGGTGTTAGTATTGCTTCACACCGGGAGCGCGCGGGATGACTCTACCAGAGTCCAGGACCCCTTGAGGGTCGGGATGGTAATCTCGGCAGGGACGGCCATTTTGGATATTTCGAAAGGGTAGGTAATGGGGATGCGAGTAATAGAAAACAATTGGTCAAAGAGAGCTCTGTTTCTGTTCAATGGCTTGTTCAGAGCATTGGACTTGGGTGAACTTATAGCCAGGAGAGTATATAGATGGGTGGATCCTTCACATGCTCGGGGGACCTGCCGAACCTCGACTTTCACATGTGACGGGGATGGAAAGCACTGCTCCAGCTCCTGCTTCCACCATCACAATTCAAAGACTCATTGATATGCAACCTGCTTGACGCCATTGCAATGTCCGAGGTCCTCTCAGCATGTCCACAGTGGTCGTTGGAGCATGGTTATTCACCAATGGCTGAGGGTTTTGAGACCATCACTCCCTGCGCCAACGTCATCACAGCGAGCACCCCAGACTTGCAATATCCGGGGGATGTCCAGATCCCCCTGGAGAAACCTCGTGGTATCAATTAGGGGCGGGCGACGCTCCCAGTTGGGTACTCCAGCGGTGCCTGGGCCCACACTCAAGGCTTGGGCGTCTGGCACAATGATGCTGAGAACAAATCATTGTAGAAATAGGGAGCAAATATACTAACTAACTACCAATCGGTCATCCGGATGGATTGCATCAGCTACCGGTCTCCGTCATGGCAGGACTCCGTATGGCACAGTCCCATCGACCCATGCACTACCGAGGATGATGAAAGAGTTCACGCAATTATTGCAGCGATCAATGGAGATTACTCTCATACGTGACGTTCATTATACCAAATTGAAAAGCCGGCACTTGAGACATCCATTTAATGGTGATATCTCATGTGACTGCATGCCTATGCGATGTAATGACTATATGACTATAACCATTCGCCCTCGTCCACTCGCTGGGCTGCACCATCCAGCCCCCGGGCCTTGTGCAGCCGTTGCAGTTCCTGCTCCTTCATCTCTCTCGCTGCTTTCATCCTCGCAGGGACGATTCGCTCCCGCTCCGTCGTAATTTTCCATCCTGGCAGCCGATCCTTCCCCAGCGCAAGGAGAGTCTTGCGCTCGACCAAGCTGTACTGGCTGGGATCATCGCGATCGAAATTGAACGGCTCCTTCAGACCGACGGGTGGGTTGGTGATGATCCGGGGAATGCGCAGACTATTCTTCGAAGCCGAATGGCACATGAAGGGGTGCATCAGAACGACATCCCCAACGGTTCCCGTCATTTCATGAAACTCATTGCATTCCCGAATCAGCGACAGGTAAAACTCTAGCCCCTCGTGCTTTGCTTTTGCGCCTCGGGGCACCATGTGCGGCGACACGCCTTCCGGGTGTTCATACTTCCAGTGGTTAGGCAACATGCTCATAAAACAAAGCGAATCACTATAAACCACGGCCTACTTACCAGATGTTTCGCAATGAGCGGTATGGCCTGAGGGCAGATCATCGTACCGCCGCCATGCTCCTGTATGTCCGTGAACAGCGGAATGACCAGCAGCGCCTGCTCCGGCGAATCCAAGTAATGCATGAAGAAATCCCCGTCCACATGCCAATTATCCAGGTCGCGCGGGTCCGGCCAGCGGCCCTCCCACTCGTCACTCCCTAGATTGACGATGAGGCCATCCCCCCATTCCGAAGAGATATCAGACACCCGTTCCTCGCCGCCGCAGAGTTCGCAGATGGCCGCCCACGCTTTCGGGGCAAAGTCGCTCACCGGGGCGGATCGATGGCGCGGCATGTTAATGCGCTCCTTTTTCCAGGTCGTCTTGTCAGTTGGCGAGTATCCAAGTCGGATCCACACGTCGCTCGTCCATTCCGCGGCCTTTTCGCGTGAGAAGCAGTCTGGGATGCGCACGTAGCCATGCTGCAGGAAATGGGTTTTTTGTTCTTCGGTCAGTCGATATGGAGAATCACCCATCTTGTCTTCGGGGTGGAGCAAGTTGCCTCGTATCCTCTGCTGTCTAGGACAGCTCTCGGGAATGAGGAAGCGCGGGATGGGAGACTAAATATTCGTCAGCAACTGGTCTTTGTTGCGTATATGAGGAGTGGCTTACTGTCACAGGGCGTGCAATTCAGGCTAAACACGGTTCTCTGCAAGGCTTCCCCGCAGTATAGTCGAGATGCAAATAACATCATTTCTGCTTCTTGGTCAGTGATTTCATATGGGATCTTACGACGTCAAATGGTATGAGACGTGACGCTCCGAGACAGCTTAGCCAAGATGATATGTATGTCCCTCGGGACGCATGCCTGTACCGTCCTAAAGGGCCCTGTGCTTCGGTCCCAGCTGCATCGTCCACAGCCGGATAAAGTCCTCCTCCTCGGTCAAAAGACCGAACAGACTGTGGGAAGCAAAAGCTATTGATGATTTGCTGCTGGCCGCTCAGCCTATTGAAACTGTAGGTCTCTTCAACGCCGTCTGGATTCACTAGCCCTCGACGAATAAGTATTGATTGTTCATGTATATATAGGACATGATTCTATAGTGAGATGCCGTCGCCCTGGAAAAAGGACGATTAACCAATTCTACAACGAGGCCTTCGTCTTCCCTCCGCGCGTCGCACTCGCTGTATCCAACATCAGAACTGACAACAAAGCAGAGACACGTTGACTTACCTTTCGACAACTGCTCAGTCTTCTTGCGAAACCGCTCCACAGGCGCCCCATCCACAAACCGCTCGGCCAATGCGTGGGCAGCATCAAACATGGCGAGGATCCGTTCCCCTCTCAAGGGGGCATTCTGCAACCGCTTCGTCTCCATCATACTCTTCCCATCATTGACCGCCAACTGTTCTATCAGAAAGCCGCGAACGCGCTCATGGAACCCCTCCGCAGGAAAGATCCGATTGATCAGCCCCCACGATTCCATCTCCTCGACCGAGCACTTGCGGCCGAACATCAGAAAATCGTTGGCCCGGCGAGTGCCGATATTCCGAGCAAAGGTCGGCGCCGCGCCAAATTCTGGGACCAGGCCCAGGGAACTGAAAGGAACCTGCATGTAGGCTCCCTTTGCCGCGACGACGATATCGGCAATGCCTTCGAACCAGGCCGCGCCGCCGCCAACGGCTGGGCCGTTTAACGCTAGGACAAACACCTTTCGGTGATCGATCATTGAGCGGAAGAGTTCCATTTCTGATCTCGGATATCAGTACAAAGTACTCTGTAGTGTGGTGGAGCGAGTTGTTGCTGGGTCATACCGCGGGAGAACTGGCGCATGTAGAACAGCTTCGTCTGGGCGGCGGTCGACCCTGGCGGGGGCATCTCAATACCGCCTAGGACAGGCATTAGGGCCTGTTCACGTCGAATGAAAATCCGTCGGAGTCGTACCTTTGATATCAGCGCCGGCAGAGAAAAAACGGCCCTCACCGGTCAGGACCGTGAACACGGTGTCCGGGTGCTCGTCCAGTTCACGGAATGCCGCGACCATGTCCATGAGAAGGGTTTCATTCCAGGCATTAAGGGATTCGGGTCTGTTGAGCTGTCGAGCGTAAAAAAGTGAGGTCATTCTCAGTCGCTACAAACAGTATCATGCGCACCTTGATGACCCCGATCTGATCGCGGATATCCACGAGAAGATGGGTGTAGGTCGACGACATCTTGTTGAAAACCGATCGCAAATGGTTGAGTGCATTGGGCTCCACGTTCCTTGGAGGATGAAGTAGAGGATAATGTTTTCCCTACCGCGGTTATCAGTTGATCCCCCGCATCGCCGGCACTTGGCGGAATGTGGGAACTTCCATCGGTTAGTGTAGGTATAACAGTTGTCCAAAGCAAAAACGAGCTAATAAAGAAATCGGATTTATGCTTGCATGTATATACTACACCACATGCTCCTACCACGATAGATGCTACGCTGACGACCAGCCGATCGGAGTCGCTCTACTATGTTTGAGGCGCGAGGGGCACGAGATCCTTCATCCTATTCCTTCAGATGAAGCGGCTACATAATCTTCATTGTTGAAAGACAGAGAACGCTGGTCAAGACACTACAACCGATAACCCATGGCTCACCTCACGGGCTACCTTGCATCCATACCGAAATGGTGGACGTCGTAGTGTAAATCATAAACACCAAGCCCAGTGTCATCATGGCCAGGTCGCCCCGTTTAACCCACGTCGACTGGGCGACTCCCCGGCGATGCAGGTAGGCTGGGTAGATGTACACCAGGGGTACACAGGCAAACGACCCGATCAACGAGACAAACTTGTCCAAGTCCCCGGCGCCAACCCCAGCCACCATTCCACAGGCAATAACCATCCCCGTCCGAAACACGTTCTTCTTCCATTTGATCGACGGGTCACGCTTCCCGGACTTCGGTCCAAAGAGT
Organism: Aspergillus pseudoterreus; assembly: GCA_002927005.1. Classification (NCBI taxonomy): domain Eukaryota; kingdom Fungi; phylum Ascomycota; class Eurotiomycetes; order Eurotiales; family Aspergillaceae; genus Aspergillus; species Aspergillus pseudoterreus. Next base: position 93,603 of record PIJX01000031.1, read on the forward strand.
TTGCCCTCCAGGATCCGGGACGCGGGGAACAACTGAATCGGGGTCCCAACGAGAATGGCCAAGGAATAGAGGAACTGGATGGTGTTGACGAGGGGGCTCGTCTGGGGAAAATTACTGAAAATTTCCGTTTGCGTCTGCTCGCCAAAGGTCCCATAGGACAGCGCTCCGACTGCAGTAAATAGGACGGTAATGATTGCCATGACAATGTAGAGCAGGTAATCGAAATGCTCCGGGCGTTTCATAGAGGATTGGACCGGGAGGATTAAGCCAATGCCTTCGAAGGTGAAGATGCAGGAACCGATCGTCAAGGTGAACGAACTGGGGTTGAAAAGCTGGACACTCGGCTCCAATCCGTGTCGCGCAGCCATAGTCGCAATATCATAGTAGTAGATATAACCTAGCCCAATGAGGATAAAAACATCGGCCAGTAACGCCACTGGGCCAAGCTTAGAGATGTTCCGAATCCAGGACAAGGGAGTCAGCACCACCACTTGGAGCAGGATCAACCCCCCGGTGGACCAGACGATCATGGCACGGGATGCGACCGCACGAAGAAAGACGTGAAGATTCTCCGCTGTGAAGATGATGCAAGCACACACAAAGCCGATCTGAGAGAGGGCGATGGAGGAGAGAATCAACGACCGGAGACGAGGTCCGGCGATCCGTTCGCCGAGATCACCATACCCACCGCCGTACTGACTCCGACATTTCAGCAACAGGTGGAAGCAGAGAGTGGTGATCAGGGAGACGGTAACCAGCGTCACTGACGAAAAGAGAATGCCACCATTCCGAAAGGCCTTTGGCAGGAAGATGATCCCCGTGCCGATAAACGCCTTCAGCAAAGTGAAGAAAGTCTTGACGTCGGACGCATCGCCTGGACGACCAACCCGTGAGCGTTTCCGAGCCCGAAGCAACGGGGTGCGCTCCGATGGACGTCGGCGGCCTTCCTCCGCCTCTTGTTCATCCGTCACAACCGATTCCTCGTCTTCCGTCTCCGCTAGGTCTTCGCCGGCAAAGTTGCCATAGAGGTCGAGAAAGTCCAGAAAGGATGTGGTGACGCCGGGATTATCGAAGTGACCGTTGTGTTGGCGGATGAAATGTCGACGAAAGCTGCCGGGTTCCAGGGCGGTGACTGCCTCGTCGATCGTGTCTTCGGGTTCACGAGGGATAAAGGAAAAGCTGGCTGCACGCTTGTCGAGTTTCGCCTGCTTCGATTTGGCATCGAGACGGTACAGATCGCGGTGAATATCTCCGCCCTGGAGTTTGAGCGAGGACTGTGGCAAATCCTCCACGGGGAGAGTCGAGCTCTCTGGCTCAGGGTGGTCTCCCCCGATTCCGGAAACAATGGGGGACTCATCTCGCAGCGAGCCGGTGAAATGAGGGTGGAGGTGCTGGGATAAGATCTCGGATTGATCCTGAGGTTCGCGGACGGACGAGGCCGCAGCCGAGGAATTACCGGAGTCTTCAGCCATGACGAGGATGAGCAGTCAGAAAAATAGAGGAAATGACCAAACCAATGATCAAGGGACGTCCAAGGGATCGCGAGATAGCATGATGCTGTTGGCAGAGGCAGCGGGAGTGGTGGTGACGAGAGAAAGACGAAAGAAAGAAACAGAAGGATGAAGAGAAGAACACCAGCGGATTTCCCCATCGGGCAGGACTGACATCAGTGCTGACTCATCCCTGTTTTCCATCTGCATCCACCATGATTCTGTTCGCATGATGCATTATGACTGGTTCAGGTGGGTTTGTTTTGTACAATAAAGTCATGGTCCTCTGAATCAAATGAACATAATACTTTACGGAGTAGGTCTAGTTTTCTAAGAAGGTGGATGTACTTTTCTGTGTTAGGGATCATTCTCTCCGCGCTGGACCGCCATCCAGACAGAATATATATATATCGCGACCGTAGTGGCATATACTTCATCTCTCCACCAATATCATTTGTTGTGACGATCTGGCGGTCGTTGACCGATTTAAAGCTGGACATCCTTGCTGGGTCTGATACTCTGAACAGCGTGTGCCTATCACGCGGGCTTACGCTAAGCCATCTACTTCATGCAACGCCAATGACGCGACTTCTACCAACGCCTAGTGAGAATCATCTCCGCCGGCTGACATGCCCGAAAGGTCCTCTTTCTCCCCTTTCTCTCGATGATTCGATCACCCGATACCGCAATATAAACACGGGTAGGGTTCTGGTTGACGTCATGAGGCACAACGGGCGTCTGGTTGCGGAAGTCTTCCATCCAGGGGTTCCTCTACCCTTCGAAATGGACGCAGTGGAATAACCTCAACGGTGTGTCGCTGTTAATTCATCGCCCTTCCATCCCGGAAAACTTCAACTGTGCGACTCGACGATGGGCGGCGGGCCTCAACTGCCTTCAAAGGCCCATTCCTTGCCCGACAGGACCGTGACGAGCGGTCCCGGAGAGAAGGCATACCTGTTTGGAGTGATTGACTTGGGGAGGTGAGTCCATCTCGGAGCCCGTGCTGCACGCATGTACTCGTGCTCACCGCTCCAGCAACGGCATCCGCTGTAGCATCTCCGATCTCGCGCCCCCAACCACTCGGATTATCCCTACGGTCCACGCGCGACGCTTCAACATCTCGCTCTACGATGCACAGTTCGATCCAGACACCGGGGAGCGGATCCCCATCCCGCAGCATATTATCGAACGGGTAGTCGGCGTCCTTGTTCGGTTTCAGATTGTCTGCGTGGATATCGGGGTGCCACCCAAAAATATCCGGATTATCGCCACAGAAGCCACGCGACTAGCTATCAACGCGAAAGAATTCGTCGACGCGATTGAACATGCGACCAACATCCCCGTGGAGATACTGCCGAAGGAGCAGGAAGGCGTCATCGGCGCCTGGGGCATCGCGAGCGGGTTCTCCGACATCGAAGGCCTGGCGATGGACCTCGGAGGCGGTAGCATGCAGATGACGTGGATCATGTCGCATGCGGGCAATGTCCACATCAGTCCGAAGGGAGCCGTCAGTTTCCCGTATGGCGCCGCAGCCCTGACGCAAAAACTGGCCGAGCTGAAGAAGGGGAAAAGCAAGGAGGAGGCGCGGGAGGCCGAAGAGAAGTTCCGCAATGAGATGGAGACGAATTTCCGCAACGCCTGGGACGAGTTGGAGATCCCGCAGCATCTGGAAGAGCGGGCCCAAAAACAGGGCGGCTTTGATCTGTATCTGTCCGGTGGAGGGTTCCGCGGTTGGGGATATCTCCTGCTCTACCTGCATCAAGTCCGCGGCGAGTATTACCCCATCTCCATCATTAACGGATATTCGGCCGGCCGAGAGGATTTCGAAAACACCGAGGCGTTGAAGAAGATTGCGCGGACGGCCCAGGATATCTTCCGCGTTTCCGATCGGCGGCGCGAGCAAGTCCCCTCGGTCGCGTTTCTGGTCAACGCGCTGGCCAATGCGGTGCCCCATGGCATCAACCAAGCCCATTTCTGCCAGGGCGGCGTTCGGGAGGGTGTCCTTTTCCAGCGCATTGTCCCCGTTATTCGACAGCAGGATCCTCTCGAGGTAGCGACCGTGAGTTTCGCGCCGACGTCCGCCCAAGCGATCGCCTACCTGATGCTCTCGGCTATTCCACGCCCCGATGGGAAGAAGCACTTCCCACACACCATCACCGCCCATGTCATACAGGCCTTTGCCAATTCTTTGTACTTGCATGCACCGATGTCGAAGGAGCTATCTTCGACCGCGGCGTTGTATTGCACCAGCGCCGGCCTCCTTGCCTCTGCTCATGGGATCCCCCACGGAGACCGAGCACGGCTGGCGCTGATGTTGCAGGAGAGATACGGCGGAGAACTACCACCGCGTGAATTGGACTTTAAGGAACGGCTGCGGGCCCTGCTCACCCGTGAAGAGGTGTGGTGGACTCGCTACCTGGGGAAGGTCGGATTGGTGATTGCTCGGTTATATCCGACGGGGACAGTGGACCCTGCCCGACCCCGGATAGTCCCTAGCGCGCGATGGGCGACAGACCTAGGGAAGAAAGGCAACAAGGAGGGCATTGAGTTGAAGATCTCGGTCCAGAAGGTGGCGTACGATCCTACGCGGCTGAAGGAAGAGCTCGAAAAGGACATGAAGAAGATCAAGAAGGTAGGGAAGAAGAAGCATTGGATCGGGGGGCGACATGGATGGGGGATGAAGGTCAAGGTGGTTCTTGTGGAGGCCGATTTACTGTAGTCCATGGGCTTTGGGAGTACGGTGTCTGTAGCATCTCCGCGATATTGTTCAGGTGCCGATGGCCGATCAGATACCCGGGTGTTGTCTATCTGTCTGCACCTGTTGTCTGCAACACCTACTGACGAGGTCCGCCAAAAGTTGATCACCAATTACATAGGATCGGGCCTATGGCTCCTATGCTTTCGTCTTAGGGCTACTGGACGTGCAATGGGCTCTTTTCGAGAAGGATATTATGATTGAGAATATGATATGGTACAAAACGCCAGTGGGAACATTATTTCCTCATGCACTGATATGTCATGGGTAGATGAGCAGCGGCGACAATCGGAACATGGTGGTGTAATAATCGTGATGATCTATCGTCTCACATCTTCGCTGCGCCCTCCACAAAGGCCTGTAGTCTATGGGGTTCCGCTCCGATCAGCTCGTCCATTTTGGCTCCGTTCTTGAACGTTATAAAGGTGGGCATGGCAGTGATTCCGGCTTCGTGTGCTGCGTCTGGCACTTTTTCGACATTCAGTTTGTAGAACTCGGGCCCCTTGGTGTCCTCGGCGAGATGCTCGAACTGGGGCGAGGTGGCCTTGCAGGAGCTACACCCATCGGTGCAGAAATCGAAGACGCTCGGGGTGTCTTTGTTGATGATCTCCTGGAATTCCTTGAACCTGTGCTTGGTTAGTCAAGGTCTGTCGCAACGGGTTGGTGGAACTGACGTGTTGACTTCGTGGACAGGCATTGTGCTGGTGTTTTGGTGTGTATAGAATGACTGGACAAAGTCGGTATTAAACATAGGATTGTCTATAAGCGATCTTGAGAATAGAATAGCTTTTGTTTCTTGCATCGCCTCAATCTCCCGTTGGGATGCTTGGGTTTTATATACATCGACGGCGGCAATAAACCGGAAGTATATGACGTTTGCAGTGAGACTCCACCGGTGGTCTCCTGAGGTGTCCGGTCGAATGACTGTGCTGTTCTCGCAGGGAATGATAATGATGACGGTCATGGACTGGCTGTGTAGGTTCTACATCGGCCTCGAATCGCCCGTCTCACCACGTTGTTCGCCTAATGGGACGATGGGTTCCCCGGCCAGACCGACCGAGTTATTTCCGAGTCTGACCGCGGCCGATCCAGCACAGACAGATGCAACGATCGGATGATTCTCTTCACCTGCGTAGTCCAAATCAGGCTAGTTGCAGGTACACAAGGATATAAATAGGGTCTCTATGGATGATCATCGTCCCGTGCATAGGGTGCTGACGCAGATGTCATAGTTACACCTTCGCTCATCGCCCGTCACCACCTGATATCGCACGATATGAGGCAATACACAGATGAATAGACTGTAGACCAGTGTCAGGGAGCGCCGCCGCCGCCTCCACCGGCGCTCTTGTTTTTTCTTCGCCGGGCTTTTTCGTACAAACCCAGGCAGGTAATAAAGACCATCGTGTCAAAGTCCTCCCCGTAATTCACATTGACCTGCAGTTTGCCACACTTCCGGTACGTTCTGTCGCTGGTAAAAACAGCCACGATATCACCCGAGTCATCCAAAAGTTTGAAGTTCCGACTGCTCAGCTTGGACGCACTGACGCCGTCCACAGTGACATGCTGCGTCCGTTTCCACACGAACTGGGTCCGTTCTTTTGATTTATCGGGAGAGGTCTGCAGAGTCATCGACCAGCGATATTCCGAACCCCCGACCTTCTCCGTGGTCATGTCCTCCCACTGCGTTGCGTAGTCGGTTTGGGGACTTCCGAGGCCCACCTTCAACACGCTCGAGAACATGGGAAATTTGCACATCGCGATGACCGGACCGTCCTTGTCAGCGCCGGCGTGTAAGAGCAGATCCGGTTTGTGCGTGAAGGAGGATATTTCGCCGTACAAAAGCGGCCGGTCGTCGGTCGACGTGACGGTGTAGTGTCGCCGGAAGGAGGTCTTGCAGACCAGGTACTGGCGACATATTGGTTTGTGGGAAGTGGGCGGGATATCTTCTGAACTGGACATCGGATGAGACAATCGACTGTTGTTCAGTGTGACATTGAGGCGGGCTTGAGATCATGGTGAGAAGAATAGTGCAGGGTCGATCGATGTCTAGCTCTTCTGTCCGGTTTGCCACCGGCACGGCTCGGACAGGAGGAAGACGAGCATTCCGCATACGGGCAGTAATAAACTGTGCGTAAACAACATCCTACTTCAAGCTGATCATCAATCAAAAGGTATCCAGTGGGTGTGATGAGTGGAGTGGTAACCATGTACTGGAGCCGACGGGTGAGAAGAAAGAATATTTTGGGAGACCAAGATTGATCCAATACATGATGTCATTGAGAACATGTATAGCTCTAGATCTTTACTCTATGTTCGACCACAACCGCCACATACAACAAACTCCCTTCCTGTGGCAGCCATAGCTGCGCTGGGATCATTCTTGCAGATGGTGTTGCACGCAAGGACGTCCGTGCGTGAGACGAATAACTGCTGAATTTAACAGACATAGAAAACTTCAGCTGACTTCTTCTGCTCAACCGACCAGCCTACTAGGTATACCCCCATCATACCCCTCAGGCATGGCGGCATCGGATGGCGTCTCCTCACGACTTCACCTCCTCAGGTGTCCGTCTGACCTGTTGACAACCCCGCTTTGCAGGACGAGATATAAATGAACCCCAGATTCCCCGCACAATGCCAATCCCGATGATGTGCATGGAGAATGGTCAGTATGTCGCACGAGGTATTTGAGAGCCCGCGATGCTCGATCTCTGCCTCAACGTTAGCTCAGCGATGCCGGGATATCTTGCCCGCAGATGTGTGGTATATCATCTTTCACACGGTATGTCGATGAGAATTAATGAACGGAGATATGAAAGTAACTCTTCCTCTTGCTTGAACAGCTGGGAGTGCATGGCAGACAGTGGCTGTATAATGCGTGTCTGGTTTGCCGAAAGTTCTACACTTTAGCAACACCTTCGCTGTACCGCAGCATTATACTCGGGAAGGACTGCAACGATAGTACCTACAATAGCGTGAATGGCTTACTTACGCGACTAGAAGATTTCAGTGGAAACATTCCCAGCCATGTCTACGAAGTCACGATCGGGAATATTGGCGACGTTGACCTACTATTCAAGGCTTTGGAGGTAGTCAGCCGCTTACCGAATCTTCAAAACGTGATGTAGGTGCTTCTTTTTTGGATCAATGTTCGCATACTGATATAGACTACGTAAAGCCTATATAGCTCAAATTACCTATCTCCGGGGCTCATCGAGGCCTTGGTAGCCCATCCTCGGCGGCCAACGCTAGAACTACTCGACCAAGATGGAACTATGGAGGCCACCATGGAGCTCTCTCCAGTATCATCACTACATGCGGCTGTTGATGTAGGAGCCGGCATACATGAGGGGCCAAATTCGAGACTACTCGCCCTGCAGAAGCTTCTTTTCGCTTGTCCAAACCTCCGCTCCTTATCCCTGAGTGTGGTCGATCAGCATGATCACTGCAACCTGCGTCACCTTATGTTTCCCAGCATGACCAACTTTCGCCTAACAGAGTCGGACATCTTTCCACGGATCAAGGACTTGTCTCTGAACGGATACCAAATCAGTCACCTCGAATGGCCACACTGGAGAGACGGCTTTCGCTGGGACCAACTCTCCTCGTTGACTCTCGGGCCCCAACCTGACCGTCACAATTTGGGCCTACTTACGGGTTACGTGCAGCATCTACGCCATTTCACTCTACTGGCATATAATGAAGAATCAGCACCCGTAGAGGACATCGATCGGTTCCTCATGGCCTTCAGGAGTCTGGTCCATCTGGAGATAAGGGGTCACTCATGTTCTGTTGAAGCCGTCACGAATCATCCTGGTTTAGTCCGGATCTGCCTCCACGAATGCGAACGGAGCCCTGAGCAGCTCACACAGTCGGGGTTATTGATCCATCGTAAAGCACTGACCGCGTCCGACCTAGAGCTTCTACATTCAAGATGTCCACATATCGAGGACTTGGAGATAGATTGTAATCGCCAAGGTGGGCAATGGGTAAGGCACACTTACTCCCAGCTCGATGATATCAATCACTGACTGTTGCATCTTTCAGCCGGAGGACATACTCTTATCTCTCGCTACCCGGTTTCCGCATCTTCGACATCTCTCAATCCACCTGGAACTGGGGATAGCTAACATACGTGCGCCTATTAAGCCTGTGGTGAACTATGCCTCAGTACTGGATATTGGACAAGCTTTCTATACGATGAGATTTCCCAGGAAACTGCAAAGTCTGACAATTAAGACCGGAGAGCCTCTACGCCGGTATCCCCACAACGAGCCTTTGTATCGGAAATGGGAGCAGCTGCACAGCGCCACATTCGAGATAAGACCCAAGCCTTCATCGCCCCCCGAGATCGAGATCTCCCACGTCGAAAGCGATATCCTGAGGGGTATACGGCTGAAGGACGAGCTCGACCCTACCAATCCAGTTGATCTACAGCTTCGGGTCCAGGCAGCAGTGCATGGGGCTTGTGCTAGTAGCAGTTGGGATGGGAGGAAGAGAGGCTTATTGGGTGGTGATACACCCATTCGCATGCACCCACGTCGCGCAATCCCAGCATAGTAGTCTGCTTCCAATCATGTTGTTTCCAGCTTCCTCCGGTTGTGAAGTAGGCTGATAGCCTCGTATTCCCATCAGCCGCAGCCAGTCAAGGCAGACAAGCTTCTTTCGTAATATTTAAACGGAGAGTCTATCATGCCCGAGTGATTCAGTGCAGATATCGAACGAAACCCCATCAAAGACATGCGTCACGCCCCGATTCTTGATCACACTGGTGATATTGCCTCTCGCGAGGATTCCTTCATGCTGAATAGTGGCACTGCTGGAGCAGCCCTTCGCCCTCAAGCAGAGATGGAGCCTCACCTGCCCGACGAAGCAGCTGAGATACCTGATAATCCTCTGGTACCGGAGGGAACCATGTCTATTCACTACCACGACACCACTCGTGTGGCACCCCAAATGACGGACAGCCTCCCGCTCCCCATGAACAACGACAATCCCCGGCCACGTCGTCAGCGACGAGGCTCCGACTCGTCTGCCAACGATTACTGGGTGTATCCTATGCCCCCACCACCACCGCCGAAGGCTCGTCCAAAGCCCCTAGAGGCCATCTCATCTCACCAGGACCTCATTTGCAGCAGCCCAACGAAGGACCGCTTCGTAACGCTGGTCCAGTTCATCAACGAGGCCTACATCACCTCGCACCCCGCCACTCCGACCGACTTCCGACACTGGTTCCCTCTACTCGCCTCGGCCCGCACGGAATGCTGGTACGCCTTCGTCAGCGATGAAGCCCGGCCACATCCCGCAGACTGCAGCCTTCAGCGACCGCCCGAGCCTGCGTTGAGAGTCCAGAGCGACGCTCGCCCTGTCGGCCTGTTCATGCCGTGGGTGGCTACCGGCGCAGCGCTGCAAGCGTGCCTTCCAGACGTCTCGGGCCACCCACCCTTGATCTACCTGTCGGTACAACAAGCGCTGATGGGTCGGCCTCGCGAGCGGCCTCGCTATGGCCGGGACCTCTCCCCCATGCCTGAAATGGCGGTGGTAGGACCGACACCAGGACAGCCGATCTATAGGGTGGTCAGAACCGGCAGTCGGGATGCAGCGGCTGCGGAGGCGTTCTATCATGCAGGAGCAAATCGGTGGTCGACGGTGTTTACGTGCGTTGTTAAGGATGTCGCAGACGGGCCGGCGTATCCGCGATGGGACTCGTATGAGCGAGTCGGGAGCTTGGAGGAGCTGGTTGAGTGTACGGATGAGGAGAAGTTCAGGGTCTTTTATTGAGGCGATGATGGGATACAGCTGGATCTTACGTGTTACGATCTCTTGAATGATACATTGGACAGATTGTTCGTTATGTAACCCTACTATGGGGATTGGAAATGAAATCATGTCATCGTTCATCGAGTGATTGTATCCAGCATAGTATCGACTGTCCTGCTTTGCGCACGGTGCGAACGCCCAGTTGACTCTTTATAGCCTCTGCAGCAAGACGGCCTCTGCCCGGAGGAGTTCAAACTCCACGACTCCATTCCTGCGCACAACCGCCCTGTCTGGCTTGCTTTTACCAATCTTCTCGCCAGAGCGCGGATCGAAACTCACACCCGAAACGTTGACTTCATTCTTTGCATTTGTGCCCGGCCCCTGAAGCCTGATGATCTCTACCTTAGTTCCCGGACGCCACGATGTACGCACCTGGACCTCACGTCGAGGTCGCTGTCCCGGAGAGACAAATGTGCTATCTGTAGCAGACACAGTAGAAGGGTTGCTGAGTCCGACACTCGAGTTCCACACGCCCATATCGACAAACACCAGCTTCTCGAGCGCCGGCCGGGCTGCCTCTTTGAACACGGCGTATCCACTGAAATCGGACGAGTTTGCAGAAGGTAGCGCGGTAATTTGTCTGGGTGTTTGATCACGACTGGCAAGCACATGGGCAAGGAACACATGCGAGTAGAAATTCGCTCGGATACCAGCAGTCAGACTCTCCCCTTCGTAGTCATACGGCAACGGCGTGAACGACGAGTACTCGCTATGGTGTCCCAGATGGAAATACACCTTTTCGATCCCGATGCTTGCCGCCGTGAGAACATAGTCCGTCGCCCAGAGAGCCGCACCAAACGTGTCGCTGATACCACTCTGCCCGCTACAAGAGGCGGAGTTTGTTTCGCCGAGGACCAGCGGGCTACCGGCGTCCTGGGAGGCCGCCTGCTGGGGAACGTATTGCGACAGGTTCGTCCAGACGACCTGGTGATCCGATAGCAGGTCGAGCGATAGCCGCGCTCGACGGGGTGCGTCGCAGGTTGATTGGGGGTAGAGGTGAACCGCATACGACTTGATAATCTCGGGGTCAACGAGCCCAGCACGTGTTACATTGATGATATCAAAATCATCGATCTCGTCCTGCTGGTCGGGGACCCAGGGAGGATCGGCGAAGACGGCAGCCTGGAACAATGGCTGATGCTCGGCTTGTCGGTAGAAATCAGCCGCCATAATTTGGCTGGTCAGCTGCTTCCACTGGCGCGTGTACTCCTTGGAGCCCCAGCTGGCGTTGCGCCATCCTTTACTGATATAATGATCGATCTCGTTACCCAGCTCGAACAGAGACAGCGAGTCCCCGAGCACATCCATCGCGGCGGACGCCTCCTGCATTGCGTTCGTCCACGACCCCGACGTATTGCGCAGGTTCAAGCAGTAGATAAAGTCTGTGCCATCGGGGAAATACTCGGACCACCCGCGAAACCAGTCCTTTTGTATCTGGAGCACATCGACCGTGGAATCGTTCGGGATTGCACGCGAGGGAACGTCCAGACCGGGCACGAACAGCGTCTGATCAGCGATATTTCCCCCAACGCGAATCGGCGGTGGCACACCAGCGATGTCTGCGATATGGTTCAGGAGCTTTGAGGCGAGGCTGCTCTGCAGGTATGGTGCCAAGGAGGACGGTTCGATGGAATATCCATACGCATCTGGTCTAAGGACAGCTCCGGAGCTGTTGAGGGGAATGTCAACGGAGGAGAACACCACGGCCTGGCCGCAGGTCAGCACCGATGCCAATGCGATAAATCGACGCATATTAAGGCGCAGTCTGCATTGATATCGTGTGGTGGCTCATATGGCGGAATAGAGGTGCCGTGGGACAAGAACCATGACTTGAGCTTCATTCGGTTAAATAGTCTGCGTGAGATGACCGCCTTCATCTGCGGGGTTATACAATGATCGAGTCGGTTAATTGGAAGATCCTCGTTTCTCTCTTCTGATTCTCGGGAAAAATAGCGGAGAAATTATCAACGCTACAATGGATCGGCAGTCTCCAATGCTGGAGATACCCCTCAGAAGACGTCTGGGGTTCGGGATAATGTGCCCCGGGTTAGGCTTATGTGCCATAGGTCTAGGCAATGACCTCAATGTTTCTAGAGCGGCCTGACATTGGTGACTGGACATGCGCTGGGCATTGTTACCTATATAGGTTGAATATGCTGTAGAAGTCACCAAATGAATTACTTGAGAACAATGCGGGAAAAGGAATTGTAGATGCTTCTTACTACCCAGGTACGCCCAATGCTCAACCCATGCCCTTGCAGTTATAATATGAAGCAAAGAACCTGTATTAATTACGATTAAACACAACAGCAACAGAGGAAATCCCGGTGCATTGTAATGAGACCCAGTTTGCATTCTTGTCGTTACGCTCACGGTTTTGCCCAAGGGCAGGTTTCAAGCCCCTCCAGTAGCAGCATTCGCCCTGTTCATCCTGGTTTTCTACACAGCCGCGGATTAGTCTGGTGTGCACGCGTTCCTAGGGGCTGCACAACTTACCCATAAAGGAGGAGTCAGGACGAAGTTCATTATCCCAGCCACCAAGAAGAACAACCATACGTTGCTCATCGCTTCCGTGATCTGCGGTGTCACCAGAGCTCGCTCCCACTCGGACAGCGCTTTGTACGTCCGGCTACTGGTGCCAGCGACGAGGTTCGTGATCTCAGTTGCACTCAGTGAGGGCATTGCCTGCGTCACTTTTTGCAAGGCGACGTTCTGATAGATCGAGCCAGCCATGGCAAGAAAGATGACCATACCGAGGTCTTGGGCTATCAAAGTAGAAACAGCGTTAGTATATATGGCAAATGGATGGACTGGTGCTTCTTACAAATAGCCATTGCGCCCACGGCATTTGGTATATCCTTGCGGTCAACAAGAGACTGCACTACAGGGAACCCGGCGACTACATAGCAGCCTGATCCAGCCCCGACGAGGATACAGTATCCATAAAGCTTCGCGTTTGACGTATTGAGGTCTGCGGTGTCTGCATGTTCCGTCTTTGTTAGCAGGGCTCTCCGTGATACTATGGACAAACTGACACATCAATGCTGTTCCGACAACAACAAGTGCACTGCCGAAGAGATGCCATGGGAGGATATATGGTAATTTTGGCATCAGTGCTCCGTTGGCCATGGCGAAGACGACCATGGCGATGATGAAAGGGAGGAGTCGTACGCCTGCATCCAATGGACCGTCTCCCTACCAGCGAGGAATGATCCGTCAGTTCACAATTAGAAGTCACTTTCCAGAATGGAAGTCACGAACCCTGATAAACTGGAAGAACAGTGGAATATAGTAAGTCATTGCCTGCACCCGGTTAGTATCATACAGCTCTCGTCATCGGAGTAGGGTAGTACAGACCAGCACAATACCGGACACCAAAAACATCTGCACCTGGAGGTTGATCAGGATCGGCCGCCTCAGAAAATGCGCTGGATAGAGCCGGTAGTCCTTATCCACGCCTGGATGCAATTTGGCGACGATGATACCGACAATGAGAAGGACACCCGCGACAACCCAGAGCGCAATCTCGTTGCCGGAGCTCCACGCGTACAGCGTGCCACCAAACGTGATCGCCATTACCAGACAGGCAGATCCAGCAAGGAACGTAGCCGTCATGACCCAGTCCACCATACGACACTTTTCTGCCATAGTTTTGCCTGGCTTTGGGTCAACGATGGGGACCAGGAAGAGATAGGATGGGGCGAACGCAGCTCCGATGGGAAGATTGATGTAGAAGGCCTAGACCGATGTACATAAGCAAGACTTCCACATCGATATTGGACGTGATGCTGGCTTACCCATCGCCAGGTCGCCGAACTATCTGCAAACGCACCGCCGACCTATAACCATCAGTCGCGGTGGTCAGACATCCTGCCGAAGGAGTGTGTGACAAAAACCTACCACTGGACCAAGAACACTTCCAATTCCCCAGATGACGGTGCTCCCAGCCATATAGATTGGTCGCTCTTTCAACGAGGTCAACATGGCCACAAAAGTCAGCGTCCCCGAGTACATCCCAGATCCGCCCACGCCAGCGATGACACGGCCGACCACAAGGGCAGTCATATTCGGAGCGGCGCCGCACACTGCACTTCCGATTTCAAAGAGTGCGATATTGAACAGATAGACGTATTTGACGTTGAAGACCCCGTATACCTTGCCCCATGGCAGGACGCACATAGTGCCGAGCGCGAACCCGACCCCGATCCAGGGAAGAAGCGACACCTCATTGAACAAGTCGAGGATGACCGGTTGAATGTCGGCAACCTGCGTGAGTAACGGTTAGCCATTCCCCGCTGGGAGTTTCTAGTTAAGGAGGGGAGATGGGAAATATGGGGTCGCACGATAGTATTGTCCAAAGCGAAGAGAAATGTAGTCGAGATCATTGAGGCATATGCAATGGCCCACTACAGCGAATTAACCATCTCCCCCTTCCTCGTATACAGTGAAGCTGTACCTTCCATCCATGAATCGGGCGAGGAGATGTCTCTTTGGGGACGACATTCTCGCTGGAGTCGGTGCTGGTGGCGTTCCCATTGCTTCCCTGTTTCTCTGGATCTGCATCCATGACCGGCATGAAAATGACAGTACGAGGAGGTAATTTGGATCTGCAATATGCAATTACTCAAAGGAAGACAACTTTCGCGGGATCTGCTACTTCTACTGTTTATATAGATGTCCCCAAACGGTCAGTTAGGGCTTCGAGCGGCCGCTCCAACTCCGTGTCTTGGCACCCACCGGCCGCCTCAACTCCGCGAGGGTGCATCTTCCCACGTCACCTGACCATGTCCGTTCGACAGCTCGTTTCCCAACTTGGATGTTCCTTTGTCTTCGTGTCCTCCCCAGCTTTACAAGAATGGGTCGTCAGCTACTCCTCAATGAGCCCTCGATAGTCTTGTGGCCGGTACGGAGTGAACCATTCATCGAAGAAGGTCTTCTTCCGACTGGATTGAGGCCAAGGTCTCTCATGAGAGTGTCCAGGTACTGAGTAACGAGACAGCAAGACCCCTGTCAGTATTTGCTTCTTGATGGTACGTCCTGTACCACTTAGATATGATAGGGCGTGGATAGCTTACCGAGATGTAGTCATAGATAAAATATGAGTGTTTCTTTCCCTGTTCAATATATCGCTTGCGGGTCCGGGCGTTGAAGTGGCCGCCTCCAACTCCATTTCCTCCTGTCCAGGGACTTTCATTCAGCCATTCAAAAACGCAGGATTGTTGGTGTTGTGAAGAGGCTTCAGTGGACACCGGGTGCTGACGCATGCATGGTCGTTATGCACCATCACCTCACAAAGACAACTGGCTAACTACTCGTCTTCCTTACACGTCACCCTAATCGCTTCGTTAGGAGACGGACAGCATCTGCTGTACAAGTCTTTGGCTTGCATCTTCTACGGCGGATCTTCCGTTCTTGCTCCTCCCCCTGTTTGGGGTGGCTTGGCATGAGGGCCTGAATGGGACGGAATCCCATCTCACCCGTCGCGTCTCTCATTTAAAAGACTCTTCTCCCACTAAACAATAGCCCACTGGCCTTGCAAACTATTCTACGACATGCTGCGCCGTACGGCCGACGCATCAGACTCCAGCGCGGGCTCAATGGAGGACCATGGCGACGATCATCCCAGATCCACGAAAAAGCGCATTACCCAGACCACGGGACGACTGGCCTGCGACATATGCAGAGAACGTGCGAAAACCCCGTTGAACTACTGTTTACCGTGTTAACTGTCTCGTACAGGCAAGGTCCGGTGTGACCGGGGGGATCCCAAATGTGGCCGTTGCGCGCGCCTTGGCTATGAATGCAGCTATCAAGGGCGCAAACGATATCGCGCTGCGCAAGCGGACATGCCACGACAATTATCCGAATTGCAGACCCGACTAGGTAAATCGCACACTTGACATTTGCTGGTTTGTCAACTCAACCGGATCCTCGCTGATCATTGTCCGTTTGTCTCAGCACACGCAGAAGCCCTGTTGCGGACGTCATCCTCGACAACGTCCACTACTACTGCACCAGACCCGCGCCCGCTGCCTCCACATGTGGATCTATCCTGGCCGGTGCCGACGCCGTCAGAGCGGCTAGGCGACCATGAACGACTGATGCAGCGGCTCCAGAGTCAGGTCACCCCGCCAATGGATCGCGCCTTCGAGGGGCTGGACATGTTGGCAAATCTGACGGAAGATATCCCTGACTTTTGGGGAGACATGGACCCGGTCCTCGCCCCGGACGCGCTGTCAACCATTCTCGCGGGCGATAGTACTACTCAACTACCCACAGCCTTCGACGGTGCCTATCCTCCCGCTGGGAGCGGCAGCTCCGTCTCTCTGGCCATTGAGAGCCTCTTTCCCTCTACTCATGAACTAGAAGAGCCTATTCCCCTGTCAGATCTTGCATCTTTGTACCGGATTCCCGCTTTTCCCTTGCCTGCACCCAATGCACTGACCATCGACACAGACACCAGAAATATTTCGATATATTCTATCCGGTCCTCCCAATATTGAATCCATCGCGATTCCGTCGCCAATGGGCCCATGACCCCGGCTCCCCCCAGATCCGGGCGCTCAGTTACGCGGTGGCCCTGGTCGGTTCGACGGTCGCCCCAGAATACACCCATCTACAATCATCCTGTTACAGCAATGCACGCAAATACATCGAACTGTGTGAGCGCGACGATGACGAGACGCGTATTACAAGCCTGAATGCCTTTCAGGCGCTACTATTCGTTCTTCGCTACGAATTGACGAGGAAGCATTTCGTGCGGGCGTGGATGACTCTTGGCCGGGCCGTGACGCTGGCACAAATCCTCGACCTACGGAACATCGACAATAGTGAGGCGGCGAGACAGCGCACTGGATCTCCACAGGGTGTCTTTCAGATCAGATTTGCCCGGGATGAGCGGGATCCCGCATCACTGGAGGAGATCCGTCGGTCGTTCTGGTCCTTGTACATCTTTGAGAGCTACGGGTGTGTCCGGATTGGGCGACCTTGCACTCTCGACGAAGACGACAACTTGTGTATCTTCCTCCCGTCGCCCGGGGAGCTCAACGAAACATTTCGCCCTAGCCCAATGCCCTTTATCGGTGACCCGACAAAGCTTGCGGGGGTCAGCTACCTGACGTCCTATGCTGCAGTGACCATCATGGTGAAGCTGGCCCGCCTCTGCTTTGAGCATGTCAGCATCCTCTCGCGCAGTGTTAGCGACTCCGGCTTCTGGGACCGTCATTACCGTCTGGTGAAGACAATTAATGATTATACCGCCATTTTCCAAC
This sequence comes from Aspergillus pseudoterreus, assembly GCA_002927005.1. Taxonomy (NCBI): domain Eukaryota; kingdom Fungi; phylum Ascomycota; class Eurotiomycetes; order Eurotiales; family Aspergillaceae; genus Aspergillus; species Aspergillus pseudoterreus. The sequence continues at coordinate 110,942 of PIJX01000031.1, forward strand.
GATATCTCACCGCGAAAGCCGTCCGAGAAGATGCATTGGCGTTTTCGCTGCACCTTAATCTCTGCGCAACGCACATCAACCTCCACGAGGCAGCGATCCGCAAGGTCGAAGAGCAAGACTTGCCCAAGCTCGTCGCCGCGGAAAGCCGTAAGTGCAGTGCCGCCGCGGCCTTCAAGATTCTTGGAGCTATCCGCATGAACTGGCCGATGCAGCGATCAGAGGTAATGCTTTCCATTCTGCTCCTGCTTTTTTCACTCCCATCTGATTGAATTTTTAGCGAGATCACTTCACCCTCCAAGCAACCTTCATCGGTTGGCCGATCTCTATGAGCCTGATGGCCCTGAGTCGCAGTCTTGCCAACGGTGACACGACTCCAATCGTGATCGTGGACTCCCTGCGTCTGTTGCGTGCCGCCCTGGATCAGGTGGAGGAACCAGATGGGTATTGGCACCAAGCCAGCGGAGCTGCGGTGACTGCTTTGGCCAAGTGGGATGCACAACAACGCGAGACTCCTTCGGGGAAATGATCTGACGGTTTGCCCGGCGACATGACTCCACAGTCTTGACAGGATAATGACAGTTCAATTTAGAGAACGATCACGCGAAGAGCAGGTATCGGTAGGAGCACGGCGTACTCGGATTGTACTTACATATGGTTTACCTGAAACTATCACTGGATCAGCTAGTGATTTCGTTTGCTGGATGCTGCACTTGAAACAAGATAGGGGTTGAGAATTTCTTCTCTCCTGCAGTTGTCCTTCTCTACCGTATCTACTCATTATCCATCCTCGCAGGTGCGAGCTCAGCCATGGTTTATTTATTCACCGTCATTACAGCCCTGACAGCCCGCAACCCAGACGCAAGTCTGGTCCGACTTTTCATTCCGACCTGGGAGTGACTCGCGGCTGCAAATACGCTGCCGACGAAGACATTCACGAATAAAGCTCTCGAATTCCTCGAGCAGTTCCACCTGTTCAGCCAGTTTGACTGGATATTGATGTCGCTGGCGTGTATCGTATTCACACATCTTCTCTTGTCCCGGGCGAGGGAGACCTGGTCAGGGAGGCGGGAGGGGAGGAAGGGAGGGGGAATACGCCCCTTATCAGATGTCCGATGTGGAAAAGAGAGACTTGGAGCTTTTGCTTTTTGGGGCGCTGATGTTGGGGTCAGAGGCGGCTGGCTCTTTTGGGCTGGTGGTGCGTGAGGCATGATTAAGGCAGCAGTGTAATATGTCGAGAAAGTTGCACTAGACTTGTTATATACGGGTGTGCCATATCAAGAGCCTTCGCAGTCTGCTTGGCCACTACGTTGAACACATCACATAAACACCTTTCGATTGCTCTTCCCTGACACTCGCACACTACTAGACTCACCATCCTTCATCACAAGCCCCATCCTCGCTCTCATCACTCATCCTCCATCTGCCCGACAAACCCCATCTAGTACCGCTCATCATTTACCCAGCTAATCATAAATCTAGGTACATCCATTGGCACGGTTGCTCAGACACACATCCCCACCCTGATCACTGGTGCCGAACCCCTCACAAGAAGCATTGGTCTGCCCCTCAGCCTCGACTTCACTGTTGCAAGTAGTCCAGGTGGTCGAGAAGAAGCCCGCGCGCACATTGAACGTGGACCAGCTAATGCAGCAGTTCGACCCGCCCTGCTGCTGGCATTGGCTGCGCGGCGACTTGCCGATCTGCAGGTCAAACGTGCAGGTCGTGCCGGAGATGCACGAGAAGAACGCCGCACAGGCGCCCCAGGTCACGGCGTGTCTGGTGTCCGTGGAGAAGCTCGACCGCTTGGCGAGGCCCGAGGTGGTGGTGTTGCCCGCTACGACGGCCAGCAGGGCCTCCACATCCTCGGCCATGTCCGGGTCGTTGGCGTCGAACTTTCTGGCGTACGCGGCCTCGGTCAGCATGCGGGCTTTGTCTTCGTCGGTGCTGGCCGTGTGCGGGTCCAGCGCGGTCATCCAGGCCTTGGTGTCGGCATCGTAGTTGGCGAAGTAGGCGCTGATATCGAAGGGGGCCAGGTCACCTTTGGCGTCGGGGAAGTAATCCGCGGCCGTCAGAGACACGACGAAGCCGGTGTCCTCTGCGCGACGAGGGAGAGCTGAGCTGTAGGAGAGCTGCGCGAGGCCGAGAAGGCCGGCGGTGATAGTAGAGAAGTGCATCTTGTTCTTGAACTGGAAGCTTGGTTGATTGCTGATGGAGAATCACCTCTGCTGCCGTCTTTCGGCCTGACTTTATAGTCGAGGCATCTGCTCCTCATGATCTGAGTGTCTCTCACGACAGACTGTGCAGTGAGCTGTTCATGTCCGTTAACTCCGACTCTGTGAGCTGTCCTGACGTGATATCAACGCCACTCATCCGAATCGTCGGTCTAGCTGGCCGCTTTTTGCTGGCAGGAGACGAATTGATGAAGTTGTTCTTGAGCCCCAGCTGACCGGGTAATCACTAAAGATCAGTCTTGAGCAAATCCCGGCGTTGAATGAGACGAACACGGAGCACTAGTCGCATCTAGGAAGGAGACGAGATGAAGATGTTGCAGTGATAGTATAGCCGATGTTTGCTACAGGGTCCGGAAGCAGGGATTCCACTGCAGAATCTCACCGCGTGGTCTCTAAGAATATCCTCTTTCGTGATAGCGTGCACATAAGCCACTTGGTCTTAGTCAATGATGACAAGAAAGACAAGCCATGACAAGAACGAACAAGCTAAAATAGTCGCAGATCATGTTCATGCGATTGCCCCAAAGATGTCCCTGACCTTCGAGCCGCTCCTGTTCCTGCTCTTCCCATTGGATCCAACACCAGACATAAGCAGCCTCACCCTCAAAAGGGAAACTCGTCCCCCAAATCAGCGTCCCTTGTTCTTGGGGATGGTGCCGGGGTTTGCATGGCGTGCATCCGGGTTATCGGTGCGGTCACATGAGCGACTTTGGAGAGCATTGGCGGATGCCGGGTCAGATCGTGGCCAGTATCGCATGATGACCATTGTGCTTCCGATGATGGAGAGGAGATGGACCGTAACTAGGATAATAAAGGTTTGCAAAGGAGCTGCTTGCAGTCGCTCCCCTATGGAAGTGGCCAACGACTCGATGAGGTGGCCAAGGGAGGGTAACTCGGGCATCGTGATGGTGGTAGAATTTCTTCAAACGGTATACACCGTGGGGATTCCTCAGGGTGAGATCACAGAGCTGAGGCTGGAAAACTATTTATAATATGGGGGTGTTAAGTCCCGTTTTTGTCTAGAATCTGTCAGCCTGCTGACGCCACACCGCGATCTATTGGAGTAGCTTGCAGAACTGTGCATGTCGTGCCATTCAGGAATACTGCTTTAGGATACACAGCCTCCCTGGCGGCAGCCGTTCTATTAGAACCCTCTCTGAAATACCAATATTCGACCTGCTCATGTCAGTCATCTATCCCAACAGGCCCAAAAAGCAAGATCATTTGTCCAGCGGCAGGCCGTTTTTGGTATATACTGGACCATTGAGAGAATAGAGCGTTCCGTTAAAGGAAAAGCTGGCTGAAAAATCAGAAGAAATACAGATTCATCCGCCTAGCATTCTTAAAAACTACTGCTCAGGAGACTATAGAAGTGACTATATGTTCAATCATCTGGTTCTGTGTAGACTGTTGGCCCTCCACTTCCAAACGTCATGCCTTCTCTACCACAAATCGCGTGGCGTCTGCAATAGGTCCAGCGCTGGCATAGAGTCTCGTATAGTCATTTTCATCTTGGCCTGCCTTCCAGTACATGTGCCACAGAGTGCGAAGGACAATAGTACTGCCGTCGTGAATCGCAAAGCTGCTTTTCTGGTTGGCAGGATCGTATGGAAGGAAGGTCTCCCAGTCATCTGCGCCACCCCAGCCTACACCCCAGTACATAAAGCCTCCGGACTTCTTCGCACAAGACAGCACAGTATCGTCGCCGATCTGATTGTCGACATGAGCCAGGCGGACATTGCCGTTGGCGCCGCAAGAGTCGGCGTCCGGATTGCCGCTTAACGGCCATTCCCAGGCTGAATTCTTCCGACGCTCCCGGATTAGAAAACGAGTATTGTCCGCTCGCTCGTACACCAGGGTCACCAGGCTGAGATTGGTGTTGCCGGGAGGCTTGGTGTCCACGGCGAGGTAACGCCCATCCGGCGCCCTGAGCCGAATATAGCTCAGATAGTTAATGGTCGGACCCAGAGGGATCTCAGGGCTTTGGGCGAACTTGTTCAACCGGATAACGTAGGTGATGCCAGCTTCATTCCATCCTTCATTGACAAAGTCGCGCTTGACGATGCCCAAGCTATCACCAGCTTTGAATTTGGTGAGCCATTGATTGAAGACCGGCGCTGCTCTCTGATCACAGTCGCTAGGATGATGACCCGGCAGGTAGGACCGCTTCGGCGTGTCGATGAGCTGGGTGATCCACAGCTTCTCCCTCTTCCACAGAGCTAACGCCTGATCAAGCCACGCCACAATCTCCTCTGGCGATTTATTTGGGTAGTCATCCGCCCAGTTATCGCGAATATTGCTGGCTTGTGGAGCCCAGAGCTTGCCGCTGTCGTGGTGTTTCATCCCATCGCCAACCTTCTCGTCTTCGCCCCAGATGATGACGTATTGTTTCCCATCCTGCTGCAGCTTCGCCCAGGTGAGATCCGTGTTGTACATCTTGCCGTCAAGACCGACGTGCGCGGTTGCGAATGCATCCTCTTTGCCGTCTCCCAGGACCTTGATCAACATGGCGAGAACGTCGGCTGCGATACCATCACCATGGTCAAAATCGAGATCAAGGAAAATGAATTCGGATTTATGGGAATCAGCAAAGCTTTTGATTTGACGAAGAACTGTCTCAAAGGTTTGGAACGTGATGGGACCATGCTTCATCATCAGCGTCCTCCCCTCGCGGGTGACCCGCATATCAAAATATCGAGACCCGGCCAGGAGCTGGCCAGTGTAATCCGCCATTTGGCAGATACTGCCAGCCATCTCATGCATTCCATTGTTGCCTCCTTCGAATTTGTAGGCGGACGCATCATGGCTGCAGGTGATGTAGGAATCGATCACGCGTACAGTGGGATCCAGGTACTTCATCCAGTTTGCGAGATCAAGGACCGCCATGGTTCAAAGACAGTAGTAGGTAGTATCAACCAATTTCAATGATGAGACGAATAACTATTCGAAATTCGAATGCGAGTTTCAAACTTCCTTGGACTGGAGGCCTTGCCGTGGTTTGGACAAGGTGAGGAGGTGGAGGCGAACTTTGAGCGCTTTTATACTATGGAAGTCATACTGTGATCACGTCGTAACTCATTCCAGAGCTCATCATCGGCTATCTCTGGGTGAGATGAAGGAACAGATGGCCCCTCAGCAACTTGTGGCTGGCTGAGAATTGCATATCAGAGTATCTTCTGGGCATGTCAAACTTCAGCAAGAGGCCTATATCCAGGTCCGCAGGGTAAAGCTCTTTGACGAGGTTTGGAACGGCACTTGCGCACCGTCCAGTAACAAGTAAGCACACTATTCGAACTCGTCGGGTTATATTTCCTCAGATAACTGGATGTATAGTTTCTTTTTCACGTCCACCAAAGTATATCACACGCCTGGTGCGGCGCAAACTCACATTTCCATTCAGCTGGAGCCCCAACGGCCCTGAATGGCCACCCTGCTCGTATAGACCAAGCCTCCCTTTCTTCTGCAGCTGGCACCAGGAAACAGATACGCCGAGCTGAGTCGAGCCAGCCACCAAAGGCAACTGAATGGTGTGTGCAGTGTTTGCCTCTCTGTGGGAGAGCATCGTCGCTCATAACCCAGGACAGGCATTGACTGGGAGTTTCTAGAAGTCCGAGAACGCTGAGGGTCATCAGTCAGACGCTCAAACATGGTAAGAGATAACGATAGGCCCCAATTTGTTGCTGTCATAGGAAGTAAAGCCGCCAGTAGCGATAGAACGCTTCAGGTTCTGTCGGTTCTTCCAGGCGAAGAAGGACGGACTAGTCACGCTCGAGGTTTGTGGCGATGGCAGTTCCCGCGCCCATGATTAACATATAACTACACGTAGAGCATGAACCTACCATTTGTCGTATGCCATCCGGAAAGCTTTGCCGCAGCTTGTGGGTGGTAAAGGACTCCGCAGTATGTCTTTGCGAGCACATGTGTAGAGTTTCGCCCTAGGATGGATGTTGGAGCGACCAATGCATACTGCGCATACAAGTCCACGCCCACTCTTTTAGCGAGATAGGTTTCTCAACAATCATGTCAACCGCATCCATTCTGGCGCAGAAACTACGCATAACCGTGGCCTTTCCGTCGTCACGCACACTTACTCCGTGTGTTCCTAGCATGTTTGGTCAACGGCTGAAGAAACACCCGAAGCATCGCTGCCTAGGTTACGCGGACATTCGTTGATAAGACACCATGGTTTGTAAGTCACTGGAGGCACCGGAGCTGGAAGATGGTCCTTGACATCATACATTATAATTTTTATCGGCCTGGCTATAGTATGGCCCGGAAATCCAAGGAGGTTGAAGGGTTGAATTTCTTCATCGGTAGAACGATCTAGCGGGATCCCGTTATAAAGTGACTCACCACCAGCCGAGGCAAGATCACCAAAAATATACCGCTCACCACAATGCCAAAAGCAGTGATCTTCGATCTTCTAACCGCCCTCCTGGACAGTTGGTCCCTCTGGAACGCAGCAGCAGGAGGTGAAGACGCCGGCCGCCGATGGAGGGCCCGCTATCTCGAGATCACCTTCGGATGCGGGAAATACCGGCCATACGAGGATCTCGTCAGAGAGGCGGCCGTCGACACCGGGGTACGTGAAGAGGCTGCCACAGCTCTGCTGACAAACTGGGACCAGTTGCAACCGTGGCCGGAGGTTGCTGAAGTGTTGCATAGCCTCCGTCGTCGCGGATATCTCCTCGGCGTGGTGACCAACTGTTCCTCAGAACTGGGCCATCGTGCGGCCAACCGCTGCGGTATACAGTTTGATGCCGTGCTGACGGCAGAAGAAGTGGGATTTTACAAACCGCATGTCGCGACGTACCAAGGTGCAATTGCAGCTGTCGGGGTAGACCTGAACGAAGCGCTTTTTGTCGCAGGCAGCAATGGCGATGTTATTGGAGCCGCTGCCGCGGGAATGGACGTCGTCTGGCATAATCGAGTCGGCTTACCAGCACTCCCGGGATCTGCTCCGTTTGTCGAAGGGAAGACCCTTCGTGAGACTCTGGGTGCGTTGCTTAGCTATCAGGGCGTTTCCCGGTCAGAGATCCCTACTCCAGCTGCGTACATCAACCGCACAAAATTTGGAGCCAACTGCGAGAGAATGCGGCAGAGAGCGAAAGCGCTGGGAGCTGCATTCCGCGTCCATGTCAAAACGCATAAAACAGTCCAAGGGACAGAGTTGGAATTGAAGGACACCGATGGCCGCGTGATCTGCAGCACCCTGAAAGAGATTGAACATTTGGAGGTGTTAATGCAGAAAGGGGTGGTTCGCAGTGTTTGTACCCAGTCTAGCTCTATTTACATCGTTCCTTTGCTAATCTGATATTCCCAGGTGCTGTACGGAGTCCCGCCTGCTAGAACAGCAATCCGTCGTCTCGCAGCCCTGCGAAAGAAGCTGTCTACCGAGCTGATCCTGATGATCGACCATCCAGCGCAGATTGCCTTTGTGGAACAACTCACTACGGGCGATCCCTGGCCCGTGTTTATCAACGTGGACTGTGGCTCGCGGCGGGAGGGTGTTCAGCTAGGATCTAACGAACTTTCCGTCTTGATTCGACAGACTCTACAATCGACGCTGGTCCGGCTGCATGGTTTCTACTGCCACGCGGGTCATTCCTACACTGGCAATTCCCTGGATGATGCCGAACAGCACCTCTTGCAGGAGATTGCCTGTGGAAGTGCCGCCGCCCAGCAGTGTCTGGATATCCAGGCTGATCTGCAGCTCACCGTCTCTGTTGGCGCAACACCGACAGCACATGCGGCGTCAGCAAGCATGCTAGACAAGATCCAGGCCCTACCGGCAAACCTCAACCTCGAGCTCCATGCAGGCAACTTCGCTGTGCTCGATCTACAGCAACTCGCCACCGGTCTTGCCAGATTTGACGAAGTCTCGGGTTTTATCGAAGCCGAAATCACCAGCATCTACCCCGGACGAAGAGAGGTGCTTGTGAATATCGGCTGTCTGGGCTTGGGACGGGAGCCGGGCCGTGAGACCGGAGTCTGGGGTCGTGCAGTCATCCTTTCAGATCGTACAGCCGAGCAAGAGCCATATCCATGGAATTTGGTGCGGATATCCCAAGAACATGGTATCCTAACGCCCCGGACAGGAGGCGCGAATGACGTCGACCGTATGATCAACGCCGCCAGAGTTGGTTCCCGCGTGCGAATCATTCCACAGCATGCATGCATCGCAGGCTCCATGTACGATTCGTATCTTATTGTCGATGACGACGACGGTGAATGTGTAGACGAGTGGGTTCGATGCAGGGGATGGCGATGTCCTAAGACTATGATTCTCCCGGCTCAGTGTAATATATATCGTTGCATCTAATTCCATCTCGTCATCTATCGAGGCGTTGAACTGCAGTTGTATTGGACACGAACGACAGCATCCATTAAGACTATTTCATCTGTATAAGGAGTGGTATAGATTATGTCCATCTTGCGCAGCTTGTTAATCATCCGTCGCGCCTGCATGCACCCATGATATGATTCGACCGTCCTGAACCATTAAGTGTATAACAAAAAAGATGAGCATGGAAGACGAAAGACCCGAAATTAGAACTCAAAATCAAAAGGCAAGAAATTCAAAAATCAAGACAAGGAGACTCCATCCCCACGGCACAGCAAGCATAGTCGCGGCGCCGGTAAACAGAGGCGGTGCCGATGTACCAGAGAATCCGCCAGTGGTTGGCGTTCCCACGACTTCTCGGCTCGTCGTGACGATGCTTGAGCTTGAAGTAGTTGCTGCGCCACCACTACTGGCACTACCGGTACCACCGTCACTGCCACTGCCACTGGTGCTGGTCGAAATGACGTGTACCGAGGTCGGGATGCCTGAAGTAGAAGTTCCCGCGTTCGCCGTTCCAGAGCTAACGGACTGTGAAGTAGGAGTGGTCCCACCTGAAGTTTGGCTGGACGATGAGATAGACGATGAGCTGGACGTCCTGCTGCTGGAGCCGGTGGTAGTGCTCGCGCTTGTCGTGGAAGTCTTTCCTCCTGTGGTGGAACCGTGACTGGTGCTAGAGCTGGCCTTGCTGGTCGTGGTCGACCCGACGGTTTGGCCCGCAGCAGACGTGATGCTCGTGCCTCGATTAGCACAGTAGAAGAGCCACTGCTGGAACTCTGGCTTGACGTCCTTGTCGTATGTCCCAGAACCCTGTTTCTGATATGCTTTGCAGCACTTCTCGCACACGCCCAAGTCCCGCATGAAATCCGAGCCCGCCTCACAGAGTTCTGGCTTCTTTCCTACAGACATAGCCACCAGTCCAGCATTGTTACAGTCGTCGAAGCAATTGCCCGGGACTTTCCCAATCGGTGGACTCTGGCGACCAAGCAGCGCACCCCAAACTGCGCGCCGGGCATACCACCCCCGAGCGTCCATCATATGGGTAGACTCGGTCGTGGCCAGCACCTGGAAGATGGTGTCGTTCAGGCCGAACTTCTTCGGGTCGAGGTTGAAGTACCCCTGCGAGACGTTGTAGACAGTGCCGATTTCGTCGGAGGTGCCAGGTGTGCCCCAGTATTGATCGTGGATGTATTTCGGCGCTTTGATACACTCGTCCGGGCTGCAGACATATTGGTCTGAGGGGTAACCAACTTGGACATTACATCCGCTGTCCGCGCCAGTGCGCTTGGGGTGACAAATGTACCCCGGAGCACAACCCCATGTCCAGTCAGTTGGCATCGCAAAGGGAGGCGAATACGTTCCCGTGGGAGGTAGCGGCGGGCAGATGCTGCGAGAGACTGTTACGGTCGATCCTGAGAATTGTTAGTGCGAGGTCGATCTGGTCAATGAATTGATACGTACCTGGAGCCGTGATGGTGCCGGTGCCGCCTGGCTGACTCTGACCTGGCTGCATCTCCGTGACCGTTACTGTGTTGTAAATTGTGGATCTGATGATTTGCGTGACCGAGACAGTCTCGGTGGATGTTGCACCTGGAAGGGTGGACGTTACTCCTGGAAGAGTTGTGCCATCTGTAACGGTGACTGTCTGTCCCGGTTGCGTCAGCGTCGAGGTGATTGTCGATGCAGGAATTGTCGTCAGTGTTCCCGAAATAGTGACAGTGCTTGCGGGAATCACCGTGGTGGTTGTGTATGTTGAGCCGGGAAGAGTAATCGTACTGCCTGGTCGGGTCAGCATAGACGTGATCGTCGACGCAGGAATTGTCGTGACTGTTCCTGAAATTGTGAGAGTGCTTGCTGGAATGACCGTAGTATACGTCGATCGGGGCAGAGTAATTGTACTTCCAGGCTGCGTCAGAGTCACTGTACTCCCTGGCTGGGTCAGCGTGGATGTGACTGTCGACGCAGGGATCGTCGTGACCGATCCAGAAAGCGTGATGGTGCTTGCTGAAATGATTGTAGTAGTTGTATACGTCGACCCGGGCAGAGTAATCGTGCTTCCAGGCTGCGTTAGAGTAACCGTACTGCCGGGCTCGGTCAACGTAGAGGTGATTGTCGATCCGGGAATCGTCGTAACGGAGCCAGAAATCGTAACAGTGCTGGCTGGGATGACCGTCGTCGTTGTGTACGTCGACCCGGGCAGGGTTACCGTACTTCCTGGCTGCGTCACCGTCGGACCCTGCTCGGTCACTGTCGTAGGCTGCGTCACTGTCGTTCCTGGCTCGACCACTGTGCGGCCGGGCTCGGTGACCGTCACGGTAATTGTCGATGCAGGCACCGTTGTGACTGAGCCCGAAACGGTCACTGTGCTTGCCGGAACAACACTGGTTGTGGTATAGGTTGATCCGGGTAGTGTTCTAGTGATCGTCTCGGTCTCCCCTGGTAAGGTGACTGTCTCCCCGGGCCTAGTCTCTGTGATGGTCAGGGTGCGAGTAGTCTTGTGCCCGCCGAGACCGAGTCCTACACTGATGAGCCGAGTAATAGTTATTGTTAAACCAAGGCCCCCTTCACCACAGCACTCGGTCACCGTCTCCGTAACAGTCGGCCCTACGGCTGGAGGCTGAGTGATGGTCATCGTCTGTTGGCCTCCTGGGACATCAACTCCCACGCTGACGAGCCGAGTCACGGTGACCGTCGCCCCGATAAGACCTCCTTCGCCCTCCGGCGTTACCGTTACCGTCCTTTCAGGGAGCGTGGCCGTCTCTGTGACTGTCATCGCTCCCGCAGACTGGGTCACTGTGACGGGCGCTGGAGCGGACTCAGTGACTGTTACAGTAGTGACGGCGGGGGGCGGCACCACAGAATAGGCGGGTGCAGCTTCTCCTGCCTATATCAAGGTTAGTCTCACGGATTCCATATTTTCAACCGGAGACTTACATGGCATTCCGGCAGCGTGATGGTACTGTGGGCCGTTTCCGTGACTGTGACTGCTCTTCTCTCAAAGGGCCACATTCCCCAAGCCGGGGACAACATGGACGCCGTCACCAGCTGGGAGAATGCAAACTTGAATTCCTTCATATTGACAGCCTCTACGCGATGTATCCCTGCCGCAGGATGAATGCTTTATGTAACGAGCGATAAAGAAAACGATTGGTGCGTAAGAAGCAATCGCTTTAAACAAACAGCATCTCGCCGTCGATACGTCTTCGGGGGAGACTATTCGGGAGCAGTCAAGTCTGTCCCTTTAATCTCCGATGACTGAAGATGGTGAGATAGGGAAAGCAGCAGAACAAAGAACCCACGCTGCAGGGGACAAGTCCAGGCACTTTTAATCCGCCGCAGCAGTTCCTTTTAGGCTTGAGCAAGGTGGCACGACAGAGGCACGGGGTTTTTGGTCGTGCAGGAACCAATCCAGCGTCGAAGACCGCTCGTATGCCCACCGGGGCAACCGACGAGGATGCCTTGTCGGAGTTAGGAAGAAGTCTACATATCAGCCTCGTGGAAAGCGGGGCAGAGGACACTGCATCCAGCTCATCCCTGACATCGCCAATGCCTAGATCCGACTGGACCTGGCTACAGAGAACCCAATCGTGAGATTTATTTCTAGCATGGTTGGCGTTGTTGAGGCTCATGGCAGCAGCACTTGTTGTGTTGTCCCATCTGACGGTGTAAGGAGCTGCGGCAGAAATACTGTATAGGGACTAGCAGCCACCGGATCCTCACGATCGTATCGGAACTGTCAGATTTTAGCCAGCTCGAGGACGGCAGAGGCTCCAGCGTGGGGCAAGGATCAGCAAAGTCAGTGCATGTTCGGGATATCAAGAATGTGGGAGCAGACCACGATGGCCTCCGGATGATACTTTTCTCACTCCCTGGAGCATTTTGCTGACCATCGAGATCGCCTGATTGGGGTTGCAGTTCGTATCCGCACGGCCTGGCCTTCCGTCGTGTCATCCTCCATCTGGCCAGCCTTGACTCCCACAATCGGACACCCTGCATAAGCCTTCCTTCTAGCTCGGCTGCTGGGAGGAGAATGATTTACGGGATTCGCATGCTCTTCATTGGTGCTACTACGGGCCGTGGTCGAGTGGCTTTCACTGCCCCCCTGCTTACAGTAGTGTCACCTTCCGTTGTCTTTCTTTCTCCCCCGCTCCCCTAGCAAAAGCAAGGCTTGACGCATTGACAGCCAACGCCAGTGGGATTGGATGATGGCTGTTGCAAAGAGCCACTTACGGTGTAATATTTGTGTTTGTGGACCCTGTCTTGCCTTTGGGGGTCTGAACGAGGGCATGATTGACTGAGGGTTTAGGCACTGGACGCCCGACTTCCCAACGCCGCAGTGATTGTTGATTCAGCCGTATGCCACCATTTCCGCTCGGAAACTGTCAGGTTGTAGTGTCTTGGGTCCTTAAATGTGGCAGCCACTCATGATGGTCGGGGTGGTGTCCTTTTCAAATCGCCGAAATAGGTGAAGGGACTGGTATCTCTCCACTGTAGAGCGCAGAGCCGCGCCACCCCGCAGGCTGGCCGCCATCCTGTGTGACTATTTTGCCTATTACCGCTGGCGGTGGTCTTTCTTTGTAGTAAAGGACTAGAGTTGCACCGAGAAATATTTGGATTTTGTGGGTGTGCGACAGCGCTGACCTCTCCACCTCCTGTCATCATCCAGCACTCAGTCTGCCGCAGCTGATGCTGCGTGCCTCAGCGCTGCTAGACCATTAATGTTATTTCAAAGACACGACCGTTGACACGGCAGCCTCAGTTTGCAGTATATTTACGATGCCGCGATATTCGCTGGCCGCGGGGGCAGCCCTATGTGCCAGCGTTGTGAGTCGTGCGTGGGCACAGGACATTTGCAATTGGAACAACGTCCGAGGTAAGGAATAACTAGTATTTTGCTTGTCAGTCACTCACCCCCTCCAGTGAGTGTCGCCCGCGACAAAGTGTACCTCGATGGAGGAGAATTATGGCGAGAAGCGTAAGAGCCAATGCGATATAGTAGACAACATGATCTCACCGTCCATGCAGCACCACATCAACTGGGGGCACGACACAGACCAACAAAGGTTTGCTTCTCCGTCCTATGCGTACATTCCACTCACACCCCCAGGCAATGTTGATGGCCTCATGTACTATCTCAACTTCTCGACTACATTCGACACTACTACGACCAACCTCACCGGCCTCTTCGGCACCATCGCGAAGTCAGCAGGGCCGGGGAACAACGTCGCTCCCAACTACCTTGATGGAGCCATGTTCTCAAACAACGATATTCTCATGTTCTATGGGTATGTAGCTTGAACGACCACCAACCACACGACTATGCCTAACCACACGCAGCGGCATGCTGACAGGAGCGTCATCCGAAGCGGAACCTTACGCCGACCAGACCTTCAGCTACGAGCTATTCCAATACGGTGCGGAGCGCGCCAACTGGGCACCAGGACCATGGGACGTGAGGCTCGACAACGGTGTCACGAATTTCGTCACCAACGGCGCAGGCGTCTCGGCTCCTAGCGAGAAACTAGGGTTCTACTTTAGCGGCGTGCACGAAGCGAACTGGGGCTCACCCGAGTATAGTGATCCCGGGCTGAACGCAACGTCGAATACGATGGTCACAGTCGATATGTCGTCGATGCGCGACTACAAGTGGACGAACAAGACGCTGCCGGACTATATACGGGGGCGTACAAATGCCGAGGCTGTCTGGCTGCCTGTTGGCTCTTCTGGAATTGTGGTCATTATTGGCGGCGTGACGGACTCTGTCTCTGTTATACGGCCGGTGTTGAGCAGCGATCAGGAAAAGGAGAGCAATGCTGTCAGTCCTAGCTTCATGGAGTCGGTGGGCATCTACGACGTCGCGGGCGACAAATGGTGAGTGGCTAGCCTTATTCACAAGAGACCGAGTCACACTGACCTGATGCTTTAGGTACCTGCAAAACACCACCGGCGATACACCTCCCAAGCTCACACAGTTCTGCTCCGTCTACGCCAAGGCCCAGGACTCGTCGTCCTACAACATCTACATCTATGGAGGTTACGGGGGTGTCCTCGATACGGACCAACGTTCGGATGATGTGTACGTATTGTCACTGCCGTCGTTTGAATGGGTCAAGCTCTACAGCGGCCAGGCATCCCATGGACGCAGTGGGCATAAGTGTGTGACGCCGTACCCGGATCAGATGTTCGTCTTGGGGGGGAAGAAAATGGACACGTCCGAGTGTCTTGATGGTGGTATCATTCAAGTCTTCAACCTGAACACGGGCAAATTTCAGGAGACCTACGATCCGACCAAATGGAGTGACTATAAGATTCCCGATCTAGTGACCGCGCAGATTGGTGGCAGGTACGTAAATACTTTCCCATCTCTCAATCTACCACATCCATAACTATCGTAGTTCCACTGGCGGTGCAACAAAGACAGCCCCCGACACATGGACAAACTCCTCCCTGGCGGACGTCTTCAAGACAAAATACACTAAGTCGGTCCAGACATTCTATCCCTACCAAAGCGCCAGCAACGAACCGACTCCAACTCCCGTCCCGAGCAAAAAGTCCAGCTTTCCAGGCTGGGCTGGCGCTATTATCGGCGTTGTTCTGGGCCTCCTGCTCATCGGAGGTGCTCTTCTTTTCTGGTGTCTTCGCCGCCGCCGCAAGGCCCAGGCAGCCCAGCCGAAGAGCGAGATTTCGGAACGCAGATCCCGCATCATGGGATGGGTGCTGGGGGTGCCCAAGTCGGGTGATACAACAGTGTCTGCTGGTGATACAGCCTACGATGAATACTCGAAGATTGGGGGTACTTCTCATGGCACGGCTGTCTCGCCTAATCCCACAAACGAGGCGGCGAGTGAGCCCGTTCATGAGCTGGCTGGTGAGTTTCTTCACATCATTCTTCTTGTAGCTTCTTCGGACTAACAAAAGGCACATCAGACCCCAGCACTTCACCTCCCGTAGAGCTCCCGACGTCGTATAACAACCTACCGCTTCCCAGTCCAACGGTGTCTAGCGCCACAACTTCACATACGGACTTCGTATCCCCGATAACTCCCGGAACGCCGGACCCAGAGTCCTCTCCAACACGACCAGGGCACAATCGCCAGGTCTCCAGTGTGTCCAGTTCACAATCCTTCACTATCGCCAATGTGCTTCATAGGGACAATTCCGAGAGACATCCCCACCGGCCCAGCTATGTCTCGGATGTTTCTGAAATCAGTGTTGGTTCTGATGGACCACGACAGAAGGATATGGCGGATACTAGTGGGCTTGAGCGGATCGATGATTGAATAGGGCGGGCTAGGTCGCTTTACGCATATCTAACTGTTGTCCCATCCCGGTACCCATCGCATAATGCATTGTTTGTTTGATATCCCTACTCGGAGTATTGCGGACTTCTTTAATATAGTGAATTTATGAATGGACGCTACGTACTTTTACAGCCTACCGGTTTAATTTGCAATGGGCAAAAAGTAACGAAACATACAGCAGCCGGGATTCGCTGGTGGTCAACCCGCCCAGCTACTAACCTGCATAACAGAAACATATGTGGATGGTACCCTGACAAACATCCTTAACACCATCCATGCGATAATGATCTGTAGTAATAGTGGTTAACTAGGACCCTATTGGATAAATACAATCCTTTCAGCAAGCCATGTTGTGCCTGTTTGCCTATTGACTCCGGACTCGCTGTCCAACAATCATACTTTGCACCTGAGCTTCCCCGATTAATGCGACGGGGCTATGCGCTTCTACGAAGATTTCAAGGATGCCAACATCGAAGAAACCATCAAAAAAACCGCCACTGCGCGATCGGTTCAGACGCTTTTTGGGAGGATCGCCAGACGAGCCCGACAGCCCCGCATCCCGCACACCTCCACAGCCCGAGCATACGTCCAGGAATGCGGAGTCAAATTCTCAACCCTCAAATACCCCGAGGGTCTTAGAACTAAAGGGATTATGGAAAGAAGCCTATGAGCACCTTCGAAAAGATGACTCTGAGCTTGTGGATGCCTACGGATTTGCGCTTTCGCGGGAATGCGATTCTGAGGCAGCGGAAGCTGACGCTGATCCCGAAGGAAGAATGCGAGATTTCGTCAAGCATCGGCTTCAGGAGATACAGGACTCGCACTTCACAGTCACTGTAGCGGGGAAAAGTATCGGTCTCAAGGATCAGGCCCGCCGAGCAGTCCATGCAATCCTCAGCGTCAAAGATTCTATTTCATCGGCTGTCAGCACGGAACCGCATGCAGCACTTGCCTGGGCGGGGGTTTTGGTGCTCCTACACCCAATACTCAAGTCTTTCACACAGGAAGAAGATTCTATAGATGGGTTCGAACGCATTTCAGGCCTTCTGGTCCGGTACCGGGTCATTGAATGCACGCATATCGAGGTCCCATCTAGCAGAACCGGCTCCCGCTCAGATAAGCCGGTTGAAGATCTCGAAGCGAGTATCAGGTCTGAGACGGTGAAGCTCTACTCTATGGTTTTAAGGTACCAGATGCGGCTACTGAAGCACTTCTCGCGGTCTGGGTTCTTCCGGATCATAGAAGACTTGAGGGTTACAGATGATTGGAGGGAGATGTTGCAGATGATTGTGGCTGTTGAGGAGTCGATTAACGAGAATCTGGGTGCTTTAAGGGGACACATCCTGCGGCAAATTGAGACTGGGGTAGCCCAGCTTAAGGATCAGTTGAAATTGGCGCAGGACACCATGGTTGAGGCTCGGGATGAGGCCAAAGTACGTGAACGACATATCAGCAATACTTGCATATTCTGCCCGTTTTTCTGACTGCTCTCCAGGCAGCGAAACAAGACAGTTTACTTAACAGCTTACCGTTTGCCGGTGGGGCAACGTTCAACTCATGGGAGGACCAGCATAAGGCTAGGTGCCTGGAGGGTACTCAGAACAGCACTCTTGCTCAGATCCAATCCTGGAAGGAGTCCCCGGACCGAGAGACCATTTACTGGCTAAAAGGGATGGCTGGTACAGGAAAGTCCACCATTTCTCGAACACTTGCTACAGCCTGTCACGATCAGACGCCCTTATTCCAAGGCGCATCGCAGAAATCAGTTAGCAATGCGGTTCTCGGAGCGAGCTTTTTCTTCGATCGGACAAAGCCTGATCGGAATAATGCCAGCAAACGTGTCACGACTATCTGCAGGCAAATTGCGATAACGATCCCTGAAATCAAAGCGGATATCTGCAGCTCAATCTCAAAGTATCCGAGCGTAGGAACCCAATCGCTCAATAACCAGTGGGAATATCTAGTCCTTGCTCCTCTCCGATTGTTTGAAAAGCGTATGTTGGTGCCTTTGACATTAATCACGGTGATAGATGCACTGGACGAGTGCGAAGGCGAAGCGGATCTCGCGGCATTCCTTCAACTCATCGCCCAGGCACCGCCGCTGACTTCGATTCACCTGAAATTCTTTATAACCAGCAGACCCGAGGCACATGTGCGCTCTGACTTTCGTGTCATGGCAGGAGTCTCTATCTTTGAAGCCGAGCTTCATAAAGTTGCTTTACTGCCCGAGACATTGACTGCTGACTGCAAGGACGACATTACGCGATACCTGGAGCACGAGATCACGAAGCTTACTCCGACAAAATCCATCGATGACTGGCCTGGCAAGAACCGAATCAATGAACTTGCCCGGAAATCGGATGGACTTTTCATATATGCAGCGACAGCCTGCCTTTTCCTCAGTGGTGCGAAGGGACACGAGGACCGTCTAGATATGCGGCTGAACATGATATTCGATGACAAGGTGGCAGACGGATCACCACAAAAGAGCCTAGACGGCATATATACCCGTATTTTACGCTATTCGGTAATAGGCGGTGCGATCGATGAAGAAAAGCAATTGATATGTCGTCGATTCAGACTGATAGTGGGGTCTATTGTAATCCTCTTCGAGCCTCTTACCACGGCTGCTCTAGGATACCTGCTAGGGCAGCCCGTGTCACAAGTCAAAGACACGCTCGGGGAGTTATATTCGGTTTTGGCGATGGGCGACGAGCAACTGCCCATCCAGCTTCTCCATCTGTCATTCCGCGATTTTCTGCTTAGCCCAGACAGATGCATTGACCAGGGCTTTTTGGTTTCCGAGAAGGAAACACACACTGCTCTATTTCGTCACTGCCTCGGTGTTTTGAAGGTCGTCCTGAGGAAAAATATTTGCAACCTACCCAGTTTCGGTGTTCGTGCAGCCGATGTTACTCCTGTTACCCTTCACCAACACCTGCCCGAAGGCGCTCAGTATGTGTGCCGGTACTGGCCGGCCCATCTTCAGCGAGCTGGCCTTGAACCCGCTGATGAAGACGAGGTTTACAGTTTCCTAAAGACCCACTTACTACACTGGTTTGAAGCCCTTAGCCTAATGCACAAATTCTCTGATGGGATTGTCGCGGTGCTCAAGCTTTCCGACTATATCTCTGCTTTGCCAGTAAGCTCTAACGCCATGGATGAACCGTCTCCCACTGACGATATATTGCAGGGGCCACCTAGGATAGCTCTTGTTGGCATACTGCATGATGCCAAGCGGTTCATGCGAAGGTTCAATTTGGTCATCGAGGCAGCGCCGCTTCAAGTATACAGTTCTGCACTTATACACTCCCCCGAGCAATCTGTGATTCGGCAGCACTTCCAAGGCGAGATCCCCAAATGGATAAAAAGGGCCCCGGAAGTGAAAGCAGAGTGGGACCCACTGCTGCAGACACTTCACGATACCCTTAACCCTGAGGATCTTGCGTTGTCACCGGATGGAAAGCGGGTCGCATCTCCTAATCTGTGCATCTGGGATACGGAAACTGGAACGCTGCTGAGGGACTTTGACCCATTGGGCGCCGGGTATCGTGTTGCATTCTCGCCTGATGGTCAGTTCGTCATGTCAATCTCCATTCCTGGGCATGTCAGGGTGTGGAATCTGGCTTCGGGGTTGTTGATACAGGAAGTGGCGAGCTCCCTTGAAAATACTCCTTTGGCCCCGTTGCATTTATTTTCGGCGGACCGCACCATTGCCGTCATAGCGTCATATACTTTGAAGTTCGAGGTCATCGATATCAGAAACGGGACGTCTCTGAGAATTATTGAAGGCCCCGAGGAGGCTCTGCTGCACATGGCGCTTTCTAACGACGGCGTGCTCCTAGCCTCTGGCTCTGCAGACGGTTGCGTTAGACTATGGGAGGTCCGCACGGGCCTCTTACAGCATGAGTTTGCTGGACACCTCGATGCGATCGGTCGTGTGGTCTTTTCTTCGAATGATAAGCTTCTGGCATCCGTCTCCAATGACAAGACTGTCAAGGTCTGGGATCTGGGCAAAGGAGAGCAGCTGGCTGAGCTCAGCGGAGAATTCTTGGACCTGGCATTCTTAGACAGCGCAATACTGATGTGCAGTCAACCAGCCCACAGTAACATCCAACTGTGGAACGTCATATCGAATGAACAGGCGACAGTGCAAGGCCCCCGCTGCCAGGGACTCAGACTGTCAGCAGATGGTACGCTACTGACATCCGTCCAGTTCAGGCGAGTTGACGCATCCACTTTGCAAGGGCCAACGGTTGCGGTCTGGAGTCTACGAACAGGGAAACTGGTCCATCGGCTTGAAGGCCACTCAGACTACATTAACAACGCGATTTTCTCCTCAGACAATAAGCTTCTGGCGTCTGCGTCGGAGGACGGGACAATCCGGCTCTGGGACCTTTCTGCACAGGCCAGCTCAGAACGCCTTGATGGCCATACCGAGTCTGTGCGCAGCATTATAGCCTCACCGGATTTCCGAGTCGCTGCTTCTCGAGCAGGACATGATCGGATTCGCCTGTGGGACGTGGAGACTGGATCCCTTCGGCAGACGTTTGACGGTGACTTCATGGCTGACCCGTTCTTTTCGTCGGATGGGAGGTCATTTCTTGTTCCTCTTGACAAGGAAGTGCAAGTTTGGAGTATTGCAACCGACGAATTGACTCGATGCATCAATTGTTATTCAAGGCAAGTCATCTATTCGGCCTTTAGTCCGGATGGTAGTCTCCTAGCACTCAAATACGCAAATGCAAACCTGTGTCTAGCCAAGGACCGATCGCTGGGAGGTACGGTCGATGCGGGAAACGATCCTGGCGTCGACGCCGATGAGCTCCGGTTGTTTGGATGTGGGGAACCCCATTTTATCTCCTCAACGATCATGCCTCCCGCTGTCGGAACCTGGAACTCGGCAACAGGCGCTCTGCTGCAGGTGGCCAAGGGGGCTTCCGAAGATCACGGGTGTCTTGCGTTTTCGCCGAATGGTAGATTTCTTGCTTTCGGACCACACCATACTTCGGTTGAACGAATATGGAACGGGGGGTGGATTGCCATCTGGGATGTCCCTAAAGGGGAGTTGAGTGTCCTTGGCGATTTTGTGCAAGACGTGATTGCCGTTTCCTGGTCCCCGGATGGGAACGCTCTTGCCTCGATTATCGTGGATGATACATGGGAGAGACAGATTCAGATCTGGGACATGACCACCGGATCGCTGAATACATCAATTAAACCAGAGACTTGGCCTCATTTGACGGCCTTTTCTCCTGATGGACAACTGCTCCTGTCCGCACAACTACTCCTGTCCGCGTCCCGCGGTGGCACCTACCAACTATGGGATGCCAGAACAGGCACCATGATCGGCCAGCGTGAGGGAATCTGGGGAGCTCAGCGGCTACAATTTTCCGAAGATGCGAATATGATAGATACCGGACTCAATCGACTCGAACTCGCGTCGTTCTACCCGGGCTGGGTCCCAACGGGTAGCACGGAGTTCTTCCTGACTGGTAATTGGGTTCGTCAGGGGCAATTGGCCTTGCTGCTGCCGAATGATGATCCTCCAACGTGCGCGGCGACTGCAGATGGTGTCCTAATCATGGGTCACGAATCTGGCAGAGTGACATTTCTTCAATTGGAAGAGGAGTAAGACGGTACTGAGTGTAGGCCAGCGTTTAAAGTCTTGATATGTCTCT
This sequence comes from Aspergillus pseudoterreus, assembly GCA_002927005.1. NCBI lineage: Eukaryota > Fungi > Ascomycota > Eurotiomycetes > Eurotiales > Aspergillaceae > Aspergillus > Aspergillus pseudoterreus. The sequence goes on from PIJX01000031.1 coordinate 132,495, forward strand.
GTCGGTCTTCACCCCTGGTTTAAATACTGATGAACGCTCTGATATCCGCTCTCGTAGAGGATCTTTGTATACATCTTCTATTTGATTGCTTTGCTTGCGGACGATCCATTTCCTTATCTGGTTCTTAGGGTAGCAACTGTCGTAAGAATTAAGAGTCATTTGAGAAGCTTAGTGCACGAATGGATTATCATGGCGACATACTATTGGGAACACATAGAAGTAGTGTATTCACAGAATTTCTCCCCAATTTAGAATAATTAAAGGCATGCGTGGTTATTTCCGTGGCTCATACTGTTTATTTCTGGTAAAGAATTAAGCGGCCTGTCTAGATATAGTGTCAGCTACCTACCTCTCCTCTCCTTAAAGAATAATGTCGTTATGCTATTTATGAACCACATCTTGCTTTCTCTTCGCATGCAATTATACCAGTCCTCCTCACTGGACTATACTTCTCAGACGTGGAAGTAGATCAGCCCATCCTCCAACAGAGTTCCTGGTACAACCAAGTAAATGATTAGTTTTTTGCCGAAGTAAAGCAGTCCAAGCTGGAAAGTGGTAGCGGAGACCCTAATCTTGGTACGCAGGCCACATGAGAAGCGGTCCGTTAAACTCAGAGCATACCACTATTCAAATGACCTTAGCTGGAGCCTATCTATGTCATAACGGGTCATATTGATTCTAGACTACTGCAGTAAATCCCAATGGACCCAAGGTCTCCCGGTGGCCGCAGGCTATCCCTAAAATATAAATGGGGGCCTGCTTATAGGTGCTTCACCGAATTTCCGCCACCTACCGGTGTCTTGTATCGCGTCCCAATTTAAGAATACATTTAATTTCCTAAGAAGGATATATCGAACTTACCTCTCGAGTCACCAAGCTACAGGAAGATAAATGCTGTCCAAAAGAATGCAACTCGCACTTGCATTTGCAGTCTTGCTCATCTGCCAATGCAAGTGGGCTCTTGCGTGGGGTGATGTCGGTCACCGCACAGTGGCTTACGTCGCAGAGAATTATCTCACCGAAGATGGTTCCAGGTTTATTGACAACCTGCTGCCTTTTAGCAAGAATTTCGATATCTCGGACGCGGCAACCTGGGCTGATGAACAGAAGAGAAGATATCCCAAGACCAAACCCTGGCACTACGTTGGTATGTAACCTCGCGGCTGTGAAACGAGTAGGGCTGACTCGGGATATCAATTCAGACATAGAAGATGATCCTGTCCATCAAAAATGCGACATATCGTCCATGGACTGTCCAAAGGGGGACTGCATCGTCTCTGCCATGGAAGCTATGGTTCGGCTCCCTCCCACGCCTTCACGACATTTACCTAACCTTGTCATAGACAAGCCAAGTGCGCGAGGACAGCTTTAACCGGACAGAAGCTGTGCTTTTTCTAGTTCACTTCTTCGGCGACCTGCACATGCCCTTACATGTGGAAGGTTTTTGCAGGGGTGGAAACGACATCGATGTTTCTTTTAACGGTCGCAATGATAACCTGCATAGTATTTGGGACACAGATATGCCGCACAAGATAAACGGGATCAAACACTCCCTAAAACACAACGACGAGAAAACGGCTTCCCTCAAATGGGCCAAAGATTTGATTCAAAAGAATCTGCATCGACCGGCAACAGTCACTGAATGCAATGATGTGACGCTGCCCCAAAAATGTTTCAAGCAATGGGCAACTGAGTCCAACCATCTTAATTGTGCGGTTGTTTTCAAGCGAGGGCTTCAATACCTCACAACACAAGATCTAGCTGGGGACTACTACGAAGATGCCGTACCCGTTATCGAAGAGCAAATCTTCAAGGCGGGCGTTCGCCTCGCGACCTGGATCAACTCCATCGCAGAGAAACCACGTGCCAAGGCTGCATTTGTTGCTCAGGGCAGTGGATCCTACGAGCTGTGAGTTTTGTAGGTCAGCGACTGTACGAGGGAGAGGCGGTGATTGTAAGGGTCAGATTGGACTGTAGGGCTTTTGCTGTTAATCGAATTGTACCTGAATTTTGTCCTGATTTGTTTAGTATCTTTCGCAGCCTTGTCCTATGTCTTTCAGTGCCACATCTGCTTTCCGGCTTTAGGCTCAGTAACGACGTCAAATGATAAAGTGTTGGTTGTACTGCAGCTGATACCACTCTATATGACTAGCCCCCTATCCCCAGCACTCCGTTGAGCCCCTCTAACACGTCGTCCGCGGTCAGTACATCTGTCTGGTGCTTATTGTTGTTTCTATCAACATTATGACAATCTACTGGGCCACTGAGACTGCTCCATACCGCCTCAAAAGATTCTTTTAATAGCATGCGTATAAAATATACTTCTTAACGTGCGTTCGCATGAAAATACACAATAGAGCGAGTTTAGCGGTTTATACAAAATTATGCAGCGGCATAAGCGATTTCGGACCATCCCATGTGTACGTCGTAGATTCACACTTGTGTATTTAGACAAGCAACAATAATGATATTGATCAACAGCAATAAAGGTAGTTATAGATACGACGTAAGCATACATCTCTAGATAACTAAACGCCATTAACATACCAAGAGCATAAGTAACTAGTCTAGATTTGTTATTGGCTTGAGGCCAATAGCACAGCCTATCCTACTTCAAGTTGAACACATTAAGATAAAGGGTAGATAGACATCAAGTAGTTGACTTAGTAGATCATTACACTAACTAACGGCTGATAGGATCCCTAATCTAACGGCGACGTCCAGATATATATAATTGTGGATATTTCAGTCCCTGAGTAGGGTAGAGATGGACTTCCGCTAAAAAAACATAGTTCATTTCTGTGCAAACATGTTACATGATTAAAAAGCAGAATAAGTTAGCGACGCCACCGGGCTCACTCTTAGGTTTCAGTAAAAAGGGATCAATAAAAGCACAAGTCAGAGATTTCAATCGATAGTGTTTGGATGCACCTTCCTAATTAGCCCTTTCAATTGTTTCTCTAGTCGAGATGCTTCAAATTCGGGGATCTTGCGATGACTATTCTTCAAAACCCACCCAGAACCATCCGACTTCTCCAAGACATGAGAAGGCCAATAAGCTGGCCTATCAGGTGACTGGAGGTTACGTGCCTTGACCGATTCATGAATACTTTCGTTGGTGATAATTTCTTCATGCCCGGGAGCTTTGGACCCGAGCGGTATTCGCGCTGAACGACCTTTGAAAGATCCCAAAAGCGTCGAGAAACGCCACTTGACGGGATTAGCATCACCAAGGCTTGTGGCCCAAGGCGTCGGACTCTCTGGGTTGACTTGTTGCGAAAAGCCATCATGGAAATAATCAAGATCGATGGAGAGTTGGCCGTCTTTCGTGCATTGAGAGACCATCCATGCTAGTGCAATGTCCGCTAGCCTAGGGTCTGGAGCTCCACCACCCACGTCTGTATGGTAACCTGAGAACCATACCTGACGAAGCTCTTGCCCGATGTTCTGTTTTGGAACATACCATAGGACGGGCTCATAGGTGTTCCTTGATTCATCGAGCGATAGAGCCTGGAATGCATGTTGGACATCCGGCGACAGGATAGTGTTTGGTAGTTCAAATTTCTCCCCTACGCACCGGCTCAGCCAGCTATCATGGAATCCAACGGTGTCCCAGACCCCGATAATCTTGATTGTAAACTGTTCCAAAGGTTTTGCTCGAAAACCAATGTGGCGACGCCAATCTGCATCTTGGTATTTCTCTCTATCAGCGGAAGGGGCTCCCTGCTTCACCATGTAGTAGTCGTTGTAAACAGTAGCGAAATTGTCCATTCCGCGGGAGGTCAGTAAACCAAGGCTAGTGACAAGGCCAGCAACAGCCCGTGCGGTGTAAGCCCCTCGAGAGAATCCGAAGAAGAAGATCTCGTCACCGTCATCGAAGTTATCAGCAAGAAAGGCATATGCTGCCCGGACGTTAGAACTGAGGCCCAGGCCAATTGCCCCTTTTAGGGTTGAGAAGAAGACATTGTCAGTCTTTATAGGAAGAGACAGAGCAGAGGACAGAAATGACATACCGCCACCTAATTTATCACCTATAAGACCGGTTCCAACACCCCTCTGATAATACACTATCTGCGATATACGCTTTTTCTGGCCATTTTCCTCGGTATACCCGGTACGACTGATTGCCCGACTTATGCGAGTCACATTTGTAGGTGGCTGAAATGTATCTCCTGTTGCGTTTGCCCAGGTACCTATAAATCTATAAGGACAAGCTGCCAGTACTTGAGAAAGGCAAATGTTCAAACATACCGTCGCAGCAGACGACAAGTCGCTTGCGGTTGGACCAAGGCAATGTATCAGTTTCTGGTAATACAGAAGCCATAATGTATAGGGTCCTAAACGGTGTGTCTTTCCCACATGAGCGGATTTACTCTATAGTGGGATTGTTACAAAGACAGAATTCAAGGGTTAGGCGTAGGAGGAGGTCCTCACTATTTCAATATACAGGTCGAGAATTAGACGCCTTTGCTTGATACAGTCGTAGTCAACGATATGGGCAATGGCGTCTTCAAATAATTGACTTCACGTACTAGGTAGCTACCTAGTAGTCTAAATACAAACAATGCCCTTCTGACTTTATGATGACACCATGGTAAAGATCAGATCACACCACTTACGTACAGCTGGAAATGTCGGCCAATGACTACTAGAATGATCATTGTAATGTTTTACCGCTGTTTCTCTTCATGAATGCAGTTTGAGCTTTTGAGCATATTCTGGACCTTCCACTGGTACAATGCTCGGCGTGATCTACTTGAAAGAACATAAAACTGCCAATTAAGTTTAACATTCGATGGCTAATTCTAGCCACACTCGATTTACTTTGCAGATTAGATCCAGATTATCAGCAACCGTGGAACCGGCGCATCATGCGGTTACAAAGAGGCCGGAAAAGGATAACCCTCGTCACAGTTAACCTCCCACTTTTGAACGTGACACGACTGTGAATTTGGATACTGAGGCATCGTGACTTGCGCAGCGTGCCCATAGAGCTGCTGCTGTACCAAACAATGAAGATAGCATGACCAGTGCGGTCGACTGTTCTAGACCTCTCAGCTTGTGACAGCGACCAAATCCACGAAAGGGCGAAACGTAGGTGTCCAACAACAGCCATCTTCAAGGCCTTTGCCTGAATGCCGGTTTCTGCTGGCCTCAGCTATAAAAGCACATCGTCGTGTCGTGAACCCTTACGTTGCTTCACACAAAATAAATCCCACGGATTAACTAAAATTTTGAATCCACTTCTATCATCACATCGCGCACGACTAGAATGCCTGTCCCCGATTACGGCGTCTGGAAGGGGGTGCCCGTTCATTACGAGGTCGAAGACCGCTACGAAGACCCAAGGTCTCCTCATCTGTCGCTCTACTATCATGATAACCAAGACGTGGAGCCACAATTCGACCGCAAGTATCGTCAGAAACATAAAAACTCGCCTCCAAATAAGAACAAGCCCAGGGAGATTCCTGGGCTTTTCCGTGCGGCAATCAATATCAAATCTACTGATCGGGAGTCTCGACTAGCCTACTGGGTGAATCATAACATTATAGCGCACCCAATTGTCCAAAATCTCGTCGACCTCAGCTTCGGCTTTCATCCCATCGAGGAACTGGATGGTCAAGGGCTGGACTATATTCGATCTGACCTTTTTGACACTAAGAGCGGTCGCGTTCTTCCCCATGATATTGACGGTCCAAATAATGATATTATCGACGTACTGGTGCCTGAAGTACAACAATCAATTGAAAAAAAGGCCGACATTTACTTTTTTGGTTCCCGTTTCAATACAAAAAACGGTATACACAATGTGCATATGAACCAGGGCAACATTGAGAGCTTCCGTCGCGACGACGGGGTTTTCCAAGATGGTGGCCTTCTCATCCATTATAAGGACACCGGCCAATGGACTGGGGTTTTCCTTGCGTTTGCATCGCAGGCTTTGCACACTGACGATCAAACCGGCCATGCTATCTCGCCATTGACCTGGGGAGAGTTCCTGGCCCCGGAACTCATTGAGAATTCAGTGGCCATCAAGGAAGCATATGTCGAAAAGCAGAAATCAGTCACTCTTGCGAACCTTACAGACCACAGGGTGTCTCTGGCATCGTGGCAATTGCACAACTCAGCTGGTGAAGTCCAAAAACTTCCTAGGGATGCCGCCTTGGAGTCTAAGGCGAGCAAAGGCTTCGAGGTGCCAAATCTCCCTTTCTCAAGGAATGGTGACATTATAACTCTTGTTAATGACCACGGGTTGAAGATTGATGGCGTGAGTTACAATTCTCAGCAGGCAAAGACTCACGGTCGACCGATTGTTTTTGCGCACTAGTTCATCCCCGATATGTTATTAGTTTTATTGGCAAAACACATCTCTCCCAATCACAGGCGCTGCCTCGCAGCGAACAATAAAAGCGGACCTATATCAGGACTGGGGCAACGTTGCCGTCAAAAAATCCCGTGAAGAGGTGTATCAGGACGCTTTTTCTGGAAAGTAATTATCATACTCTGCATCCAATCTGTCTCTGCGTTGAGTTTATTGTTACAAAAGGTGTTCGAACACTGGAAGTTAATGGAAAGTGCTGCCCCAAATTGCCGATACCAATGCTTACTTTCCTTTCAATAGTCAGATCGGGCTAAGGCAGTGTAGCAGCCTCTGGGAAATACTTGGTGACGTAACTTTATTCTTTTCTCTGGTGGATGTGCAGTTGTAAATGACTGGTGCTAATCGGTTACTTATTCTTGACGGCCACAGCAACAGTAACCTAGCAAAGGCCATTGCATTGATATTATTAACACTGCATCTCTACCTAGTCTTGAAAGATATAGATATTGCACCTCTAATACCTGCATCGAGCCTATATTTTAGTTTGAAAGAATAATTGCAGCCTGGGCTTTTTGAGAATTGACCGTACGGTTGTAACGTCGCTTGAGTACGGCTGAGCGGACGGGAAGCCTTATTTTCCACTCCTTATGGTCGTACCTGCGTGTTCACTTGGAGAGGGGAGTATGTATGATATCAACTGGAAGTAACCTAGGCGTTGATCTTCATCCGTTTGCCGTATATGCTCCGCTGACATCTATTATATTACTTGCCATGGACAACTATCGGATCAGAATCAGTATGGTGTTTTTTCCACTTCAGCTTCCACTCTCGTTATGTAAACCTGCTTCAGTTCCGTAGACAAGCTCAGACCCTAAAAAGCCGCCCTCCCCGTCTTCACCGTCCCGATAATGCCCTCCTCTGCCATCCTTTCCACCATATTGAACAGCATAAAGTCACATCCCCGACGAGCAATCAAATTAATACTCACAGGCCACTGCTTGGTGACCATTGTTACCGGCGAGTGATACGCAACTTGGCCGATTGGTATCGTCAGATCAACACATCTGCACCGAGTTAGTACCTTCGTTAGATCATCCAGAAGAGAACATACCCGAAAAGCGGACATATAGTAGCACAAGAAACAACCAGCCCGTCCGGAACGACGTTAAGATACGTAGCATTGGGCCCATCATTGAGACCTTTCTCCCGAAAGCTCGGCAGGCCACCGGTGCCAATATCGCACAGCATCACCGACTCGGAACAGGACTCGGGCGTTTCATAGAGGACTGTTCTCTCGAACCAATCGACCGCCCGCGCCTTGTCTTTCAACGCCTGATCATAGGCACTCTGCGTGAGGGCGCTCAGGTTCAGCTGGCTCCACACGGACCGCCAGACAGATTCGACCGGGGGAAAGCGACCTCCGTAGAGGGCTTTGTACTTAGACATGAGAGGTCCCGAAACCCCGACATACTGCGACCAGTTGGTCGTCGTACTGGACGCGTAGAACAGGCCATCCCATGCATCGGTGTTGGGGTAGATGGTGGCGTTGCTCACGTTAGCAGTGAAGTTGAAACGCTGAACCGTCATTCCGAATAGCGTCGACATCTTAGAAATGAACGTGTCGGCTATTTCTTGCGCTGCGGGGTTCTGCATGGGAAAGTAGTCGTCCGGGTAAAGGATCCGCGTTGGAAACTTCATCGTGTCTGGGACTTTTAGCGTTGATAACCCTGTAACCGACATATTCTGATGGAGTTCAGGCGTATACCATGCCTTTGCGAATTGCGACCATGCCACAGGGTCCCGGGAGAACACACCAGCTGTGTCTTGGGCCCAGTTCAATGGAACTGCCCCGTCCAAGGATATCATCCCCTGACTGGGGCGATTGCCAAACGTGCCCGACACAGCAGCCGGACGACGCATCGATGAGCCTGTGTCGGTGCCAATGGCCGCGTCCAGCCAATCGTATGCGGCAACGGCACATCCCCCGCCAGACGATGATGCCGAACATGTCAAGTATCCATCACCGCGGGGATTGAAAGGGTATTGCTCGTCGAGCCATTCCCACGGGTCGGAAGCGGATGCGAACTGTGCCAGTTTGAACTTGCCCACGAGGACAGCCCCTAGGTCCACGAGCCGTTGGATGGCGGGCGCTGTGGAGTTGGCAATAGGCGTGACGAGAGTCCACGAGTGGCTTCCAGCGGAGGTCTGTAGGCCGTGGATGTCGAATAGATCTTTGACTGCGACTCGAACACCTGCCAAGGGGCGTGCGTCGTGCCATGAGTGGATGCGGCTTGGAACGGGGATCATGGGTGCTTGCATTCTCGAGGACATGAATTGCAGAGGTTCGAAAGAGTCAGTGCTGTCGTTGGACGGGAAGATTCCGGTGATGAAATCCCGGTGTTCATCGGCGTAAAGCCGATAGGTGTTGAGGAGCGTGAAGGTGGTGTCAGATCTCACGGCTGTGTAGGGTCCAGACGCCAATGTAGTTGCATCTTCATCATGGACGGCAACAAAACCCGCAGGGACAGTCTGAAAGACAGTCGTGTCAACGAAAATGCTGTCTGTATTGAGGGTCTCGAGGTATTCCACCGCTGTTGGGTCTATTACAGCGCCGGACGACGCAGACAAGTAGATGTTGGCGAGGAAGTCCACGGAAAACACGTCGTCATGGGCAAGATAGGCGGAGATGGTGGCGCTGAGGAAGTCTCCAGTGACTTGGCTCTGGTTGGCGACGATTGCTGTCAATGGAAGTAGTCCATCCGTTGCCAGCTGGGCAGGCACACTCAACACTCTGTATGGGTGCTTGGAGTTGGCGAAATATGTAACATCTCCAAGGTCGTAGAAGGTTCCTGCTAGGCCTACCTGAGATTCTGTGATTGTATTGCGATGGCTTGGAAGTGCAGTGGCTCCCTGGAGAAGGGCCAATACATTCATAAGAGTGATTGCCCGCCCTCGCATGGTGTAAAGAGTGTGGAGCCTAAGGGCATCCAAGAATCCTGGTGATGTCTTTTAAACTGGTCCGAATATGAAGACACCCCTGTTGGAGCGAGCGACTGTTGGAACAACCCTACCCCATATGCCGGTATAGGCTAAAGGGTGCAGGCGTGTGAATGTTTGGTCTTACAGTGTGTTCAGTGGAAAACTCAACCGTCTCAACGCAAGGGATCGGCTCTATACGGACGTTCCAGAACACATGCGTTTGTGTCCACGTTGCGCCCACGTCCAGCAGACCCATTCGCCATGTTGCGGTGTTATCATGGACGCAGGCCAGTAGGATAGCCCGGATGCAAAATCCCTGGACGGTGCTACTCTGTTAGTGGGCTTCTAACGCACTGGTACTGATACCAGCTTGGCGGTCGTGATCCTGAGCGGACAATATTAGCTCGTACGAACTACAGGATTGGTTGTATTCTTCCGACAATGTCGGTAAAGACATGTCTCGCTCGCGATTAGGCCGGAATGTTCCATGGCTGGGACAATGTTGGTCAGGTACATTGTCCCCGCAGAACAATCGGAATGGCACAGATTTCAATACAGCGCTGGAAGCCTGCTGTGCCACCTGCATATTGTTCTCTGGCTGGACTTAATGCGACAATCCACCGTTGTCCTAGAAAGATTGTACATGCAGCTATGCTGACTACCTAGGTATTCTCAACGTAGGGGATGTTACCTCACCTGTATACTCGAGGGTGAATTTCTAATATTGACATAAGCCGTTGACCAAGTCTAGATGGACCACCCCATGCAGAGTCCCACATGGATTTAATAGTATCATCATACACTCTATAACCGCCCCGTTCGTAGCACCTGTGAACGACCAAAGTCTCGCGTCCCCCGTTGCCACATTTCCCAGAAAGCCGGCACATGGCGGACGGAATCAGCCAGCTGGCGCAGCCCCTGAATCCCGCGCTGCGCATGCGTTTCAATCACGTCCGCCCCCGGCTGATTTAATGAGCTGTTAAACACCTCGAGGGACATGGGCCCTTGGTATCCGGTAGCAATGACGGCCGCAGCGACCAAGTGGACGGGCATGTAGCCCCCGCGCTCGGTCTCAAAGGGATAGAGCCGATGGCTCCGCGACCACGGCAGCAACGCCGGGACCTCAGGATCCGTCGGCGGGCGAAACATGCGTGGATCCATGCGTTCGGCATCGCCAACCTGGAAAAAGAAGATGCGATCGCCCGGTATAGAGGCGACGAACCCCGCGAGCGAGGCACACAGAACGTCGATGGATTCCTGGAGGGTCGGATAGATCCGACCGTGGCCAGCGGGATTGTACGGGTCGGCGAATTCAACCGCAAGCACGTTGAACGCATCGACAATCAGACCGACATTGGGACGGTTGGCCATGCGGACTACCTCCCAGGTGGATGCCCATGTATTCCGCACGGCCCACGACAGACCCTCGTAGCCGATGCGCAGCATGCGGCCGCCGTCCGCTTCAGAATACGCCCTGGCCATGTCGCCTAGCTCCGCCAGGTCTCTGGCGACAGTCTTGAGATCCGAAGTGACCCCGTCATCGGTGCGGATATTGGCACACATAAAGACAAGATCGGTGCCGAACGCCCTCATAAAAGGGAATCGCTTGGCTACGAGGTCCAGGGTGGTGCGCCGTTCGGTCGGGTCCTTAATGCCCTCGATCGTCCGGAGCGGCTGCGTACAGGCGATGCGCATTCCCAGCGATTCAACTAGATCTCCCAGCTTGCGAGCGACGCGCAAATTCTCCGGCGTGGCTTCCCACAGCTGGTCCGCGGGCAAACCATGCTCTTCCAGATATGCAGCCCAGCATTCATCAAACAGGTCGATCCAGCGGTATCCTGCGCGGGCGGCGGCTTCTAACCGCGGCTGGAGTTGGTGATACTTGGCGTTTCCCAGCGACAGCGTGGCGATACCGAACTCGTTGGGGATGGCCGCGGGAGGCCAAGAAATGGGCATGACGGCTGATTTCAGAGATGAGTAGGTCTCTTTATGGAAGAAAGGTACGTGGAATTGATCAGAAAGGGAGAAACAGCATGGTCATGGAGGTCTTGATGGCGGGAAGATGACATCGGAGGGATGAACGCTTTTCCCATCGCCCGGGTCATTAACGCCGGACATAACCCCGGATTTATATCCCCATATATGCCAGATAAACGTTTATCCTAGTGTAATAGGAAGACTTATAGATAGAATACTAGTAGAATCCGACTAGTCGCTACTCAAGAAAAGGAAATGAACTGTACTGTTGGAGACCCCTTCCTGATTAGGTATATTAAGTGCCTGAGGCATCAACAACTGTGCTCGCATTGGATATATGCATATAGAGGAACGCACATACAAGAAATGAATAGGGAGAACAGGGACGGGAGAAGGATTCCAGTCGACGGTCAGGCCTGCATTGTTTGAAGACCCCATACTCCTGTTAAAAATAATGCAATAGGAGACTGAAAGGAGTCGCGGTAGACAACCTATCGTTGCCTTGCATTGCCGTCGTTCTATTGCATCTATGTTATTCCAAACTGTTGTGTAAATTGATCAGTTCCCTACCGTCTACTCCCGTAGATGCACCTTACCAGATCGCGTCCTGGGTGGCAAGTCAGACGGAATGGGATAGGCGAAGCAATTGGAGGCCTTTGGGGCCATTGGATGTCCTGTCGAGCGTGGTCATGAGGCGAATAGAGCGCCATAGACGAATTATATATGGATTGATTAAATAGATAAGGATAGAGGGGTAATGGTAGATGTGGAACATTCAATTGAAGCATGTACAAAGAAAGGCGAGATGAGGTCCGAGATAGTCACTGTGAATATATATCTCTGCCAGCCACTGACATCGATCAGTACCCAACACTCACTACACGTATTGACGATTAATGACATTAAGATCAGGCCTATATTATCATTCCTCATATTCAGCCTTCTATCCATACGCTCTGCCTTCGTAGCACTGATTGTTGCAGCTCTACTGCCAAGAACGCGCAGGATGCCGGGCCAACCCCTTATTGCTAGTCCAAAGCTTGGTTAGAGTAGGGACATCGGTTAAAAACTACGGAGTACGACTGTATGAATTCGAAATCATTTTATTAGACCTTTCATATTGGATGCAGCCACAAATGTTATGGTCCCGCCATGGAGTTGGTATAGATCTGGTCAACTCAACAACCACATCTGCTACCACCCCGGATACTGTGCTCCGTAGAACAAACACGGGGATCTTTAATTTAACATACTTCTCATTTATTAAACCAATAACTCTGCCTCTCAGACATCTCGTCGTCGGACAACGTCCAGGTGGAGCTTCATCTGTTCCATAAAGGCATGTAAACGACCTCAACGCACCGCAGCCACGTACGGGAATGCAATCGCCAGCGTCCCCCTAAATCAGCCGAATATGCATCGCCATGATGGTCTGATCTTGCAGTCCTCTGATTGACAGGGTCTCAGACTAGTATCGACCCATGTCGATCGGCTCCCAGCATGGCAACTCGGGCGACAATCGACATTACAAATGGAATTGAATCCCCTCATCTCTCCACATCTCCGCCTCCCCACGCTTGACTTCATACTCCATACGGAGCGTTCCGGACGTGGGATACTGGACTCTTGGCCATAGCTGCCCCGACCGGCCGTGCTTTAATCAAGCGAAATATGCAGCGATCGCGGCCTACAGACGCTCCGTCCATACATTCCGGTGCTGCCTGATGTCATTCCAACGCGCATCGAACAGTTCAGGCTATTCTCACGGATAAACTTGCCAGACTATGATAAAAAGAACGAAGACATCTCGTGGAAATAATGGCTTAGGCACTGGTCTCCCTAGTAGCGCGATTGTATCATTATGTATCGCTGGTTGGTGGCTCTGGCCGCCTGTGCCGGGCAGCTGGCCCTGGCAAAGCCCATTCACCCGCGAGAGACCGACTACTTCAAGCCCAATTCCACAGGCTTTCGTATGCGCCATGGATTCGAAACGGTCCTGGTGCAGCCCTTTGGGTACGACGGGTTCCGCGTGCGAGCCTGGCCTTTCCGGCCGCCGACGGGGCAGGAGATCAGCTTCGTGTATGACCCTCCTCTCGAAGGCTTTGAGGACGGCCAGGCACATGGTATGGACTACGACACGGCTTTCAACGGCAACGAGTCCCTGGCCATGCGCAACGGAAACATGATCGTGCGTACGACCGGCTGGGGCGGCAACCCCGGCGGATATCGACTAGCGTTCTACCGCGTGGAAGAGGACGGCTCCGAGACCCTTCTCACCAACGAGTATGCACCGCTCAAATCCGTGAACCCGCGATACTACTCATGGAACGGCCCTGGCGCCGAGTTCTCCGCCGAGTTTACCTTCAGCACCACGCCCGAGGAGCAGTTCTACGGCACCGGCACGCAGCAGGACCACCTGGTCAACAAGAAAGGCAGCGTCATCGACCTGATCAACTTCAACACGCACATCCCCACCCCCGTCTTCATGAGCAACAAGGGCTACGGCTTCGTGTGGAACATGGCGTCCGAGGGCCGCATGGAATTCGGCACGCTGCGTAACAAATTCACCGCGGCGTCGGCCACCCTGGTCGACTACGTGATTGTCGCTTCGCCCGCAGGCGACTACGACACTCTGCAGCAGCGTCTGTCCGCCCTGACCGGGCGTGCCCCGACCCCCCCAGACTTCGCCCTCGGCTACATCCAGTCCAAGCTGCGGTACGAGAACCAGACCGAAGTCGAGCTGCTGGCCCAGAACTTCAAAGACCACGACATCCCCGTCGGCATGATCGTCATCGATTACCAGTCGTGGGCAGACCAGGGCGACTGGGCGCTCGACCCGCGCCTCTGGCCAGACGTCGCCGCCATGGCACGCAAGGTAAAAGAACTCACCGGCGCCGAGATGATGGCATCGCTGTGGCCGAGCGTGTCCGACGACAGCGTCAACTACGAGGACCTGCAGATGAACGGGTGGCTGACGGCCACGCGCGACGGACCGGGCACCACCGACTCCTGGAACGGCTCGTACATCCGCAACATCGACTCGACAAACCCGGACGCGCGCCGCTTCCTCTGGGACACCCTCAAACGCAACTACTACGACAAGGGCATCCGGAACTTCTGGATCGACCAGGCCGACGGCGGCGCCCTCGGCGAAGCCTACGAGAACAACGGCCAGTCCCTGTACATCCAGTCCATCCCGTACGCGCTGCCGAACGTGCTCTACGCCGCGGGCACGCAGCTCGGCGTCGGGAAGATGTACCCCTGGGCGCACCAGATGGCGATCGAGGAGGGCTTCCGCAACGCCACGGACTCGAAGCCCGGTTCCGCGTGCGAGCACATCTCGCTCAGTCGGTCGGGGTACATCGGCTCGCAGCGGTTTTGCAGCATGATCTGGTCCGGCGATATCACCTCGGTCTGGGAGACGCTGGGCCTGCAGGTGGCCAGCGGGCTGTCGGCCGCGGCGACCGGCTGGGGCTGGTGGACCGTCGACGCGGGCGGGTTCCAGCCTGATCCCACGGTGCCGTGGAGTGCCAATATCGACACGCCGGAGTACCGCGAGCTGTACGTGCGCTGGCTGCAGTGGACGACGTTTTTGCCGTTTATGCGAACGCACGGGAGCCGCGAGTGCGACAGCCAAAACGCATACACCTGCAACAACGAGCCGTGGTCGTATGGCGAGGAGAATACGCCCGTCATCGTGTCGTATATCCATCTGCGGTATCAGCTTGGTGCGTATCTACGCGCGATCTTCAAGAAGTTCCATGAGACCGGTCGCAGCATCATGCGGCCGTTGTATATGGATTTTGAGAAGACGGATCCGCGGATTCGTTCCATGACCCAGGCGAATACGAACGTCACTACCCAGCAGTACATGTTCGGTCCGCGGTTGCTGGTGTCGCCGGTGACCACGCCCAACACGACCGAGTGGCCAGTGTATTTGCCCCAGACGGGCCAGAATGGCACCAAGCCGTGGACGTATTGGTGGACGAATGAGACGTATGCCGGGGGCCAGACGGTGAAGGTTCCTGCGCCGGTGGAGCATATTCCTGTGTTCCATTTGGGTACGAGGGAGGAGATATTGTCGGGGGATGTTTTCTAATGGCGAGATGGTCATGAGGTTGAGTCGTTGTGTACCAGTTATGTGGTGGTGCTCTCTACCTAAGTCGTATATGGCGAAACCGGCCCCAGATAAATTGCGCCATCGAAGGGGAATTGTATGTAGGTAATGGCTTAAATAAATGCTATATTATCGTAAAAATGGCTATTGGAGACTTTTATGGGTTGACGGATGTCGCACATCTCAGGAACATATTCGTTATGTCATGTCCACGTCCACGTCCATGTCCATCTATTTCTATAGTATGCTTACCTCCAAACGAAGAATGTCACGCCTCCTTAATCCCATCAGCCGGAACCAACCTGCTCATCCTGCGCAAGCGACGGCCGAAGAACAGGAAAAGCACCGGAATGGGAATCATCACCACGGCCAGACATCCCAGCAGAGTCCCGGCCCATTGAATGCCCAAATTATCAAACATCTGCCTGGTAAACAGCGGAAACACTGATCCCACCATGGACCGCATCATAGTATTCGCTGCAAAGGCCGAGGCAGCACTGAGGAGTCAATTTCGTACACAAAGCAACGGTAGGAACGCACTCACAAGCTCAGATACGAGTCGAGCAGATAATTGAATCCTTGCATGAAAATAGAAGTCAAACCAAACCCGACAACCACCCCAGATGCAGTGGGCGCCATCCAGTGGATGGACTTAGTCCATCCCGTCCAGCCGAACCTGAACATGTCAGTATCAAGACACCTTCGTGTAGCCGCATCGTCTTACCAGAAGAGACCGCCAGCAAATGCGATCCCACCCACAATACAGGGTGGGAGTCGCCATTCAGGCACCGCTATGTTGTTATTCGCCTGCAGTTTGCGCGTGTATGACCGCTGCAGACTGAGCACAAAGGCGCAGCCGGACATTTCGCCGATGATGAGCCCGATGAACGGCAGGCCACTTACACCCTCGATCATGCCGTAGGTCCCCTCGAACACCACCGGATAGGCTTGGAGGAAGGCGTAGGCAATGCCGTAGATGAAGGACTAGAGCTGTCAGCATATACCCCTCATAAAACCGGTGGTGTAAGGTCATACCATGTACAAGGTCAGACAAAATGCAATCGGCTCAGTAAACAGAATCTGGAACGGACGGGCCAGGTTCTTGGTGACGAGTTCTCGGAAATCAATCTCCAGTTCGGCTTGACGCGCGTGAATCCCCCAGTTCCTCGTCTGCCGCCGCAAAATAGCCGCCTTTTGCACGAGAATAATTGGTGCATAGGTCTCCCGACAGAACAACGCCATGAGGATCAGACTGAAGAACCCCACAAAGGCCGGGATATACAGCGTCCACCGCCAGCCGAGGTAGCTTGCGGCTGTGAAGCCACCGATAAAAGGGGAGGTAAACGGACCGGTGAACACCGACATGGTGTAGACGGCGATGGCGATGCCGCGGTGGTGGCTGTTGAAGAGGTCGGATAGACTGGCCGGGACGAGCGCAATGACACTCGCCGCGAAGAATCCCGAGAAAAACCGGGTCAACATCACAGTCTGCGTGTCCTTGGCGACGGCTGTCGCGATGGTGAAGATATCAAAGCCAAACATGCCGACGAGCAATGGCCATCGCCGGCCGATCAACTCCGACGCGGGCGCCCAGACCGTCGGACCAGCCGAGAACCCCAACACATACAGAGTCGTCCCGAGCGCTGCAACCTCTCGACCGAAGCCGAATTCCTTCATGGCGCCGTCGCTGGCGGTTGCGAAGACAGCACTGGCATACGCCGTGACCAGTGCGCAGAACGTCAACAGTGCGCCAATCGTAACCCTGAGCCACGATAAGCATAGGATGATGTCTACAGTCCACCATTCCACCTACCGTCTCTTCATCGGCCAGTTCTGCGGATGCATGGGATCGTCCGATCCTTCAAATTCCACCACGTAGTCGTCAGAATGCGGGAGTTCCGGAGGGTACGGCTTGCCGGCGCCCATGGGCAGCCAGTATTCTCGGGGCGTGCGACTACGAGCCGATCCGACAGTCGCCTGTTGCTGGAGCCGGTATGTGTGGATTCGTTCGAGTTCGATCTTGTCGTGATGACTGTCGGTCGGCTGAGCCTCGAGATGGGAGGCATCGCGGTATGATTCCGAGGCCAGATCACGGCCCTCACTGCTCAACCACAACTCCGGCTCGGGATCTTGCTTTTCGGGGGGCAAGGCCCTCGCCATCCCGATCGTCTTGTGCTTCAGATGGCCTCTTCGGGGGGGATTTCCGGGCTGAAGGTCGGACTACAGCGATAAAGGCTTCCGAGGGCCTCGGTCTACTTAAGTCTTGGGCCTGGAGTGGATGTGCTCCGGATTCGAAATCCTTTCCAGTTATGCGATGCTGTCAGGCGCTGCAGACCCAGTTTTATCCACTCTTCTGTTGAAGCGGAGTACATAGTTAGTTAACTATAATACTCCGGAGTATTTACCTACTCCGTCTGCCTCCGTAGAGATACTGGAGCGGGACGATCCATTGCCGTACGGAGTACAGTTCAGTACCTCTGCAGCCCTGGCGACATTGAGTGGTGGGGTTCCGTGTCTGCTTTCTGTGCACAGACGCGCAGGGTGAGGCCATCTTTACCGTTTAGTATTATCATCCCCTTCCATGGAGGAACGGGGTAATCCGCCGTGGAGACGGTATTCGGTCTCTGGCCGAATGGCCATTCTGGCCGCCGGGCCGCGATTCCGGATAACCGGCGTAGGAAGCTTGTCTCTGGTCTGTAAAGGACCTCGGTCCTCAGGAGGCAGAGGAGAGAAGGAGTGTTTGTGCGTCGACAGTCGTTCGTCCGTGCATTCGGGGTCTACAATGGCTGACAGTAAGACAGCTTTGCGCAAACCACCACCAGGACACGATACATGACTGCCCTCGGGGGTTTCATCTGGGCGATAAGAACATCTGGTCGAGTCATGAAGGACGGACGGCTTCCGCGGTGGAGATGGAGATGGAGATGAAGAAATTGCTGGAGCTGACGCCACTCGACCCACGCGGACCCAGTTAGGGCTGGGGATCGATATGGGTTCAGCAGAAGTACGAAGTCCGAAAGTCAACCATCGTATGCAAGAGATGTTGGTTCAACTTCAATCAACTTTAAACACCATCGTTTGCTCATGTCAAAGTCCAATTGGAGGGGAATCAACCTTCCGGCTGACATCATGTCGATGGAGGGGTCCCTTCCCATATATACCTACAGTATGTAGGTATGACCTGGGATCGCAATAATAGAATCAGCCCCGTTTCATCCTCCAACATCCATCCTAGTGGTCATCATGAGTGATTCAGACGATCTGAATGTTGCTGCCTTCATAATCGACGACGTCGACATCGTGTACTGTACTCCGTAATAAGTGCTGCATCTGCAAATTCGAAACTGAGTCGCGAGATTCCTCGGAATTTTCCCGAGTTCCACCGGGACACTACTCCGTACGGCGTCGGTGATGCAGATCGACTGGTCGATCTTTACTGTACAGTCGCGACAAGAACTTTCGCTGGGTTGTCATGCGGATGAGTCAGTTAAGCACAATAACTACCACATCGTGTGTGAGTTTCTAACATAATGCCAGTCGTCTTGGACAAGAGAACGGGTGATTGTCGAATCTGGGGCATGAGTCTAATACATCGGGATCTCTCTCTAACCGTCCCTCTGGACCAGGACGAAGGGATTTTGGATCCCGTAGGAACAGAGGAAGATTATCGAGTGTTCAAGGGCGACTACGTGAGTCCTTGGATTTACCCCATCCGGATACTCTGTTTGGCCCCGGAAATGACTACCCATTGTTCGGGTATTGTGTCCATGCCCGTTGCTGGGAGTTGCTTTCTCATCACAAGGTCGGAGATATTGCCAGGGAGAATCTCACAGCGGTCCTGCGTGTCCTACATGAGGAATATGATCAGACCAGGAAGACATATCTTGGAGACTGGAAAGACGAAAAGTCCCTGGAAAGAATTTCTGAAGGTCATTCTCCCGAGTGACGGTACGTAGTAAACTAAGGATATATCAAGTCGATTTACGGTTATATTATTAAGAAAGTATTTCTATTAAGTTTATATTCAACTAAGTATTCAACAAGTGATTATCTAGGAGCAGGCGTTGATGCCCATTATCAGCTTCATCCGGGTGACAGATCTACCGCAGTGCCACAGAGAAACCTCCTCTTGTCCTTATTTGCCAACGCGATGACAACTGGTAATATTAAACCTGTAATGAGAAAGGCTAGGATATTGCAGTGCCTCCTGCTACGTGATGCAGGCGTCCCAGTTCAGGGTCCTATCTCCCGTGCTGGCCGCGCAGGAACACTCGCACCAGCGCCCTTTGACTACCTACCAGGTGGAGGTCTATCCGGACGTACTGTTGCGGTGAGCAAGGCGCCACAGGTGTTTATTACTGCCTAACAAGTGTGAGCGGCCACGTTTACCACATCACTGACCTAGCTGTGGCCCAAGACTGCACAACCTATACTTTTACAACAACCTAAGCAAGCGGCGAGGGAGAGCGGCAAGGTAGATGTCTCTCCCTCGCAACGCATAGATATCTTCCAGGTCACTTTCGATTGACAGTAGCTCTATTCGACCACGCTTTTTGGTCTCCTGTACCTAATCGTTGATCATACTAGTCAATCCGAATCATCAAAAATCGACCTCGTCTCCAGAAAGGGCTTTTGAACTACGAATGGCTTGCACATTGCTCCTATAATCTATTCTAGATAGCGCAGAACAGGAGATGTTTATAATTCATTCTCTCCAGGTATCAATCGAAACGGGTACCCGCTATCCTGGGCAGCCTCTGCACATTGATCCTCCGACCATGGCAGGTGCACGACAGACGTTGCCGGTGACTTAATGCGCCGCAATGGATCCAACAAAGGCTGCCAGTAATCCCTCTTGTGCTGGCCGGGCGGGAGATAGTACTCCGAACTTAGGTGCACCCGGAGTTCCTGCAACCCGTGGAAGGAGGCGAGACCATCGCAGACGCTGTGCCAGGTGGTGAGGTCATTGGGTGGATCAGCTGAAGACGCAGGCTCCTTGATGTTCCAGGAGAGATTCACCCTGCGAACCTGGTTGAGACGTTGAGGCAAGACGGATTGGCGAAAATACAGGAGGGAGTCGAGATGATTGAAATCAAAGACGTTGGTCTCGTAGAGAACGGCGACAGCCTCCGTGTATATCATTCGACAGGTTTGGAGGAGAGGAAGCAAATTGGCCGGTCTCGCAGGTGATTGTGCCGCGGCATGAGATAGAACCTCAGCCAAGAGCCGAATGGGGGGCCATCAGGGCAACCCCAACAGCCATGGTGACGGGTCTCCAGATCGGGTCCGAAGCCCTCGACACATTCGATGGCTAGAAGGGTCTTGGGCGCGCGGACGATATGCAGCAAACGGCGGCCCAGGACCTCCGACCAGATTCGGTGGCGGATTTCCCAGGGTAACCGTGCCAGAGCCGATTGGGATTGATCCAATGTCCTCTGCTGGGGGGTACTTTTGCTGAACATGAACATGAACAGATTCCACGACCGACGCGACTTTGGCGGCGGAGATGGGAGTGGACATGACAAGGCTCGAGGACGAGGGTGAGGTAATGGCCGGGGAGCGAGGGTTACGCGCTCTTTCTGTACCTTTTTGAGATTATATTCATGCCCACATCTTCTTCGACGTCTCATCTTGTCGACAAGATAGCGATGTTATTCTGTTACTTGTCGACACTGCTGCCTGATGGGGAGGGGGGGAGGGAAAGTTGGTACGGGATAACGAGCATTTGAGAAAGCCGTGCCTGGTCTTTCTTTGTCCGCCTCGGCCCACCTACCATCTTTGCGGCGGCGCAGACCCCAACTAACAAGTAAGCAGGTCTTCTTTGAAGGTGGTCTAGCCCTCTTTTTGAAACAGACACAGACGGCGCAGACATGGAGGATCCCGATCCTAGCATTAGGTCCTCCGCAGGGGATCTACGGGAACACGCTTAGCCGCTAACGTCTTTACTGTCTATGTAGGTAGGTAGGTGTACTTCTACTCCATCCTAAAATATATCAGAGCGTTTACTCTTTCTTTTGTTTTTTACCTTACAACCAATATCGACATTGGGATCGTACCTTAGCTACATCAACTATCGATCGTCTCACTGTACCGTTCTAGTCTCATGCCTGCCAGGTGATTCCTCACATGGTGTCAGAAAGAGCTAGGTACCTGGACCTACTATACGGTGCTGTACCACTACCAGCTAATGTAGCATCACGCTTTTTGGTCTAGTGGTAGAGTTTCACACTTGTTTGAGTGAAGTTGACACTAGTTGTGAGTGCATCCCCAGCCGAAACCATGGTCTCATTCACGACTCACAGCCCAATAGGCACAACTACATCGATGTTGCTACCCCGTAGTCTACCCCTTATTCCTGCATCTATTGACATCCGATAGCACGATGAATGTGTGTACTGGAGATGTATATATCTCCCCTCCTCTTCTAGGTATCTATGAACTTACCATCTCAGCTTTGCGTGTCGTTCTCTACACAACTCATTACTCTCGTTTTCCCAACTTTTCCTCTCATTCACGTCTAGTCAGAAGTTGTCGTTCGTTATATACCATCTCGCAAGCAAGCTTCTCTTCACAATGAAGCTCGCTACCACCCTCAAGCTCCTCTTCACTTTCTTTGTTGGGAGCCATGGCTGGCTCCTGGATAGATCGTGCCATCCGTATCGGGGCATGCTAGTCGAAGCAATGCAGAGTGCATTTAGGCTTGCTGAAGCAGGCTTTGATGCCCTTAATCAGCTTTCTCAACCGAGTGACAGACCTACTGCAGTGGCACAGAGACCTCCTCTCATACTTATTTGCCGAAGGGTTGACAAATGGTGAGATTGAAACTAGCAATGAGAAATGACAGGACATTAGAAGCACGTTCTTGGCCATCCTGAACTTCCAGACCTCTCCTGATGGAAGCCCGGAGCAGAACGACGGCATGCATGACTTCCGGGAAACAGGCGATTTAATCAATGTACTGCGATTACAGCCGCTTCCAGGAAAACAAAGACTGCAAGGGGAACCCAAAACCAGGCTGGGCCTGTGATACTTCCGTTGACGACGTTCTCCGAATGAAAGGCATTTATTCTCACTGCAAGGAAACTGGCAGATTTCCTGGCAATCGAGTTGATGTAAACATGGCCCCGGGCTCACGATACCTCAAAGCAGAGAGACTCACGTCGACTTAGGCATGGGCGAGGGAGTGGGCTTCTATTCTACGTAATGGTCCCTCTCACATTTAAATCTGTCCTTCATACTTGACAGACATGCAGAGAGCCAGAGTACGAACCGTGGATGGCCAGGGGCCCAGACATAGCCTGGCCAGGGCTGGCAGTCGGCTCTCATCCTGGCTCGATAACCCATCCCGAACTACTATGGACCAGGCATTGTTGATGGACGGCCTCTTCCTCCATGAATTGACGCATGCAACCCCAAGACACCCAACCGCGGACGTAGATGGTCGTGCGTCATATGGCTGGAAGAATTGTGTCAGATTGAGTGCCTCTAAAAGCTCCAAAAATGCCGAGAGTTACGCCTTCTTTGGACTTGGATCATACATGATATCTGCGAGAGGTGAACGACCGAAGCGGGATGGAAAAATCCAAATCCTCCCAGGTGCAAGGACTGCAAAGCGAGACGCACTCCACATTCGTGAGAGCACTTTGTCTATACCTCGAACAAGCAGCTCCGTGGCTCCTTCGCAGTCTGTCTCTCCCCCTCAGCGTCCGCGACCATACCGCTGGAGCAAGAACAGCTATGACTCTACGACGGCGACTCCACCAGTGTTTGTTACTGCCGAACAACCGTGAGCGGACAGGTGTACCACACGACTACCCTAGCCGTGGCCAGAGACTGTGCGACCTACACCACATACCCGGGAAGCATCACGCCGATCACGTCGACCGGGAGTCCGTTCCTACCCACGCCTATCCCTCCCACCGTTACAACAACCCAAGCAGACGGTGAGGTAGATGTCTTTCCCTCGCAAAGTGTTGATATCTTCCAAGTCCCCGGCGGGTTGCAAGTCACACAGACAGTGGGTGTCGGTCCGGGCAGCACCATAATCCCACCCGCGCCGACAGAGATCAACGGGGACAACAAGGGGTCGACGATTTGCCGTAGCACCGGGGACGCCTGTGACAGAGCCTACCACCAGTTTGATGATGATCGGCTTTACACATCATACGCGGCGTACGCCGCCGAAGTCGACACTATGATCCTCCAGGGTCTGACGTTCGGGAAAGGACGCTGTATTGCTCAGTTTGCGTGCGAAGATTACGGAGCTGGTATGACAGACAAGCAAATCAAGGATGCGTAAGTAGTCTTTTTCTCTTGTCTGATTCTTTCTCTAACTTTGCACAGCATACAGCGTCGAGTATCTCAAAGAAGCGCACGATGCCGGCAAATGTGGGACTACGTATCTCTCGAATACGTGCCATATCACCCTGAACTATTGCACTGATTGTGATGTTCGCAATTAGATGGCTGTCTCAATTGTTCGGGTCTGCTTTATTCCGTTGAAAAGTGCTGCCGTGGTCCCCGCTGGTCTACATCGTATCTGGGCGGGCATCAGGAAGAAGTGGGAGCGGGATCCGGGAGATCTGACCGTGATACTTTCCTTGTAATATCTCTTTTGTACGTGCCTGGATAGACTCATTTCGGGTGTATGAATACTCCTACTGCTACTGCGTACATGGTCTCACGAATAATATGTTTCTATATGTTCTTAATAAACTTTGCATTCTTAATTTAATAGTTGTGGTTGATTTTATCTCTCTTGTCAATTAATACTCGATAGAATCAATACCTATAATTCACTACCCCTTCCACCCACTCACCTGTTCCACTCACTCATAGCGCTGCGAGAGCATCATACTGCTCCTGCGTCACAGACAGCACCGAACCATGTCTCATGAACGTGATATCCGTCGAAGAAACCGGAGTAAACGCCCCCGAAACCGGATCAGTAGATTCCCACGCAGCCAAACCAGGGTCACTCCCAACTCGGTCACAAAGGAGATACGCCTTGCCCTCTTGAGCATTATCCCAGAAGGGATACGGCCCCTCAAAGCTGGAACTGTCCTCAACACTACCACTGGGAGCCGCCCAATCCCCAAAGAGCCCGTTCTTGCTTACTTCGACGACAGGGCTTGAGGAGTTGCCATTTACGTAGAAACGCACGAAAGTGTTGTCGTCGACGGGGAGAAAGGCGAGGTCGATTGTCGTGGCGGTCTTCAGGTCAATGTAGGTCTCTGGTTTGCTGAAGGTCGTGAAGTCGCTGGTGTATGCGTATCGGAGAATCGTGGTTGTGGTTGGATTTCCACTGTGGCTGGTGTCATCTTCCGCGTACTATATTTCGTTAGAGACATCGTCCAGAACGGCTTGGGGGAATACCTACAAACTGCGATGCCCAATGGACGAGATATTGCCCTTTGACTGTCAGTACAACGCACATTCATACGAGATATGGCCACTCACCCTTTGATGGATCCCACACCGCATCAGGAGCCCAGACCATGCCGGCCGTTTCGTCCTCCACAGTCACCAATCTCTCGTTGGTCCATGTCACCAGGTCGGTGCTCTCCCAGACGAAGATGCCTCGGGAACCAGTTCTCACAGCTTGGCTCCAGTTTGTCTAAACGGTCAGGACAAGGATTTGTCTCAGCAGAACATACGGTAGTCTTACAGTGTCGATGTCCAGGTCCGTTCCGATGATATAGTACTTTCCTGCAGCATCTCCGACGCCCTCGATGATGGACACGTCGCGGACCGCTTTCGTGCCCAGCGTCGGCGAGACGATAGGCTTTCCGCTGTTGATGGATTTGAACGCCGTGGGGTTGCTGTTGTCGCTCAATGCGTAATACACGCTCTCGTTGGCGGTGGTCCAGTACACGCCGAGGTAGCCCACTTTGGTGGAGTCGGCCTTTTTGTGCAGAGTACTGTCCCCGAGTTTTGGCAATGCCAAGGCAGAGGACGACAAAGCCAGAGTGGCAGCGAGAATGGAGAGACCTTTCATGATGGCTGGATTAAGATTGATGAGAGTACAGTATACCTCTGGGGGGTGGGAGACGCGCCAATTTATGCTTGCTGTAGTTCTTCACAGGCAAGACACTATACGCCTCTCCTGCAGGGGTCGTCAAACATCTTCACCTTGGCACGGGTGGATTTCTACCGAGACTTCCTACGCTATGGAGAAGCTAATACTTTGCTCGGAAGCATAAACACTCAAATTTCCGAGCCTCTTCAACGGTGGTAGCTTTGCGGACGTCATCAAGGGAACAACAGACGCAATGTCTAACCCGAAGAATCGCGCGATCTCCACAATATCAACCGATAGATCTCAGTTCCCCGCATTGAATGTCTCGGAGGACGAGCATTTGCCCGATGAGTGCATCATTGCCGTCTCCTTCAGGAAATATTCCAGCGGCTGCTGCAGATCATCCCGCTTATGGTACATATATTTGGCTTGGCCTATGGCCGGTTCCATCTCCTCCGCACTCTCTTTTGCCTCGTCTACCTCATGTCACCCCCGCCAAATCTACAACTGGTATCTCGGCAAGGTGTAGCTTCGCCCCGCCGTACGGAATCAGGTCGATGTCGAACGGATCTCCGAGACAGCTTCTATTTTCGCTCAGAGGAGGGTTCGGCGCATAGCCGTCAACGAGGTCCCAGCGAATCTCGCAGACTTTCGCCGTAATGGCTGTCGGTGCTTGATCCGTCCACAGCGGATTGGGGACCTTCGTCGTGTTGATTGGGAGCCCCTTGTACCGCAATGTCGATGGGTCGATTGCGTATGCCCATGCTGCCGTCGGCAAAAGATCATGGTTCATCACGTTCGCCGGAGCGTCCGGGTAGTTCGAATCGCGGTACGAGGTGAGATTATACGGGATGGGGATGGCGTACAGAAGCGCGCCATGGTAGATCGATACGGTGTCGTTTGCGCGCGATTCGACCCGGATGTCGGCACCAAACTCCACGCGGACGAAGGACACGTCCCCGTCCAGTGAGATGCGCTGCAGCCCAGTGACGGGGTCGGGCTTGACATTATTGAGCTGGAAGTCGTTGATCCAGAATTTCACCCACCGCGCCCACTGAGGCACACGCACATGAAAGTCAAATGAATTGTCCGCTCTGATCCAATATGATAGCTGTTGTGTGAAAGGATACGCGGTGTCGCAGATAACATCCACCTTCAGGCCAGCTCGCGTTGTTGCATTGGCGGAGGTTGGTCCGAGGAGAACATGCGCGATCCCATTCTCGCCCACGCGAGCATACGACGCGGCGACGTATTTCGGATACCCTTGCGGGTGGTTCACCGTACAACAGGGATAATTGGGCTCGAGACCGTACGTCTGGCCGCCCTCGTTGACCGTGGAAAACGGAGACTGGTCCAGCTGGTGGGAGACGGGTTGGTTCGTCTGCGCGACGTACTGGTGCGCCCACCAGTCCGGCAAGGCCATCACCGGCAGCGCGTTGTATGCAGCCAACTCGCACCGATCGGCAAAGTGGTTCTCGCCTAGCGCATGATAGATATAGCTGAGCGAGAACATGGTTTCGACTACCGTGCACAGCTCAACGCCCCGGACCGGACTGAGGCCTGCCAGTCGCTCGTCGCCGATGATGGACCCGGACGGGGTGCCGTGATACTGCATCGTCCAGGTAACAGCTCTCCGGGAGGTCTCGGCAAAGGCATCGTGGTGCTTGAAGCGTCGGATCACAACACCAAATTTCAGACCCTCGGCGATGTTGACGCCGTGTTCGTAAGGCCAGTTAGCACTGGTGAAATCGTCGGACAGAGTGTCGAGATCCGCTTTGGGGTAGACTTCGTCGGTGTACCAATGCGACCAGTTCAGGGCCTGGTTGTGGAACAAGGTCATGCAATCGAGGAGCGTTTCCGATTGATTGCGCGGGTCATTCTCGTACAGCCACTGCAGCGACATAATCATATCAGCTGCACGCGCACGCCCCCATTGGTCATCGAAGTCCTGGTCGTCGTGCTTGACGTAGCCTTGATAGTTGTCCGAGAGCATGGAATGGGCCAGCTCGACGAAACGGTGGATCGCATCGAGGATGCGAGTCCGTAGGGGCGTGTTAGCCTCTACCTCTGCTAGCTGGGTCAGTCCCAGGAGCATTGGATACCGCGCCCAGAATGCGCGCTCAGAGACATTGGTCTCTGGTCCGAGCCATCCATCGGGTTGTTGATGGGATAGGACATAGTCGGTGGTGTTTGCCACCTGATCTTTGAGACGCTGGTCGTTGAGGAGGTAGGCCAGAGGCACCAGTCCGTTGTACCAGTAGGGGAGGGCTTCGTGTGCACCGCTGTATTCTTGGTCTCCGCCTACCCAAAGATTATCGCGGACGTAACGATAGAAATCATGCTCATGACCCGGGAGACCGTCAGCCATCAGGCGCAGTTGATCGCGCAGCCAGCCATTTGGCTGAACTACTCCCAGTGGAAGCGGTTCTAATGCATACGGGAGTACTATAGCCAGTTAGATCTGTCAGAGTTTATTCCGAGGAGACCAATCCGACTGACGTGCTTCAGACACGTCGCGTGTTTCCAACGACGGATGAGCATGGCTCAGGTAATAAGGATTCCAGGAGTCTGCGACTGCGAAGAGCGGACTCGAGAGTCCGGCAAAAAGAGCTGTGGACTTCATCGGCGATTTGTATGCATGTTAGATGTGTTCTCATATGAGCCTCGGAGATGTTAAACGAGGCGAAAGATAAATTGCATATGGACGTGTCGCACATTAAGTCGGGCGCGTTGGATGGAATGCATCATCACAATAAACACTGCAAGTGGAATGCGAGAAGTATTGGACCCGCGATGTCATCGCATCAAGGGATGAAGTCATCCCGAGTCCGTGGATCCAGAGATCTCGAGTATTCTTAGTTCCATCTTCAGCTCAAGGCTGTACATGGCCGGAGCTGCCTCCGATATACGCTGTCACAGATTGATTTCCCGTTCATGAACAGTCAGTAAGAGGACGCAATGCACTTCCCCTTTAGTGGTTGTCAGGTAGAACCATCACGTATGGGCCAATGCAGTGATGCAGTTTGCCATTCCGGCTCTGTTTGCTCCAGATGACAGCGGACTGAGTGATGGCTGGCGAAAGGGTTTGGAGTTGCTCGGCTCCCTCCAGGTGCAATAGATCCAGAAGATTGTAATGGACGAGGGACAAAGGGCTTCTTTCAACGAGTTCCCGCACCTGAAATCATCGTCGGGGATGCAGGGATGGACTACACACGCGTGATGGCCCTAGAAGATCGCGACGGTCGGGGAATTATGGTGTATAATCCGACGTGGAGGCCTTTTGTCATTGGCACGAGTCGACTTGCCTCTTGTCGAGCGCACGGGCATTGGTATGATCCGTTGACAGGAGAGGAACAAGTTAGGGAGTCTGCTTTGTGTGGGGTAAAGGATCGGGTCTAGTGGTTTCAGCCTCCAATTGAAGGCGACTGGGTGCTGATTCTGGGGAAGAAGTGAGGTGGTGAAAAGCAAGTACTCGTAGGTCGATATAGATCGATGTCCGAAAGAGGAAATATATCATCAAACTTCCAACCTCGTTTGCTTGTATCATCACACGAAACAATTAGGAAAGACAAACAATGAATCGACTAGGACGAGTATAGTAAGATGCTAAATATACCGAACACACAATAGATGCCACCACCGCCAAGGGTGTACCTGGTGGGTGTATCTATGTTTTCCCTCGATAAAGAATTGATCCCCACGAGTCCCCCCCACACGGGACCCGCAGAGCCTCTTTTTCCCTCTTCGGACTTGAACCCTCTCACTTCCTCTTCTTCTTCCCTCTCTCTCTCTCTCCGACTCCGACTTCAACTTCTCCTTCTTCTCCCCATTCCTCTTTTTCCTCCTCTCCCCTCCATCCCACTCTCTCCTCTCCTCTATTCAATACCTTGCCTTCTCTCTTTACTCCCGCCCCTCCTCTTGCGACACTCTCGTCGCTTTGTCTCATCATGGCCTACCAGAATGGCCAACAACCACCTTACGACTATCCCTATGACTACAACAATCCTCCCTCTCTCCGTCGAATGCCCAGCTATAACCTCGGCGATGATGCTGCTCTCTTTGCCCGGACTACAGCCGAGTCTGTCCCTGCCTCCACAACCGCGACGACCATGACAACAACAACCACAACGGCTGACCCTCGATATGCACATGTCTCCATGCCCTCCCCGTCCTCGGCCTCACCTCAGGTCTCGCGCGATCGGGCCTTCTCACAATCCAGCTACCAATATAACTACACCTCCGCCGCCCCAACCTATCGACCGCAGCAATATGTCTCTCCCACCTCCCCGTCACAGCCGTCCTTTGGCTATAATCCCCTGGCGTATTCGACGCTGAACACCGCTCAACATCAGCCCTATAACCCTGCTGCGTACCAACCCACCAGTGTCACTTCTCCCGTCGCTTCCTACGCCGTGCCTCATCCCTCGTTGCCTCCGCCGCCCCCACCGTTACCCCCTCGAGGGCCCGATCACCCCTACGGTGCGCGTCAATCGGTCGCTTACGGTTCTTCCTCGTACGCCCCCATGTCCCCGACAGCCACCTACACATCCCCCACACTGCATCATCGCGCGTCGATCTCTATGTCGGCCGCATACCCACCGAGCGCATCATATGCGCCCGCGTTGTCGTCGGAAGCGATTCTCGATCAACCTCCGGCGCCCCCCGCACATGCGTCCCTCGCCGAGGACCCTTATGCCAAGCACCAGTTGCCCGTGCCCGTGCCCACGCCCCCCATGCACCAATCACAGCCACAGCGGTCGCCGCGAAGAACGGATACGCTCACTCGACACCCTCAGTCTCGTCCCCTTCCTGGCCCACCAGTCCACGCCGAGGACGATGCTGGCGTCGCTGCTCCCGCCAATGGTGCGATCGCGGGGTTCCCGACTCCAGAGCCGCTGGGATACGAGGATCTTATCAAGGAAGTTGATGCGGCCGTCATGGACACCCGGCTCTCCGGTACCTCCTTCCGGAGTCATCTCCACCCCTTACATGTCGACACCGCGGAACCATCCCCGGAGGGCCCCGATATCGGTGCGTCCATGCGCTTGTCGCCGGATGAACGCCATACCCACACCAATGGCAGTATTGCGACGGGGACGGGTCAATATGTGAACTACGACGCCTACAGCGATGACAGCGAGGCCGAAGCCGCGGCCGGCCTGGCTATGTTGCAGATGGCCGATGAAGAGGACAGGGCCCAGGCCGAACGGCTGCAGGAGCGCTCACGTCGGGACACCAACGCCTCCCGCAGTGCCTATGGTTCCTACGCAACCGCCCACACCCCCTCACCGCACCACGACAACCATCCCGAGGAGACCGCCCCCTATGGTGCCAATTATCGTCCACGGTACTCGTCCTACGACGATACAGAGTACGATGACCACACCGGCTCCGACCACGGACGACTCGCTCCGACGTCCGGTTCAATGAGGAGCTCCAATGTGTCCGCCGACGACCGCGGAGACTACTCTGACGACTACGACTATCCCCCCTTCTCCACGGATCCAGGCTACCCATTCCAGGAATTCACACCTCATGCACGGGTGGATGCAGGGGGCACTGGAGGTTTGGCCGAGCCCGGAGCTTATGCACGTCGCATGAGTTTCGACTACGGTGAGGAGGAGGCCGAGGAATCCCCTTCCCATCTCCATTCATCCTCACCCAATTCGGATAGTGAAGGTTTCGAGGACGGCGCAGAACCCGGGGATCTCTTCTTCCATCCTGGCATGCGTCCCCTACCGCCCGCCCCAGTGGAACCGGCCAATGCGAACCTCATTTCTCATCTGATGCCGGCGGGGACCTACCGCCACCAGGACCAGGCGGACTGGCAAAGTTCCAACCAGTATACACCCTCTTACTTCTCCGTTGCTGCTGACTCGTCCTCGCCGACCGTGTCCAGCCCCTCGCAAGTGCCGCGGTCGACGTCGTTGTCGAGTCATCCCATTGGACCTCGCGCTGACCCACCCATCAGGTCCAAGACCGACGCGGATCGGGCCAAGTACAAGCAGCAACAGCAGGAGCTGCTGCGTCAGCAGGACTATGGCTCCGCTGTTGCTGAGACCTCCCCCCAGGCGGACATGACCCTCGACCTGCCTACCATCCCTGCCGGCCGTCGCAAGAAGTTCAATCCGGCTAAGCTCTCCTCCGAGCACTTCCGTCGCTGTGCAGAACCCTGGGCTCTGAGCGCCATTCTGGCCTGGATCCGCGAGCTGAGTGAGGAGGAGACCGACCTCAAGGAGCATGCCGTCGTCGACGCCATCGTCGCCTTGTTCACCCACAAAGTACCGACCATGAATATTGCCGACGCCGAGACCCTCGCCGCCCGCGTCGTCGGGAACATGATGGAGGAAGGGGCTCTTGTCCAAGATGAGGAATGGGTCAAGTTTGGCTCCGGAACACTGTCCGGGGTCCTGTTCCAGATCACCGGTACGGGATGCTACTCCTCGCGTCTGCATGAGCAGGAAAGCGAGGTGTTTGGTCGTTGCTACTCCCACCACTGCATGCGCACCCTCAAGAAGGTCAACCTGAAGGCCCAGATGATGGAACCGCAGAAGAAGGCGGAGGACTGGTTGACCTTCTACAAAGTGCCCAAGGAGCTTTTAGAGTCGCATCCCAAGAAGGAAATCGACCGTCAGAACAACCTGCACGAAATCGTCACCACAGAAGATACCTTCATCTCGCAGCTGGATGTCCTCCGGGAGCTTTACCGAGATCGATTGGCGACCATGCAGCCGTCAATCATCAACCCCAAGCGGTTGAACAAATTTCTACACGATGTGTTCGGGAAGGTTGATTCCGTCAAGAAGGTGAACGAGGACCACCTCCTCGCCCAACTCAAGTATCGGCAGAAGGAGCAAGGCCCCTTTATCGCCGGCTTCAGTGACATCTTCCGCGAGTGGATCCGGAAAGCCAAGACCGTATACATCGACTATGCCGCGACTTTCCCCTACGCCAACTATCTTGTCCGCAAGGAGTCCGAGCGAAACATTCATTTCCGCCAGTTTCTCAACAGCGTGCGCGAGCACAAGCAGTCGAAACGTCTTAGCTGGGACACCTATCTGAAATCTCCCATCACCCGAATCCAGCGTTACACCCTTCTCCTGTCTACCGTCCATAAGAATATGGTCAAGGACAATGAAGAGAAGGCAAACCTGGCACAGGCGATTGAGGAGATCAAGTTGGTCGCGCTGGAGTGTGACAACAAGGTCGGGGAGATGAGCAAAAAGGTTGATCTCGTAGAGTTGTCTTCCAAGCTTCAACTCCGTCCCGAAATGAAGAAGGCAGTTGAACTGAACTTGGAGCACCTTGGACGCGAGATCATCTACCGTGGAGACCTCCAGCGACCCGGGACCCGGACTCGATTCCTCGTCGACACTCACGCGATTCTCTTCGACCATTATCTGGTCCTGGCGAAAACGTTCACTGCGCGGGATCCGTCCCGAACTGTGAAGTACGAAGGTTATGATGTCTCGAAGCTTCCCATACCCATGGATCTGCTAGTTCTTGAGAGTACCGACGATGACCCCGTGGTCAAGTCGACCGTTCGTGGTGTTGTAACCACGGCACCTCAGCCACAGGCAGCTGCGCGCGGCGGAGGGCCCTTAAATAATGCCAACGGTGGTAATTTTGCCAACAACGGTAACCTCCCCGGAAAGACCTTGGTCCCGACCACCGTCCTGGACTCCGGCAATGACAAAGTCCTATACCCTTTCAAGATCAAACACCTCGGCCCGGATGACACTTACACGCTGTATGCATTCTCGGCTCAAAGCCGCAGAGATTGGTGTGAGAAGATCATCGAAGCAAAAACGAAACACGCGAACGCTCTCTTCGCTCAGAACGCCGAACCGTTCAGGCTGCGGGTGCTCGCAGACACCGCCTTTGCGAACTCGGAGCACTCGCCGTCTAAGAGCGTCATCATCAAGGGCACGCCCCTCGACCGTGCGATCAAAGAAGTGGAACAGAGATTCCCCGTTGCGAAATCCCGGCCGCTCCCCATCTGTCGCAGTGATGTCCATTGTGCCACCGTTTTCCAACAGCCTGCGGGCCGGCTAATGTGTGCAATTGGCACTGACAATGGAGTCTACATCTCCGAGTACAACAATCCCCGTGGTTGGGCCAGGGTATGCTTCCATATTATCCCTCCTTGTACTTTGCAGACCAGCGATTTTAATGATATTATAGAGCATCACTATTGCACGAGTAACGCAAATTGCCGTCCTTGAGGAGTTCAACTTGTTCATTCTCATTGCCGACAAGTCCCTAATTGCTTACCATTTGGATGTTGTTTGTCCTGTAAGTGGTGTGACGTCGCCAGCATCGAACGACTCTGCGCGCCGGGCGCCGCAGAAGCTGTCGGGGGCTCGAGAGGTGGGCTTCTTTGCTGCTGGACAGATGAAAGACCGCACCTTGGTGATGTACAAAAAGCGGGATGGTCTGTCCTCGACATTCAAGGTGCGCCCCAGATTCCGTTCCCATATCTGTTCTCTGATAGCTAACATTTCATGCAGGTGTTGGAACCAGTTCTGCAGAAATCAGCAACTAGTAGAAGTAAATTTTTCTCGCGACGATCGCAGACCGAGTTCTTCCGCGAATATGACGAGTTCTACATTCCCGCCGAGAGCTACGGCATCAACATGTTCCACTCATCCCTGGCTATCTCCACACAGCGTGGTATCGAAATTCTCACCCTCGACAAGAAACAGTCATGGTCGGTGCCGGATTTCCGTTCGGAGACAGCCCCCGAGGCACAAGCCCGTCTGAGCAGCATCTCCAACCGTATCAGTGCCCTCAAACCCTTGGGCATGTTCCGTCTGAGCGACAGCGAGTTCCTGGTTGTCTATACCGAATGTGCCGTGTACGTGAACAAACATGGCGATGTCTCGCGCAGCGTGGTCATGGAGTTTGTAGGTCATGCGCACTCGGCCTGTCTGTACGGCAGATTCCTCATCCTTTTCAATGAGGACTTTGTGGAGGTGCGCAACGCGATGAACGGTCGTCTGCGGCAGGTCATCCCAGGCCACAACGTGACGTGCCTCGACGACGGAAGCAGCATGCCCGGCTCTGGAGCGAATAGCGTGTCTACGTCTGCTGGTGGCGCTGTGAACTTGTCCAGCGGTCTTTCGAATGGAGCTGCCCTCGCCAACACAGGCCATACCGTCAAGCTCTCCATGCAGCATCCCCAATACGAGCGAAGTCAGATCATTCTTGAACTCATTGAGAATGAGGGACAGAAGGACTGATTGATTCCTGTACTGCAGGGGGAGATTACTGAAGATTATTTATTGGGGTTTCCCCTAACTTTGTTCGTTTTCTTTTTGTTATTTGTGATGCCATTTATACCCCTTTGGAGTTTTGATATGATGATTCGCATTTCAAGCCTATAGACCCATGCGATGCACATGGTCTGCGCATGCTGGAGGTCTTTTGTACATAAGCAAACTTAACGCAAGATGCAGTGTTGTATCTCTCTATTGATGAACTGGTTATATATGGTTTATGACATGCCAGGTCAAACCACAAGAACAAGAATCGACCAAAACGCCAATGGGGTCTCATCGTAGTATTCAACCTAGAGCTGAATAATGGCAGAAACAAAATAGTACAGGGACATGATACTTCACACGGAAAAGGGCAGGGGAACGCAGGCCAGACAGCACGGAATAATATAACAAAATATGGTTGCTGTATGAGATATGCACAGACCGAGTTCGCCCTATGCATCTCACGAGTCGAATTCGACCACCTTGCTGACGACGCTATCTTCCTGTTCATGTTTGCTGGGTTCCTGACCAGCGGAGGAATGACTCTCGGACGCGCCAGTGGTTTGTCCATCCTTCCCATCAAGGAGAGACGCGTCGTCTTTACCGCGCATGCTGACGACCTCAGCACCCTCCAGGAGATCACGGTCAGCCTCACGGACGCTTCTGCGTTCTGGGTCTGCGCCATACGCGCCAGCGCCCCAGCTGGAGAGACCACCCACGATCGCGGGAGTGGCAGGACCACCCGTGTGGGGATCATAGTCCTCGTCTTCGTCCTCATCGTCTTCATCGCGACTAAGAGCATTGCGCTCCAGTTCACGCTGGGCCTCGTCCATCCGCTTCTTGACCTCAGCGGCCATGCGGATACCATCGGTGACGATGTTGTCGAGGACACCGCGAAGACCTTTACCCGGGGGAACGATACCGCCTGAAGCTCCAGCGGGGGACACGCTCGACACCGAACCCATATGGGGCTTCGGGACGTTGATGTTTGAGAAGGTAGTAAGGTTCGAGGACAACGATGAGACCATTGAGGCCGGGTGGGAGAGATCGGAGAGATGGAAAGACTGGGGGAAGAAGCTATCGAAGAACTGCTCCAGCAACTCGTCCGCCAGGATGACCATGCGGAAAGTAGGGAGCGTGATATGAAGAGGGTTATTGGGATCGAGGGCGGGGTTTGCAGATTCGGAAACACTCCGATGGTGGTCAATGTGAGTGTCGGTGCTGGTGCCTGGTTCATCGGAGGACTTCGAGTCGACCTTGGACGCTTCGGGCTTGCTTTCCGCATCACCGACATCAATCAAGTCCTCCTCCTCGTCACCAATGGTGAAGGAGCCCAACTTGTCGGCTGCTTCGCTGGTGTCCTTTTCGGCGGCGTGGGATTCGGGATGACTAGGGTCGGCGTACTCGAAACATCTACGGATGAACGAGCTCACACTGCCCAAGAACCTCTCGTCTGTGCTCAGTTTGTCCTGCTCCATCTGTCCCGGTGCAGTCCGACTGAAGTCTTCGGTGGACTGAGTGGGCGTAATTGTGCCTTCAAAACCGCGACGAGAGAGGAACAACAGAGCCTCAGACATCCTCAGGATTCCCTCTCTATCCACTTTGCCGGTTCCACTGTCATCGTACAGGTCGAAGAAGTACTGAATGTTATTCATGATATCACGGGGTCCTTTGAGGCGAGCGAGACCGTTAACAACATTTTGCAAGCTCAGCCCTTCCGCTGGGTCAGTGGCCCATTTGCGGAACAGGCGCTGCATGAATTCGTGGTCTGCCGGCTCGGGCCTGCTCGGAGGGGACTTGCCATATCCTCTCCAGCTGTTTGAATCAGCAGATTCTTTCCTGGAGGGACTGGGAGAGTCGCCAATAGCCCATTTGGCCGTCGCAGCCAGGAAGTCGCGGAAAGCATCGTAGTCCATATGCGTCGGGCTTGGTCCGAGTCCGACACGGCCGACTTCGCGATCCGCTGGTGGACCAAGCACCGACGCGCGCTCCATCCTCTTCTTCTCCCGGCGCTTCTTTTCTGCTTCCAAGAGTTTCTGTTTCTGTTGGTGTTCATAGAGGATCTCATAGAAGCGGTCGTAAATGATGCCTAGATCATCCATACTGAGCTTTTTGCTGTCTGGACCCAGATTTCTGATGGAAGTCCGTTTGGCGAAGCTCTCAATATTTTCCAGTACCGCGTCCTTGTGTTTAGCACGCTGATCGACAATGGTTTGGTGGGTGATGCCAGCAAATTCCTTGAAAGCTACCACCATCAGCTCTTGGAAGCGGGTGATCGCCCTCAGTTTGGGGTTTTCGGATCTGGGGTGGGCGGACTCGTCGAGGCGGGAGAAGTAGGATTTGAGGATGGAGATGAAGGAGCCATCGTCTTGGATATCTAGCAGCTCTTCGCCGTTGATGCGGAGGATTGCCAGGCCGACCTGGAAAAGGACCTTGGGTCCCTCCAAGAAGAAGACGTCCAAAACTCGGAAGGCAAAAACGAGGGGCATCGAATTGATATACAGGGAGAGGAACCACGGCAGCGACACCACAGACAGTTGGACATCCGACTTGGTGAGGTGCTCCCAGAGTACCGGCATCGTCTTCTCAACTAACGATTCAAAGACTTTCTGATCCAGCAACGTTCCGTACATGGTTGTCGAATAGTATCCCGGGAGAAGACGGTCACAGAGAACAGATAGGAGGAAGAAAGCTTGGGGTTCAGACATGTAACTAGAACATGATAGTTAGTGCTTGCTTGGACTCCTGGTTGGGGTAGGAGGAACATGCATCAACAGAGCGGCAACGACAATATTCATAGCCTGACAGTACCCAATCTCTGCGTTGGTCCAGCTATAGGCCGTGAGGACCCTTCGTAACCTCCCAATTCCCTCTTCACTTTGGAATCCGGCATATTCGGGTAAACTTCGATTCAAATCCTTTTCGATCTCATCAATGGCCAACGATTCCTGACCGGAAAACTTGGACAGGGTTTCCGTATAGAGGTTTGGGGATCGAAGGCGCAGATACAGTGATCCAGAGGAGACTTCCCAGATCTCCCCGCGAAGGCGATTCGGGAGACCAACTCGAATTAGTTTATGGAAAGTTGGTTGGCGGATGAGGGTGGCATTGCGGCCATTCTCTACAAGGACAGAAATTTAATACGCGATCAACGGGGGATGGAAGTTGAAATCAACCACGGTGTCCATACCTCTGAAGTATTCTCCCCACAGCCTCATTTTACTGCGATCCCGTAGTTTGCGGGCGTCGCCGGGATAGCGAAAGATCATACCCAAGCCAGCATCCGGGGGTTGACGAACCTCCGCGTTATCCGCATTCTGGCCTTTGGATTTGGCGCCCGAGAGCAAGTATTCCGAATAGCAGTCATTGACAATCACGCGCAGATTCTCGATTTCCTTCATGGCTTCCCGCAGACCTTTCTTCAGACCATCACAAAACCGTTCGCAGGCCTGCCTGCTCCCAACCAGCTGGATGGTGAATCGCTGCGGGACAAAGCTCCCGGCTTGTTGTTTTCCTAGAGCACCGTTCCATGTCGTCAATGCGAGAGAGAAGACATGGCTGAGACTGTTCAGCCGCTCGACGCGTCGGATCGAACACAACGGGATCGTGAAGCCATTGCCCGATGGACCGGTTCCATTAGTTTGACCGGCCCAGTGGGTTGAGGCACCGTGGGAGGACGACGGAACAAAACTGGTGGGTTGTGTCGAGAAACAGAGAAAGCGCTCGCTCAGATGGAGCCGACCGGCATACCGGTTGCCGGCGCGATCGAGGTTCCGCGGGTGGTCGCTGTGAGCGGTTGAGGTGGAGGTGTGAGGGATAGGAAGAATCAATTCAGCAGTGATCTCTTGTAGTGGGTTCTGAGAATCGGGGAGGCGGAATTGCTGGCGAAATAGGGAGGCCTTGGACGGGTTCCGATCAGAGGAGCTCAGGGCCGGGAGGTTGAAGTTGGCCGGGTCGATGAAGGACTGAGCTTTCTGCACGAAGGACGACCACTGCATCATGGTGCCGGCGAGATAGGATGAGGGCCGTCAGGCGGAGCAGCTAGACAAACGAAGAGTCGATCCCACCGGTCCTCGTGGTGACGATAAGGACTGTTGTGACAGGTAGGAAGCACCTAGTATGTAGGCACCAGCTATCTAGGGAAGCTCCCGGCGGGAAGGAAGACAGAACCAAGGGAGTCGCTGATCCAAGACACTCAGATCATTGTAGAATAGGAGCAAACGACAGCATCCTTAGCGGAAGCTGTGGGAAGGGTAGGGTGAAGCACCGAAGTGACCAACAATCGGAGGTGTGTACGGAGCGAAGGAGAGGAGGTAATCCGCATGCATGAGAGGAAGAGAGGGGGAGGCTCGATTGGGAGGAGCCGCTTAGTCAAGTCACGTGAGTCGCTATCAACAACTACAGAGTACAATACATAACCACTACGACTTTCGATAGTCTTCAGGAACTTCATTTGTACGAAACCGGGAAAAGTACACAAAGGAGAATACGAGAGCAACACAACAGTATGGAAACCAGCTCCACCCATGCATTCCTTGATTCAATCAATCTCCCAGTCCTAGCGAATCCCACCGATCGATCGGGATGTATTCATAACTCCATTAGACACGCCATATATCGAAGCAAACTCCGCTAGTTCTTATCTGCGGGGAGCTCCTCGATGTGGGACTCGTCGTCATTATACGCAGGAGGCAGATCGTCCGCATCGTCCGCGATCAAAGCCTCCTTCTCCGAGTCATCGCCACGCTCGACCGATTCCTGACGGCCAGACCGACGGTACCGTTGCCAGAGATAGACCAGCGTCTGACCAACCAGCATCCCCAGAGCGCTGGCAGTCAATCCAGCAGACACCCCTAGGATGGCCGGAACAACAATGAAGCGGACCATGCGGGCAAAAGTGTGTCTCCACTTGGCGTGGTGGAAGTGGTGCATGTTGTGGTGGTGATGATGAGGACGGCCAGGGCCATCGGCCATGCGGTCCATGTCTTCAGGTGACATCCGATCCGGAGCGAAACCGTCCGGGTGAGGGGGGTGGTGCGGACGACCGCCACAGCCCGACGGCTTGCGGCCCAGTCCGAGCATACGTGCTTTGGCGGCGGCGAACAGGGCGCGCATACGGTCGAACAACAGTCTCCGCAAGCAGCGGGGCTTTCCACGACACTGCTTCCACGAGATGCGATCCGGAGTGGTCTCCTCGATGTCGGTCTTGGCCATGTAGAGGTTGCCGTTCATGTCATGGATGAGGCTGATGGCGACGGTATCGAGGGGGACGGGATGGCCATCGAGGTCAAGGACAGTGAAGCGAACCTCGACCATATCCAACGGTTCTTCAGGCGGGGATGGCAAGGGGGTCATTTCGACGGCATATCCCAATGGAATAGGCTCTGACTCCTCGCCATCGGACAGGCGACGCTGGATCGCGGTGATCAGGGTAGGAGGGGGCGGGGGGAAGATCTGATGGCCGTTTGCCAACAGAAAGCCGTTGTCGATGGAGAAGTTCAACGACTGTCGGTGTTGTTAGCCAAGCCGCATTCTTCGTGCTGGAACTCGTTGCTCCAGGTCGGGGAACTATACCAAGGACGTCTGATAACCGTCGGTCCAGTGGACCTTTCCATGGCGACCGACTTCGCGGAAGGGACACTCTGAACAGAGAAGGTCGATGTTCTGCCGCTGGGAAACGTGGGCGTCGAAGGGATGCAGGTCGGAGAAGGCGCCTTCATCCGGAGTGGCGATGGCATCTACCTCCACGTCTGGGACCACCAAGAAGGCCTTGGCGCCCAGAGCGACCACGCTCCCCAGAAGAAACGTGCGAAGGTTCATGATGAACGAAGGGGAGGGGTGAGATGGAGATTTTAGCAAGGGACCATACACAGAGGTCTGGAACAGCGTATGATGATGATGAAGAGATGGCAAGGGATGTGAAGCTCAGAGGCGAGATGGCGTGGCGTGAAGATGATGAAGAATGATGGGGGGGCGCGAAGGGAGAACGAAAGAGAATCTCCCGCGGCTGCCTGGGCCAGACCGCGTGGTTTCCGCCTGCTGATTGGCCCCCGGAGTCCGCGGATGATGAAAGAGCGGTCGCACCTTGCCATATGTGGCTTAGCGGATCATGCTCAGTCATGTGATAGTGAGGCTTATTTATAGATCGGCCACTAACCATTTCGGGGAATATGATACCACTACTACAGCACCGCAGTATCCCTTTGTCTGGCAAAACGCGCTATAGTTCGAAATTTCTGGCTGTACGCTTCATGGTTTACCACGGGAGAACTTGGCCGTGCTAATCCAAGAACATGCCCGTTTGTTCCATGCTCACCCCCTCCAACACTTCCACCATGCCAGCAATGCATTCATCCATGTCGTCCTTGAAGCGGTAGTTGGTCAGCCTCGTGGCAACATAGCCTGGATTGAAGGCCACGACAGTAATATCGTCACCGTTCATGATGAATTCCTTTGCCAGGCTGACGGTCATCATATTCAGTGCTGCCTTGGACATCCGATACGCCAGGTCCTCACCCTTGCACACTAAATCCCAATAAATATAAGACAAAGGCGGGCGCGAGAGGGCAGGGATCTTACTTGTGATCGATCCTGCGTTGGACGAAATGTTGATGATGGTGCCACTGGCCTTCTTGAGGTTTGGGTAGAAATGCTTGCATGTCAGAAATGGCCCCTGTTAGATAATACGATCAACCCATTGTGGTTGAGTATCACTATCATGCGGTACAAACCACGGTATTGACTGCAAATTTCTCCGTTATTATCTCCGCAGTGTGCTCATACCAATTGTCCGGCTCAGGTCCAATGCCTCAAACGATTGTTAATGTGGAACCACGGTGAACACACCTAGAACCCTGGAAGTGAAGCCAATACCTGCAAGGTTGATGAGCATGTCCAAGGGCCCTTCACCAAAAACTTGAGCAGCTTTGATGACGGTGCTTTCATCGTTGACCTCGAGGACACGCGACGCGACTGCTTCGATCTGGGAGAGCCAGATGAGATATCCACTGCTACAAGATCTGGATGAGGCAGTATTCCTCTTACCTCTTTCATCGAGGGATCATTTGCTGCCTTTGTTTGTGGTCTCACTGTTCCAATCACATTTCAGTTTCGGTCGGCCAAAGCACGAGCGAGATTGAGGCCGATGCCGCGGTTGGCAGCTTGATGGCATCAGCACGCGCTGGTTTCAGTTTGGGTTTGACGATATCTTCACCAACAAGCAGCACCGTTCGATTCATGCGCGGAAGTGTTCCTGCCGGGATGCTCGAAGTTGTATGGGTGAACCTGACGGCGGGGTAGGTCAATAAATTGAAAATTAGGCCTAAGCTATGACTCGCAGCGAAGAGTGCCCGCATCAAAATCGTCTTTGGGGAAGGCAGCCTTCAAATATCCGACGCACAATTAAGAAAAATCGAGAAGAGAAGAAATTTATCACCCCGCAGATGCCGCAAAGTTTGGAAAACGTCCACCGCTGAGCCTGGGTTTGGGCGCATGTGGGTGGTGTGACAAAGAACTGGCTTGGTTTGGGGGAGTGTCTCGCACTCAGTCGGAATGAACGCATCAAAGGACAGCACCCGACAAGCCTGGCTTTTACAGATCCCTGTGTCTGAAAATTGATTTAGAGGACGCGGCTAGGAGTGAGCAATGGCCTAATTTTGGGGACCTGGCTTTCCTCGAAAGTCATATATAGATTGGGACTCGTTCTCACCAACAAAGGTCGCTGAAGCCTGAGAAATATCTGGTCGTGGAGTGTAAATAGCCATAAGATGGGTTATTCTACAACTGATGGTTGTAATGCAATACCTCTAAAGTCCCCTACCACCCCCCTACCTCGACCAGAATCTCACAAGCAAGTCACATTCCGCCTCCCCAATCGCTGTGTCGGAGGGGTGTTTGGGCGAAGCTCACGGTACAATTCAACTGCCCTCTTATAAATTGGGTCGTCGGCCATGCTTGTTCGGCCCCCGTCTTGGTTCAGTGTCGCAACGAATGCAGCTTTCTTAAACAATGCCCTCGCCAGCTCTGGCTTGTATATGGTAATCTCTCGAATATTTTGATCGCCTGATCAGAGTTTACTCTGTACATGATGTTAAGCATGGCCAAAGGAAAGTTTGAGAAATATATACTCCATTGACTGGCCCTGCCGGATGTGCACATTCTTCTTGCATTCCGAGAAGTTCCCCCAGCTGCAACTTGATCTGGCCAAGTCGGAATGAATCAGGCCCAAGAATTGCTTGGGAATTGGCCAGAGCCCTTTCAATGGCTGCATAGCTGTCGTTCATTTGACCTAGTCTCTGTCTTGCAACTCCAAGGCAATGCAAAGCGAGGCCCACCCTGTTTGTTCTCTCATCATCAACCTCCTTGCATATTTGGTGAAATTTTAGGCAGTGGCCGGATATTATCGCTGGGTCCATGTTTGTTTCTTCTCCGTAGCGCGCATAGGAGAATAACGTATCAGCGAGTTACATCTTCATTTCCCCTTCGCGTGCCTCGCAGATGTGCATGGCAAGCTTGAAGGCTGGCAAAGTGGGCTCGTATGCGGCCCCTTGTACCAAATACCTTGATTGGATTAGTTGTCTTAGGAGAGGGTATTATCAGAAGCCCAGCGTGGGTATTCAGACATACCAACCTGCCTCTTGCAAAAGCTTCACCAGCTTGCGAGCCTTTTCAATTGCCAATGCCCTTCCGCGGCACAGCCTCTAGAAGAAGGACTGGGAAGGCAAGATGCGGAGAGAAGACAAATAGAGTCCCCAGAGGAGCGTAGAAATATGCCGGCAGCGGCCCTTCAGCCACATGTCCAACCTACTGATACCCGAAAAGGAAACAGGACTGGATCATTGGCAGCGTCGAGCAGATACGTATAGTTAGTATTCGTTGCGGTGTCGCCGGTTTCTTCTACAGACATGTACTTGTGCAAAACTATTCGGCTATCTGGCAATACAACACTAGATTCCTTATTCTTTGATTCGTTTGTTCACTCTAATCCGCTGTGAAAAAGGAGAGGGCGGCAATAGACAGTGCGTTCATCCCAGGCTCTA
Organism: Aspergillus pseudoterreus; assembly: GCA_002927005.1. Lineage (NCBI taxonomy): Eukaryota > Fungi > Ascomycota > Eurotiomycetes > Eurotiales > Aspergillaceae > Aspergillus > Aspergillus pseudoterreus. Next base: position 176,209 of record PIJX01000031.1, read on the forward strand.
GGGTGGGATGGATCAATGGTGCGTTGAAAGGCGAATGCTCAATTGGAATCTTGTCGAGAAGCTTCCCTCCTTCTGTGCCTGGTCGAGAGCTGTAGGATCAGCTCGACCCAAAAACCAAAACACGTAGGGTGCCTGTTTAGCTCGAGCAAAAATAGAAAAGTCCTGGCAGGAATGGCTGGGAGCGTCGCCCAAGACTTTATCTCTCCCAAAGAAATTTTGAAACCCCGTTCGGACGATTTTGGCCATTGCCTCATTGGCTGGTCAGCGGTGCTCGGACAGGAGTTTATCTCAGGTTTCTTCGCAGCACGCGAAGGAGTGGCTTCATCCTCGATGAAGCCATTGATGCCGTCAAGAAGCTGGTCTAACGTGAGGGCTAAACACTTTGACATCCAAGACTATATCCAGGTCCTGTCTATCGCGCGTTTTGCCAGACGAGGGGATACAGCATCATATCTATCCCTGCGCCACCCTATCCAACAGGGACATGTATATCATCTGATAGTCAACGATCTCTGGAAACCGAAAGTCGGAGATCTGATCGTCACGAAGTTTATGCAGAACACCATGAGGCACCTCGTTTGCGTCCATCCATCCGGCGTCGGGCGGATCCTGTCCACGAGAGAGCCACATATATATCACGACAAGAATACTCACCAAAACAATCCAACAGTCGATACCGATTTTCGGTCGGCGAAGGGGAACCCGCTCCGGTGGAACGAAAGATCCAGAGACAGAATTATCAGGCATATGGGGGCCCATCACTGGTTGCATGACCGACGTACCTGACGGTTGTCCCCTCGGGATAGGCTGTCCGTCCACCCGAGTCGAAAGAGCCTCACGAATCGGACTAATTTTATCCGGGAGAGGAGGATCGACTTTCGGATATGACGGCAGATCCAGAATAGTTGGTCGCTTTTTCTCTTGTCCTGGTGGTGGATCCGGCTTAGACCGCCATGTCCATCCATGCCAGCTTGGTATACGCAAGTGTGGCAGATACACAGGGCCATTGGAGAACAGGGCAAATGATTTAGACGACCGGGTTCCTGGTGGTAGAGGAGTCACTGCGTCGGCAGGACCATTCTTGTCTTCAGCATGGACGTCGGGTGGTACCTGAACCTCGGCCTGCACACCAATTGACCTGGAAGTTCGCGATAATGCTGGTGCAGGTGGGGAGGAAGCCTTGTCAATGACTGCCACCGCATTGTCTATTATCTTCAGTGAAGCCATATGGCGCACGAGAGTTTCATCAAGAATGGACAATTGCGAACACCAACATTCGTCACTGGTAGCTTGTCCTTTGTCCTCCTTGTCACCCAATGGACGGTCACGTTGGCGTTTTGACAGCGGCTCCTTGTCTTCATTCTCGGAGTCAATATCGAGCGTCGGGCTCTCTCGGAAAGCTGTCCACGCCTTCGAAGGCGGCGATCGCCGGATCAGAGGCCCCGTAATCGCAGTGTCGCTGCCTGCGTTAACCATTTCTTGGTCGGGGCTAGTATCTACGCCCACATCCATTTCGTCGAGGTATGATTGCTCGGGGTCTGTATCGATAGTCATGATAGTCGGGGTTGGATCTCGTCTCGTGAGGTAGCGCAGCCGAGCATTTCTGTCGTATATCGAGTAGTCCATCTCGGGTTCGTGCGTATAGACCTCCAACTCGGGCGAGGCATTTTGGTAAACATCAACAGTCATCTCGTCATGCGTGTATCCAATCGCCAATGCACTGGACTCACTCGAACCAGGCCCTGGCTGTGAAGCCAATCGTTTATAGTCGTAATAAGTCGCCTCGACGGCACTTCCCAATTCCCAGGCCTTGGTGATAACCTGCTTCAAGAACTCGTTCTCAGCCGCCAGCATTGGGAGCATCTCCTCGATTGCATCTTCCAATTGTACGCGCTTGTAGTTTCGAAGAGCCAATGACTGCGTGGGGGTTAGTGTCGCAGCAGTCGCGTTGTGTAGCTCTTTGGAAAGATAGTTAATCTCATCTTCCTTCTCATCAAGCGCGACTCGCAGCTCCCTCACCTGTTTTCTCGCCTGTTCCAAGGCTTGGTGTAGTTGGCGTTGTACCGGAGACTCATCTTCAACGGCGGGACGAGCATCGCGCGCTTCTGCGCGCTCCTCGGCCCTGCGCAGAGCAGTCTTAGTGCTTTGTAGTAATTCTTCCTGGGCTTGGATCTTGTCCTGGTTGCTCGTGGTCCACTCCCACATCTCCTCCAGCTTGTCACGAAGCGTCTTGTTTTCATGGTGGAGTCGGACGACCGCCCGCTCCGTCTCGTTCAGCTGGTCGGTGCGTTCCTCGAGGGCCTTCTCGAACCAGTTGCATCGGTTAGTCAACTGGGCTCGCTCCTCGGCGATGAGGGCATTGACTTCTGCCTCGATATACGACTCGGGAGGAGTTTCAAAGGTAGGCATAGTGAAGGTTAGTTAGAAGGAACAGGATAGTATCGATAGAGTTTGATCGACGTAGAATACCGAGTGAAGTGGAAGAAGCAGTGAGACAGCAATATATATCCGGGAGGACCCCATTGTTTGACGAGTTTCTTTATTGAAACTGGATGTCTCCGTATGATCGAGGTAATCGTGGGATATTCCACTCCCTGTACAACTACCTGTATTGGATCTTCAAAGAAGACAGCCGAACAAAGACATTATGCAGGGATTTGTTTCTTTGCCCACCCCAATGTAGCTGACCAGGTATACCACAATGCTTTGTTTACTCTTTGTTTCTGTTATGCGATCGTTTATCAATAATGGACCAAAGAAAGGGATTTGTGAACTTGCACAGCATCTATCTATACACATATGAAAGTCAACGCTATTGTTCAAAGCTTGGACTGCTTCTGCCCCTTGACATGCTGGACAGCTTCTCCTGAAAGAAGAAAGTCCGGGTATCCCATCTCCCCTGCTGCGGCGCCGCCTGCAGACATACGCCAGCTTGCTCCATCCACTGGTTCCTATTAGTAACGCGGTATGCATACGGTGGAAAGGGTGAACTTACCGACGAGCGTCTGACCTGTGACATAGCTTCCGGTATTGGAGAAGAGGTACACAGTGGCATCGGCAATATCACGGACCGACCCGATGCGACCCAGGGGTTGGGACTTGATGTAGGCTTCCTTCACGGGGGCAGGGAGAAGACGATCGAGGCCTTCCGTCGACGCAATGGGTCCAGGCGCGATGATGTTCGACGTCACGCCTAGAGGGCCGAATTCAATGGCAACGCTGTGCGAAAGCGCATCCACGCCGGCCTTGGCCACTGATACGTGGGTCTGGAAAGGGGCGCCGCGGTAGTGTAGCGTAGCACTGACGAAGATGATGCGTCCGCCGGTACCGAGCGGAGAGGGCTTCACTGCATGGCCGTTAGTGATCATGATCACTCAGTAGACTGAGGTAGCAGAGTTACAAGAGTCGGAGTCGACGCGGTGCTTCTTGGCAGATTCGGTCAAGTGAGGAATAGTAGCCTTCAGGGTGTTGTAGGAACCCAGGACATCAATGTCCATGACGGACTTGAACGCATTGACGGAGAGCTGGTTGATAGAGGCTAAGAAGTTACCAGCGGCTCCCGCACTGGCTGACGGTTAGCCACGACCTCCCCCAAACAAGGGAATTCGCTTGGACATACATGACAAAGTCAATGCCTCCCAGCTCGCTGACACAGCGATCTACGGCGGCCTTCAGACTCTCAAACTTGCGCACATCCACGGCGCCAATTCCGATCACCTTGGCCCCGGGGCGCGCAGTAGCGATGTCTTTCGCCGCCGACTCGGTCTTTTCGACATTTCTGCCGACAATGCAGGCATCCGCGCCTAGGTGGACAAGGGCGCGGACCTGGGCGCTGCAGATAGTTCCTGCGCCACCGGTACAAAAGACCACCTTGCTGGCTGTGGGGAATGTTAGTTGGGTCGGTGGTTGACGGAGGAAACAACATACTGAAGATACCCTCCTTCCAGGAGTCGCTGAGGTATTCTTCGCGTGAGAGAGGCATTTTGGTTGTCAAGGAAGTTGATGGACAGGAGTTGGAGAAAGGATGGAGAGACACAGAAAGTGATACAAGGAGAACAACGTGTGGGGAAGATGCCGCGGTTCATCGGCAGCCTCGGAGGTCCCGTATTTCTGTTTATTCATCGCGATCGATGGAGATGGCGCTAGACTAGGTATTATTAGCACCAGCGAAACCAGGGGCCTAGTAGGATGATGATCTATATTTGCATAATCATCATATTATTGTAATCCAGCCTGATGCACGATTAAATATGGGTTGATGCTTAGGGCAGTGGAGCCTTGGAGCCTTAGTGCCTGACTGCCTTAGGCAGCACTGACGACGTCACTGCTGCCAATCAAACATTGACGCGAAAGAATCGCAATTCATCTCACGTCTTCCTTTGTATTCCATTCGACTCTCTTAACAACCCGCATCCTCTGTCCACTCTGCTTCCCTCCTGTATCAACACCCCTCATCGCCTCACTGCTCATCTCCAGCGGTCGGCGCGTGGTCACCATGGCTTGTCCCATCACCGTCAGCAAATTCGTCGGCACCGTCTCCCTGGGCCTGTTAACCGTACGCCCCCAATCATCACCCTCTTTAGTCTCAAACCCGCATTCTAATACCTCATCAGGGCTTATCCTACTCATCCGCCACAATCACTCTCCCCTCCCTCAAACTCCTCCCAACAGCCTCCGATGCCTCGCGCTCCCTTAGCGAAGTCAAACGTCTGAACCGGAAACACGGGCTCCGTCTCACCAACCTCGCCAATGGCTGTCTCCTTTTCGCGTACGGCATTTCCCCAACCCACCGGAAACACCCGTACCTCGTCTGGATGTGCGTCGCCTCCACCATAGGCTCGTACGGCCTGGACTACTGGTTCCACCGGGAACTCGGCATCAAGGCCTGGTTCCGGAGTCTCGTGCAGGACGGATGCGGGTGCCGCAAGGCCGCCGGCAAGAAGGACGAGGATCTGGTGGTGGTGGAGGCGGAGGAGAAGGTCAACGGAGAGAGTATTGACCGCGATATGGAAAACGAGCGTCGGTTCCAGAGCGCTCGGGCCGTGTTTTCCGGCCTGGCGCTTGCTATGGGTATCGTGGGTCTTTGGGGAGATCGGTCGTAGGCCGATATTGGGCTATAATGTGCGTCAAGCTGAAGTGGTCTACTGTCTGGGTCTTGATGAGAGCGGTGAGAATTGGAGATAGGGTCCCTCCAGGGGGAGTTTCATGTGTGATGGCGTTTTATGTAATTCTGCGTGTATGCTACGATGTATATTGGCGTGGTGGGTATACTATAGGTAGGGCTCGGGCGAATCTCAGCTGTTCCATCTATGATTATGGCTGTCTCCGCAGTGGCGGCGGGGGTGGGGGTGGAGTAAGCCTCGTACACTATGTACGGAGTACTCGGAGTAAGATCATCGCATGCGACCTCCAACTTTGCTTCATAAATGCCACACCGGACTCTACTCCGTATGAGCTGGGCTCATCAAGAAAAGGTTAAGTCAACATGTATCTCCTACTGCTCCCCGTCGGGCTCATCGCCTACCACGTTCTCTCCCTCGTCTACAAAACCATCACCACTCGCTCTCTCATCTCCATCCCAGGTCCTATATATACTCGCTTTACTAAGCTGTGGTATTTCAACCGGGTTCGCCGGGGCCGTTTCGAACAAGACAATATTGACCTACATCGACGTTATGGCCCCGTCGTCCGGGTCGCTCCGGACCATTACACCATCAATGACCGCGCAGCCATCAGGACGATCTATGGAACCGGTAGTAAATTCGCCAAATCAGCCTGGTACGAGGGATGGAAACACCCAGACCCGGAAAGATGGACGCTCTTCCCAGACCGGAATATGAAAAGACATGGTAGTGCCCAAGATCCAGATCCAGATCCACATAATATGAACACTCACTCACTCACCACCACCACAGCCGAAACGCGCAAGAGATTCTCGAGTCTGTACTCGATGAGCTCGCTAGTCCACTACGAAGAATTCGTCGACCAATGCGCCGACATCTTCGCCCAGCGCTTGTCCGAGCACGCCCAGCGAGCTCAACGCCTCAACCTCGGCTACTGGTTCCAGTGTTACGCCTTCGACGTGATCGGACATATCACCTTTGGACAGCGGTTCGGTGCGTCTCCTTCACCTATTACCAAGGACCATGCTAAACGCTGCAGGCTTCCTGGACGAAGGACGGGACATCGAAGGGACCATCGCCGCGCTTCAGAAAGTGATGACCTATAGTACGCTGGTCGGCATCTACCCCGAATGGCATCCGCGGCTGTTCGGCCCGCTCAGCAAGTTCAGTTGGTCGGGGGCGGGAGGTCGCGCTTATATCATGCAGTTCGTGCAGGAGAAGATCCGCCAGCACAACGGGCAGCCGAAAAGCGGTGCGGATCGGGGCGCCCTGCAGACGCAGGACTTTCTGGAGAAAATGGTGTTGGCGCGGGACAAGGATCCGGAGAAGGTCACGGATTATCATATGTTCATGATGGGGCAGTCAAACGTGATTGCGGGGTCTGACACCACGGCTATCAGTCTGTCCGCCATCATGTACCATCTACTGCATCATCCGGCCGTGTTGGAGAAGCTCCGTCGGGAGATCGATGACTTCACCGCGCAGGGCCGCTGCAGTCCCCGCGTGACCTACAAGGAGAGCCAGGAGATGCCGTATTTCCAGGCTGTCATGAAGGAGGCACTGCGCATGCACAGCGCCACGGGGCTGCCGTTGTGGAGAGAGGTGCCTGCCGGAGGCGCCAAGCTGGGCGGTTATTTCTTTCCAGAGGGAACTGTCGTCGGAGTCAACACCTGGGTCGCGCATTATGATGAAGAGGTGTTTCCTGATGCGAAGAGCTTTCGCCCCGAACGCTGGATTGAGGCAGAGCAAGACCCGGAAAGACTCAAGATGATGAACGACATGTACATGCCGGTAGGTTTCACGGCGTCCCTGTACTCTGTAGGACATACTGACACGAAACAGTTTGGTCTGGGCTCCAGGACATGTCTCGGCAAGCATATCTCCATCCTGGAGATGTCCAAGTTGATTCCCCGATTGGTCCGCGACTTTGACTTCCACACTGATGTCCAGCAATGGTGCACAGAGAACTTTTGGTTCGTGAAACCCACCGACTTTGAGGTTACTGTGCGCAGTCGAGCGAGCCCGGTGGCAGGAACGGTGTAATTCTGTTGTCTTAATCATGTAGAAGTAGTGACCCCCAAATTCAGTCGTCGATACTCCATGATCAACCCGTTCACATCCGTCATATCCGTATGGTCATACCTATGCAGGTTTTGTCCAGGGGAGGATGTATCCAGTTCGTTGTCCGCTGTGCTCGACCTCATTTTCGCCACGAGAATACGGGCCAGATGCCAGAACTCCGGAGCGTAGCAGGTAAACCCGATCTTCTTCCAGAGCGTATCGGGCAGGCTGGGGATGTCTTTATCTTCTGGCTCTCGTTCATTCCAGATCCGCCGCCAGTTCTCCAGTCCCGTCTCCACCGGAGCGAGCGAGGGCTCGAAGATGATAGAGTTTTGCAGGTGAAAGGTGAGAGAATGCAGGCCTTCTCGGTCAGAAAACGATGTGGGTATGTCGTCATATGAGGGTTACTTACACTGCACGGTCGTAAACATGTTCAGGGTGCCCATACAAGCAAATCCCCTCACGAGATGACCATCTAGGTCCTTTTGGCACATTCTTCGCACTACTGCTGAGATGGATAATCGGTCCCGCCAGAAGACGCTGTTCTCCCATTTCTTCAGAGCCGAAAAGCATTCGGCCGCCGACTCGGCCTGGAAACACGCTTCTGGACACGCGACCTCCATCTTCAGTTCCGATACCACCATCCGCGGGGGCGAGTTGTGGAAGATTGTGAGCGCTGCATCGAAGAGAAACACATATGTCAATGTTCTGAAGCAGTTAGCGTTGTCATGATCTGTATCTGTTCGACAGGATGGTGCTCACCGGATCAATTCTTCTTCGGCCGAGAATTGATCCCACCACGAAGACGACGGGCTATCCAGACTGAGGGTTCGATGGTTACCAGAGCTCAGACCAATATCTCTCGCCAGCTTCTCATATTAGCAGCAGTCACAGGATCAAATTTTAAAGATATCTCACAGTGACCATGGTGGCATGGCGATATCTCCGTATCCGTGCCTGGGCCTCAAGAGAGCCTTCTCTCTTCTGCAAGGAGCACGTGAGGTATGTCATCTGGATGCACTCTATGCGTCGTTTCTTCCAGCCATATTGCTCATCAAAGTTAAATGATGTTGGGGTTCCTTGGACCGACTCGCAGCGATTATCAGTGAAGACCAACTCTTCCACACTATCCAACCAATATTCTGCACTCCTCGCATCCTCCTCATGTGGTGATAGACAAGCACCAATGATGACCATTACAGCGACCAGAGCGGCGGGTGCTGTCTGGGGATTGAATGACGGCCGGTGTACTATGGGACAGTTGGGGTACCATAGAGACCAAAAGTACCCCAGGTAACGGTGGATGTTCGACGGTGTGAAGAAGGAATGGCACAGTTCTTGCGTAGAGGGATCCCAGTCGATGGTTATCACGGTTTTGTCACGTTTGCCGACGACGAGGGTCTCCAGGCGGGCAATGATGTCTTGGGCTTTCGGTTCCAGCGGGTCTAAGCCGTTGATGGTGAAGTCTGAAGCCGATGCGTCAAAGTTATAGACGACGTCTGTTGTGAAGTCGGTGGCCAGATTCTCGAAACACAAGTCTGGTAACGGACTTGCATCATAGGCGCTTGTTAGTATGCCACTAGCGGGAAGATTCCTCATTTCATCCTCTAAGACCAGTCGCTGCCGTTCTCGCAAAGTGGCCTTTTCAAGAAATGCCCCCATCCCCCGAGTGCTGGTGAAATACGCCAGGTATTCCAGCCCCTCCGCCAAGGACGTGCTGTCGGTCGTCCACTGCGGCGCATATAGGAAATCGAGGACGGGAAAGTCCGGGTCAGGGGGAATGTCGGAGAAGAGATTTTCTTGGATGTGAGATTCTGTCATCATGCTTTGGGAAGTGTTTGCAGCCATGTTCAAGGCGGAATGACTTTCTGAAGCAGGTGGCATAGTGCTTGTTGAGTGTGAGGCGTAGCCTTGAGCTCGACATGTTCGTTCATGGCGCCTCATTACATCTCTAGGAAGTGTCAGGTTTATCTCCACCGGACAGTCACAAGCACACACCTTCGCGTAAATGATCTCTGGCAGTATCTACATTCGAACGGTCTGGTATCGGCGTCTACCTGCTGTCAGCGACAACGGTGTTGCAACAGGGCAGGACCACCCACGAGACCGAGCATGGCGTCGGAGATGTTCCAACCGACTGTACGTGGTGGAACAGAGGGCACAAGTCCACAGACGCTGAGACATGGTGAGCGCATGTGTTGACTGCGTTGGAATCGATCGGAAGAGCGGCAGATGGATGCTGATCATTGTTTAAAGAAGCTTGGCAGCCGATGTGGGGGAATGGCCCGAGGTTATGGCGAGTATAGGTAGTATCTTAAGTATAAACTTGTGTGATCCTGCTGTTTGGATCCGACGTCGGTTTATACAGAACTACCCTAAGCTAGTAATAACTTACTTTCATCTTCATACTATATTATATACTAAGTATAGATTTGGGAGTTAATGGACCTTTGCGAAAATTCTCCGCCAGGTGTACCTGATATATTTACGGACACTATCAACCTTCAACGCTACCTACATAGCTGAACGCTTACACAAGAGAAATTTGGTCGAATATATGTGCAGTGCTATCATAACATCGTAGTCCCAGCGGCTTAAACTGCCTGATCAAGCAAACGTTTCCTCTACATGATTCGTCTCTTTTGGAGCCTTGTGGGAGCCTCAGGCTCTTTAGTTGCCTCTTTAGGCCTAGCGCTTATCGATCTAGAAAGGTCTTCAGGACAACCCAACAGTCCTCCTTGATTCCACCCTTGATACCACCCTTGACAAGCTTCATCTAGCTATGTCCTGATAACGCAAAGAACATATTCCTCAGTATGCCTGAAACGGTACATACTCGTCTAATCAACAGTTTCTTTCCCAAACGCATGGTATGAAAGGGGATTAGAAGATCATAGACCAGACAGTCCATGGGATCCGTGTATGAGGCATGGGGCATCTCAGCATCACTGCCAGTAAACAACTAGGCTCTAGGCTGCCAACAGGTCAACGCATGCAGAAGACCAGGTGGAAGCGAGATACCAGTCTGATTCACTCGCATTACGTGTGTGGCTTGTGACTCATTCTCTGGCCAAGCGTGGATCTGTCGACTGAAGGAGCCTCGATTAGCTGGCAACAACCGGGCCAAAGATCATCAATCTGGTCCTAGTCTCGAAGGAGCAACCCGTAAGACGCTCTCTGACGGTCGGTCTTATCGGGGCTCCGCTTTGCCGACCTGGAACGGAGCTATACGAAGAGAGATTAATAATTCCACCAGACGGGCAGAATCCTCCATCTCGTATTCTTTGCACCATTAGCAAGCCACCGCACCGCATGTCGGACATCGGACATTTACGGCCCTAAGTCCTTGGAAATCTCTGCCGGGCACGATGTATATAGAGCTTCTTCAGTCCGTTCAATTAAATGAAGAAACCAGACTCATTCATATCACGATCTCACATCCTTTGCCAGAGAATACCCGGGACGCAAAATGGATTCAACTGCAATGTCCGAGACCAGTAACATAGACCAGGAGAAGCAGGCAGCCACGGAGACCGCCGTGGACTCCAAAGACCCGGTCTATCCCAGCTTCGCTGCGACGGTGGTCATCATCCTGGGTCTCTATCTATCTGTTTTCCTCGTGGCCCTCGACCAGACCATCATTGGGGTGGCCATTCCCGAGATCACCAACCAATTCAAGAGTATCGAGGACATTGCATGGTATGGGAGCGCCTACTTTCTCACATCCACGGCGCTGCAACCGTCGTACGGAAGGCTCTATAAGATCTTTAGCGTATGTCTACCACCATTCATCTTCGAAGCGATGCTAACCTCCATCCTACTAGGTAAAATGGAGCTTCCTCGCTGCGATCGCGTTCTTCGAGATCGGCTCCCTCATCTGCGCCGTGGCGCCGTCGAGCACGGTCCTCATCGTTGGCCGAGCAATTGCTGGAATCGGAGTCGCGGGAATATTTTCCGGCGCAATGGTCATCATTGCACTGACTGGTATGCTATCGCATGGTCTGTGGTTTTGGACTTCATGGAGCTGACTGTGTCTAGTCCCCCTGCCCAAACGACCGCTCGTCTTTGGCATGTTCGGCATGGTCTGGGGCGTGGCCTCCATCGTTGGCCCTCTACTCGGAGGTGCATTTACCGACGGAGTCTCATGGCGATGGTGCTTCTATATCAAGTGAGTTCTGGTTGTTGTCCTCGTCCACAAATCTATATACTCATATATCAGCCTCCCCATCGGCGGCATCTCGATTGCAATCGTGCTTTTCATCCTTCGACTACCGTCAAACAGTGACTCCGCAACAAAACCCCTCCTGGAGCGTATCAAGCAGCTCGATTTCATCGGCGCCAGCATCCTGATCCCGGCCATCATCTGCTTGCTGCTGGCGCTGCAATGGGGCGGCAACCAGTACCCGTGGAACAACTCTCGCATCATCGGGCTGTTCATCGGGTTCGGGTTGATGGTCATCATCACCATATACACCCAGATCAGACTCGGCGACAGAGCCACGCTGCCCCCGCGCATCATGAAGCAGCGCGCGGTAGTCGCCGGCGCAACCTTCGCCGTGTTCTTTGGCGGCGCATTCTTCGTCCTGGTCTACTACCTCCCGATCTTTTTCCAGTCGGTACGTGGCGCCTCGGCGATGAAGTCCGGCATTCAGCTTCTCCCCGTCATGCTCGCGACGGTTGTCTCCTCGGTCGCGGTCGGAATCTTGGTCACGGTCTTTGGATACTACACCCCGTTTTTGATCGGGAGCACCGCAATTGCCGCCATCGGCGCGGGCCTCGTCACCCTTTACTCCAAAGACATCTCCTCGGGCAAATGGATCGGGTACCAGATCCTGGTTGGCGCCGGCGTGGGCGCCGGCTTCCAGATCCCCATCACCGCCGTGCAGACGGCATTGCCGGCGGAAGATATTCCGACCGGCAGCGCAGTGATCATGTTCTTCCAGACGTTAGGCGGTGCGCTCTTCATCGCCGTGGCCCAGTCCGTCTTCCAGAACGGATTGATCGAAGGGATTGTGGAGTATGCGCCAAAGGTAAATCCCGCGGATATCGTGAAAGCGGGTGCCACCGAGATGCGAGAGGTCCTGATTAGATTGCACCTGGAGGACCAGCTCAGCGGGGTGATTGATGCGTATCTGAGCGGTCTCAAAGACACATACCGGGTTGCGTTGGCGTTGTTCCTTGTCTCCTTTGTCGCCAGCTGCTTTTTCGAGTGGCGCAGTGTCAAGGGACAATCTGATGAAAACAAAGGCAGCGCTGTACCCGCTCTGTGAGATGATCATGGGAAGGCTTTGAATCGGGATAGATATAGATGTGCGGATGGACTTCGCAAAGCACCTGGGCTAATTGTACATTAATTTATAATGATGTTATGGTCTATATAGACAGATAGAAACTCGCCAATCTTAATGAGCTTCAGACGACCTTTCCATATCCACCCTCAACCAGTAGCTATATACAAGATGCTCGCTAGTAGAGCAATTTAGACCAGCAACATACCCACCACCATAGCAAGTACAACCACTCCCTTCGCTCCAGACTGCATGCGACTCCCAGAGTTCGTCTCGTCCTCTTGACTACTGTCACTGCTAAAATTCCCCAGCAGCCACGGATGCGCCGGCAAGGAATCATTACTCGCCGCCACCACCGCAGGCGAAAGCAATTCATTCTCGAGCAACTCGCAACCCACACGATTATCCGACTCGTCAATACTGTTGGTAACCGAGATCGGCAGATCAAAAACCGTGTAGTAGTCAGTTCCGTTCCAGCGGAAAGACTGGTGCATGGAGATGTTATAGTCGCCACGTGCAGACTCAGAGCCGCCGTCGCCCTCGCCGACTAGACACGCCGGCCAGGTCCAGTCGATGTGCTTGACGGTCGACGAGGGCTCCAGGTCCAGCACAGGGCCTACGTATGCATGGGAATCGGAGGAGGTGCCGTTGGAGATGGTGAAGTTTTTGGACCGGTCGTTGGAGGTGAGGAACAGCGTGATCTCTTGAAATTCCGTCTCCGAACTTGAGGAGGATAGTTTTCCGTTTCCAGAGACGTCGATGGCCACATGAAGCGTATCTGCAAGTGATCAGGTTGGGATCGCGTTTTGAATGGAGTTGGTGTGGAGGATAGGCCTACCTCCCCCTAACGGGGTATACGGCTGCGGCGCATCCACAATGGCCAGCCCTGGGGTATATACTTGGCCATTCACGACAGTCGCCATGGTGAACAGTTGCACAGATCGGTAGAATGGTTCCTGGTGAGATAGGGCTGATGGGGTATTTGAAGCTGGTGGGTATGGCGCCAAGCAGTAATTTCCGACTATCCAGACATGAGACGCTCCGCTGCAGGATTTGATATGAAGGGAAATTAAACGGGCCAAGGTGCGACTGGTGGAGAACGGGGCATTCTTCGAAGGAGTATAGCCGTTTTGCCTAATTCTGTGTCAGGGTTCGTTCTTTAAATATAAACCAAATGATATAGTTCATGTCTACTTTTCAGTACGACCTTAAGACATCACTCTCAAACGCCTTCGACAGCTACCACATCATAATAATCTTAGGACTCTGGGGATTTCTCTTCCAGACTATGGAAAGCCCATTCGGACCATTGCCTGAGAATCGACCGATAGGTTGTGACACCCAGCCAAATCAAAAACACCGCCGCCGTCGTAGGAAGAGTAAACGCCCAGTAGACCCAGAAATTGCTCTGGACCACGTCCCCATGATCCCACTGCAGCGAAGGCACGGCAAAAAGAGCAGCAAAGAATGTTGCAGGGAGAAAGGCCATAGTCATGATGGCAACCGTTTTCATCGACACGCTATCGTTTTTCATAGAGACCGCCATCTCCAAGTTGATCTCAGCATCCGCATGACCCAACAAGGCCATTAACTACCTTTCGTTAGCCAACGCGTCAAGAGGACAAGGCTTGGGAAGCGGGCATACCACGGACGAGAGCTTCTCTGCTCTGTTTCTAAGATATTCCAGATATGCCTCATAGGCATCAATTTGTCGCTTTAACACAGGGATCGTCTCCGCAAGCCGCCTTGCGCCATCTCGGCACTGCGGGTGGTGAGCATCCACGCTCATCTTTAGCAGCTGACATTCGTCACTGACAAAGTCCAGAAGCGTCTTGCATGTGTTAATGTGGCGCAGCTTATTGGAGATGTTTCCCTGGACTTCTCCCGTAGTCTGTGACCATAATGTCAATTCGTCCACGCTGAAACGCGAAACCGCCTCGGGTGGATTTGGACCGTAGCCGGTGCTCTTCTCGACGGACCGGATTCGGGCGTATTCTCGCGCGTTGGTCTCCCCATCAAAGGCTTGCAGAGTATACACCGTGGATACAAATGCAAGGAGACACGGGGTGTGGATCATGTTCCTGAACATCTGCAGAACGTCATGGAATCGAGAGAACGGATCGGTCTGTCGGGGGAGGAAGAGTGCGATGGTCGACGTGGATGCTCGTTGCCATTGGGAGGTCCAGACCAGGCCGTACGTTGCAGTGCCGATGAAAGCAGACAGCAGGTTGTTCGGTCTTTTTGAGTAATGGAAGCCATCGTAATCGTGACTAATGAGATACAGAAAGTAGGGATCGACCTGCATTGCGGTCATCAGTCGATGGAAGAGATTCTGGGAAATACATAGGACACCATTCGGTCCGCGAGGGATCTGAATGAGTTTCAGTACTGCGCTGGTCTGTTTGTCGGGCTCCGGCATATTATGAGTTGTAAATGGCACCAGCTCCTCTCCTGTCATCGATCTTTGATCCAAATAGGCGGGGCACTCATGCGAGGCTGCAATGCAGACAGTAACATAAGATTGTCTCTCCTCATGCTGACGAAACTTGTCGGTTGGGCTCCAGAATTTTTCTCTCGCAAGTGTATGTAGGCCCTCCATCCTCGCTACTCGGTCTCAAGAGAGCGGCAGATTCAACACTAAGTTCGCTTTAGAGCTGGAGAGAACGCAAGTACTTACAAGGAATAGATATCTTGCTGTATAGAGCACAGTGTTGGTTCAGCCAGCCACCGTTACTCAGCCACTTGCTTGGACAAGGTATAGACTGGGGTGGGCGGTACAAGTATGGATGCATCGGCTCTCTGCACCCAGTTGGATCACTGAAGGGGCGCTGGCTTACCTGGCAGTCAGGATATCAATCAAGTAGACTTGTTCACCTCCACCCTCCTTCTTTACTCTGTACATGTCCTCTTACAACATCAGGGGCATTCTGCATTTACACTCAGAACCAGCCAGCTCTGGTAGTCAACTTTATCAATGATAGAAAGTATATGCTGTGCAGTATGGAGACGCCACATGTGGTCTTGGTCTTATGCCTTATGTTATTCCAATACCTGATCTATATGTGCATGAAGAACGAGACGTAAAAGACTTTACAAGTAGAATAGCAAAAGATCTATGAAAGAGACGTTTCTCCTCTTGTGGCTGGTCGATCTTTAGGATCTCCTTCAATAGAACGAGTGTAAACAGTCACTACTGTGATAGACCCCGTATCCGATTGTATGGAAGTGCTTAATCCGCAGGAAATTTGACCAAATTGTCAACACAAGTTAAGCAGCGCAAAGAAAATATGCTTGAGCTTTCGAGTGCTCTCCGAGCGAGTTAATCCCTTCGTCACCTCCGAGCTAATCATGCTGCAGTCTCATCGAACCTGACGGACATGCCTGATCGATCGAGTTGCCCGAAAAAGCACCAGTTGATATACCCTCCGTCGCCCATATTAACAAGAGTACCTCTCTTAAAAACATAAACCTCATAGGTAACGGGGCCCTTCCCCTCCTTGTTCCGATAGACGGTCTGAAACTTCTCCACAACGCCCTCAGGCATAAATATCTTCTCGATAGCAGCGTTGATGACGAGTACGTTGTAGCGTTTTCCGTAACGAGCGTAGAAATGCCCAGCTAGTCGGATCACCCAGTCACCGCGAAACAGCCTATCCGCCTCTGCCGACAGGATTGTCTGCAGCCCGGTGTCCAACTCAAACGGCGGTGGCGCGTTGGAGGGACATTGCTTTTCGTCACTCCGGGGATCATTGACATGGCCAGCTGTAGTGATTGCACGGGCTTTCTGCTTCTTCCAAAAAGCGAAAGTAAGGAGTGCGATAATGCTAACCAGGAAAGACGCAAGTCCGTAACCGATGCGGGGTGGCAGCATTGGGAAGATCTGCGAGTTCCTAACAACCTACGTAGGTCAGGACAATGCTGAAGCAGAGTTGGTGATGAGTCCGTTTCTTCCTTCCCCTTGGAGATGGAGGAGATTTAGTCTCCTGAGAATTTCAATCCGCCTTTAGGAGCGGGCTGTGTATTTGAGACGTGCATAGAGGTGCAGACGGGCGGCGGCCTGCTGATAATCGTCCCAATTATAAGCACTTAGCGCCGTAAGCGGGCAGGGGTGAAGGATATGTTCCACCATCCAGCATCGACTTCTACGCGCCGCCAAGCCTGCGGAAGGGGACCATGCTATTGTTGTCGGCGGCGAGGGTCAGTTTTCAGGGCTGTGCTGTCATCAAGAACGTTGCTGTACTTTGCTTTATATTACCTTGATCTCTACAGCTGTTCTCTTGCAGTTGAACATATTTTCAAACGAGCAGCAGTCAGAGAAAAGAGTGATGGACCCCGTAAGCTTGGTCGGATTGGCGGCCAGCCTTTCCACCTTGACGGGCGTCTTTGCTTCAGGGATAGAGAGTCTTTGGGGCCTTGCGCACAAGCTGAAGAATGCTCCGGAAGAATTGAAAAGGATCCGTAGCAGTCTGAACACGTTACAAGACCTCTTCGCCAGGGTGGAGTCGCTCTTATCCGCGGAGGAGGCAAAGCTTCCGCCATCGGATATGAACTGGAAAGACATTGCAGAGCAGATTTTGCGGGATTTGAATGCTTTCGATGCATTTTTGGAGAAGTGTTGCCCTGCGGTGGACGACGAGCAGCGAAAATGGCAGGTCAAGGCACGAGTGAAGAAGTATCTCAACGACGCAGCCATTGCACATTGGGAATCCGTTTTCACTGACCATATAAACAAATCGACACTGTTCCTAATGACCCTTCTTCAGTAAGTATATCGAGGAGCCGCGGGTTCGCCACCAGGTTCGCCAAACTAACTACATCTTCCTGGGCAGTCAGCGCACTTCCCGTATGCATACAGACCTGACACACGGGTTTGAGACACTTTTCGCTTTAGTGAAAGCGGAGCACGATTCACTCCGGGCTGAGATACGCGCAAATGTTACTCCAACACCACGATCTGGTTATAGAACAAGGCACACTTCGCCGACGATCACACTAGCAGCAGAGCCATACCAGGATTTAGACGCAAGGAAGGGTCGATCGAGGTTCAAGGCAACCACCGAAAAGATGATATACATGACATGGGCGTCCTATAAGTTTCCAATAGGCATTCTATCCGTCAAGCGGTCGTCGAAAGTCTTCCTACGGCCATTCGATAACCGGTCGTATGAGGATGATATCACCTTCTCGTTACAGGCGCCAAAGTGGCTAACGTCTCGCGTGATCGAAGTATCATTTATGATTAGGAGCTGCGAGCTGAAAACAACCAGCTTCCACTGGAGTATGTCGTCCACCGTATGGAATGACAATGCAAGCCTGGAGAGATATGCATTTTGTTGCAACATTGTTGGGCTGAAACGTCTGTTCGGAGAGAAAGAAGCACGGCCTACCGACTTTCTTCCATCTGGCAGAGCGCTCATACACGTAAGTAGCTTGCCACAGTGTAACTCCCAGTAGCTGAATGATGTGTGAGCAGCAAGTTGTTTTGGCCTGTATCGCGAGGCAGTCCAATTCCTTGTCTACTTTGCAATTTTTGATCCAGGCCGGAGCTGATGTGAATGCTCGCGCCTCGGATGGACAGTAAGTGTGACGACCATGTTGCTGCTCATGTGCTTTGTTAAAAATCCACAGGACAGCTCTTCTACTCTGCTGTCGGGCCATGTGTCGCTACACCTCAGGTCCGGCTGCGTCGGACATGTTCAATCTTCTATTCCCAGTGGTCCAAATGCTGATCCGTGCTGGTGCCAACCCAGCCGATTGCGGTGGACCCTCCGGTCTTTCAACCTTTTCATACTTGTTCTCTCACAGCAACGGCCTGATACAGTTTCAGCATCTCCTCAAGGACCATGTAGAGGTGTCTACCATTGATGAGCTCTGTCAGCTTGATACCTGGATAGTGGCTACTATGGCACGAGCAGACAAGATTTTCATGGCAAAGCTCAACTCGCAACTGGCTGAATTTCACACCTCGCCGGACCTGTCCACCATTCCGCAGCAGTTTCTATCGCTTGAGCAAGTATCGCTATCGAATCAAGTCCGGGAACTCCAAGCCGCTGAAAAGTCACTCAGAGTGGAATTTATAAGGGCGGTTTGCCGTCAAGGATCAGCGGCGATGCTGGAACCGCTGTTCAAAGCCGGCATTGACGTTCACGAAGCAGACCACTTGGGTCGATATTCGTATTTAGGCGAAGCGGTTACGTACGGAAACCACGAAGCCACCGTTGCCCTTCTGAATGCTCGCGCAGATGTTAACGCTGGTGCAGAATGCCCTCCAGCTCTGGCGCTCTTCTCTCGATGGATAAACCTAGGGACCGATGCCAGGGCAACTGCGCAAATTAGATCTGAAATGCCACTTTTGGAGGAGATCATTCGTAGCCCTACTGTTGATATCTCCTGCACGCCTTCACTCCTAACCAGAACACTCTTCTTACCGGAATCTGTGAAAGTTGACTGTGCCACCATTCTCGCCGATGTTGGATTTGGGATTAGTCTGCGCAGACTGTCGAACGAACCGGGGAACCCATATGCCTCTATAGCGAACCACGCTACCAATCCCAACCGCGATGGAGCGGAATGGCATGAGCTTCAAGCGGCGGTGTTGGTGAACGATGTCGTTGTGCTGGATTTTCTTCTGTCGCGAGGTGCACACATCGAGGACGAGGACGAGGCTGGTTGCACCGCGCTCCTTGCAGCTCTCGAGCTGGGACGCCCTCATATTGTCCGCAAATTGGTTGAGGCTGGGGCCCAGATACGTCGCAAAAGCATGGGTGCTGGACTAAGCGCGATGGACGTAGCAATGAGAAACGTGGCAGCGACACATCCTCGAACGATTAGTTTGCATTTCGACCATCGTCCTCGCTTCACTGCAGAAATGGTTCCAGTCGAGCTGGAAGATGACATGAGAAGCTTTGGGATTATTAGAGAGGCAGCTTCTCGAAAGCAAGTTTTCATGGATACACCAGTTGTTCCAGCAGCAAGAGCCCGTCTCCCAAATGCTAGTGGTAAGGCACTGTGGAGTCAATATATTCTTGCGGAGTTGAAATATCAGCTGTACTGTGTTCGACAGATTGATTGGCAGCAGGCTGGCCTTGTTACGCTGGGACTCATGATCACCATCTTAGCATGGATGTGGTGCGAGCTCACCTCGTTGGCTATGTTATGCTTGGGAAAGAGACGCTTCAAAAGATGACTTGGAAAAGTATTTGCCGGGATTGTCAATGTTGCCCGTACTCAATTGCGAACACTGTAGATTCAGGGGCATCCCGGAGCACCTCGAAGACTCCGAATGCTGTCTTATCCATGCCGACAATCAAATCAGATCGAAGGGTGTATATCCCAATCCCCGTGTATGCGTCGGAATCCACATGCGTGTACACTCTATACAACTAGGTAAACACCGGGCGAATCTTCCCCGTCACTCGATCGGCCAACCGCTCTGCCATCATGACCTTATACACGTGCTTCGCCCACGCACAGCATACCTGTCGAGTATCCTTGGGGTCGATGATCTCCTCCACTCCAAACGCATTCGCCGTGCGCACCGGATTCATCAGTCGGCGATACTCCTCTTCCAGCTCCTGGTAACGCTCAGCCTTCTTGCCAACCTTCTCAGCCTCGCGGAGTTCATGTCGATGGCCCACTTCGATGCCTCCTTCCAACGGAAGAGAGCCCCATTGTCCCGACGGCCAGGCGACTTGCATCACAGGGTCGCGCGCCCCGATCATCAAGCCTCCTGCCACACCGTAGGCGCGGCGCGTGATGACATTAAAGATCGGCATAGTTGTCGCATGGTACGCCTTGCCTAGCTCCACGCCCCAGCGCATGGTTCCTGTGCGTTCTGCCACCGTTCCGATGGCGTATCCGGCTACACGGTCCAAATTAGCAAGCAACAGCCATATGATAGAGACAGCAAACTTACGGACGTCGATGAATTGCAACACCGGCAGGTTCATCACATCGCACAGCTTCAGCAACCGCGTCAGCTTCTGGCTCCCCGCCGCATCCAGCGCGCCACTGTTGACCTCGCAGTTCAGCGAAATAATGCCCACCGGCCGTCCGCCCAGCCGCGCAAGACCACCGATAGCGGTGCGGCCCCAAAGCGGCCCGATCTCAAAGAACGAGTCGCGGTCCACGACGCTGTTGATGATCGTCCATGGGTTGTACATGCGCGTTTGCTTGCGCGGGATGATCGATCGCAGGGCAATGTCCTCACGATCTTCGGGATCGCTGCATGGGATCACGGGGGGTGCCTCGCGGCCGCTGTTGGGCAGATAGCTCAGCACGGTGCGGATCTGCTCATAGCATTCGGCCTCGTTGGCGGCCAGGTTGTCGATTGTACCATTGGTGCAGTGGACCATGGGGCCGCCCAGCGTCTGGAAATCGAGAGATTCCTCAAAAGTCGCGTTTTTCACTACTTCCGGGCCTGCGTTGAATAATGATCCTATATCGGCTGCCATAACACTGAAATGGCACGACACCACCCGCGCAGCGCCCAGTCCGATCTGTCGCGCGTGTTAGTACATGGCTGTTGAAGAAATCAGGTCAATGCGTACCGCAGGCCCGACAACAGCCCCCAGATTTGGGATACCTTCGTTCAGCTGCTCCACCACGTACTTGTACATCGACACGTAGGGCAGATAGCTCCATCCAGCGGTCTTGATGGTGGTTACACTGCCGCCGCCAGAGCTGCCGTCGACGAGCTTGATGACGGGCAGCTTCAACGCCAGTGCCAGTTTCTCCAGGTAGATGGTCTTGCCGGCGGTCGAGCCATCGGCATGGCCGCTGCGCAGAGAGAAATCGTCCGCCGTGAGCAACACGCGACGACCGCGCAGCCGTCCCATGCCCTGGACGTTGTTACTGGGGACGAAGGAAACGGGCTTTTCCCGCATAGGGCCCGTCTTCTCCCACGCCACAGTGCCGGACAGCGAGCCGATCTCCTGGAACGTGCCGCAATCGAGGAGCTCTTCCAGACGCTCGCGCACCCACAGCTTGCCATCGCGCTTCTGACGGATATAGCCGCGTCGGTTGGGATCTGGGGTGGCTGCGATGTTTTGCAGCGTGCGGATCTGGTCCAGCACATCGGAGTAGTCCGCCGGGAGCTTTCCGGACGCTTTCAGATGCGAAGAGACCTGGTTCAGTCGCTTGCGCGCCGAGGAGGAAGACTCAGAGTCGTCAGGCATATTGATAGCAATTCTAATGGTGGGAAAAGTAGGTGATATCATGTCGTGGGGTATATATCTGGTTTTCTCCTCGTGAGGGGGTGATCCATGGAACCTCCGAGGGCCGAGGGTCGTCCTGTATACAAAACGATCAACTCCATGCACTTCTAGCACGCATCCTGGGCAATTACTCACATCTTCTCTGTACAGTTCTCTCAATGGCAACTCCACAGATCCAGCGACTTCTAGTCGCCAACAGGTACCGCACTCCCAACCCCCGACACATCGCCACCCACTAACGAACTCAGGGGCGAGATTGCGGTGCGCATCCTCCAAGCTGCCCGCGAGGTGTCGCCGTCTCTAGAGACATTTGCCCTGTATACAGAGGATGACCGGTCGCACTGCGATCTGGGCCGGCCTCACCATGCCCTGCGCGTCCCCTCAGCCGCCGCGTATCTGGACATCGCGCTGCTGGTTGAGCTCGCCCGACAACACAAGATCGACACGATCCACCCGGGGTATGGATTCTTGAGTGAAAGTGCCGAGTTTGCGAGTCGCATGCAGGAGGCCGGCATCACCGTGATCGGTCCCGGCCCCGCAACGCTCGCACGCACAGGCGATAAACTCCAGGCCAAGCAGCTCGCAATGGAATGCAACGTGCCTGTTCTGCCAGCAATAGAGCGCCCCACGGCTGACGCTACTGAAATCCGTGCCTTTGCGCGGCGTGTCGGGTATCCCGTCATGGTCAAGGCTGTCGATGGCGGCGGCGGACGCGGGATCCGGCTGGTTCGGCGGGACGACGAGCTGGAAAACGCCGTGCGTGGAGCCACGGGCGAGTCGCCCTCGCAGACTGTGTTTGTGGAAAAGGCCGCCGTGGATGGGTACCATCACATTGAGGTGCAAGTGGTGGGTGATGGGACGGACGTGCGCCATCTCTGGGAAAGAGATTGTAGCGTCCAACGGCGGTTCCAGAAGGTCGTCGAGATCGCGCCGTCGCTCATGCAGAACCGTCCACTTATCCAGCAGGTGGTTGATGCCGCGTTGCGCATGGCGAGGGCCATCAACTATCGCTCCCTGGGCACGGTCGAGTTCCTGGTGCATGAGCAGCAGAAGGAGTTCTACTTCTTGGAGATCAACCCGCGTCTGCAGGTTGAGCACACCATCACGGAGAATGTGACTGGATTTGACCTTGTCCAGACGCAGCTCCGTCTTGCCCAGGGCCAGACGCTGGCTCAGGTTGGTCTGGGAACTAACCCTCCCACCCCCATGAACACACACTCGATTCAACTTCGACTGTGCTCTGAGGACCCGCGACGGAATTTTTCGCTGAGCCTGGGGAAGGTCACCGAGTTCAGCGTCCCTGGCGGCCATGGTGTCCGCGTAGACACCCATGTCGACATGTCTGGTGCCGTTCCAGTCGTGGTGGGCGCGAACTTTGACAACCTGCTGGCCAAGATCATCGTCACCGCATCTAGCTGGGAGGCTGTCGTCTTCAAGGCGCGCCGCATGCTGGCCGATACGAGGATTGCAGGCGTCCAGACCAACCTGGGTCTGCTGCGCGGCATCGTCGTACAAGATGACTTCCTGAGCGGACGCATCGACACCCAGTGGCTAGAGGCCTATCTCCAGGTGTCGCTCGACCAGGGCGAGAAGATTTCGCAGTCTGTTCGCCGCGACCGGTCGACGCAGCCGTCGCGCACGTCGGGCATTCCCAGTATGCCGGTGTCGAGCTTGTTGTTCCGCGGCGGCGACGCATGGTCCATCAAGCTGGAGCCTCTCGCAGGCTCGGGTCAATCCCCCCAGCAGCATCATTTCCAGCTGAAACGCGTGCTACAGAACGACTTTCCCTCGTCGCTGGCGGCGGAGATCGAATACACTACGCCCACGTCGGCCACAGCGTACAAGTTACACTTGGCCACTACGTCTACCGCGGCGAACGCCCTGGTCTCATCATCTCACCGTCGCGGCGACCCCAATAACCCCCGTCACATCGTACTCCCCCTCTCTGGAAAGTTGATCGAAGTGCTTGTTGGACCTGGGGAGGTCGTGGCAGAGAACCAGGTGCTGGCGTTTGTCAAGCAGATGAAGATGGAGTTGGAAGTGCGTAGTCCACGCGCAGGACGCGCCGGTTGGGTGTATGAGATGGAGGACGAAGAAGAGGATGTTGCAGAAGGCATGCTCCTGGTGGAGCTAGAGGAGGGCCTCCGGGGGAAGTTATAAGGATAGTTAGATGGAATAGAGTAGATCATGCAGAGCACACGCAAGGGATGAAAATCTGCAGGTCGACGTGGCATGCTCAGGCGGTGAATATATATCATCAACGTTGACTTTCCAAAGACGAGACCCCGGTAAACTTGTGTGCTCTTTTCTATTCCCTATTCACGGTCCTTGTCTTCACAACATGCGCACCATCAACACCGTCATATTCGACATGGGCGAGGTCCTCTTCACCTGGAAGCCGACCATCGACACGCGTGTGACATTCGATAATCTGCGAACTATCACCCACTGCGAGACATGGGAGCAATTCGAGCGCGGAAAAATCGCCCCAGACGATTGCTATCAGCAATTAGGAGCCAAGATAGGTTTCCCCGGTTCAGAGATCGCCGCGATCTTTCGCCAGACCACGAGCTGTCTCAAGCCCGATCCCACAATGACGGCCCTACTCCAGGAGCTGAAGTCGCAGAACGTGGCCATCTACATGATGACGAACATCCCTGTCCCGGACTACCACCAGTTGCGGGCGATGGAGTACGAGTGGGACCTGTTCGACGGCATTTTTGCGTCCTCATTAGAGGGAATGCGAAAGCCGGACGTCGAGTTCTACGAGCACGTTTCGAAGCAGATTGGCGCGTCGCCGGCGGAGACTGTCTTTGTGGATGACAAGTTGGAGAACGTTGCAGCTGCGCGGAGCGTTGGGATGATAGGACTGCATTTTACTGATGCGCTGGCGGCTTGCGCTAAGTTGCGGGACATAACTGCTGGACCGTCGCTGTGCAATGATACATTGCACTCTTCTTCTGCAGTTGAATCTAGCATCGAGTAGACATAGAGACAGCTGGAGCTCCTGCACTGTGCATTGTCACGCTGGATCGGATGAATTTATGGTCACATAGCAGTCAAGCACACCAGGAAGAATCGGTAGACACAAAATGGAGAGTCAAGGAGCCATATCAACGTGCTGTCATTCTTCACTGTAGGATTGTTGTAGTTAATGAGAATATGTACCGCGCAGAGCCATTGACTTTGAGAATTTCAATGTATTAGTAGCAGTTATATACGTGCAATAAAACAAGTACGTGTCTAGTATGACTCTACTCTATCCCTGTCATAGAGGACGTTAAAGCCTTCTGCGCAGGCTCCAACCTCCGCAGATAACCCTGACGCCAACCCAGCATGCAAAGCCTGCGGTGAGTCCCGACCCAGCAAGTATAATAAGTGTGCTGTATGTTCCGTCCCGAAGTTGAAGTAAGACACCACCCAGGGGTACACCGATCAAAGACCTATATATAGCCATTAGCATAAGACAGTACAGTCATATCCACAAGATTCTCCTCGTACCCAATACTAGAGAATGCATATACCGTTCCGTATACTTTGCCATAGCTCTCTGTGGAACAGAGTCGAGACAGGCAGACAGGGACCAGGCTTATTCCAGACCCATTGGCGACGCCAAAAACTATAACGAACAGCCATAATACAGGCGTGTTGGCTTCAGCGGGGAGCCAAATGGCGAATATTGAAACAGCGCCCAAGCCAAGGATGACAACCTGTGTGTTGAACCATCCCACATAGTCCCCAATAAACCCAGCGGCGCAGCGCCCGATCAGCGAGCCGATGTTCATGACAGTGACAAGGTAACAAGATGACGATTGCGACATTCCATAGTAGACTGCGTATGACGTAATATAAGTCATTGGGATGAACATTCCAATCTCAACGAGTAGAAGCCCCATGGCAATCAATCCCTCTTGGGGTTGGAGGAGGAGTCGTGGGTTTGGAAGACTATCCCAGCGGCTGGCTGGGGCGGAGGTCACTCGAGTCTCCATGAATATTATAGCGGCAAGCTCGAACGGGAGGAGGAGGCATCCTATTGTAATCGCAGTCCATCGAAATCCAATTTCCTCCAGCAACTTGCTGATGATCAAGGGGAGGACAATCCCGCTGACACTGCCTCCGCAAATAGCTACACCTGTTGCCAAGCCACGTCTGTGAAGGAACCAGTGTTGAACAGTCCCAATGGCACATGTTGATAATGCGCAGGCACCAAGACCACCTATGACGCCGATGCAGAGGAAGAAGTGACAGTATCGTTGACAAAAGCCCAGCAGAATATATTGAGTCAAGAGAAGGACGGTTCCCGCAAGCGAAAGAGGACGGGCGCCGTAGGTGTCGAACAGAGGACCTAGAACCAGACTTGCGGCATAGGAAAGGAAATTGTAGAATCCGAAAATCCATCCTATTTTACCTTCGCTCTCTAAACTCAGCTGATGCGTTGAAATCCAGGACTGATACACCCCGATCGAATTGAGAAACGACAGAGCGCAGAAGAAGGCGCAAAAGCTGCCCAAAACGACAAGCCACGCTTTGAGTCCGCCGTCTGGGTATGAAGTGCATTTTGATACGACATCTCCCGCGCAGTCTGCCTTTGAGTCCGATGTTGGCGTCGAAGACGATAAACTTTCGTCGCTAGGACGTTTCTCTATGGCTCGTACCCGCGCCCCAGGAGATTTGTCCTGGGGCTTGAGACCTAGGCTCATCGTTCAAATCTGGTAGAGTAGGTGACAAGGTCAATATAATGCTCGGGAAGGAATTAGTTGACGATGGCATGGAAAGAATGATGCAATTGGAGCCCTTCCTGGCGCAGACTTCAAAACTTGTAAGGGGCTGGCTGGAATACCGAGGGATGAATCAGGTCATAGTTAGTCTGGGAGATCAATTCGGCAAACGTTCGTACGGAGATTGTGATGAACCGTAGAGCAGATAATCAGTGGAGACATAGTTCTTCTTCTCCATAGATCCTGTACGCCCAGGTCTGGATGAGGTGTTATGTTGGTGGGCTTTCCATAACCTAATCATAGAAAGTCAGCGCAAGATACATCATGTAGAGTAGCCGAGGTCATATGGGCTATTTTAGTCACAACGTCATCAAGTGACTTTGTTCTTCCAGTGGAATGACATCTCTTTGTAGGGATCTGGCTAGTTTCGTAGGATGTTGCCAGGGATCATGTCACTGAAGACGTCCTGGCTTCCTTTTCGCTTTAACCAACAATTCTCAGACAAATTACTTACAGGCAGTTGTAACGAGATGCACAAGTAGGTAAGTGGTCGCTAGCCCTTCACAAACCTGAGATAGGATATGGAACCCGCAGCCCTACTTTTGTGAGGATCGGATTGCGCACGATTTCTTAAAGGGGCAGATTTGGGCGTCTCTCATGGCCTTCTGAAACTTCTATAGCATTTCATACTGCAGCCAGCCACTAGTCTGTGGATTCAAGGTTCCCAGACGCTGGGTCCGACAGCCCCGAGATCTGCCAGTACGTAGCTGGCTGATGCTCCCTATGGATGCAAGGGCATCCTCAGGAAAGAGATCGACGCTCGAGAGGGGATGTTGCCGCCGTGCGCTCCGCCGAATTCCAGCAGGGCGGATCTTTCAATCGGCAAACATTTCAGTCCATGCTAGGAGTATGTCAAATACTTTGTCAAATTAGAGGAGCTATGAACGATGATCAGCACAGGGGTACAAGGGCGGAAGATTGCGCAACACGTTGTAGGGAGATGTAAACGAAAGGGATTCCGACAACCTAGCACTTACTTGTTGCTCTCCATTGAGTCATGATGAATTCTTCCCATATCGATAATGGAAATGAGATGTATCGAAGCCGGAGTAGTGGTAGGAGTCGAAAAGTTGATGAATTACCGCATTGGGAGTAGTTAGATCGTAGTGGGTGAGTCAGCCATTACGGCCCATTCCCAAAGGAGAGCAGATGACCTCATCAACTGATGGCAGCTGAGGTGGAAGAGCAACATCGACGATTCTGAATTACACCCTCATTCAGCATCATGCCGTCGAAAATGGCCGATGACATTCTTCTCTACCTCCTTACTTTCAACTGCGCCCGGAATCTCGTCGACATCGACCCGTTTGGCGACCATTTCTTCGATGCCTTGCCCCTCACCGACACTTCCACCTCACAGAGCTCCCCAGATCTCATTGCGATCAGTCTTCAAGAAGTCGCTCCTATCGCCTATGCATTCCTAGGAGGGTCGTTCCTTACGCCGTATCTCGCTCGATGGAACCAGGTGGTAGACCAGGCAGTGGCTCGCCGTTGGAAGGATGTCCACTATGTCAACTTGCTGACCGAGAATGTCGGCATGACAGCGCTGATGGTGTTTGCTCGGTCTGATGTCGCAGAGCACGTCTCACCCACAGCCTCCGCCTGCGTCGGGTTGGGTTTGCAGCAGATGGGCAATAAAGGCGCCGTTGGGGCTCGATTGACTTATACCTCACCAGGTCCGGACGGAGTCTCGACCGATCTCACCCTAGTGGCAGCCCACCTTGCCCCGATGGAGGATGCCGTACACCAACGAAATGATGACTGGCGTGCTATCGTCGAACGTCTAGTGTTTGAACGCCCAGGCACAGCCCGTCCGACCCATGAGACCGGAGAGACCGCCGAGGAATCGGAACGGACTGCCCTTCTACACGAGTCTACGTCGCACGCTCCAGAGGACCTCCGTGGCATTCTCATCCCTACAAGCTACCTTTTCCTCGCGGGCGACCTCAACTACCGCACCTCTGACGCGTCACCGAGTAAGCAGGACCCCGCCCGATTCCCCCAGGCGCATGCAGACCCTACCAGCGCCCTACATTACTCCCACCTCCTGAAGGAGGATCAGCTCATCCGGGAGATGCAACAATCCCGGACGTTCCACGGCCTGTCGGAGGCCCCCATCACGTTTCCGCCGACGTACAAATACACTAGTGCGGCGCGCCAGGCAGCAGACAATATCACCCTCGACGAAGGGACGCAGGAATGGCGATGGACGAGTACCCGCTGGCCCAGTTGGTGCGATCGTGTGTTATATCTGGAATCCCCACCCGGCCTGGACCGGGATGCTCGAGTCACGCCGCTAGCGTACAAGGCGCTCCCGTTGTTTCCGACCTCAGACCATCGCGCCGTCGGGTTTTCTGCCTTGGTGCCCGTCCGCCCAGCGTCGCAGGGGGTTGCGACCCGCGCGGTGGCTCCGTTTCCGATCGATTCAGATTGGCGGCGTAAGCGAGATGCGGCTCGGACGAAGGAGTTGGTGGTGGGGGGGTTGGCGTACTTGGGATGGACCTGGGAAGGCAACGGCGTGTTGGTCGCGTCGATTGTCGGCGTTTTGGGGGCCTGGCTCGTGCTTCGATCACTGTTGAATGGTTGAATCGTGGGATCGATCCAACTCCAGACCGGGATCTCGGGTCGAAACGTCTTATCCCATGTCGATCATTACGATCGACGGCCCAAGAATATCCATGAACTATATACATGCAGACCGCTAGGTTTCATGCTCAAACGTTCTCGGTTGGGCAGCTTGACTCTCAGCCGCTTCTCCATCGACTATTTCGCCTGTCGCCCGCCTAGCCTCATGTCGCAGTGAGATGGTTGCAACCAACATCGGAAAACACGGATCGTCCGCTTCCCATGCGACATACAAAGTGATGGTTCTGAAAGCCTAATCCGAGGTCAGCTGGACGCGACATGGATCTAGAACGGTCTGGAGACTACGGCAATGGGAAGCGGGAGGATGCGATGTCGATCCATCCTCAGCGGCTCAACGCAGACAAGCAGGATTTCTCTCTTCCCGTGGCACCGATGCCTGAAGCCGATGACATGGGGTGCGAGTCTCGGGAGGCCACACGATATAGCCGGCTCTCAAAGGCCTTGATAAATGGAATTCCTGTTTTTCCCCTTGTCAAGATGTCTGGTCTGACGAGAAGGCCGATATTTCGAACGGGCCGGTGCCTGAGCTATGAGCGGGTTGTGACGTCTGTCGGAATGTTCCGGCGGTTGACGGCGCATCTGGACCGCTGCATGCAATCTGGTGATTTGGTTTGGCCCTAAATTACTTGGATGATGGGGCATCAGACTCGAACTGTGGAAATTTTTCCACTCTCCCTCCCCTTGACTCGTATTGTGATTGCTATTTTTTCCCCTGTAGAGCTACTTCCCGCTAGGGGTCCCGCACTGGACTGTTGGTGAAACGTGGAAGCCGATCGATTCCCACCGGTAGAGGGTCCGGTCATCCAGTGTTTGAAGCCAGGGCTCTTCCAGAGGAACTCCTTCTCTTGTTGGTAAATATCGCGATTCACATGCCGACAGGATGAATTGTCCGACCTGTCATACGGTCGGTAGTAGTCTATCTGATTCCTTCCTTCGATATACTTCGAGCACCAGACGAGCGAGCGGTCCTCCGCATCATCTAAAGCACTGTCCCGCCGACCAATCGGGCAGATGGGGGATTCCCTCGCGACGTTCTTCGACTGGTCTGTCTGTCTGTCTGGTTCTCGTCCTTGTTTTTCTTCCTAAAGTCCAGGATGTTAGGGTAACGGGCAGGCACATGACCGGGCCCAGTGACCTCTGTCAACAAACGAACGGGGATTCAAGCCATGCATGCACCATGACGCCGGAGGGACCAGCCACTAGAAGCTAATCTCCCCCTCAACCGTCCGTCTGACGTGATGATGCGATGTCAATGCCGAATGCACCGGGTGATGACACCCATGATTCTGGATTCATCTCGCTGGTCTCGAGGATGGATCCTGGCGGATGCTCGCCGACGGGGATGCCCCCACTCCAGGTCGCCAACCTGACAATAATGCGGATGCCCAGTCCGCCTGCGAATCCCGTGACTCCATTGGTTCTGGCTGGACATGAAGGGAGAACGGGGGGCCCAGGAGAACATCGCTGTTCAGCTCGGCCGCCGGCTCGGGTGTTCCTTAGTTGTCTGATAGTGTTGGTTGAGAATACGATCGTCTCCCGTGGATCGCCTTCCGCGAAGGGAAAGCCGGTCTCTCCATGATCCGATGTCTCCTCCCAGCGTTATTGGCGTAGGCCAAACAAAGAGATGCGGATGATGGGCATGACCGAGGACGGAGTAGGTAGTGCAGGCACCCTGTAAGTGGCTCCGATATCCGCCTTTTCCGATGCACGAGGCATACACCATTTATCTACCCCTCCTGGGAGATGGAGGCTTGGACATTATTACCCTCATTATTGTACGTACATGTTTTGGGGGTTCATACGGAGTACGATTCCACCCTACGGAGTTAGTAGGTAGGCCTGTGGGAGAGTTGTGGTGGCGATGAGGAGATCTGACTCATCAGCGAACGGCCGCAAACTTTGATTTGTTCCAGAAAGCGTCGAGGAACGGTCTGTTGCGTTGACCCTCATCTATACGAAACCGTTCGAAATGGACACCGGCGATTGGGACCAGTGGGGGTCCGTTCGACTGTGCCTGTTCGCCTAAGTAGCCTTATTATTCGTATTGTCTGTTGGCTGATTATTGAGATTATGTATTACGGAGCACATTTAAATTATTATCATCAAGCTGTGACATGGGTTATCTTTTAGGATTTCCCTCTATAGACTCGGGTATCAACAGGGAGTATAACGATCGCGGTGGGCTTTAGAGGCCTCCCTGCCTACCAGATACCCAAGTAGTACTAAGGAGTCCGGGGATCCCGACCGGGATTCGCTAGTCGGTACGACCGGTTTTCCTGGTCTTTTTCTGGTCTTTTTCTGGTCTTTTTCTGGTCTGTTCTGGAGGATTGGCGGGACAAGTCCACAGCACTAAGAATATCCGGCATGACAAAGAGTTCTGACAATGGGGATGGACGTTGGATTATTCTGATGGCAGTGCAGAGTACAAACTCAATGGTGTTGGTTTTGATTTCATATAGATTATCCTGTTTTTATCATATTGAAGATAAATTGTACTGTTTTATTATTATTATCATGGTGAGAGAAATAAGAAGGAAAAAAAAAAAAAAAAAAAAAAGAGGGTCTGGACTGCTGGAGCCCTAAATCGATCCCCAATCCGATTCGCGGCACGCTGATTGGACTTTTCTAGAATCCAGCCGTAATCAAATAAAAAAATTCCAGGATAATATTAAGGGAAATAATAAAATGAATCGAATATGCCTAAAGGAGAAAATTAAAAAATAATCACCATTATTCTGAATAAAGAATTATAAAACCGTCGCATCACCCGATGATATAAACCCAAGGTTCTCCAACTTCTACAACTTCCACCACCACCTCCCGTTACTTTCTTCCTGACCTCCTGTCGGCCTTTCACTCCATTCCACGATCACCCTTCTCTCCTTTTCGGTGGCGCAGTCCACGCTAGTGCTTAGTGCCACTCACTGCAGAACAACGGCCCCGATCTTGACGTAATTGAGTGTGGCTTGGGCCTGTCGGGGACAATCGATTACTGCCTGGATTCCTTCGATCATCGCCAATTCCTCGCCTGTCTCAGTCTCAGCCGTGACTTCGGTCGCCGTTTCGGCTTGGGCCTCTCTTCCCCTTTTTGGGCCCGTCGCCAAATTCCGTCCCTGTTTCAGCCCTGTGCGCAGGAGAAGGGCTGAAAAAATTCCCCCATTTGCCAAAGAACAAAAAGGTTGCTCCCTGGAAGGAACTATCCGTTCATCCGTCGTCTTCGTCTCTTTGTGATCCAACCTCGTCTGTCTGCGGATTCGACCGTCGATTCTCTCCTCGTCCCAGTCTCGTTGCGACAATCTCATCCATCCGTTCATCATGTTCTCTTGCGCTAATTATCCTCGCGGCTGTCGCGGCCGCGCGAATATCCAGGGAGGCAAATGCTCCGACTGCGTGGTAGGTTTACTTCTAGTTCTGTCTTCACTATCCCAGTCGCACTAATCGCTAGCTTAGCAATTGAACCTCCGTCGTCCTCGCGCAGCGTCTCCCTTTGCGCAACCACGCGACTACCGACGAGAACTGCCCTCGGAGATCCTAAATAATTCACCATACAAGACTGTCGTGCCTCGAGAACTGCTGTAAAGCTCGCCACCCGTTCAAGGGGAATGAGTCAGTCGTGACGGTCCTGCTGGTTGGGACCACGACTCTCGGTTCTCGTGCGTTCGGACGATTTGAACGCCCATTTCGATGCGATGCATGGCTAGGAGTTTGATCAACCCTATCGGGTTCTTTCCTTATCACTGTTATACCCAATCTTCCTACTTCCCCACCTCCCTCACTCTCCGGTTCCTTTGCCTTTTAAGGCGGCTTTGTCGGTTCCGGGGGTTGTCATCGTTTACTTTCCTTTGTGTGTACCTGTGCATCATATACTGGGAGGCTCAGCATGTCCAATTTCTCGTTTCTAATGATTGGTTTCCCGGGTGGGTGATGGCTGGGCTGGACTTGACCTCGGGATGGCACAACAACCAACAACAAACCGACGTGCGGGGAGGTCATACCAATAGAGCGTCATCATGAATCTGCTGCGGGATGGCGGGAAAGGCGCTGGCGGACATCTGTCTCTCGTTTGGTTTGGTTGGGGATTCTGTCGATTGTTGTGTGTGCGAGCCGGTTGTTATCATACCCATTTCTTCAACCGAGTGTCTATCTATTGTTAATTTGATTATTCCTGCCTTCATGCCTGTCAAAGTATCTGTCACGTGAATTATGTAGACTGCGTAGATGGCAGCTCTTCTTCACCCCGTCCCTCTCTTGGAGTTCTGCAGAATCTCTTCACACACCCATTGCGCCGTCCTCGTATGCAGACTCCAGTACCGCTCATCTTCCCCACAAATCCGTCCGTTCCCCCCTACTCTTCTTCCCAGCGTTTCAAAGACCACCACCTGGTCTCGCATATACTCATCCACGCAAGGCCGATGACCAGCGCCGTCCAAAGAAGACCCTTGCAAGCGTGCATCATACAATTCCCGGAGAAATCCCGCCACGCAATCCTTCGCTAGCTCTCGAGCTGCCACAACCGTTTCCCGGGACGCGTGGCGGTCCTGGCCCCCGGTCTGCCGCCGGCGCCGTTCGCCCTTAGCGCCTCCATACAGAGCGTCATGTCCGATCGTGAACCCGGTCGAGGTGTGCGCCACAATTAATACATACAAGTGCGAAAAATGACGAGTACCCTCGGTGGTGTGGATCCGCACAGGCACGCTGTCGCCCTTCACACCGTCGTCCCCTGAGGAGCTCTGCGCATGAAACACCCACGGCGGCAGGGTCTTCATCCCCTTCTGTAGCCCTACAAGGACCTCTTTCTCAACACAGTTGCGGATTGTAGCAGTGGGTTCACCTGAACGATCAATTTCCCAGTCCTGGTCAGAGATGTGCTGATGACGCCCTCCACGGCTGGCCGTCTTATTCCCTGTCCGTCCCAAAACCGGGTCATCCGGTGCAAGGACCGTAATATCGATCTGGGTAACCGATCCCCGCCGATGTTTCCCCAGGTCAATGGACGGCAGGGGGGAAATTGGGCTATCGTCGCTGTCTTCGCGGCGACGCAATGGATCCATTCGTATCGTCACCTTTCCTAGATTAATCGGCCCCGTCGCCCACCCACGACGCTCCAGACAGACCTCGAGGGAGGGCAACCCGATCCGTGCCAGGTTAGGGACTAGCACCTGCGCCACGTAATCGAATGATGGCGAAAATGACACGTTGGTTCCACCGGTGACTGTGAGCGTGATTGGATGCGGAGTCGTCGGCGACCTCGTCCCAGCATGTAAGAGATAAGGATATAGGGCTTGGAAGACGAGAAACACAGATCCTGCCGTGGCCTGTTCGATGTGGATATCAGACCTGACCGCGGCGCTGCGGTCCTGCAGTGATGGAGGACTGAAGGTCAGCGTTGACGATCCCAACTCCACCCCCGACACGGTTGCGCCGCTGAGTTCGGCGAGAAACTTGATCGCGGCAATGTGCGAGCCTTTCAGGCCCTTTTTGCCCGGTCGATTTCCTCGAACATGGTTGATCCGGATAGCTTGGCCGGTGAGAGCGGCGAGCGCGACAGCGATGCGAACGAGCTGTCCCCCGCCTTCGAGAGTTCGCCCGTCCAACTCCAGAGGTCTCGTAGGCACTGTTTCCTGGCTCTGGGGTGGCTCTCGAGCCATATCGCCATAAAATGTGGGTAATTTGAATATTGTTGGTAAATCGGCCTCACTGTTCGGTGCAGTGGAATCTGGAGTTTGGCTTTTTGATGCTCAATTGAGGTCAACTTCTACGCATATTCTCTTTATATACACACTCATCATGTGCACTCTCATTCCGGTGACTGACTCAAAATTTGGCCATGGAGACATCATGGAGGCGCAGTCATGACTCACCCGTCCCACCTGCAGCCACAATGACTCGTATCATAGCAGGTCCAACACCGTGACTTCCTCTCGACATCAACTTATCGATGGAGCAACAACAACAACTGCTGTCGCGCTCTTTCCCCTTGTTGCTCACGATGGCGACATCAAAAGGGAAACCGTCCTTGAGGCGGCTTCGAGCCTCACCATCGCATCTATCCAGCAGCGCATCTTCATTCTCTATCGGATCCACAGGTCTATCCCAGTGTATTCACAGTTCACAGAATGAGTTCACCAGCTCCATACAGTGGGAAAGGATATCTGCGCAGGAGCATGTCAACGCGCACCATCCGAAGAGGATCTCGCACTCCTCGGTCCTCCTTATGCTCCGAACCTTTTGACGTGGACGATGCAAAACACCAAGCTACCGTCGCAGCGTCTTTGGCCATGCGACGTTCCGCCGAGCGGTCTTCCACGGATTCCAGACGCTCTTATGATTCTTTGGGCGGTCCCAGCAGCATGGCCGTTCCGAAACGGTACCATCGCTCAAACTATACCCAGGATCGAGGCGACTATACCCCTGCTCGCAAGTCTATGGCACGCGAGGTCGAACTCCAGGACAATGATCAGATCTCATTTGCGACTCTGCCCTCGATCAGTGAGTTCGGCGGTCTTGATGGCCGCAACGCGTCGCTCCCTTCGTCGTATCGCCGGCTTCGTAGGTCCCGGTCCATGTTCGCACCCAGGCAACGGCTTTCTCATATTTCCTACGGCAACTCCCATCCAGAAGATGGGGACCAAGCCCTTGGATCTCCCCTTTCTCGCGGAACTTTGAGACGGTCGATGTCTTTTCTCAGAGGAGGCGCTAGGTCTTCGCATCCGATTCGACATGCGAGAAGCCACGAGGCTGCAATCCAGTTAGCTCGATCTGAGTTCAAAAAGAACAGCTTTGCCAATGACGCTCGGAGTCGACATTCGTCTCTATTCACACTTAAACCAAGGAGAGACTACAGGCCGTTTAGAAAAACGTTCCGTTCCACCAGCACCTCCGGCGTCGATCCATATGATACACCCTCGTCGGCTGAGCGCTATCGGAGCACTCCAGCCTTTGGGAGGGCCCGGTCGTTCTCTTCGTCTATCAAGAGAGGTATCAAACGTGTCCTGGGATGGAACCATTCTAAGCCGTCCTGTGACCCAGCACAACTACAAACATCTCCATGCCAGTCATTTGATCAGGAAAACCGCTCACCGCGTAGCATACATTACCATCATGGCACTGAGATTGGAAGTGATGAAGAAGCAAACCAAGTTCGACCTAGGTCAAGCTTTGAAAGCCTGGCAACATCCTCTTCTCGTGTCACGAGCTGGGCGGACTCGACTGTTGCGAACACCATCACTACGCGCCGACCTGGAGAGCAGAGTCACTTATCCATCATCCATGAGAGAGCCACTTCAGGTCAGGATCTTTCTCAACCTGCATCGGCTGACTATCTCCAACGGAAACTGCCCTCCACACCCAGTCCATCGAAACACTCTCCTCCCATTGACAGTCAACGCTTGTATACTGCCTTGATGAGAAAGATCGGCAACCCCAGTGTGAGGAGCTTAGAAGAAGAAATTGTGTTCGGTCGTGTCAAGGAACATCGTGCGATTCCTACGCGCACGTCGTCTGTGTATCCGCGCAGTAGCAGACAGACTATCCGTCCCGTTCCCAGCGACGAATCAATTATTTCCCGGGGATCTTTTACAACCGCCCGCGCCAACATTGTAACCCCACAAGCTTCACACGCTGTGTTTGAGCAGAAGATGGCTGAGGACGACACAGGTAGCGTCATCTTCGCTACGCCAGAAGGTCTCCGAGCATCACCAGACACCTCTAGCGTCTATTCGAGGTCCATTAGCGGGAATGCGCCAGCGTCAGAAGAACAGACCGCCGATATAGAGGTTCCTGTTTCAGAAGACGAACCTGGTGTAGCAACAATCTTTGAGATTCAGAGGACGACGTACTGTTCGCCCAATCGAACATCTCGATCTCCAGCAGATATGCCAATCCGTCCGAGTGTAGACTGGCAACAGTGGATGAACACTCAGATGCAACGGTTCGACAAAGGTGTTCTGGTAAGAGACCATTACAGAGAGGAAGCCCAAATCCACGGGGAAGAAACCGACCTCGCCCATGATTGTCAGGACTTTAGCGCGTCTCGCATCAAGGACCAAGACCGCTCCACCCCTGCACCTGTTGACGATGAGTCCCTTTTCAGAATGCCTACCAACAATAACTTCTCCCGACCTTTCAGTCGGTCTTCTAGCGTTCGCACAGTCGTCGTTTCCCAGAAGGAGCCCGAAAAGAAAGCGGCAGCTCCCTATTCAACTTTGACATCTCCAAACTACGCTGGGCCGAATGCCTTCTGTGTCAGCCGTACGCGTCCCCGAAGCAATGCTATCAGCTTGTCTCCAATCCATCCCAAACCAGGTCACCGCTTCGCTCCTCCCGAGTCACCAACCCCGAAGCGAGGCCCGGCAGCCGTGCATCCGCGACTCACCGTGAAGTTGCGATATGGCAATCAGACTCCCGGACTGTCTCCAGACGGCCGAGCCCTTTCCCTTCGTTCGGCCCGGAGCTACCGCGATATCACTAGACGGACGAACGAGAACGTCAAGACCGAGGATCGGCCGGGGGATTACAAGGATCTCTACACGCAATCTCAGCAGAACAACTCGCCGATATCCAGTAAACGTATGGTGGAATTGTTCCTGGATAGTAGACGTCGACAGATGGGAACTGAAGTTTCCGATGGCAGTGTTACAGAAGATGCTTTCGTTTGAACCCATGCAAGACATGGATGACTGGCATATCTTTATCTTTTCATGGCCGCATTTTTGACGACCCTTTCGACCCTGTACTCTCACCCCAGCTGTCATTATTCTGGTTACACCTGGTAGTATTTTGCATTATATGCAGCCTTATTAGCTGATATGGCATGTCACCGACGGAAAACTGTATGCAAAACAAAAGACGTGTATGTATTATTAACAATAGTGCTGTAGCTATAATTCATACCCTCGTGAACTATTTGATAGACAAACGCTTCATCAGGACAATGCCATCGCTGGGAGTGTATGCTACCGTTCACTCCACATAATTGGCCGGAAAACTCCCCTTGACACCATGCAGCTCACCCTCCCACCATTCGTCAGTACTCTCTGTCTTTTTCAGAACCCGAATGCGATCTCCCTCTCGGAAGGCGAGGTCGCCTGGGCTCTCCCCACCGAAATCGTACAGAGCTGTGACGAAAAGCGCATTGGAGGACCCTGCGCGGGGCGGGGGCGGAGGTGGGGGCTTCTTCTTCCCAGCGACGGCGGCGAGCACACTATGACCCGGGGAAACCGATCCAGAGCCGCTGGACGGGTGACTCGGACTGCGACTGAAGTAATCTGGTCTCGATGCTCCGGCCGCAGGCGTGTAGGAGTCGTTCGGCGATGGGGGAGTGGCGTATGCGCTGGGCACGGTGAGATTCGACGCGGCAGATGAGGCCAGACCCGTTGGACGTGGCTTCGTCTCATACACCGGGGACGGTTTCATATCGAGGGGTGGCGACGGCTGAGAGGCCTTTCTGGCGGCAGGGGCAGAGGCTTGCTGGGGTTGGGTGGAGCTCTGGCCGCTAGGGCGACGATGAAAGTTCAGTCCATTGGGCAAGTTTGGTAGGCGGCCGTTGGTGATGCCGCCAGTGCGGTGCTCGTCTGTACCATGGCCCATGCGCACGGTTTTGCCGTTGGCGAGACAGCCGAAGCTTTCGATTTCTTGCTGGACCGACAAGAAATCCTGCTCCCATTGCTCGACGATTTGCTCCATGGGCGGGGAGGGCGAGGGGAACCGTTCCTGCTCCGAGTAGTTGAGGATGACAGTATAGTAATGCCCGAGCATGGTGTTCTGGATCTCGATCTGGGCCGCGAGCAGCCGGGGGAGTAAGGAGAACACGGCGGCGATCAAGGGCGGCAGGGTCTGTCGCAGGTGCTCGTCTGCAGCTTGGTATTCCTGTAACGGTCAGTCTCCGTAGAGTCGGATCGCATAGGGTGTTGCCACGCCATACCTCAGTCGCTTTGGCCAGGTCACCCTCAGCCTTGCTGAGAGCTACATTGTCCCTGTCAGAGCGTTTAGTCTTCTTGGCATAACTGTCTACACGCCCTTGATAGCGCTCGTAGTCCAGCTAAAGGCGGAAGCGAAGCATCAGCATTGTCGTTTCAATTGATGATGGGCGGGCGGGCAGCGACCAACCTTGCGATCGTCTCGCTTCTTGATGGTTTTCTTTAGCGGAGACATGAACTCTTTGGCTTGGGACGCAGGCTGGATCATGCGCTGGTCAACTGCGGCCAGCTCCTCCATGAGGTCTTTGCGCAATTCTTCGTATTCATCATGGAGCTTGTTTGTGCGGACGAGGGTGGCTTCAGGGGTCTCGACCGGGGTATGCGAAGTCGCCGTATCTGCAGAGCCGACTATTGGAGCATAGAGCCCTTCGAACTCGCTGAGCATTCGGCTTTGATGAGAGAGGAGCGATGACCAGGCATCGCGCCAGGCACTTGTTGATTCGATGATCTGACGATGGAGGGGTCAATTAACGGTAAAACCAAAACAAACGGAAATTGGACGTATTCTGCCGAGTGAGGAAGGTCGAGCACATACTTTACCCAGTAGCTTATCTGCATCATCGAAGTCTTTCAATAGAATGGCGACCTGGCTGTCATCAGCAGATCGCTTCATGAATCTGCCAAATTGTCGCTGCACGGACTGCATGGTGTCGATAGGCCCCTCAAACGGGTAAAGAGCTGGGAGTAACAGTGTGGGGAAGGCAAGACGGATGGGTAAATTAAGGCGACGGGCGGAATGGCCGAGTCAATATCAAGAGCGAGACGCGGCATGAGGATTCCACAGGGAGAAAGGGGTTTGACGAGCGGCCGCGGAGGAGGGTAAGAAGGGGAGAGCCTGGGAGAAAAAGAGGAGCCTGGGAAAGAGAGCCTCATTCAGCTCAAACAGCCGATGACGCACCAACTTCCAGGGCTTTGCACTAGGCGTGTTTCATCCAGTCTCTGGACCACGCCACTATTTTTGTCATTTTGATCGTCGGCGGCGAGGAGTGAGGGGAGGGGTTCCAGGTGGGTTGACCCATGTAGATCGTTACCCCGAAGACCGGGGGCATTTGTCAAGCCAACATTGAATCTGGCGTGAGGTTCGCGATGTGTCGAGAGAATCAACACAGCCACGCCGCTGTGGTTGGAGTCGCGTCCACGGACCAGAATGGCCGTTCCTGCAATATTCACGCCGCTCCCATAGGTTCGTCTCCTTCACGCAAGCAAGGGCTCAGGCTAGACTGTGGTGGAGCCAACAAACGAGATGCCTGAAAGTTATGCCCTGAGCCGTGGAATCGCCGATGATGGTTCTGCCAAGGCGTTGGTCTATGCAACCGCATGATAGGCTAAGAACGGATGCTTTTGACGGTGAGCACGACCATGATGGCAATTCCAAGGTGATACAATTGAGAGAAGAAAGGCGTGTATGGATAATATAGAGAATAAAGAGGTAGAAGAAGAAAGGGGAAAAAGAAGTCATTGAGATAGACAAGACGAAGTGGAGGAAGTATACCCACTAAACCGCTTTGGGACGGCAGCCTCAGGCTCTCTGCGGGTCCTTCTTTTTCGCGCGTCACCTTCAAGCAACTCACATTCAACAACTCATCACCACTAACACCTCACTTTTTTTCCTCCGCCTCTCCGATGGTGCTCGGCCAGAGGGTCGCCATCTCGGGGCCCTCGTCGTCCGCATGTCAACTCCCCATCCCTCGCAACAGCCCTGGGCTGTTCCGGCGACCCAGAATACCGCCCCCGTGATCAAGTTCCGATGTCTCTATACCTATGATCTACGTCGGAAAGCCAAACGCTGGCAAGATGGTTATTTGCGTTTCCACACCTTCAACAAGCGTGTAATGGTCTATGATGCCACCGGGAACTTCATCGGTGATCACCACTGGCGCCAGGACGAGCCGTTGCAGGATGGTGACGAGCTGGAATTGGACCGAGGCGTGTTGATCCAGGTGTGCGAACCTATGGAGAAGACTGAAACAGACATCTCGGCCATCTATAGTCACAAGAAGAGTCAGACATCGCCATTTCAGGCCGGAGATCAGTCGACCCCCTCTATTCGTCCGTCTACGCCGGTGCGATCGTCGATCTTATCTCAGCCAACCCGTTCCCTCAATGACCTTCTCGGGATTAAGAAGACAGCGCCGGCCGGAAAATTGGTCTCGCCGTATGAGGAGCGGTATGGTGCGAAGCCCAGTCAGAAGGAACAACAGACAGTCGAAAGGGCGCCAAAACGGCAAAGGGTGGATTCGTCAGCCAGACCGCAGCAACTGGACTTTCCCCGTCCACATCGCCAACCGGAAGTCATCGATCTGTCGGAGCCTTCGAGGACCACAGGCTATCCGAGGAGAGGCGATTCCATTCCTCAAAGGAGTGCGAATGCTGTAAAGCCTCCGTCGAAGGCCCCGTCGAACCCCTCGTCACCAGCTGTGCCCACGAAAATTGTCAATAATGCCGTACAAAGGAACGCGAACCTCGTGCAAAATCCTTCCAATCCTCAACAACCACCAACGGTCCCATCGAGAAGCTGCCCTGAGGCCCCCGCAACAGCCAAACCGCCGCCCTCGGCCGCGAAAGTTCCATTGGCCGGTGGTCCGAACCCTCCATCCAACTCTCTTCGATTATCGACCTCGAAGCCACGGAAGAAGCTCATGTACAGGGATTTATTGCCAGGGCATGGATCCGCACGGACATCCACTACGCAGTCAGTATGTACTCTGGAAAGTATTCCGAGCTTGAAACTGACTTTAGTAGGGTCGTCGATTTGACAGCCTGTGACGCCCACCCAGCTGCAGACTACACCCCGTCAGCTTCGACAATGCAGGCCTTAGATGCTATTGACGATGAGTCGACTCCAAATCACACCCGAAATTGTGCCCCGCACACGATCAAAGCGAGGACGTCTTTGACAGGGCTGCGCAAGGCACACTCCGATCCGTCGCCATTATTCAAAGCCCATATCCCACCCCGGTCTGATTCATCCAACAGTCCACTAAATGGCGACGAAGATACTACCCAACAAGGCCCGTGGACTTCTGAAGCGCAGGATCTCTTCGACTTTTGGCCGCCGGGACGGCCGAAACCTACTTAACGGCTATACGATACTCTTCCTTCCTGCAGTATATATTTTTATGTCTTGTCGTTGATGTCCATGACAATGTTGATACCCTAAACCACACAATACCATGCTGTAGATATCCCAATGCCATCTTCCAACATAAATCGTAACCCACTCCACCCCACTATCCCCTCTTGACCAACACCCCGGAAACATACGGCAAAGGCGACCTCCCAAACCACCGATCCAACTCCACCGACTCCCACCCGCCATCCGCCTCCGCCGCCCTCCGCAACGCAGCCTCCGTATCCCGATTCAAACAGCAATTCCCAATGTACCAGCTCCAGCCCAGGAACCCATAAACTGCCTGCAACACCCGCGCCACAACAGATCCCTTCGGCGTGCGCCACGGGTTCACCACATGCTCCACGACAAGCAGCTTGCCCCCGGGCCTCAGCAACCCATACAGCTCGCGGATGGTGCGCTGCATATCGGGCACGCTGCACAGCACCCGCACACAGATGATGGTGTCGAAGACGCCCGCCCCATCCGTCGCTGCAGCCGCAGCCGAAAGCCCCTCCTTCTCCAGGGCAGGCACCAGCTCCGCCGCCACCACGCTCACCGGCACGATGTGGTACTTCGCGCCCAGGCCCTCGGCGTCGGCACGCGCGCGCAGCTCCGCGTGCAGGCTGGCGCAAGGCTCCGCGCCGTAGATCGCCCGGATGGCCGGTGAGCGTAGGAATGGCATCTGCGTGCCTGTGCCGGGGCCGACGTCGAGCACGACGCCTGACGCGCGCGCTAGCAGCGGCGGGATCAGGTCTGATGAGCATTGCACGGGCGTTGGTGCTGCGTCCTGTGCGGGTGGCTGTTGGGTGGATTGCACGTCTGCGCGGGTTGCTATGGCGGGTTAGTTGGGTGGTATACACGCGCTTCCAGGTACGGAGGGAAGGGTGGAGGGGTGACTCACTGCTAAAGGCGACCCAGAACTTGCCAAAGGCTTCATCGCGCAGCTTGCTTGTCTGCAGCAGCGGGGCGAGCACCTGCCCGCGCTTGAAGACTGCGTCGAGGTTGACTCGCACGTAGTCTGCGATGTGGTCAATAGTCTGTGGTGATGGGGTGTTTTGGACATGGTTGGGGCTATACAAGTCATAGCCCAGAAGAGGAGCTGGCCGGGCTCAACGAGGGACTGGATCCATTCTCTGGTGGTTGGCTCGGAGGATGCAGCCATGGTTGTTTATATGTTGCGCCTACACACCCACGGTGTTTTCGAACAAAATATCCCACGCACAATTGGTTGATTGGTAGAGAGGGATAAATACATGGGATGGTTTGGATACATTGAAGAGAGTTCCCTCATGCGGGGACTGACTAATCACCGAGGGCACGGAAATCCGAACGGAAGCAGAAGTCGGTTCCCCTCACGATCTAGATTCTAGACCATGCCGATGCTACATCCAGAACAGACGGATTAAGATACCCCTTGTAAAGGTATGCTGGTTCACTATCACGAAATAAGCACTTCCCCTAGCATGGGCTCCCTCCATAATCAATCTCGTCATCACAGATCAGAGAACTAAGGAAAAGACAATACAAAGTACAGTGCTTCAACTGGCGTAGATATCCACACAAGGTGAAAGGAGAGAATAACATGCCAAGCCGAGTGAATGAATAACCTAAAATGGTACGGATGCATGCCAGGCCGACGGTAATATCAACAAAGGAAATCAAATCAAGAAATCATGGAGTAATATCACAAAAGAATGACTTGGAAAAGCCCATGCATCAGAGAGGAGAGGATTCCCAAACGAAAGGA
Source organism: Aspergillus pseudoterreus (assembly GCA_002927005.1). Taxonomy (NCBI): domain Eukaryota; kingdom Fungi; phylum Ascomycota; class Eurotiomycetes; order Eurotiales; family Aspergillaceae; genus Aspergillus; species Aspergillus pseudoterreus. Next base: position 220,156 of record PIJX01000031.1, read on the forward strand.
TATGAGAACACCAAACAGCATTATCTGGCCGATCAGGCCAACCGACGATGCTAACTCCAAATGGCAGGGCCAACGAAGAGAACCAACAAGAACGAGTAATGGGCCATCTGAAATGCTAACTTGCACGCTCGTCAAATTTGCAATGCATCAAGTACGACGTAGGGGAAAAGTAGGACGCAAAGTCATCGATCAATGGTGGGAGTGGATTCGGTTAACACGAGGGCTGTATCGGCTTGTTCGTGCGAGTGAGCCCACGTCGTGCTTGCCTATCTTCAGAGTTAGCTAACGGAGAGTTGCAAGCCTTCAGAGAGTGTGCATGCATACCATCACAGCAGGCCCGGACATTCTCGAGTCTGTCTGCCTCTTGCTCCTGTCTCTCCATCATCTGCCGCAGATCCTCTTCACTGTTTTGGTCGTCGACGCTACCGTCATGGAGGCTAGCGGTAGCATGGTTCGGACCCCTTCGACCGAACGAGCCCTTGATGGTGGTATTCAGTATGGTACTGAGGCGTGATGAGGAGCTGCGCCGGGAGTAGTTGGACGGCGTACTCAGTGCAGGGGAGAGGCGGCCCGGGGTCGCACTGTGCCGTACTGACAGGGCAGATCCCGCGCGTTGTTTGGGCCAATTCCTAGCAGTGCGACTTTGCGAAGAGGAGATCGACAAGCGAGCTGTTTGGCGAGAGCGGGACCGGAATCCGGGGTTGAACTCGTCGATATCCTCCAGCGTGACATTACCGTCGTCCTCTTCATTCTCCGAGTTCCGGAGTAAGAGGTACGACAATGCATTAAACCAAGTCTCGTGCCTCTGACTCGTCGTCGCGGTAAAACGCACTCGGCGGCCGGGACTCACCACCTCCAAGCTTCTACAGTGAAGACCAGGAGGGTAAGGATTGTCATCTGCCACCACTCGAATAGCTTCGATTGCCACGCTCTTCGTTTTCAGTTCACTTTTGCCGGCAGACTGAGGGTCTTGTGTGCTCCAGTACAGCGTGCGCGTGTACGGATGGACCCAGAAGTAACGGCGATGTCTCGTATTAGACATGTCACTGGACCCTGTCTTACGCGTATATTTCCAAAGGAACTCGCCGATCATGGTCTGAGTGATAGCTTGGATCATGCGGGGATCCGTACCCGCCGCATATCCGTGGGCCATGGCGGCTTGGTTTGCATTGATGTTGAACCGTTCATCCAGCTCGGAAGCAAATGACGAAACGGACGACCGCCGGGATGCCTGGCTTTCACGTCTAACCTTAACCCGCGAGGTCGTGCTCCGAGCTGAGCTGACTTGACCCACGGACTCATTAGGTGTACGCGGTCGCTGAGCTGAGTTTGTCCGGTATGCAGAAGCTGGGGCAAGAGGAGGGCCCATCAGGCCCGGTGAAGCTGGACGTAGCTCCATTGACTTCTTCTCGGCGGCCATGATGATTTCCTTGTGGTCAGGAGGCAAAGGCGGGTGGCTCTGAATGCTAGAGGTCTGACTAGCAGCACTACCAGGTCTCTTGTGCAGAGAGGTTGTGGATGACTGGTGAGACGGACGTGTACGAGGCTTTGGTGTGGCGAAGGGGGAGTTACTAAGCTCCTTGGCCCGATCACTGTCAGGCGGCGACAAGGGTCGGGACGAGACACGGTCCATCAGGATCTGGTCAATTTGCTTGGACGACAGGATGGTCTGAGCCCCATGATCAGTCTGAGTAGAAGACTGGCGACGAGTATGTCGTGGGACAGCATTTCCAGATATAGCACTCAACGGCCGGGTTGCTCCCGTCTTGTCCCACTCCCCAACACTACGATCGATGGGGCTGTCTTCGGCCACAACAACCGACGGCGCATCGGACGCTGGCTTATCGGCTGTAATAGCTCCAGACTCCGCAGGCGGGACGTTCTCCCCGGAAGGCAGCGGTGCGGGCACGGGCACCACGCTTATCGCAGGTGTGGACTCCACGGGTAGGGTCTCCACTGAGCGAATTGTGGACAGAGAAAGCTCCGATGCCAGTGACCGAGGAGAGTCTTTGGGCTGTGGTGCGACCGGCTCGGTGCATTCGGGAGTAATGAAAGTAACCGTCAGGTCCGGAATCTGAGCTTCCGTCACTACTGGGTCCACGACCACTGTAGGCTCCGGCTCAGGTGCCGGTTCCGGCAGCGTCGCCTCGATAGGCTCAGTCTGCTGGAAGGAAATAACAGACACCGACAGCTCCGTGACGTCCGTGCTTGTGCCATGTTCGGCAACTGGAGCTGGAGGCGCTGGCTCAGGGAATGTTGCAACAACAGGCAACGTATGCTCAGAAGCAACGACCGAGAGCGCCATGTCTGGCACGTACTTCGGCTCGGGTTCGGGGAGCTTGGCAGTGACTGGCTCCGTCAGCTGCGAGGAGATAGCCGATAGAACCATCTCCAGAGGTTCGGGAGCGGGTAGTTCGACCGGCTCAGTGGTACCTCCAACGAAGTACGACGTACTCAACTCGGGAAGCTTAGGAGCCAACGGCAACGTCTCTTCAAACGAAATCTCAGAAACGTTGAGTTCTGGCGGAGGAACAGCCACATCCCTTTCTTCAGCGGCATGTTCATCCCACGCCATCTTAGGCGGCGTGGGAACGAATGCCACATGCTCGTCGTGTGACTCAGGAGCGCCTTTCCGTGGCGTCCACTGGGTTGCGGAATGGACCACCTGTGGGGAGCCGGTCGTCTCAACCGCCATGTCCGCATACACGGGCACAGGCTTTGTCGGGGTCGTAGGGGCACTGGGCTGCTCGCCAAGGCCTTCGCTACTCGTTGGAACAACGGGCTCCCAAGGATCAGTCATAACACCAGAATCAACCATGGCAGGCTTGGGCGTGTCCAGAGAGATTTCCGATGCTCTCCTCGAATCGGACATGGGGAGCATACGCGGTGTTGAGGCTTGTGAAGCAGTGTCTTGTTGCATCGGTGGGCCAAACTCCTCCTCGCCATCGCCACCTTCCAGCTCTGCGAGCTCAGCAAATAAGCTCTGGCCTTCGGGGGCCGTAGGTGCTTGAGTGAAGCTTGTCGCAGGTGATTGACGTGCGCTGGGTGGACGGCTGCCGTACGCCATTGGTGCTTCTCCTGAGGGGCGAATCTTCCGCAGCACGCTTCTCTTCTTGTGGAGTCTGAAGCGAGGGGTGGAATTCTGGCTGGGGGATGCGAAACCGCCATCTTCACTGTCGTCCTCATCTGCCGACGTGGAAGCAGTGCTCTGGAACGAGTTGCGATCCCGGGCCTTCGCCAAAGTCAACGACGATACTCGGCCACGGGGAGTGGTCTGGACGCGGTCTTCCGTTTCTGTGAGCTCATCAGAATCGGTACTGTCGTCGGCCATGCTTTCAATGCCGGTCTGGAACGCCTCGCTTTCTGTAGCGGTTTCTCTTTCATTAGCGGTCTCAAACGCATCGTCCGCCTCCGTAGCGGTGTGGTACGCATCACTGGGTTCATCAGACGGCTGCACTTCGGGGCGGCCTCTAGAGACGCTCCGCGTCGATTTGTGCGACGGGCTTCCTTCTCCCGCATTGTCTTCCCAGTCAGTATCATGAACCTCCACTTCGGTCCTTCCTTTGCGTCCAGCACCCAGGAGATCGGGGCGTGCAAGCTTTCGGACAGAATCCGACTTCGTCTTCTGGCGTTTGCTTGTCGGGCCAGTGGGCACAGCAGCTTCACGACGACGCTGCTCCACTTCATCACGTGCCTCCTGCAGCATCCGCTTGAGTTCGATCTTCTCGGTTTTCTCGCGGTGGATGGTGCTCTTGAGGTTCTGGATCATACGATGAGCATGGCCCAGCGAACTTCGCAGCGTCTCCGTCTCCAGGTGGTTGTGACGAGGAGTGAACTTGTTGGGAGACGGCGGGGGAGAGTTCTCAGGCGTAATTTGGTCTTGGTCATCCGAATCATTGTCCAGAGACACTTCGCGAATCGACTCTTGTTGGTGCTGCCGGATGCGCATCGCCACGGCTTTCGCAAGCTCTTCGTTCTGGGAATTCAACTCTTCCACCTTCTGCTGAAGCGCAAGCTTCTCGGCATCTCCTGCGTTCAGATTCCTCCGCAAGAGATGAATTTCGGCGTCATTCGCTTTCTGGGCCGCTGTGTGATCCTCAACGAGTTTGGCGTTTGTCTGTTTCAAATCCTCAAGCTCCCTCTCCACCGCATTCTTCTCCGAAGTAACCGCGGCCAAGTGACTGCTGATACGACCTTCACGATCAGCGGCCTCCTTCATCGCGGCCATCAACTCATGCGTCCGCGTCTCCAACGCCCAATTTTCATCCTTGTAGCGCTCCTCGCTCTCGTCCAACACTCGGATCCGCTGCGCATAACCTTCGGCCTCCAGCTCCAATCGCGACTTCTCCAGATTGACGGTTTTCAAGGCCTCCTCTCGTTCAGCCAACAGGGCCTGCAATTGGCGTACCTGGGCCAGCAGAGAGGTGGAGATCTCGGTTGCGAACTCAATATCGTGGACTCGGCTGGAGGGTTGGTTCCTCTGTTTCCGCGACGGAACGCTGACTTTGCTCGGAGAATTTGTCGCTTGACCGGCAAAGAACACGGAAGCCAGTGGTGACTGCGGAACAGCGTTAGTCTGTCGCCGAATTGTAAATCAAATCCCCCGTGATAGCCCTACCTTTGGATCCAGGGAAGGAGTTCCCAGATGCGCGTCGTCCCCACCAGCGAGACGTTTGGGGCCCAAGAAAGCGCGAGCGGTCTCCCGTCCGATTTCATTGTACTCCTTTTCCAAATCGGCGAGTTTCCGACGCAACTCGGGACCGATCTGACCATCCTCCTGCTGCTGCTCCACCTCCTTCAACTTCTCTTCCAGGGACTTCTGCTGTTCGATCAGGGCCGTGCCCAACTTGGAGGCCTCCTCGAGTCGGCGCTCGGTCTCGGCGAGATGCGCCTCGAGGGCGCGCTTGGCCTGGGCGGGGGATGAGGCATCGAGACTGAAGAGTTGGGTATCAAAGGAGAACTTGGGCACGTCCCGCGGGGTGACGAGGCCCTCGCTCGAGTTCGAGACAAAAGGATCATCCATCATGGGTTCACGGTGGATAGTTCGAATTTGGAGAGGCAGGTGGTGGTCCTCAGGGGGAGATGACTACCGTTGCGAACCTACGGACTCGATCCTTATGCGCAAGAATCAGACCACGACCATCCTCCGATGAGCCTGTGGAGGTATTGTTGAGCCGACCAGCGACTGGGGTTGTTGACAACTGTCTCGACGGTTTGAGAGTTGGCGTCAGGTGGGGATGCGACGACAATCAGCGGGAAGGAATGCGCGATCCTCGGTCGGAAGTAGCTCAGAGATGGACGGGAGGGTCGTTTGAATGTTGACGAGGGGTCAGATGGGAGACCGCGGGAGCAGTGAAGATCGAATGAGTTACGATCGGGAGGGTCGGGAAGGAGTGTTGACGTCGACGTTGGCGCTGATGTTGACGTTGCTGTTGTTGTTGTTGTTTTGGGGTTAGAGGGGAAGGCGGCCGAGATCCCGCTGGACTCAGAACAACACCGACAACGCGTTGTGGCCGTAACGGTCGAGTGTGCGTGCGACCAGGATGCAACCAACCACAACACGTAACAGTCGTTTGATATCAGGTTCTTTGAACAAGTTGGAACCCAAGATATCGACAATTAATTACGAGGATAAATCGTCGTGGGACACAAGGACGTCCGGCACGTGGAAAAATTAAAATAGTAATTAAAACGAAGGTGAAAGAGAGAAAAGAGAGTGAGTCAATAGAAGGAACGACAAACGGAAACGAACAGAAAAAAAGAAAATCGTCTAGAGAAAAGAGAGAGTGGAAGAGGATGAAGTCACAGCCAGATCGACAACGAGACGAGAACCGACTCGTTGGGGCGGGGAGAAGAAGAGAAAAGAGAGGGAGAGAGAGGGAGAGAGAGAGGAGAGAAGAGAGGGAGGGAGAGGACACGCACGGCTCAGAGAGGAGAATCAGGACCGTGCGGACCACGATGAGACGACTAACGAGTTCGTGGGTTGGGTTAGATACGTAACAATCTCCTTCCTTCCAGGACCGGGTTCAATTCGATCATGGAATGATGCTCTTCTTCTAAGAGAGAGGGACAACAATATCATTCTTATGGATCTGATATTCGGCCCGGTTTAAGTTATCGAAACTAAGTTCTGTCGACGGGTGTACCAAAGACGAGGTACCAGTACCGCATTCTGGGTGCGCCCAGGTACGGCTGACAGGTATCGGGTACATCGTCATCTCCCCGCCCGATCGGTCAGTCCGCATCCTCCTTACGCGGAGTAGCCCCGTTCAATGAGATCGTTGGGCCGATACATCCCTAGTATAGCAGGATGAAGATTCAGATGTCTGCGAGAGTATTGATACAGCATACCACTATGACCTCCATTATTATCATTGTTCGGAAGGATACTTTCATCCGTTGAACCATCTGATGGTATTTTCTCCCGTCTTTGTCATCGAGCGATTCATGTGATTGCTGAATCACCGTCACGTGATAATTCTCATCCTAAACAGGAAGCCTTTGCGCCACTCTGAAGTTCAATTCATCCAAGCTCCAACTCACTTCCCTATCTTCTACTCCGCCAAATCTCACCATGCCAGAAGACACTCAGGTGGCCGACGACGTCCCTCAATTCGCCTTCAAGAAGCGATCCGCCAAGGCTAAGGCCAACTTCCGCAAGAAACCTGACACCCCTCCACCAGCTTCCGACTCCGAGTCTGGCTTTACCTCGTCGGATGATGACGAAGGCCGCAGGATTAAGCGACGTCGCAAAAATGCCGCAGTGACCGCATCATCAGCATCTAACGCGCCGCGAAAAGGGCCATCCGATGAGCAGCCGCCCACGAGCACCGCGCCAGCGCCCTTGGCCACCAGCAACGACGCCACCAAACATTCCAACTGGTACGATGAGGACCTAGACGAAAAGAATCTTCTCGGAAAGACTCGAGCGCGACCTACACCCAGTGACCCTACAGCAGCGGACGGGACCTACAAGGGCGCGGCCAACTATTCTTCCTTCATCCAGAAGAATCCCGACGCGCCCAGCAAGAAGTTCGGCCCGATCAAAGCCCCCACCAACATTCGCACGGTGACCTTCACCGACTACATGCCCAACGTCTGCAAGGATTACAAGCAAACGGGCTATTGCGGCTTCGGAGATAGCTGCATCTACCTGCATGCCCGAGAGGATTACAAGCAGGGCTGGGAGCTCGATCGGGACTGGGAGGTTAATACCAAGGGGAAGACGGTGAGCGGCAAGGTGGTCTCCCAGCGGAGTGGCGGCAAATCCGCCGAGGACGCCGATGATGACGAGGACGATGAACTGTTGGAGAATATTCCGTTCGCCTGCATCATCTGCAAGAAATCGTATCAGAATCCGATCGTCACGAAATGCGGGCATTATTTCTGCGAGTCGTGCGCCCTGCAACGATACCGCAAGAACCCTTCGTGTGCGGCATGTGGCGCCAGTACAGGCGGGGTTTTCAACACCGCCAAAAAGCTGAATCAGTTACTGGAGAAAAAGCGAGAGCGAGCCCGGAAGCGACGGGAACAAGCGATCGCAGACGGCGAGGAGGTGAGCAGCGATGAAGAAGAGCCCGAGAGCTCATGAGCTGCAAGCTCAGTGTGTTATTGGATCGGACTTGATTTTCCTGTACAATAAATCGACGGGGGCGATAAAAATGGCAGTCGGTCTGCAGCTGGTCTGCACGCTAAACGAATTCCTGTGATGTCTCTGGATGAGACTAGACGCTACATACTCCTAGACCGTATATAGTCCGAAAATAGCAACGATAGAATGCCCTAGTTTGAGTCTCAAAAATGCCTTAGTGTCTTATTATTAAATATTTCTGGGTCGTCACCATAGTCGAGATTTACATATTTGCTTTTAGCTCGATGAAGTGACCAGTCGTGACGTGTTCTTTTGCTGCATAGACCCGGTTTGTTTTGTCTCCAAGTAGGTCCGCCCCGTTCAAATCCCCAGCATCCCGTCTACCTTCACCCATAAGTGTCTTCTAGCACTCTGGTGCCAATTTGTTCCGGAGTCTAGTAATGCTGGCGTCCGTTCTACGGTCGGTTCCCCTTTTTCGACGAAGATGGGCACCACTCAATTTCTCCAATCCCAACTTTGTCCGGCTATCTGCACGCCAAGCAATTGAAGAGGAGACACTCTCTGGCTATGTGGCTGCGCGCTATTACCCGACTTGAATAGGGGAAATCCTCAAGGACCGGTATCAGGTCGTGGGTAAGCTAGGGTTTGGAGCCAGCTCCACCGTGTGGCTTGCACGAGACATGGAGTGAGACACATAGGATCCGTAATTATGGATCTCGAGTCACTAACAAATGTGTAACTAGGTATCACAGTTATGTTACTATCAAGATCTTTATCAAGTCTGCGTCGATAGGGCGGCACTTGGATGATAAGCTCGATATATATAAACGCATAAGAGAGGCCTCGCGGCGGAAGGCCTATAAGACATTCTACCTGATATCTATCGGGCACCGGAGGTGATTTTGGAAGCACCATGGAGCTACGGCGTTGATATATGGAATGCGGGATGCATGGTAAGGAACTTAGTAGTGTAATGCTCAGGCTAGCAATTCCTGACTCTTTGCAGATTTGGAACATCTTTGAAGGCGGATCTTTGTTCACCGGCCAGGATCCAGAGTTGCAGACTTACCGAAGTCGAGCCCATCTTGCTGAAATGATAAGTCTTCTCGGGCCGCCGCCACCAGGTCTCCTTGCGCAAGGGAATTTATCTCGGAAATTCTTTTCAGAGGAAGGTGCGTCAACTATCGTCTTATTATCTGGGGTGAGGCAGGCACTCACTATGTCTGATTCAGGTCACTTCTGCGCTGGAATCCCAGTACCAAAACATACCCCGCTGGAAAAGAGGGAAACTAGTCTTGAGGGACAGGACAAGGAGAAGTTTCTCCGGTTAGTACGGAAGATGCTACAGTGGGAGCCAGGCAAACGAAGCTCCGCTAGGGAACTGGAAGAGGACGAGTGGTTGCAAGCCGAATTGCATAAATAGTCCATGAACCGGTAGTGTTCTTCAGGCAAATCATGCGTATCTGGTTATGGATGGCAATAATATCAGAGAGCAGGAAGTCCATCAAATATCGGAATATAATATCTTTCATGGGTGGTCGTATCGATATATTGGGATCCTTAAAATATAAGGTAGTTCCTGCACGGTCACGGCCAAAGCTTCCTATTTATTAGGATATTGATATTGAATCCCGTCAAGAAGACCGAGGAAAATTTCAACGCAATCATCGAACGATTAATGCCAAAGAAGTGGAAGCGACTTGTTTATTTACCTACGCCGATCTTCATTGACATCATTCCTAGGCCTCTCCGGAATCCAGCCTTGACCTAATTCAGCGATGGAGTCTGGGTCCACTGAATGGAGTGAGGACTCCGCCTAATTGCTGGCGATCCAGCCGATCAGGGCTTGTCACCCCCATCTAACGTGCTCAGAGACGAAAATAAGGGACCGCGGGTCAGCGTCTGACCGTCACCTCCACCTGGAGACCCTTCCCCTCCGTTCATCTCTCGGTGGCTGTGACAGGCGTCGTCATTTGGCTTTGCCCCTCGTAGCCATCCTACGGGAAACTCCACGTGCGGTCCGTGGTTCGCGGGTAACCTTTGTGGCCTTCTGATGTTGGTTGCTTCGCCTTCGCGATGGGACAAAGAAGGATAGGTCGAGAGGGGAAGAGAGACGGGTGAGGGCCTCGAGGATATTCAGGTAGCGTGATTGGAAGAAGGAAACAGCCAAGCTTCCCCGGTGAGGGCACTACCGCGGGAGTTGAAGAGGCAAAAAATGTTCATTGGACGCAGGGGTTGGTTAAGGTTATCCACAGGCCGTCCCTGCATTTCTGGCTCGCCCCACTCGTCAGGAGTCCCCTACTGGTCGCTCAACAACGCGTGGCCATTGAAGCCCCTCCCTTTTTGGGGAAGGTTCTCCCCCAGTCGTACCATTGCTTCTTTTCTTGGGGGACCTAGATTAACTAACCATCTGGTTGCCTCTTCTCTGGTCCATTGGGTGTTCTCTTTCTTCTCCTCTCTTCTCCCATCATGCTACTCTAATCCCTCCAACTTCTACACTCCTTGACCCCCTTTCGTTGCCTCCTTCCACGCCAAGTCTACCCCATCATTCCCTCCTTCAAGACGGTCCCTCCCCAATTGCCTCTCCTTCGACCGGTCTGCATTTTCAATCGGTCTTCACTCCTACCTGCCATTGACCATTGACCCTCACATACGACCTCTCTGGCTTCGGGTTCCTGTCTATGGTCTAATTTTCGGTTCGAGTCCATAATCAGGGTGCCTCGTTCGGCAATCCCTGTCCTCATCACCCCCAACCTCTTCACCATGAAATGCGGCTTTCGACTCGCCATCTGCGCCTTACTGGTCCTTCTCGTTCCATTCTACCTCCTTAAGGCCCATTTGGAAGACCTCTGCAACCAGTATCGCGCGGGCGCGTACCTGATTGATTGGTTAAACTACAATGACCGACCACACGGGAAAGCTACCACCGACCCCGACCTCAAGGGGGATAAAGTCATTGTCATGGCGAGACTCGAGGAAGAGCCTACCGGCTGGGTGGAGGAAGAACTGCCGGAGTATGGAATATCTCGTTCGAACCCCGTGATCATCTGGACTAATTCCTCATTCTAACAGCTGGCAATCTGCCATCTACGTCGTCAATCCGTCGAGAGTCACGATAGAGAATGAAAGCGCACTCAAAACTCCCTACAACAAGGGCCACGAATCCATGGCCTACCTTACCTACATAATCGACCATTACGACGACCTCCCGTCCACCATCGCGTTCCTTCACGCCCACCGGGCGGGCTTCTTCATGGCCTGGCATGTCGATGCCCCCTTGCACGATAATGTTATGGCTATGCGCAACCTCCAGCTCGATTTCGTCCAAGAGAACGGCTACGTGAATCTCCGCTGCAATTGGAACCCCGGGTGCAAGGCCGGTCATCGCATCAATCGTCATGTGACCGAAGGAGTGTGGGAAGAGATGTTTGAAGGCACCAGCACTCCGCCCTTGAACTCCTCCACGTCCCCGGCCGTTGGGGACTACGCCCAAACCCAGAAGTTCCTTCAGGCCCCGAAGGAGGTCGGCGCCGCCTGCTGCGCCCAATTTGCCGTGTCTCGGGACCAGGTTCGTCGACGACCGCGCGATGACTACCTCAAGTTTCGCCAATGGGTGATTGATACGGACCGAGACGACGCCAGCAGCGGTCGTATCATGGAGTTTCTCTGGCATGTCATTTTTGGCAAAGAATCCGTCTAGTAGGTTTTACGCCATCCATGGAACTAAGATCGGAGCGCTAACGGAAGTTTCCAGCTGCCCTGACGAAGAGCTCTGCTACTGCCAGGTATATGGGAAATGCTGATTGGCCATCCCATCACCACCTACGTTCGTTGTACATATTATATGACCATTCTTTTATTACTTTGTCTTATGTTATAGAGACTATATAGAGCGTGTCTTCCGGGGTTGGTACTGGCGTTGCTTAGATGGCTTCTTATATCTTGGAGGCATACAATCTTTTTGGCTATATCCACCACGATTGGCTACATTTTCTAACTCTCCGGTTCGCTATCTGGACGCGCGTCATCACATCTGGAACACGCGCAAATGCTCCTGATTGATCAGGTGGGCCTGATCGACTTGCCGATCGTGGGACCGCTGCAGGCCTACGCAAACGCTTTGTTAGGGGCTTGTATAGCTGCACTTCACTGGAGGGTGCTGGTGGAAGGACTAAAATTTAACTGAAGGAAGCCTAGTCCAAACGTACAATCTTTTCCAAGCATGCTAGCTACTAGTCATTCGGCGAGAGAGGGAGACAGAGAGAGAGATATATCCGTGGCGAAGGTGTAGGCTTAGCCTCTTTACGCTCAACTGGAGCATACCTAGCCCTACGTTTTTTCCACAGCCCTTCAATCTACACCAATCTAATGAATTTTGTGGTTATCTGGATTCCTACTAGGAAACAATACCAACACCAAACGCCAACGCCCGCAATATCCATGAACTAATCCATGCCCGGGTATATTACTTCCGATCAAAATACTCCTCCACTCGTTCCACCAGATCAGCCTTCTTGCCCGCAGCGGAACGACCATGCGACGTAAGGAACTCCTTCAACAAGGCCACCGTAAGCTGCAAATGCGGGAGACATGTCAGCACATCGATACCATGCGCATCATATGCACAAAGAAGAAAAGCGCCTTACTTTTGCGACAGTCCCCTTCTGGTAGTGATGGTGGACTTCGTCGTCAATGCCGCTGGGAGTGGCTTCTGCCTTGATGCGTTTGGATGGCTTCGCGGCGCCGTCTTCGGGTTCTGTCGCCCGGTCCTTTGCGGTTCGTTTCGCGAGGGTGCTCTTCGGGCCAGGGGCGGCAATCTTGGCATAATGCTTCTCAAGCTCGCCGGCCCAGTCCAGCACATATTCTCCGGCACGCTTTGAGCTGTTAGTCACAGTCGAGTCAAGCTACAGGGATCGAATGGGATGCAAACGCACCTTATGGATTTGGCGGTATTTGGGTACTGTCTTGTCTTCCGGCTGCTCGGGGAGATCCTCGTCCAACGCAAGAGCTTGCAAAATCCGATAGTGCCATTGAAGTGCTGGCTACGTTGTTAGTACGCGGGGAGAGCGCAAATGGTGCACCAGCCAACTTACAAGGATTCGGGTATTTGGAGGGCTCGTACACTCCCTTGGGTAGCTGCAGTTGTTGGATTATGAAGCGCATTTGGTCGATTAACGGTTCCAGAGCGACACTGAGCGTCGTTTCCGGGTTCTGTCGCACATCGTCGGCGAAAGGTAAGGGGATGATCCACATGCCGGGAGGGAATTTCTGCACTCCATTTTCATCGAGCTTTTCCTGGCCGGCAATCATCGCACCGAGGACCGGTGCTCCGTTCTTGCGAGGAATGAACCACACCAGCGCCAGCTTCTTGTCGCGAAGCAGCGTCTGATGAAGGGCGGAGAACACGCGCGTAGATCCAATGAAGTCTTCTTCGGAAGGATAGATGAAGAACGGGTGTTTGACGTTTGCCCAGAAGGGAAGAGCTGAGAGGGGCTTGAACCCGATGATGCGGATAACAGGGTCGCCGAAATTGCGCAGTTCCTTGAGCTCCTCGGGAGAGAAACTGACCTGGTCGCCGCCGAACTTGTATGCTTTTTTGATCTCCCATTTCTCGATCGTCCGAGCGGTATCGTCTGCGATTTGGGTGGTGACTCCTTTTGCAATTTGGGGTTTCTCGCCACCAAGCCAGACAAAACAGTTTCGGGCGGGTTCCTGCCGCTTAAATAGAAGATATCCCGAAACCGATATCTTGAAGTCCGGCCCTAGCTCTAGTGGTATGTTGGAAATATAGGCGCGGCGGGGAACCGATCTGGAGTTAATGCTTGAGAGCAGCGTATTGAGCAAGGAGATGCCGTCGGCGGTAGCGGTCGTATCTTTGGAGTCAAGCTTCAGGTACGATGGAGCTTCAGGATCGGTGGGGGAGGTCTTGTAGATAATGTCCTAGGTGACATGAGCATCTCCACATGTTTAGCAAAGGGGGTTCCTTTACATCGTAGAATTGGCTGGTATCAAACTCATGGTCTGGACGCGAGATGGGAAAGAGCTCAATGATGACGCCAAGGTCGTAGAGATCCTTGGCTCGGACCGTCGCCGCAGACCGGAGAGATTTGTTGTCGCCATGAGGGTTGTCATTGTCCGTCACGATGAACAGCCGTCGAGAGAGAAAATTTGGCGCCTTGGAGGTAAAGATCTGGTTGGCGCAGAAGAGAACGTTCGCCATGGAGACGCGTTCTGTGGATGGGACGAGCACATCTCTCATTTTACCTTCATCTTCGGCCAACGCTCGGAGGTCCTTCACTTCCCGAGCGGATGGAATGTCCAGGTCCGTGAAGAGGTAGCAATGGGGGTATGACAGATCGCCTCGGCTGTTTTCATCTTCGTCGTAAAACTTGGATGCCTGTGTGCCGTACAATAGAACCCCCATCATATCATGAGGATTGGAAATGATCCGCTGCTGCATCAAATGGTATGCGCACTTCAGCGCGGCGGTGGTTGGTGATTCGCCGGACGATTTTTTGGGATCTTCCGACGGACGAGGAGAGAGCATAGAGTCGCTGACTTCGATCGCAAAGAGGACGGCATCTTTCACTGTTTTATAGCCCTGCGTGGTTGGTTCTTTTCGTGAGTTGAGAGACTCTCGTGATTGATCCAGGCATGACGTACACTGTCCTCGAGCTCCTCCTCTTCCTCCAGTTGCTCGTCTTCGCGCGCTGGGTTGTCATCCGCCATGGTATTTCGATCTCGCAGAGCCACAGTAATGTCAGGCCATGGAAGGGATTGTGAAGGATGAGGCGAATAAATACACGGATACTAGGCACTAACTACCTAGGTAGGTATACCGCCTGCTGCCTGCCGGCGGGAGACGCGATGGGCGACGCGGGGAAACACGAAGGTCATGTGACTTGATGACGCCGGGTTGTCGATGATTGGCCCAGTCGGGTCGCTCCGTCATCCGACCGTTCGGGACTTCTGCTGCATGTGTCTCTGACAAATTCCTTCGCATTGCCACGACTTCCTTCCTGGTCCTTAATTCCTGCTACCGTCTGGTCAGCTTGTTGGTCTTGCTGTTTTGATCTTTGCCTTCGACTCTATCCCAATTCTCTCATCCGTCGCTGGCATGGCTCTCCGCAGACCTTTCGGCCTCCCTCGGCAAGTGTTGCGCTCTCCAGTGCGGAGCTCTCTTGGATACAATTATGAACAGAGGTTCAACCTTGCAACGGCTGTACCGCCGGTGACTCAAGATGCGACGAGCTCAAAGGGCCCAACAGCCATGGTGTTTCTCAACATGGGCGGGCCGTCGACAACAAATGAGGTGGAGGACTTTCTGAGTCGGTTGTTTGTACGTATACTCTGGGCCCGACCGCCCTTGGGGTCAATTTCATCGCAAGACTAACATCATTCCCATCATGAAGGCGGATGGTGACCTCATTCCCCTCGGAAGACTCCAGACCTATATTGGTCCACTCATTGCGAAGAGAAGAACGCCGAAGATCCAGAAACAATACGCCGACATTGGAGGCGGCTCCCCCATTCGGAAATGGTCAGAATACCAGTGCGAAGAAATGTGCAAGCTACTCGACAAAATTAACCCGGAGACCGCCCCTCATAAGCCCTATGTCGCGTTCCGGTACGCCGATCCGCTTACGGAGGAAATGTACACGAGACTACTGGACGACGGATTTGGGAGAGGGAAGGGGGGCCGCGCTGTCGCGTTTACGCAGTACCCTCAGTACTCCTGCTCTACGACGGGCAGCTCTCTGAACGAGCTGTGGAAATGGCGGAATCGGTTGGAGGGTAAGCGCGCAAATGGCGTTGAGGACCTGACTGGATCGATCCAGTGGAGCATCATCGATCGGTGGCCCACCCACCCTGGACTTGTCGAAGCCTTTGCGCGGAACATCGAAGATCAGCTCAAGACCTATCCCGAGGACAGAAGAAACGGGGTGGTCTTGTTGTTTTCCGCGCACAGTCTGCCCATGAGCGTAGTGAATCGAGGTATGGCCGCCCGACACCTTCTTCGTGTGAATACCTCCAGCTAACTGGCTTCTCAGGTGATCCGTATCCGGCCGAGGTTGCTGCCACGGTTCATGCGGTGATGCAGCGCCTCAATTTTAGCAACCCTTACCGCCTCTGTTGGCAGTCGCAGGTGGGCCCGTCCGCTTGGCTGGGCGCTCAGACTAGCGATACTGTGCAGGAGTACGTGAAGCGAGGGCAGTCCGATATCATCCTAGTACCGATTGCCTTCACCAGCGACCACATTGAGACTCTGTATGAGTTGGACCTTGAGGTGATGGAGGAGGCCAACAGCCCCGGTGTCAAGCGAGCAGAGAGTTTGAACGGAAACCCGGTGTTCATCCAAGCTCTTGCCGACATCGCACAGGACCACCTGCGCAAGGGCGAGAAGTGCTCCCTTCAGATGACTCTGCGCTGTCAAGGCTGCAAGAGTGATCGTTGCCTGGAGCAGAAGAAGTTCTTTGCTGGTGAGAAAGCTGCTTCCCTGGTAGTATAGATTCCGTGTATCGTGTTGTCCGGATTGCATTCTCTGTACAGTATATTTGTATCGGGGCGTTTGGATTTGGGTGTACTTGAACTTCAATCGACGGCATACAAAAAATTGTACGGATGTTTAGCAGTAAATTAACGACATAGATGCGGCGTCTCGCATAGGTGGTATCGTTATATCTATGAGCCTTGCGGCCTCGGGCTCCATTTTATCCTCCCGCATGTCAACCATCTTGACAAACAACTCCTCCAAATCTTCTTCGCTCTTGTCGCAGACTCGACTCACCCTGGTTGCTCGGATTTCGGCGATTAATATTCCGCTCATTAATTATGTCACAGTTGTATAAGCGTTGATTGCGGAACACGCCGCGTCCTATCATTGGCATGCACCCTTGCTCGGATTCCTTGATTGATAAGCCGCTGACGCCCCTTCACAATGGCCTAGGCACATACATTATCCTTTCTCCTGATATGCGCTGGATCTCCAGGCTCGGGATAGAACCATCCCACCTCGCTTTTGCCAAAACCTTCGAGCCGGTGTGATTCAACGTCGCAATGGAAACTGAGGCGTCATTAGCCGCCAACAGAGACATTGACGCACAGCTACGACCCAGAACCACCGTTTCCCGCCATAACCGTCATCCGCCGCCCTCCAGGGACGACACAAGAGATACCCTCCAGATGCATAACAACGAACGAACACCTTTACTTCCCCGGTCCGGGGGAGACCCAGACCTGACAGATTGCGACCCCTCCCAAGATGGTGCCGACGAAACCCCATCGGCGTCGTTGCCATCCTGGCGGAGACCCAGTGTGAGTGCTGTCCCTTTGCAGCGATGATACACAGGCTTGCCCTTTTCTAATGCCATCCAGGTCCTCTGGCTTTTCCCCTTTCTGCTTCTCTATATGCTTAGCTTCGGGGGGCCTGTGGTCCCCAAAATCAACCTAATGATCTCTATGATCTGTAGGGATTACATGCAAAAGAGAGCTGAAGTGGACCCAGGTTTCACTTATCTTCCTGTCATCATCGGCCAGGACAATCCTCAGTGTCAAATCCCCGAGGTCCAGTCTCTTGTGTCGCGATTCCAACTTATTTTCAACTTAGTAGCCGGCATCCTGTCGGCTTTGGTTAGTCCTCGACTAGGTCGCTTATCAGACCGCTATGGCAGGACACGGATTATCGCCTTGAGTGCCCTTGGGACTTTATTTGCGGAAGCCAATGTCCTCCTTGTGGCAGCTAATCAAGAGGAAATGTCTGTCAATATGCTGTTACTGAGTGCGATCATAGATGGACTAGGGGGTTCCTTTACGACCGTTCTGGCGTTGGCAACATCGTACGCGTCCGACTGCACAAGCTCCAAAAAACGCAGCGTGGCATTTGGCTACCTGCATGGGTGCGTGTTCATTGGAGTGGCTGCTGGCCCACTCCTGGTCGCCTTTCTGATTAAAAGTACAGGCACCATATTAAGCGTTTTTTATGCGGCGGTGGCGCTCAATGCGGTTTTCTTCCTAGCGCTTCTCTTTTTTATTCCCGAATCACTTTCAAAGGAGCGTCAGCACAATGCCCGCGAAAAGCGACGGGTGAGACACGCCAACAAGGAAAAGACCCGCTGGTTCGCACTTCAACGCTGGAACCCGAAGAGAATTGTCACCCCGTTGACACTTCTGTATCCTCCTGTTGGACGCCCCAGTACCTTGTTTCCTTACCCTGGAGGAGCCACCTCCGCTATCCGAAGGAACATCCTTCTGCTTTGTGCGATTGATACAGTCATATTCGGACTGGCGATGGGGGCTGGTCAGATCGTCATCATATATGCCGAATATATGTTCGGCTGGGGAAATATCGAGTCGAGTTTATACATCTCCCTGGTCTGCTTTGTTCGGGTATTCAACCTCTTTGCCGTCCTACCCGCAGTGTCATGGGCGTTCCGCAAGCAACAGGTCGGGGACCACGAGATCCCGGGATCAGACATGCTCGATGTGGTCCTTATCCGTGTCTCGATGTTGCTCGATTTGGTTGGACATGCAGGATATGCCTTGTCGAAAGACAGCGGCGTGATGGTTTTCTCCGGAGTGGTTGCAGCCCTCGGAGGAATGGGATCGCCAGTGTTGCAGTCTTCCCTTACCAAGCATGTGCCCCATGAGCGGATCGGACAGATTTTGGGGCTCAAGGGACTTTTACATGCACTTTCTCGGGTGGTTGCTCCCACTGCTTGCAGTCTGATCTATAGTGTGACTGTTGCCAAACTGCCCCAGGCCGTCTTCGTTTGTTTAGCCGGGATTTATTTGCTCGTGCTGGGCTGCAGCTTCTTTATCATACCTCACGGTAATAGTGCCGCTCGGATTGCGCATGCACCGAATACTGACTTTGTCATAGCATCGCTTCCGGGAACCAGTACAGACGACGATGGACACGCTGAACCGGACCAGGATGGCGAAGAGGTGGACACGCTGCTGCGAGAAAGCACAGGTACTTTATGATCTAGTTAATATTCACAGTTTTCATAGAAGAATTGTAAATTATAGTAATCCTACGGAGTACAACGTGCAGTGTTGAAGGTATTCTTAGCTCTTAGCTCTGGTGGGCTGATCAGGACCTTCTGCGGCGGGCGGCAGAGACCAACTCCGCCGACCGGTTGAATTGCTGCAAACTTTCCGTCCGGAACAATCATCCATCCTCCCGCCAATTCCATCCTACAATTACTGCTCTCACCGACCTCCCAGGATTGCAAGTCCGATTGCTCCAGCACCATAGAGTCGAATTTCCTTCTTCCCCCCCTGATGGTCCATCGGTGAGACGTTCAATCGCCCGCTCTCTGCGGTGCACACTTTTCGACCATGATTGCCAAACCCGCGTCCGGGCCTCCCACCGTCCCATCGCGAAATGCTCTTCGTGTTCTGCGCAGATTAGCTCTGGCAGGTTCGACCGTCGGCAGCTTTTGCACCGTCGCAGCAATCACCTACGATGTTCACCGCAGGGTCCGAGTCGCCGAACGCATCGTGGAAAACAAACGTGCCCTGCAAACCTCCGCACCCAACTACGATGCGACTTACGCAGCAAACAGGCTTGCGCGGATGATGGAAGCTGCTGAGGCCGGAGAATTTACAGGCATGGATGCCTTTAAGGAAGCAGATCGGAATCGACTGGCTGCTAGCTCCCAGGCTGAGGCGAAGCTAGGAGTCCACAACCGCGAGGAGCCAGTGGATATTGGAATTGAACACCATGAGGATCCAACACGGGCCGAGTCTTTCCTTGGGCCAGCGCGTTCGAAGCTGGTCAACCCCGTCAGCTCGACCCAAAACTTCGGCACAATACCGGCGCAAGCTGATTTCGTCCCTCCCGAATACATCGCACCTACAGAGGCCCTCGACCGATCGAAGCTCTCTCTGGAACAAAACAGAGCCCGCACGAAAGCCGCTTCGTCGAACGAACATACTATCGTACAAACAGATGAACACAGTTCCGTACCGCGTCAGATGCAGCAGCTTCTGGACCACGGCCGTCCCATCGACGCTGCGCAAATTTTCCTTGATGCCCACCCGGCCTCGCTAAACGGTATATCTTCAGACAGAAGGGAACTTGCGGTACAGGCATTCTATGTCAATTGCAAGGAAGAGAACGTTTTCATCGCGCGTAACATATTCGAACGACTAGAGCAAGTCGACAAGATATCACCGAACATGTGGAAGGTACTGATTTTCGCATTGGCGAGGAAAGGCTGCATCGAATCCGCGGCGACAATTTACACCCGTTACATGCACAAATTTCAAGTTCCCGCAGATATGGTCGATGTTGTGCTGCGGTGCCTGCTAGAGTCCCATCGTCTCACGACCGCAAAGTGGTTCCTGCTGCGGAATCTCCAGGTTGATCGGGATTGTGGCCTCTGTGGTGCATACCTTACTGGCCTTTGGAGAAAAACGCGCAGCATTGAGCTGTTAAATGGGCAGTTGAAAAAGCTGTTGACAATGCTTCCTCGACTCGGGAAGGACCCGAGCGACAAGCTCTTCAACCCGGTCATCAAGGCGTATGTCGAATTTGGCCGATTGGCTGACGCAGAAGCCCTCGTCGAGGATATGTCGACCACTTACGAACTTCCCCTTCGTTGCCGCACGAAAGGCCTTCTGATATATGGGAAGGCCCTGATGTGCGATTGGGATGGGGTCGAGGCAGGTCTCCAGGAGATGCACGAATTGAACCTGACTACACGTCGAAGGGATTTCACACCAATCTTCGACCGCATTTTCCTAGAATACTGGCCGTCTCATACAGGTTCTGAGGTTCGCGATTTTGTTTTCCGTCACATCGACAAGTTCAACATAGTTCCTGATCGTGTTCTATACAAGCACATCTTGGAGGCGTTTGTGGAAAAGGGCAACAAGGAAATGATATCAGAGCTGTCGAGGATGGCGCGCGAACGCTCCTGGAAAGTTGCGGTCAATGAACAGGAGTTTTTGGAGATGTTACGGGTGCGGCGCCTCGCACTTGAGGGTGCACCCGTTGGGTTCTGGCAGATGTTACAGGCGGCCCGGATCAAGTACGGGCAATCTGCGGCCTCACAACAGATCCTAGGCTACGATCAGCGTTCATTCCCCATTACCGAGGTCAACAAAATGCCTTATACGCAAAGTACCTTGCCGTGGTACCAGCGAACGCTACAAGAGATGACACCATCAAAGCCTGTCGATCAGTACCAAAAGCTTCACAAACAAATGACGCATTATATGCATGTTGGCAAGATGAGCGAGGCCCTCAAGTGCTTTGAAAATGCAAAGAATGCAAGGTTCCAGATGAAGCAGCTCCATGTTGAGCTGGCGGTTGTGGCGACCCTCCTGGAACACGGACTGAGCGCAGCCCGAGTCCTAATCGAGGCCGAATGGCGGAATATCCGGCACTTGATCCGATTCTTTCCCCAGTTCTTCCGCCAGATCATGGAGGTGGACTCGTCCGCGGAGGGCGAGATCACCAAGCTTGCCGTCCTCCGATTCTATCAGCTCTGCTGGTCCAACAAACAAATGATTGTGAAGCATCACATCACCGTGGCGACGAGTCGACGGCTGATTGCTTGTCACCGGCCTGACATGGCGCTGGATCTATTAATTGCGGTGTACATGTCGCGGTACCGCAAGGCGGCTGCGTTCGACGGAGTGTGCATGAAGATGTTTCTGCGCGCATTCGCTGCGGTGGACAACCTGCCCGGTATCCGGTGGTGCATTCTTACCGGTCTTGCTCGCGGAAGTGCTGTCAACCGTGACCTGGTGGTCGAGGTCCGAAGAGTTCTAGGGGTTATGAACCGCTCGTTTGCTCCAGAAAGTCTACCCAAGAGAGAGGCGGCGAGAAAGACTGAGCAACTTGAATATCTCGGTCACCTCGCTGATCTCCTGGAGAAGAAATGTGAGGGTGATGCACAGGCTTGGAAGATCAAATCCGACCCTTCGGTGAAACGGTCCTTCCGGCGGATGCTCAAGCGACCGCTTGACGAGAGACGGCTGTTTAAAGAGGCCGACATCCAAGAGACGATCGAGGGATGGGATGAGGAGTACGAATTGGAGGCCGTGGTCGGTCGTATTGAGATCAATCCCAAGTCGATTGCTGCGCATTGGAATGAACGAGCCGTCTTGGGGAAGATGGCACGGGGCAGTGATGCTTGATTGATCCCTTCGTTTCTATGTTTGACTATCTATCTCTTTTTTTTTCCCTTCTGGTTTCTATGCTGTGTTCTACGGCTACGGCATTGACATATAGACACTCTTGTACATATATATAGTTTCCCAATGTACCATTAGCGATGTGTGATGGATGAATCATGCAGCAGATCGAGATGCGTCCTGAGTTTTCTTCTATAGACCATATTTAATTATAAAGCAGTCGTTCGTGTGTGGTCGAGTTGCACGATCGAAAAGGGGCGGTGGTTGTATGGAGATCATACGGTACTGATCACATGTCACGCCACTCCCATCGCCAGGAACCAAAATCTCCAACACACGAACTTCCTTTATTTAACCCTCACGTCCCTATTTTCTCCCTCCTCCTGTTCCTCTCCCTCCCCCTTCCCACCTCATATTTCTTTCTTCCTCTCACTCCTCTTCCTCCGGAGGAAGAAATATGCTTTGCGATCCTCACTGACACTGCCGATTATTCGTCCTTCTCCCCGCACAATGGCCACCACTGTCGCTAACGGCCATGCATCGAAGTCCGCGGAAGCGGCCAAACAACGCCGACTACTACACCACGAAGCCGACGTGGTGATTG
The DNA here is from genome assembly GCA_002927005.1 of Aspergillus pseudoterreus. Taxonomy (NCBI): domain Eukaryota; kingdom Fungi; phylum Ascomycota; class Eurotiomycetes; order Eurotiales; family Aspergillaceae; genus Aspergillus; species Aspergillus pseudoterreus. The sequence goes on from PIJX01000031.1 coordinate 242,499, forward strand.
TGGGCGCAGGAATTCTGGGCTGTGCGCTCGCAGTCGCTCTAGGACGCCAGGGACGCAGCGTGCTTCTGTTGGAGCGGTCCATGAAGGAGCCCGATCGCATTGTCGGAGAACTCTTGCAACCGGGGGGTGTTCAGGCCCTCGAACAATTGGGTCTCGCGGATTGTCTGGAGGGGATCGACGCCATCCCCGTGGAGGGCTACTACGTCTCGTATTTCGGCAATGCGGTTTCGATCCCCTACCCCAAGCCGACACCGTCGTCCCCCCGCCCGGAAGGCCGCTCCTTTCACCATGGCCGATTCGTGATGAAACTGCGCGAAGCCGCGCTGGCCTGCCCCAATGTCACCGTCGTCGAGACAAAGGTTACCGATCTGGTGACGTGCTCCCTCACCAAGCAGGTTCTTGGGGTGGAGTGCGTGACCGGCGATGCGAAGGACTGCTATTTCGGACACCTCACGGTCGTCGCCGACGGCTATGCCTCCAAATTCCGCAAAGCGCACCACCCGCATACCCCCAAGGTGCGCTCCAAGTTCTGGGGCCTCGAACTCATCGACACCAAGCTCCCGATGCCGCTGCGAGGACACGTCCTCCTGAGCGACGATGCGCCCATCCTCCTGTACCAGATCGGCACCCACGAGACCCGCATCCTCGTCGATATCCCCGAAAACCTCCCCTCCGCGTCGGTCGAGAACGGCGGCGTCAAGAACCACCTCCGGACCGTCACCCTGTCGTCCCTCCCCGAATCCGTGCGACCTGCGTTCCTGGCCGCCCTGGACAAAGGCGGCTTGCGCTCCATGCCCAACTCCTACCTCCCCTCGGCGACGAATAAGACCCCCGGACTGGCCATCTTGGGCGATGCGCTCAACATGCGACATCCTTTGACCGGCGGTGGCATGACGGTGGCATTCAACGACGTCGTGGTTCTCAGCGACCTCCTCAGCCCCGAACAGGTGCCGAATCTCGGGGACACGCACAAGGTTCTTCGCCAGCTGTCGACGTTCCATTGGCGGAGGAAGAACGGTTCATCGGTCATCAACACTCTCGCCCAGGCATTGTACGCCCTTTTCGCCGCTGACGGTTCGTTCCCCCCCAATTCCCTTCCCCCCATCCAACCACCTGGAGCATCCCACTGACAGGTTGAATCCCACAGATGCAAATCTTCGCGCTCTCCAACGAGGCTGCTTCCGTTATTTCGAGTTAGGCATGATCGACGGCCCATGTGGTCTCCTGGCGGGGTTGATCAAACGGCCGGCCGTCCTGTTCTTCCACTTCTTCAACGTCGCATTCCTCGCCCTCTGGCTGATCATTCGCGAGGGCCCTCTGTACAAACTTCCGCTGTTGCTGCTTCGATGCATCACGACTTTCTGGACGGCGTGCGTCGTCATCTTCCCATACATGTTGATTGAAGCATTCTGCTAAGCGCGCATCGTATGCATGGGCCGGCTTTGTCCATGGGTTTCCGGTCCCGATTGCTCATTCTTCTCATGGCTGGGTGCATTTCATGGCTCTTCCTTTTCTTTCTTCTGTACTTTATATTACTATCTCCCCCCGTCTTATCGGACTCTAATGTTCACCTTATAATCTTCCCCCTTTCTCCCGGTCTCATATACCGCAACAGGAAGCCACTCCCAGCCATCACCCACCCGTTAATGTATCCAGAATGAACTACGGTCACATATCTTAAGAAGTATAGAGAGAATACGAAAGGAAAGCCTCTGAGGAACTCCATTGACCTTTTCACCATATGTAAATTTCAACTTCCACATCAGAAACAGGGCCCACCCAATCCTGGCCTGGTGAACATGATATGTAAACAACGTAAGACACGTGGGAAAACAAACAACAGTAACATGAACAAAACACTGAACCCACTCGCCTGGCTCCCTGCTATGATGGTATATTGACAATGATAATGATAATGATGATGACAATCATGCCGATGGGATATAATCCTGAACAAATCCACAGCCAGTACCACGAAATCAATCGAATCCATGCAGAAAGACGTGAAAAGAAATAGGGAAAAACAAGGAAACAAGTCGATACCGTAATTTTCCACCCCCGACGATGTTGCTTTTATGATTTTGCGTAGTCTGCTTTTCCTTTGTAGTAGTATCGAGTCCAACTGTTGCTTTTTCTCTTTCCGGGGAACATGAAAATGGAGGTATTGTGAAATAAAAGATAAGCATAGCCCGCATGCATGGAGAACGGACGTTGGAATGGAGAATCGAAAACGAAATGGCTTGACGGGCGGCCATCATCCGAGGGCGAGTCGAACACGCATGCACGCAGCCAAGGGCAAAAACCACCCCAGAGCGGTTGAAAAATGAAATGGTGTAATCATGCAATGCACGCCAGTAACCAGCAGCATCCTTTGGCTGCCAATCCCATCATCTCTGACCTTGCAAAACGCCAAATCAAACAGCCGAAGTGGAAAAACGTACCAGGACAACACAAAAGAAAAAGGAGATAACTTGCGTATATGCAAGACAAAAAAAAAAGGTCATATACTCTCTGTTCAAATTCAAAAGCGTGAAAAGAGTAAGTACCGCCGATACCACGTTTGCAAACGTGGCTTTTCTATACAATGGCAAACAGAATCTCTTGGATCTGGACCACATTGGCGATGGAAATGTGCACATATCAAACACGCCGAACATCACTCATAGCACAGGATCTGCACTGGTGCCACACGCGATAGGTCGTTCTTCGTGGACTAGTTATCATCTGGCGAGACGCTCTGAAGGACGCGGACATGACACTGAATCAGAAGAGACAAGGTACTCCATCCGGCAGGTTCGCGGAGTTTCTTACGTTTCCTTCGTCTTTCCGTATGATAGTGTAAAAGAGCCGCAGGTGACAATGCATCCTGCGCCTTACCCGCCTTTTCTCAGAGACTCATCAGCAGGAAGGGGTTCTGCACCGTTGTGAAGACCATGACGATGCTCAGTGTTAGATTTCGCACCCTTCTTTTGCTTTTTCTTGGTCGTCTGCCAGCCAGTGTTTGTGTGATGAGAGTCCTGAGCAGGGTGAACACCATTTACTTTGCGACCGTGGTGCCCATGATGGCCATGGTGACCGGAATGCCTTTCCTTGGTATCGCCTGATGTAGCAGAGTTGTGCGAGGTGTCGGTTCTAGCTTTAGACCTCGGTTTGTGGCTGGCTCCATTGGTCTTATCCGACGTGTCCAGACCATTTTGTCGCCGTTTGCCGTTCGACGATGGAACATGCGACTCCGCTACCGGCGATAGCACAGATGTGGTGGAGCTTTTCTCCGGTCCACCGGTCTGCTTTTCTTGATGGGTGTGCGGCACCTTTGCTTTCTCCGGAGCAGATTTCGGCGTGGGTTCTGCCACCTTGTCGTTGTTCGAAAGATGCAGATTCTGCAGACGGCTCGAGAGAAGACTCGGCTTCCCTGCTTGTCCATTCACCAGAGGTTCAGCCGCAGTCGCAGGAGTGTGCATGTCGATACCCTGCCGACCAAAATAAGGCGGCTGATCCACCTCCACGGAACTGCTATCTTGAAAGTCCTGGGAGAAAGAGTCGGAAACGCTGGCGGGAGTATCCGTGGTGTGATCGTCTGAGTTTGACGCACAATGGCTCATGGCGACATACGGATCATACCCCTCAACCGTGACCGGTGGGCGATGTTCGCTCAAAGGAACAGATCCGTCCACTATGAGGGGCCCGCTGCGATCACCGGACGCCGTCGATCGGGGCGTCGTGCGCTGGTGTGAGCTTCCCATCTTCAAACCTGACGTTGTATCGGTCTCTCTCCAGAGACCTGCCTCATGTGGCGACACTGTCGACATGTAATCCTGGGGATTCGCGACAAATGGAACAATGCCCCCGTTCTGCAGTGCCAAGCCAACTGGCGCTGATAGAGGAGTTGACATGGCATTTTGATGGTAGGCCTGCAGTTGAGGAGATGTGGCAAGGTAGTAGCCTATATACTCGGTCGGCCGACTCTCATCAAAGTATGTAGAATTGGACACGTTGGGTACACTGCTCGGCATGAATGGGCTTTCGTCTTCACCATGCGTCCTATCGGGCGAGCCTGGAGTATTCCTGTGCTTGGACATCTGAGGGGTCTCCATAGATTGGGTCGCAGCATAAATCGGGGCATAGCTAGGAAGAGAGTGAACGGTGCGTGCAGGTTGGGAATGGGCTCTTAAAGATCCGCCCGGTGATCCATTTGCTACCGAGGAGCGGCGCGGGTTGCGACGGAGATCCGGAGTTGCAGCCGTTGCCGACGGGGACGGCGGGTTTGTGCTGCTTCCCTGGACACCAGTGAGTGAAACCGGAAGGTAAGGAGATGCGTAATAAGTCGGTTGACGCATTGACGCGTTCAGCGGCGGTTGGTTGACCGTGCCGGATCTCGATCGGGACGTGTCATCAGCGGTAGACTCTTGCTGTTGAGGCATTGGGAATTGAATGAAAGGCTGGCGGATAAGTACCGGAGGTGGTCTCCCCGTTATAAGCGCTTGATTTTGCAACTGGAGGCGCAGCTCTTGCTCCTGGGCCTGTAGGATCTGGATCTGCTGGTAGAGGTGATCATGCAGCAGATATTGGGCCTGTTGCGCCTGGAGAGAGAGCTCGGACGCGCTCACACCATTGTTGTTGGGCTGCCGATAATTATTAGCCTTGTTCGGTGTGTTCGACGACCGACGACCACCCGAATGACCTCCGCGCGTGTACTGATTCGAGTGTCGCCCGCCACGACCACCCCCTCGCGCGCCTCGTGTAGAGTGAGATGGTGCGGCGGTGATAATGGGTCGCGGTTGAGGCGGAGGTCTCTCCCATGACCGCTCTTCCTCCGGAGGATATTCGTATTGTTCACAGCAATGATCCAAACTGCCTTCAGCGACAGCTTTAAACGCCCGGCGTAATTCCATATGAACACCCCTGAATGACGTATCGTCGGCCGTGTTCCCCAAATTTCGTGACGTGTTGAACGGTTCTTCCACACACAAACGGTTATTTTGCAGCAAATGCCAACCTTTGTCCTCTTTGGAGATCAGTCCTCCTTCCCGCACGGATACGACGTATTTTTCGTAATTGAGCTCGTGGCCATAATATCGGAAAAACTGGAATAGTAGTTCTCCGAGAGTCTGCTTGTTTTTCCGCCCATATCCACTCAGACTGTTCATATCGTCGTCGAATGAGCAGACAAACCCTTCAGGGGACAAGCGCTTCTTGTGAGGCCGAGCTTGGAGACTGGGGAGAATGGGCGGATCTCGGGTTTGGAGGAAGTTGATGATCAAACATATCCAGGTGTAAGAACTTAATGTGCCACCAAGTCCTGTAGTCGACAGTCAACAAGAAATTCCAACATCGGCACCTGGATAGAGAGCAGAAGACATACCAGCATCGCAAAGAATCCTCCGTTTTGTCCAGTATTTAATGATCATAGCCAGGGGGCGCACGCGTTCATCGATCTCCACATAAGTCCGCACCATCCGGGTGTTCTCCAAAGCCAATGTATTATTGACATTCATATCGCACGCGAGGCGTAGCTCGGGATCCCAGATCTTCACGATGGGGACCTTCGCGTGGGAGACACATACGACTCGTTCCATTCCGTCTGTAGCAAGGCGTCTGTCAGTGACCGAAATTCGAACAAGTAAATATGACTGTCAACTCCTTACGTCTCGCCAGCACGTCAGCGAGTAAGCAGACGTGCTCCAGCTCCTTATATGTAGTTGTTATACAGATGTCGACTGCTCCGGATTAGCGCGATATTCCACTTGTCCCGGGATGATCACGTACCATCCGAGTCACTCGAACACAACTTATTCCCAGAAGAACCAAAGACGTGGACTTTGATGTCATGCCCGGGCCACTGATCGTTGAACAATCTCTCCAACTTGCGGACGAGCTGCCGGCGTCGATCGTCACTCTCGGCGGAGGGGAGTAACCGGTCATAGACCTCCAGCATGTCGGTCGTCAGTTTCCGCTCCTCATCCGCGTCCAGCCGTTCTTTGAGACCTTCCTTCTCATCCGGCAATACATCGGTTCCCAGGGTATACGGCATTCGTCGACGGAAGAAGGCCATGGCGGTTTCATATTTACAGTGTGTGAAGGGTTTTCGGAAGGCGGGGGGAAGATGGGTCGACTCGGAGTGGGTGGACCGCGGCGAGGTGCTACCGTGAGGGGACGGCGACCGGGAGTGGAAGGAGAGGTTTCGCGCATGTTGGTAGGGGGTCGATGGGAGGGAGTTGGACTGCTGGGAGTTCAATGGTGGGCGGGTGGGAGCCTCTGTAGACGTGCCGGTGGATGACAAGTTCCACGGCATCGTCGATGCCTTCCCCGAAGCTATCGGTGAGGGTTCACCTGGGATGGCAGGCCGGTTAGAATTCCCATGAGTCTCTGGTCTCATATGGTGACTCCAACGTTGTCAAGCAACGTTGGCCTCCACGAGGGGGGAAGGAACGGGGGCTAAACGCGACGAGTGACTGTCGTGGTGTGCAATCGGCACCTGCAGGTTGTCTCAGTGCGGGACTTCGTGTCGGAGCGGCGAACAAGAAATTTGTTCCCTCCAAGCCAAAGACTTGAATTCGGATTCAGGCTTCCTCCAAAAAAGAGAATCGAGTAGGATAAGGGGAGGCGAATATCCGGAGAGGCGAACGGAGACTCAACGCAGAAACCGGCCGGCGATGGGTCAGCAAAATTGTGTCGCTCGTTTTGCCGCAAGACGAGACGGGTCTTTCTTTCCTCGGAGAATACGTCTGCACGGAGAGAAAGAGAGGGATCGTCGACCGAATCGCGCAGGAATGGATAGGGAGCGAGAGTCCAAAGTGCTTCAGAAGGACAGAAGCCACAGGTAACGGGGGGGTTGGATGCGTGTCGATCGTGACGGCAATAATGGGTTTAAGGGGAGAGAGCGATACACTCTAACCGGGAAGGGCACACACACCCCGTTCGGAAATCGGAAATGGTAGACAATGGAGACAAAAAGGAACAGGGCCGAACGATCTCCATGTAAGGACCAGCCTGAGGAATTTGATTGAGAAGAGATGAGGTGGGAGAGAGGAATAGGAGAGGAGAGTCGAAGCGAATAATTGGGGGGGAGGGAGAAGTTGAGGTGGTGGTGGTCCGCAGTAATACTGATGATGCCGCAGAAGAATTAATTACAGTGACGGTCCAGGGGGGGTTTGCGGGCGGTCAATAATACTTCACTTTCTACTGCAGGTACACATTCACAGATCATTCAGAGCGAATCGGAAATTCATGGGACCGATCAAATCCTATAGAGATACTCACAGGCAGAGTAGAATTGCAATTCTGAGAAATGCAGAATCTTGCCTCTGGTAACTGTACAGGACGATCCAGACACCCATCCATACCTACCTACCTCCAATGGTTCCCATGCATGACTACGCTTAGTATTGTCTCCCTAATCATTGTTCCAGGAAAGAATCTTCCTAATTTGACCGGTTTGGCCCTATTCCTTGGATCTGATATGGGAATACAGTCTTCTTTTGCCTGAATTACCGGATTGTAACCCAAGTGCCTGAGGCAGAGATCCATTCTACCTAGGTACTCCTGATTATATAGTAGAGGACTCGATCACTCGATCCTGATGTATAACTATCCACAAGGAGACAAGGAGATAAAACACCTCCGGATGATAGAGTTCGGAATTTAAATAGCTCCAAGTTCCCATTGATCCTGACGATCCGTTGATTGATCGACGGTCAAAATATCCTGAGGATGATAGTATACACCCCCACTGTTTCACCCATCTTGTCTCACTCAGGCTCTCGGCCAACATCCATCATCTCCCTGACGGGTGCAGGCACCGATCACTCTGGATTTCTTTGTATTCATCACGCTGCGGTCCTATTGACTGGGTTGTTAACCGTCGACCATGGAACCTCTCGTCGACAGTCATTCATTGTCGACGCCCCTTTTGCCCCGCGTTGGTTTGTTTGGCTGCCAGGGATCGACTCCGCTCCAACTCCGACAACGCGTCGCGGCCGACAGGTCTGGCTAATGTGTCCTCCATAAGGTATCAGGCAGGTCGCTTTGACGGAGGTTTCTCCCTCGGACCATCAAGGCGTTCTCCGGCATGATGGTCCCCTGGGTCCTACTTTATAGCCGGTACCAGTGTCGTGAGAACCGCCATGATCCATGCGGATTCTTTTCCCGTTGATCTATGATACCCCAGAGATAGATTCTTCTCTAGTCTGCGAAGCCTTCCAGATAACGACGTAGCGAGAGGAACCATCAGACACGCGGGACAAGGTCTGGTTAGTATATAGTATGAATGTATCCAGGTCGGATCGACCATAGCCTGGGCCAAGCGTTCCAGAAATCGTGGTACTGAACCAGCCTCACCTCGCATCGGGTTGGACAACAGGAAACCGCAGAAGCGTAGAACAACAGGCAGGACAAAGCAAGGAAACCACCGATGCCATTGACGACCGTTCCTGGAACTCTTTCCCTTTATTCTCCAGCCCAGTTTCTGATGGTTAGGAGAGGCATTAAAAGAGAAGTCCGATCATGATTTGAGCCCTCGATCGCAGAGCCATCCGAGCCATTTGGGATTCGAACCAGTGAATTCTACGAGGCACAGGACCAGCTAGGTGCATGCAGGAGGTGCATATGTAGACTGGCTGTTTACGCGATCCATGCGGCCCCTGGAGCGACATTGGAGGACAGAAGCGAGACTGGCCAAGAAGGACGTCCCGACTGTGTCTATTGGTAGGCTGCAGATGAGAAGTCTCCCACGAAGCACGATGACGATGGCAGAGAGCCTTGCAGTTAGACAGACCTGGGACTGTCAACGATGTCGTCCTGCCCCACCGGCTGAAGACGCGGCACTGGAGCCTTGCAGACGGCGGTCGTATGGAAATTTATCATGATTGATGGATATTATTAGTCTCTGGTGCCAGATTTTGTGATATTTGCGGCTGAGTGAGACCGGCGATGAACCAGCACAGGCCGTGACAGATGTAGTAAAAGCTATTTGAATGATTCGATTAAGTAGACGACCGTCGACACCTATGATGATACTCGATACCGTGGTAAACGGGAAGAGTCGAGCCACAAACGATAATTTTGCAAGACATATCCGTCACCGACGTTCTCCGGTCACGGGAGATGTGATGGGTAGGGACACGCTCGTGCTAACTTAGTTTCCCACGAGGGGCAAAATGTTTATAGAACTTGGAGGCCGGCCATGAGAGATCGATATCCTCAACCTCTTGATGCTTTTACCAGCGATTTACGTACTCCCTTAGACGTCTTCCGCAGACTGGACGGTAACTAAGGGATTGTTTGGTCACTCAAGGTCAGCCCGTGGGCATGAGTACGTGCACGTGTCGCATTGTGAATCTGGAGCGTCGACAGAAGAAAGTTTTGACACCAGAGATGAAGGTCCTCTGATAGGATGTGCGGCGGACTGTTGCATCTCTGGAATGCTGGCTGATGGGGACTCTCGGATGACGCTCTCCCACCGCCGAGGCCGTCAAGGAGGGTGGGACAGTCGGTCGAAGAGAATTATTATTGACGGGCCGCGCTAAGGCGGTTTCCTTCGCCAGGTTTGATGATATCGCCAAATTTCCGGTGACCCGCTAAGACCACCGCAGAAGGTTCCGTCCGCAGTCCTCCTACGCCATTGTGCATGGAGGATGGGGGAGGGGAGGATTACCTGTGTGGTCTGCCTGATCGCCACCCTGATCATGGGCATGGGTGATTCTAATCGGATTCGGGAGAGATTGAGGTTGCTTTCTTCTGCTGAAGGAGATGTGATTCATTACGGTGGTATGCATCGGTAAGCGGAAGTAGGTATTGTACTCCGGAGTATACTGTACAGACGGGACTTTGGCTCTGATAGTCCAAGTGGACCCCTGACCTTCAGAAGAAAACATTCCAGCCGATGGATTGTGGTCTCTGCATGAAGTTGATAGTTCCATTATAGGTAGTATAGAATATCTGATACAATACTACTACCATCTACCCGACTGTCCAAGGTCCACCTGAGGTGATACTGTAGGTTGGATCTTTTCCATACCTGATACCAGAGGGAGAACCTCGTGGAGGGTAAAAACGGGGCCGGGAAGAAGCGATTCCACACGGTGGAAACCAACCAGGATGGGGGAAATTCACCCGGAGTCCACTTCATTTGATTAGGACTCTGATTCACCTGCCATCTTCTTCACCGTGTGTGTGTGTGTGTGCTCTGTGCAAAGACAGTGCGTAAGATACTGGGGGTACAGGAGGAAGCTGTATGGTACGGTCAAAGGGTAATTTATCCTTCATTCAGGAGACTCAAGAAGATTGGGATTATTTTCGGTCGACGAGCGCGAGTAAGCTAGATAATTCCTCTAGAGTGATCGTTCTGGTTATTATTCTTCTGATCATTATCATTATAATTTGGTAAATAATTCTTATTTCTAATCATCGTCAACCCCCCTCTTTTCCCATTATTCCTTTCCCCTCACCACGAGTTCTTCCTTGTACTTGGGTCTGCTACCCGACCGCTCTGACTTACTCTCCCCCTCTCCCTCGTCTTCTTCCTCTCCCTCCTCTCTCCTCTCTCTTCCGCCTCTCACCTCCCCTGTTATTTTCCTTCCTCCCCCAGCTTCTCTCTCCCCTTTGATTCCTCCACGCCAGACGTCCCTGTCTGTCGTGCCCAAGGGTGAGAAGTCTTGATCTTTCTCCTGCCTCGTTCACTCGTGGTAGACTTTTCTCGGGATTCCTGCTCGGAGGACAATCACTCCTTTTCTTGTAAGTTTTTTTTTGCCCTCCCCGAGACCAAAAAAAAAGGTCCGTTGGATAATGCGCCCACCTACCTCTTCCTCCATACCACAACGATTCTGGAGAATGAAAATGAACTATACACACATACGTTACCCATCTTTCTGTTCGCCTTGAATTTCCCTCTCCAAGTCGATTGAAGCGGGTGTGTTGCCAATGGACCCGCCGTGTCCGCAGTCGACTCCCGAGAAAACCCAAGATAAAGAAATTTTCGAGATGGAAAATGACGCCCTCTCTCATCCAACGAGGCTGCCTATAGAGGAGGAAATACCGTGAATCCGTCGCATTCCTATGATCAGTCGTCTTTGCTCTCGTCGCGCCCGGACACTTGGCCCGTTTTGTTGGGACACACCCGCTTCATCCGCTGTGGAACGAATTTCCTTCTTTCTTGCCTACCTCCTCCCGAACTGCCGCTTACCCTTCGACCCCATTAGGTCTCTCCGGAATCCCTCTTGAGTGGGTTCACCTCCCTCGCCGATCTCGTCGGTCCGTCGTCTCCTTCGCCGGTGAAAATGTCGTACTACGAGCCTCAGGGTTGGCAGGCCCCGGCCGCCGCCACACGCCAGGTGTCCTGGGAACAGCCCATCCCTCCGTCGCGTTCCGGTATGGTTGGCCGATAATTGATACGAAGGGACCATCTGTACCGTCCGGTCCAGGAATCAGACGATAAAACTAATTTGTGTCCGTGGTTAGGGTCCAGCTCGGTCTCCCAGCGCGACGAAGTTCCGGCCTTTTCTTCCCAATTTGACGGTATGATCACAAAGATTTTCCTCTCGCCTATGCCATAGTTCGTCGGAATGACCCCGTCCTTTGATACTCGGAGGTGGATGGGTCCATGATATGGCTCTATGATATGGCTCTGGATCGTGTCCGGTCGTCCCCCGCTCGATTCGGCTCCGAGAACAAGAAATCGCCTGGTCGTCTGGTTACTAACTTCTCCTTGCAGAGGTCGATCGTGCCATCGACAATCTCGTCAAGAGTGGTAAGCTATGGACCGCTCCCCGCAGGGACTCAATGCCCATGATGATGGGTCGCCCCTACCCGGAATTCGGTACGAGATCGTCCACTGGTGTGGTTGATACCCATTGCTAACACTTTCGTCTCTCTTGGACAGACCCCCGCGTTGCCGGTGCCATGTCCCAGCGCCACCACTCCATCAGCGACTTCGACGGATCTCGGATGCACCCCAACCCCAACTTGCAAGGCTTCTACGCCGCCCAGCGCTTCCAAGGCCGCCCCAATGAAGTAGAGCAGATGATGCAAGCAAAGCGTCGGATGGCGGCTCAGCGTGAGAGGGAGCTCCGCAACTATCACCAGGAGCAACAGTACAACCGAAGTACGTGGTAGCGTTTGTTTGTTCTTCTCTTCTTGGAGCCTTTGCTTTTCTTCTCTCCAATATTCCCCACGCTTCTCATTTCCCACATGTATCTGCCGCCTTGTATAGTACCTTGGGACGAGATGCCCTTTCTTCTCTTTCTTGAACATGGTTTTTAATACTCTTGGTTTTTCTCAAAGGCCTCCTTGCCGAAATGTCTGGGAACAAGTCCGAACGCTCGCTCAGTCCCGCCGCCATGAGCGAAGAAAGTCGCCGCGAACTTCTGGCTCGCCAGCATAGGGCCCTGTACGGAAACGAAAGCCCCGCCTTCTTCCCCCCAAGCAGTTTCGGCGACGACACTCCTCGCTCGGAGAGCCAGGCAGGCGGGACCCCGTCGTCTGCCGTCCGTGGCGCGTCTCCCCGCGGCATGGACCCATTTAGCCTGTCCCAGACCCCGGTCCAGGGTAGCAGTGCCGATGGTGTTCCGGCCGGCGCGTCCCTTCAGTCCCCCTCCCGCGCCAACAGTACCTCCTCCCCCAGCTCCGGCGTGAACCCCGTCTTCGGTGAACAGTCCGTGACCTCCGCTTCCTCTCCCGGCGGCGCAGAGTCGCCATCCTCCCGCCAGACCGCATCAAAGACCCTTGCTGGACCTATCGGCTCCGTGGGCCCTATCGGTTCCCGCCCCGTCCAGCAGGCGGGCCCGGTACAGGCGACCAAGCGTTCGACCACCCCTCTGCCCTCACCTCTGGGATTCGGCTTCACTCCGGGCGATGCAACTTCGGCGACCTCCACGGCGTCCAACCCCACTACCTCCGCCGCTGCTTCCACCCCCGGTGTCAAGGATACTTCGGGCGGGGTGGGACTCGGTTGGGGTAATGGCAGTGGCGTCTGGGGGTCGAAGAACGGCCTCGGCGTCCAGGCGTCCGTCTGGGGTTGATCGATCATCCGCACGATTTTAACTCTCTTTGGCGTGTCCCAACTTTTCATTTGAGATGCGTTCGCTTCTATGCCGTGGCGTTATGAGACAGGGTTCCTTTTTATTTTTCTTTTACGATTCAAATATTGGGTAAGAGCGTGGTACTTATATGGGAGAAGTGGTGCAAGGATCCGTTCTGTTTAGCGCTCCGTCATATGTGGACAGTTCATAATTGCTTGGTACATGTTTGGTTTACTGACTAGGGAGCTTGGTCGGCCTGTTGGTTTCTGGAGTCGGTATGCCTCTCTTTCTTGGTGTGTGTTTTGCATGGTGCGTTCCTTATCTGTTGTGCTTCGTGTCTATTACCCGCTTCTGGTGTTGCATCTCCAATACCCCCCTTCCTGTCATGCTACTGGCATCTGCGCAGTCCCATTTGGGATTGGGATTGTATCTCCATACGTGGTGAGCGGGTGTTTCGGGCTCTCCTCCAGACGGGTCTCCGTTTTTCTTTCTGTCATTGTTCGGGTCTGGGTGCGCGTTCGGCCGAAGCATGCGATTTCTGTTCATTCCGCAATGGGTTCGGGGCAACAAAAGGTTGATCTTCTGGATGTGAATTTTGTTGGGATCGGTTCTTTTCTCATATGTTTGTTTTGGGGGGGCATGGGTCCGGAATCAGGGGAGCAGGCAAACATAAAAAGAGTTCTGGAGTCTGATCTGGAATGTGATTCTGGATTTGCCTTGTGGGTATATGTTCCTTTGATTTGGTTTGGCTTGGTTTGGTTTTGAATTCTAGTTTGATCTTTTCTCTGTGGATTATTATGGATGGCCGTATTTACTCTGTTCTTGTCGCCTACGCCCGCTTTCAATCCATTCTATCCCCTCTTCTCTACTTCCCTTATGTCCCTAGACCGCGTGGTTGTTCATTCACACCATTTGTGCGCTCGAGTCTTTGTGTTCTTGTGTCAGGAGCGGACTTAGATTGACTTGTCCTCATCTAGTTCACATTAGCCTTATGAGAGGCTCATGATTGGGATTGCAAACTTTGACTATTACCTCTAGGAGAGCACAACACTACGAGTCTCAGGTACAACAATCAAGTCGCATGTTAATCCTCAGAGGGTCCCTTTTCCAAGTCCTTCCACGCAACATCCAACCAATACTTCACGAACTTGCCAACAAGCAAGTTATCTACGCGCACCGCGCGCTTCAAAGCCGGCGCGCTGGCCCTTGCACAGCTGATGTCAAGGGAATGGTGCTCATCACCCGCGTCCTTGAACGTCACATTGCCATATCTCTCCCTGAAATGGTCCAACAACCGGTACGGCGGATTGCGCCGCACATCCGGATCCGATTGCTCCAGGCGACTCACCCACTCCTGTTGGGGAAGCTCGTCGAACTGCAGACCAGCCTCTCGCAAGGCCGGCAGGAAATCCGCGTTCCAGCAAAGTCCCTCTCCGTTAGAGACGTGGAACACAGAAGGGGAGGACGATGAGTCCCCCGACGACAGGGCGAGCTGCACAACAGCGGCTCCACAGATATCCACCGGCAGCCAAAAGTGCGTCTCATCGCCCCCCTGGATTGTCGGCAACGCTCCAATGGTCAGTGCTGTCTGAACCACGGATGGGATAGCCTCCCGCGGGTTCCAGATCCCATGGACAGTGTCCCCGGCGATCTGGCCGACGCGGACGATCTGGATCCTAGGGCTGTCGGGTCCGTCGTGCTGCGCAGCGTGTGTGCAGATCTCCTCGGCGACCCATTTGGATTGCGCGTATCCCATATTCCCGACGACGTCCCATCCATGGCGAGTCTCGGCGATGGGGGTCGTATGGGCGTTGAGGACTGTCGCGGTGCTGGAGATGAAAGCGAAGTTCGGTTTTGAGGCCCGGATGGATTGGCGGGCAAAGTTCAACAGGTGCAGAACACTTGCGATCGACGGGTTCTCGAAACTGGCTAGGTGCATGTTGAAGTTGACGGCCCAGGCGTTGTGGATGACGGTCGTGACGGAAGCGCGGAGCGCCACGTACGCTGCGGCCGAAAGGCCAAGGTCGGCGGCTGCAATGTTACTGGATAATGCTGTGACCTTTTCGAGCTGACTGGACTCGAGAGCGGCGAGGAGACGAGCACCTTCGAGAGCCTTTCTGACCCGTTGGACGGCGGCTTCGTCTGAGTTGGTGCGTACGAGGCAATAAACTCGCTCAACGTCGTCCCGGATAAGGAGGTTATATAGAACAAAGCGTCCGATGGTTCCTGTGGCGCCGGTAAGGAGCTAACTTTTCCATTAGTGACGATATGGAGACTTTCAAGCAGACCGTACGCACCACGATGCTTTGTGAAGCGCCATTGGGAATTTCTGCCAGGGATTCACATGTCCCCAGCTCGCCAGATGTGGCAACAGGGCTTAGTTGCCTGGTGTATTTCCGTACAAGACCTCGTGCCAACTCCTCGATCGATACAATGACCCCTTCACTGCTGCCATGCCTCACATCTAGAATATGTTGAGAAAGCTGTGTGATAGTTGGGTAGTCGAAGGCGACATTAGTTCGCAATGTTCGACCTCCCATATTGACCTCGCGCAACAGACGAGCACGCACATGTGAGGCAAGCAGTGAGTCCATTCCCTGGGTAAAGAAGTCATCGGCATCGGTCATAGATCCATCGCCGGCCTCAGGTACCCCCAACGTCGTGCACACAACGCGTCGGACCACCGTGTGTACCAGGTCGTCGGGAATAGCTTTCGCTAAACTATTCTGCGCCCTCTCCCGCTCCGCGTAGAACTCGTCGATATCCGACGCAAACTGGGCGAGAACCTGCGGCCGGATCACAGTCGCCTTGGGGGTCATCGGTACTTGCGTGCCGACCTCTTTGAAAACCACAGAGTCCGTCGAGACCTTGGCATAACCCGGAACGCGCGAGTTCCCTAGGTCTAGATTCGCTGCAATTTTCTCCTTGAGCTCTTCACGCGACAGGCCGGTCGCTTTCGCGGAGGGAACCACGAGCATACCCAGGGAGCTACGACCGGCCCCAAAGACAACCGCTACGTGGACATACTCACTGCCGCCGACAGCATGTTCCAGTGGTGTTGAGTCCGCCTTCTCCCCGTTCAGCATCACAATAATATCATCGTGTCTCGCAGCGAATTTCCATTTTCGAGGATCGGTTGGGTGTTGCTTAAAAAGGTCGTTCGTCCCATACGCCCCGTCGGGCCGGTTTGTAAGTCTCTTCGTCTGAAGACCAGGGAGAACAACGAGGTGGTGAAGATCCCCGTCCACCTTTTCGAACCTGAGATAAGGCTCGACGTGCGGCATAGGGACGAGCCAGTTCCACCCGTCTTGAGTGTCTGACGATGGCGCCATCAGGCCGCCGCTTTCGGTCTGCCCGTATAGCTGGCGGAGTCTGACACCGCGCGTGATGAGATGATCTCCAAGATGATCGGGAAGCGCGGACCCTCCCACGCTGACGAACCACAACCTGGACAATCGCTCAATGCCCTCTGGATCTTCGGCCAGGATCTTGAGCGTGTACGGATCGGTATCGAGCGCCGACACTCCCGACTTGTCGAGACCAGCCAGCACCGTCCCCGCGGTAATCGGCCTCAGCGCATTCATGAGAGCGAGCTTCGTCCCCGCCACCAATGATCGAATCAGCAACCCTTGCCCATGGCTGTGGTATATCGGGAGGGTAGACAGGGTGTCGGGCAAGTTGACGCGGCCTATGATCCGCTGTGTGAGGGTTATCCAGTCGCTTGTGCAGAGGGGCACGAGCTTGGGCAGGCCGGTTGTACCGCCCGTATGCATCAATAAATCAGGCGATTTGCTCGGGCTGGAGATGTCCATCTGGCGAAACACGAATCCCTCGTCCCCGGGGCGATCCACGAGGGCCTCGATTGAGGCCATCGGGATGGTTTCCAGCGCCGACATGTCGAACTCGGACCTCACGCGCTCGAGAACGCTGCATAGCTGATTCGATGCGAGAACTGTTCGACAGTTACTTTCGCGGAGCAAATGTGCAAAGCCTTGAACGGCTAACCGGGGTGAAAGGACCAGTGGAGTCACCCCGAGTCGCAGCAAAGCCAGGAAAGTAATATAATATTCCAAGTTCGAGGGTCCTGTAATTCCCACTACGGGGGCCTCCTGAGCATCGCCGTGCTTGGGAGACTCCTTCAGCGTCTGCGGAAAAAGACTTGCGGCGGCCCTGGTGAGCTTGTCTATGTGTGTGCATGTGTAGTCGGTGTATTCCAGCTCGGGAGTCGGATAGGAGATGATTACCTTGTCCGGTGCTGTGTTGGTCAAATGCCGAATAATCTGATCCACGGTGAACAGCTCGGTTGACCCCATGTTGAAATGCGCCTGGTTGTTTTGCACAACTTGGACCCTTGTACTGATGGTTATATATCACCGAACCTGATACCCACACGAAAAGATGCTGAGTATACCGTGCCGAGAGACTTCTTGGCACTATGCCTTAGCCTGTGGGTTTGAATACATGCATCGCGATTGGGATGTAGTTTCGGAGGACACAGACACAACCTTGACGGCAGTCCATCCAGCTGGAGTGTTGTTGGTTAGTCGGAGTAGATCGGATTTTAAGCTTATCAATCGGCCCCCGGCTCCACTGTGGAGACCCCCGACCAAGTCCGAACAATATCGGTTGAGCCGCAACAAATACAGCCTCGAGTATACGGGCACAATGCGCGCCGCCTTCATTGTTATTCACATAAAGTTGCCGCTGCTCTATCTCTGGAGGGGCTGAGGCTTTCCGCAGCCAACGATCAATACCCACGATGTCTTCGTATCAAGTCGTGGCCAACGACTCCGCGGAGTCATTGATGGACTCTTGGGGAATCTTAGGAGTTCCAGTCAACAGCAGAATGTTCGCCTACCTCGTTGCTGCCGCCCTCTTTGGCATCGTACTCTACTCTCGTCCCACAACAAAGTCCAATGTCCCACTGCTCAACCCACGACACTGGTACGAGTGGACTGACAATAGAGCCAAACAATACTTTATCAAAAATTCCAAGAGTATGATCGAGGACCAATTCGCAAAGACGCCTGATAGGCCGTTTCGGGTCATCAGTGACACTGGCGTAGCGACGGTCCTGCCACCTTGCCTGGCCCATGAGATTCGGAATGATCCACGTCTCAATTTTGGGGGATTCACGAAAAAGGTAGGTTTTCTTTGAGAAAGTCAAGGATCTCGCTTATGCCGTGCTCTAGGCAGCTCCAGGTCATATCCCCGGCTTTGAGGGATTCCGTGACGCGTTCCACGATAACCCTTTGATTCATGAGATCACCATCCGCGATCTGACGAAGGAGCTCGACAAAGTGACAGGGCCAGTCTCAGAGGAGGCGGAGGTTTCCCTGAGCCATCTGTTTGGTGAGAGTAGTGGTGAGGCCATCTGTGCGGACACTTTAAATAGGAAATACACCGACTAATCTAGATAGAGTGGCATGCCCTTCCGCTCACCTCGACCGTGTTCAGCCTCATCACTCGTACGATGGCGCGAGTCTTCCTCGGCCCTGAGCTGTGCCGCAATGATGAGTGGCACGCCATCACCAAGAAGTACTCCACGGATGTTTACCAAGCCTCATTTGCCCTCCGCGATTGGCCCGTCGCTCTTCACTCCGTCGTGCACTGGTTCCTCACCCCCTGCCAGAACGCACGTGCAGATGTCCAAAGAGCCCGGGAGATCATTGCGCCTGTTTTGGAGCAGCGTCGCAAGTATAGAAAAGAAGCCGAGGCTGGAAAAAAGGATGTACCCCAATACAACGACGCCATGGAGTGGATCGAGCGGGCCGCTAAGGGCCAGCCATACGATGCGGCCATCACGCAGTTGACGCTGTCCGTAGTAGCGGTCCACAATACTACTGACCTTTTCTGCCAGGTATTGATTGACCTCGCGAAGAACACTGACATGCTGGAACCCCTTCGCGACGAGATTAAGACCGTCATCAAGGATCACGGCTGGAAGAAGACGGCCTTATACCACCTAAAGCTCCTCGACAGCGTCATCAAAGAGAGCCAGCGAATGAAGCCCATGCTCCTGGGTAGGTTGATTCCACTCACCACTTGCGTGCGTCCGTGAGGCCAGGTATTCTAACATTGTTTCCAGCTGCGATGCGTCGTGTGGCCCTAGAGGACGTCACCCTGTCAGATGGTACTATCCTCCCCAAAGGCGACATGGTAGCCGTGTCCACACACAATATGCGGGATCCGAATCTCTATCCTGACCCTGACAAGTGGGACGGACGCCGCTTCATTCGGATCCGCGAGACCGTCCCCGGCAAGGAAAACGCTGCACAGTTGGTGACGACTACCCCGGAGCATCTTGGATTCGGACACGGTTACAATGCTTGTCCAGGGCGGTTCTTTGCGGCGAACGAGATGAAGATTATTCTGGTTCATTTGCTGCTCAAGTATGAATGGCGACTGGCTCCGGACACTGACCCGAAACCCATCTTCTCGGGCTTCAGTATCCGACTCGACCAGTCGACTCAGATGGAGTTTCGGAGACGGTATGGTGATGAGGGAATTCTGAAATTTATGGATTAGGTAGTTGAATGGGTAAGATGTTTGCAGAGCATAGTATAAGAATTAGTAAGCATGTACTTTACATGCGCGTCTTTGATCTCCCATTTGATTTATATGTTTCCTTCTCCTATGAATCTCGTTCAGTCCAACATTGGAGAACACCTATGATTTAAAATGAAACTACCATGTTCGTCAACTTCCATGGCTATTTCCCCAGCGTGTAGATCAGCTTCTGTCCCGAGACCTTCTTGGCGCGAATCTCCTCAAATCCGCCCAGCACTCCTTCCAACCCAGTATCGCGGACCAACAGTGGATGTGTACGAATCAGATTCCTATCCAAAAGCGTCTGAAGCGTGCGCGTCCACTCGATGCAAAACGCCTTGAGATCGGGATTCGCCGGACGACCATGCGGCTCCGGCCACGCGATATCCTCTCCCAGCATTTCCGGCCCCAACACCCACTCGGAACGCACCACTTTGCGCGAACCGGCAACAGCCTCGCTGTATGCATCCAGAGCCGTGTAGCGACCACCGGAGCGGCCGAGAGCCGCATAACACAGACGCATACTGTCGGTGGTGGTGATGCAGTCGAGGGCGTAGCGCAGCGAGTTGCGCGTCAGCGCGCGGATATCCTCGGCACAGGTGGGCGAGTTATAATCGAAGACGTCGTCGGCACCGAACGACCGCGCCAGCTCGAAGTTGCGCGGCGAGCACGTCGCCACCGTCCGGTACCCGGCCAGCTTGAGCAGCTGCAACGCCGCGGTTCCTGTCGCGCTGGACCCGCCGTTGACCAGCACCGTGGGGATCTTGCCTTTGGAATTGGGGCTGATGGGGTCGAGCGGCCCGCCTGGTAGTCCCAGGCTCTTGAACAGCCCCGTGCCGACGGTCATCCACGGCGTGCCCAGACTGGCGCCGTCTGCGAAGCTCCAGCTGGGCGGTAGCTTGAGGGAGGCCCAGTATGGCGTTGTTGTGTGCGCCGCGAAGGCTCCGGTGTCCGGACGGAGCGGATTCAATCCTGAGATGGCTGCGCAGATGCGGTCGCCGACTTTGATATTGCCGTGGGCTGCGGCCGCGGGTCCAACGGCCGTGACGACACCGGCGAAATCGCAGCCGGAGATGGCCCCCGGGGTGTGGTAGTCGCCCACCATCTTGGTGTCGACGGGGTTTAGAGAGACGGCTTTGACAGCGACAGCGATGCGGTCGTCTTCGAGAGCTGGCACAGGCGCCGAGTGAGAGAGCACGATATTCCCTTCTGGGTCGCCAACGAGGGCAGTTTGAGTCTGGGTTATCGAGACCATTTCGACCTGACTTGTGTGTTGACCACGCTTTGTTGCACGCAATGTGAGGGTTGATGAGAAGAAAGCAGTTGACATCAAAGCAGATTGGAGACTATGGTTAAGACTGTAGGATCCCTGTCCCTGTCTGATATCTAACTACCAAGTCCAGTCCGAGTAGCCCGCTGGCATTGATGAGACTCAGGCCCCGAAAACCTCCGAAGTTCACCGGTTCACTACGCTCGTGGGAGATGCGCCTTACTTGCCCTATGCACAGGCTTCCATTGCCCATCAAACCATTCTCTACTCGATGTGACCTTGATTCGACTAACATCTACAATCATGTGACTATACGACTAGAGACTCATCTTTTCCCGCAATAGGCCCTTCACGGCCGTTGCTTGTCTGCTCAATCCGCTTTCTCCGTGCTGCAAATTGCCCTTGGTCAAGAAGGTCTCCTTTCTCAGGAGCGTCATGACCATCTGTCGCGCGAACTCGCCCCCTTTCCCCAACTGGTCTTCCACGCTGTTGAGGGAGTCCTGCAACATACACAGCGCCATGTGGATACGACCCAGGCCGTGGGTCGTGGTGGCGCAGGGAAGCTCCCCTAGCTGAAGCGTTGGACTCAAGGAGTTGCGGGCAAGAACCTCCTCCTGGTTCGAGATCTGACTCAGATGCGCCTGAAAGTGGCCAAGCACGATGCTATAGAGACGCATCAACGACATGTACCCACTCAAAACTAGGACCATGGCGAGAGAGTCCCCCGGTGTCCCGTCGACGCTGGACAATGGTCCCGTGGGGTCATAACACGATACGGTAGCCCCCCGGAGACAGGGGCCTACCAAGGTACTGAATTGCTGAGAGAGATGGAGCACAGTGCCGATGGGGTAGTCATCTAGCCCACAGGTACTGCCAAACTGCCATGGACCCTCCTGTAGCACTCTCAGCCGCTGTTGCATCTCTGAAAGCAGAGCGAGCAGTGACTGGACAAGACCACTGTTATCACTGTTGCCACATATATTCCCTGTCATTACGGGCGGGTTCTGTACTGCCTGCGAGGATGACGAACCTGGCGCCGTGTTTTCCGTGTCGGTGTCGAACAGGAAGATATCATCCAACCCATTGGCCGGCGGCATGTCATAGTGATCGAGATGGTTGGCAAAGTTGGTGGCTTTATCCATGACCTCCTGCAATTGAACACTATCCCATCCGCGCATGTCAAACATCGTCGAGTCTGCTGCAGGCTCGATGCTCGGGCCATTGGCCATGGTGACAACGGGGGTAACGGACGCCGTTGATGGGGTCAGCGGGTTAGGGAGAGTCGCTCTGGAAAGGTTGTTCGTGGTGGCCTCTGACCGACGCTTGGACTCGCTAATCCGGCTGGTTGGCCGTCGTCGACCGAACACGCAGTCGACTTTGGCTCGGGCGCATCGCTGGCATGGACCGTGGCCGTCAGGACCCGCAGGTCCGGTGCATTTCAACTTTTGGAAACGACAGCGCTCACACGATGAGCGGATGGATGCCTGCCCATGAAAGGCGGTTCCGATGGGCGAGGGCATTGTTTGATTCCCGCGGGGTCTTCGCTGATTAGAAGCCGCAGACAGGCCAGAAGACTTCATTCTTGTATTGCCCTCTCTCGTCGGTTAAAGACTGTTCCTAAATGCCCAGACGGCTGAAATCAGGTACCCCATCAGAGGCTATGGACCCCACTATATCAGAGCTTGGCTTCCTTCGACAAAAGTTCTAACGGTTGGATTTGATCAACGATAGGTCAGCATGCTCAGGAGGTGTCTAACCGAGCCATTGTGTTGCCAATATCACCGGTACTTATCCTGTTCTTCCCATGGCTCAGACTCTATGCGGCATACAGCACAAGTATCTAGGCTTCTTCGTGTCTTCACCTCGCGGTATTGGCGTCAGCTCCAGGATCAGCCCACTCATTCTGGTGCTCGCTAGCTCATTAGGGGCGGCCGTCCACGCAGATTGTTTTCCACCACGTGAGATTTTGGGGGCTAAAGGTTACAAAGACTGAGGCTCTAATTGGTGATGTTGCGGAACGGGTTGATCCCCGAGAGCATTTACATGATGACCACTAAAATCTGAGATGCATGTTTGAATGCACGGCGAAGGACCACGTTGACGCAATATCGTCAGCCGTAATCCTTGTCACATCCTCCACACTTCTCTCCTCTATTTGCCTCTTCAAGAAGGACTTACTCGGGCATATCAACTTGCCCAGATATACCCCAGCCCTGGTGGGATTCCGCCGAGCCCGTTTGGCCTCCGACCACGGAGGCGACAAACCCAGCATGGCCAGTTGCATTAGGCCCTGGAGGGCTAGACGGCTTGCTCCACCAGGCGCGGTGATGGCGGGCCTCAAACACCCATCGCTCTCCACCAGGGCCCCCCGAACGGAACTCAACACGACACCCAACGTTCTTGTGTCTGAAGATCGCCAGCACACCCTCTCCGTCGAATAACTTTTCCACCACTACCGTGTCGTCGCTCCCAGGGTTATCCACCGCTCCATTGGGTGGCAGCGCCCGCAGTGGCGCACACACCAATTTCCCGTCGCGGTATAGACGTGCCGTCGCATAGAGCTCGTAGTTCTGCTCTGGCCTGCCCACCAATCGCATGACCTGGATCACATAAGGACCGGCCTTTGCGCGCAGAAAATATGAGTCAGTCATGACCTTGCTCCAGGGCATAGGCTCCCACGAACGGTCCACGCCGCCCGTGGCGCGCATGTCCTCGTCGATGACCATTCGCCGGCTGGTTGTCTCACCATCGGGGTTGGTAGTGTAAAACGTCATGTCGACGGTGGCATCAGCAATGGGGATGGGTCGCATCCAGTACGCCTCCGGCGCCATTTGAGCTTCGCGTGCCGTCTGAGGTAATCCAGGATACCCCAATGACCGGTGCTTCAGCGTGCCTGTGATTTTGCCGGGCACATCGAATGAAACAACGGAGGTGGACAGGTCAGCGGCCACCTCGAAGCCCGCCTGACTAGTGTCCTTGTCGGTGCGCCAGACCCCCACCACGCGCCCATGACCGAGATCGGGGCCCTCCGAAGTGATGGTCGACTCTGGGAAGATCAATGGGCTGGTCCATTTGGTGCCGTCGGAGAAAGTGGCATTGATTTGAATGCGGAACCCAGCCGGTGCAGTGAGGATGTCGCGAACGAAGGACACGGTGAACGCGGTGGTGCCATCGGCGGCCATGGCATCGAAAAGCCACACCTCCACGGCGGTCTTGTTGAACTTGTCGACTAATTTAGGGAAGACGTTTCCACTGTTGGGGATGAAGTCCATCTCTGGGGCGGGATCCTCGACGATGGATTCATCCACCTTCAGGGTGGAGGTGAAGGTTGTGGTGGCGGCAGTAGTAGTCGTCGTACTCATCTTGTCACGCAGTGAGGTCGATCGCCAATTGGTAAGATTATCAAAGCATCGTATAAACTTGTGTTTCTCTTTGCTGTCATGATTTATATGGCTTCATTGGCATACACTTGGTCCGATGGTGATGCATATCGGACTCCTTCGGCCCTATTCAGCCCAGTGGAGCCCCATCCGTCGCAAAAGTTCGGTGTTTATCGGGTAGATCCGCAAGCGATCCCGCCGATAACGGGCGGCTGTGGCCGTTTGGAGTGAGGCTATCCAACCCAGCCGAAGGTCCCTCTTCTGCATCTCAGCCGCAACGCTAGATTTGTTGCGATAGCCTACTAAACTAGTAGTTCGTTAGTTCGGCGTACACAATCTGCGGAGGCAGTGCACTGGACGCGATGTTGCCGGTCCTCGAGGGCGTGGAGGCCCCCTGAGAAGGATTTTTAGTGCAGGAAGCCCGCATTGGTCTGTTGGCAGTGGTGTAAGAACTAGTCTCACAGAAGGAATCCACAGACAGGAGGAGTGGCTGAAGGTGAAGTCTGAAAGAACGAGTACCTTACCTGAGACGAGGAAATCAGGTGAGCCCATGTGATGACTCATTTCCTCTTTCGGTTGGTGGTCTTTCTACCCCCGGTCAGCAAGTTTCATTGTTTCTCTCCCGACTTTTCTCTCTCCCTCCCTCCAACCTGCATTTCTTTTAACTGTCCTATCGTTGACCAGTAATTGCTTTCTTCCATCTCTTCTCCACTCTTGTCATACCCCTGGTGGATACTATTCATCAGAATGCTCCGTTCCGCCCAGGCGGCGCGAGCCTGGAAGACGGCCTCAATCAGCCGTCCCTTCACCCATCGTCGTCCTCTTCCAATTCTTTCATCAATCCAAAGACCACTGTCTCCTGTACGGCGTCATGCTACGACTGCCAATGCCATCACTGAGTGAGTTGTCTTCGCCCATTTCTCTTACGCACCCCATCCCCCCCGTCGAGGAACGCAAGTCCCCCGAGAATGTGTATGCTCATAAACGGCCCAGGAACGCACAAGAGAGAGTCACCCCATCCTTCAACGCATCGACGTCGAAGGATGTACAGCCCCTGATCGATCCACGCCATGGAGAAATGGATGAATCGTATGTTGATCGACCATCGCCGCATCCGGTATATTGCCATTGACAGAGGCCCAATTAGGTTCATTGGAATGACTGGAGGGGCTATATTCCACGAAATGATGAAACGGCAGGGTGTCAAGAACATCTGTACGCAGCAACCAAGGCCCATAATATCTATTTCACGTTGAGATGATAACCGTACCTAGTCGGGTACCCTGGCGGTGCCATTCTTCCCGTGTTCGACGCCATCTACAACTCCCGAAACTTTGACTTTGTTCTGTCAAAACACGAGCAAGGTGCTGGGCATATGGCGGAGGGATATGCCCGCGTATCCGGAAAACCAGGGGTGGTCTTGGTGACTAGTGGTCCTGGTGCGACCAACGTAGTCACCCCAATGGCCGACGCATTGGCCGATGGAGTTCCCATGGTGGTGTTCTGCGGCCAGGTTGCCACAACCGCCATTGGGAGTGACGCTTTTCAGGAGGCGGACATGGTAGGAATCTCCCAAGCGTGCACCAAATGGAATGTTATGGTGAAGAGCGTGGCCGAATTGCCGAGGCGTATCAACGAAGCCTTTGAAATTGCCACAAGCGGCAGGCCAGGCCCGGTGCTCGTTGATCTGCCTAGAGACGTCACGGGTGGCATCTGTCGGAAAGCCATCCCTACGGAGTCCACCCTTCCTCGGTCCGCCTCTGTCGCAGCACGCCAGGCCCTAGAGTTGAATAAGAAGCAGCTGAACCAGTCGATTAAAAAGGTAGCGAACCTTATCAACAATGCCCAAAGCCCAGTTATCTTTGCCGGCCATGGCGTCGTCTGCTCAGAAGGCGGCCCCGAGCTGCTGAAGACTCTCGCGGACAAGGCGTCCATTCCCATCACCACTTCTCTCCACGGACTCGGAGCATTTGACGAGCTTGACGAGAAGGCTCTGCATATGTTGGGAATGCACGGGTCTGCATATGCAAATATGGCGATCCAGAATGCCGATCTGATCATCGCGCTCGGGGGGCGTTTCGATGAGCGGGTTACCTGCAATATCACCAAATTCGCCCCAAAGGCTCATGCGGCTGCAAAGGAAGGTCGAGGTGGTATTGTTCACTTTGAAATAATGCCGAAAAATATCAATAAGGTTGTCCAGGCCACTGAGGCAGTCGAGGGTGATGTGGCTGCCAATCTACGGCTCTTGATTCCCCACGTCCAGGAGAAGTCGATGTCCGATCGCAAGGCCTGGTTCGACCAGATCAATGAATGGAAGAGAAAGTGGCCTCTCAATGACTTCGAGAAGGCCGAACGTTCTGGATTTATCAAGCCCCAGACTCTGATTGAAGAGCTGAGCAACTTGACGGCGGACCGCAAAGACCGCACCTACATCTCAACGGGCGTTGGCCAACACCAGATGTGGGTCGCTCAGCACTTTCGCTGGAGACATCCACGTACCATGATCACATCGGGCGGTCTGGGAACGATGGGATACGGTCTGCCTGCTGCAATCGGCGCTAGCGTTGCCAAACCGGACGCCCTCGTTATTGATATAGATGGTGACGCATCGTTTGCCATGAGCCTGACCGAGATGTCTACCGCCTCACAGTTCAACATCCCCGTGAAGGTCATCGTTTTGAACAATGAGGAACAGGGGATGATCACACAATGGCAGAACCTATACTACGAGGATCGATACGCTCACTGCCACCAGAAGAACCCGGACTTTGTCAAGCTTGCCGAGACGATGGGATTGCAGGCCCGCCGGGTTATCAAACCAGATGACGTTGTTGATAGCCTGAAGTGGCTGATCAACACTAATGGACCCGCTCTTCTCGAGGTTGTCACCGATAAGAAAGTGCCCGTGCTGCCGATGGTTCCTGGCGGATCTGGTTTGGATGAATTCATCACATGGGATAGTGGTATGTATTGCTGGCCGTCTAAACAACTCTCGCTGACCACAGTCGTTAAAACAGCAAAAGATAAGGCACGAAGGGAGTTGATGCGGCAGCGTACGCGTGGTCTTCACGGGTAGATGGTTCCATCTACCTTTTTCGCGACTCATTACGAGTGACCCAATATTCCTTTCTATTCTTTTAACAAAAGTTGGCTTCTATTTCGGAGTTATACGGTATATTTCTAGCGTATTCTGCCACTGGATAAGCCAGGGTGTGATGTACAGGAGCTGAGATGGAGTAGGGGGATGATATGCTTGGCTCAAGAAGCTAAAAGTCTTCGTTTGATTTGTTTCTTATAGCTGTTCAAATATATAGTGAAAGGAAGGACCCCCCTCGACGAGGGTCAATTCTGTTGGGCAGTTCTCTTTGGAGTTAGACATCACTGTAGAGTTCTTTTCCAACCCAGCGATAGTTTTTGAATGGCACTTATTCAATTGATGGACGTCAAGCATTTGTACGTAGCGTTAATCTACCATTGAATCCCATCTATTTGTAACAAATAGTTGTGTTCACCATTCTTCTCAGGCGACTTAGGATGGTGACATGGAAGAACATATAGCGAGACCGCGAAACTTTGACTTCACCTCATCATCGCCTCGACACCAGACGCAGTCCGCCATCACTGATCACCAACTCCTGGGCCGTCACAAACTGCCCGAACCCTGCCCTCTTTGCCTCTCCAAACCATTGTAGCACAGGCATCGTTGGGAGAGCTTCAAACTCCGCGGCACCAGCCATCTCGCTCGCATGCATCGCGAGGTCTGTGGTAGTGGCACGCAAAGTACCAGCATAGCGCAGTACATTTATATCTCTCTGACTCCGCGCCTCCTCGTCTTGTGACTCGCAGACATTCGCAACAATGCGGTCCGCAATGTCATGCACCGGCGCCATGTGCACCGTGCCCTCAACTCGCCCGAAGTCAGGACGCGTACCCAGCCTTCCCTTCGCAACCTTAATCAGCTCCTCGACGGCATCCCTGACACTTTGGTGGCTGGAAGAGTCAGTGCTAGCTGCTTCGGGGCGATGCACCGTTGCATCGAGCCCAACAGCTTGCGCTGCCTTGCGCAAGTACTGTTCCACGACCCATTTGCTCGCCACGTACCCGTCCGAACCGTCTGAGGGTGGGTGGGTGGTCTTGTACACCTCTACAGCACCGGAGGACAGAACATGAAGCTTCGATTGGTTGAGAAGCGCCAGATTGGCGAGAGCCTTCACGCTGTTCACATTGACTGGACGGAGGACCTCGTACCCGTCCCAGAAGTTGCGGTTGGCTGCACAGTGGAGCACGACATCGGTAGTCTGGGCAAGGACGGTGAAGTCGACTTCTGAAAGGCCCAGATTGGGAAGTGAGAGGTCGGCGTCCACCATGGAGATCTTGGGATCGGTGGGCAATGTAGAAGCCTTACTGTGCTGAGACCCGCCGCGGAGGATACACATGACCTGGCCAACGCGGGTATCCTGAAGTAGCTGGGGCACTATATAGCTGCCGAGGTTCCCAGTAGCCCCTGTCATGAGTACACGGAGATTCTCGCTACGACGAGGGGAGGTAACTTTGATGGCCTCCGCGGTTTTGAGAAGAGAGTGGTCTAGGGCAACCTCGGTGTCCCAGTTGACGGCTCCGGTGTCCGAGCTGCCACCGATCAGGGAAGCCATCGTCTCCAGGGAACTGCTGTTCATGAGGTCGACCAGGCGTGGAGCTGTGCCAAACGCACGCTTGATCATGGCCTGAAGCTGCACAAGAAGGAGAGAATTGCCACCAACATGGAAGAAGTCATTGATGGGTGCCAAACTGCTGGGCCTGTGGGGAAGGACATCCATCCATAGTCCAGCGAGCACTTTCTCAGTTTGCGTGAGCTCACGCTGTGCGTCGGTTGGGATCAACACAGCATCTGGAAGGGACATGGCTTGGATGGCCTTCCGGTCTATCTTGAGATGGCTAGTCAGAGGCATCTCATCCAATGTCACGAATAGCGAGGGACGCATGTATGGCGGAAGTGGCAGGCTAGATCGAAGCTTGTCGAGTAACGATTGTCGGGCGGTGCCCAATGTCGCTGGCTCAAACACAACGTGCGCGATTAAAACCCCATCGCGCAAGTTGACTGCGGTTTGAGCAAGAGTGCCGGCTGCTTCCTTCATGATGACATTTTCAATCTCGCCAAGCTCAACACGGAAACCCCGCAGCTTGACCTGGGTGTCGCCATCGATACGACCGACACAATATATGGCGCCGTCCTCGCGAAGATAGCCGCGGTCACCGCTGCGATACATACGGTTCCAGTTATGTGCCACATAGTGCGGGTGCGTCTTCATGAAGGGGTCCGGTAGAAATTGCTGCTTTGTTAAGTCATCTTGGCCCATGTATCCCATGGCGACTCCAACGCCCCCTAGGACTATCTCGCCAGGGACGCCCACCGGAACTGGTTCAAGGTTCTCATTAACAACATAGGCGCAGTAGTTCGGGAGCATGAAGCCTCCCGGTAACGGGAAGTGAATGTCCTCGTCGCGGTAGAATACTTCGGCCTTTGTTGAAGAAACAGTCATCTCAGCTGGGCCGTAGCCAGAGAACGTGCGAAAGTCTGGCAAACCGAGGCTGCGGAAGCCATGAATCACACTTGGGTTCGTAACCTCGCCACCGAACCACGCTGCCTTCCATGTTGTGCTCTCTCGCAGCTTGTCGATGGCAAAGCGAAACCACATTTCATACTCAGATGGGGTTGTGGCAGTATAGGTGATGCCCTGCTGGATTATAGCCTTGGCGAGCTCGTGTGGATCACCTCGAATGTCACCTGGGGCAACGTACAGACAGCCACCACCGGCGAGAGCCGCGAAGATCTGATTGAGCGAGTAGTCGAAGCTATAGGTGCTGTGCTGTAAAACCATCTGTGCCATCGATTCGATGTCAAAGGCGCGGTGGAAGCCCTCAAAATGTGCGCAAAGACTAGCATGGGACATGAGAATGCCCTTGGGCTCACCAGTTGAGCCACTCGTAAACATGGCGATGGCGGGCGACTCTGGTCTCGCGGCGTTGAATTCGATATCACTGGAGACAGCTTCAAGCTCAGAGACGTTGATGGAAGGGATATGATGCGGTGCAATCTCCTGGATCTGTGGCTTCATCGCATTGTCAACAAGGATGAGGGCCGGGCGAGCCGAATCGACGATGCGTTTCAGGCGCGAAATCGAGTTGCGGATATCCAGAGGCATGTAGACCGCACCCACTCGGAGAATGGCTAGCAAAGAGCAGATCCAGTCTGCAGAAGGTGTCTGGAACACACCGACTGTCGTCCCTTCAGGTACTTTGGCAGCACGGAGGGCGTGGGCAATGCTCTTGATTTGCTCTCCCATGCCGTGATATGTTAGAACCCGGCCGTATCCATCTTTAAGCGCGATATCGGTAGCATGCTCTTGAATCATCTGGTCCACGCGGTGAGATATCGTACCCGGCCATTCAAGGTTCATGTCAGTGCCTGTTAGGCGCGTCAGTATGCAAACTCTACGTGCAAAGGGTACTAAAGATCCCGGCTCACCTCTTCCCACATCAAGAGCATGGTCAATATCTGACTTGGACCACGTAGGCAGGGATTCCATAGTCATATCAACACCCTTCGCCACTTCCTCAAGGAGGTTGACGAAACTGCGGAGGAAAAGTTGTGTGCTCGCCTGAGAATACAGTGCATCCTGCATCCTCAGAGTCAATTTCGATTCGCCCGTGGGGTTCTCCGTTATCTCTAGGCCCATGTCGTAGCCGATTCGAGCAGCATGCCATTGCTCGTCGCTCAACTTGCAACCGGCGTAAGTCGTGCGCTCCTGGACTACCAACCGGTAGTCCACGAGGATTTGGAAAATGGGTGCAGCGGAGCTGGAACGCGGAACATTGAGGTCATTTAGGAGAATGTCGAAAGGTACACTCGAATGTTCAAGTGCAGCATATGCCTTAGTACGCGCTGTCTGGATGACGTCGCTGAACTTGACGCTAGGTTCCGGTCTGTCGAAGCGTAGAGGAAGCAGGTTAAAGAGCATACCGACACTGTTCATGAAGTCTTTGTCGAGCCTATTGGCGTCAGCAATACCAATGAAGAACTCATTGGTTTCTGGGAGCATGTGGAAGATAAGCGCTTGGAGGGCAGCCAGGTAAAGATGGAACGACGTGGAACGATGCCGACGAGCGAGGTGCTTCAGCTTGGAGGCGAGTGGTGGCTGGATCTGAAACTGGACCTCATGCGTGCTGTAGCGATCAAGTGCGGGGCGGACTTGAGATTTAGCAAATGGGAGCAAGCTTATGGGCTTCAAGTCGTGCGGTATGATGGCACGATAGTATTCCATCGCGGAATCCATCCTGCCGCTCTCGTAAAGCTGCCTCTGTTGTCTTGCAAAGGCCCTGTATTGCGACGCATCAGGCAGAGCCGGCAGAGCGCGGTTGGAATATAGAGCATCGAGATCCAGGAACAGGACATTGAAACTGTGACCATCCAGCGAGATATGGTGTGTCCCAACGAGCAAATAGTGCACTGAGTTGGAAAGTGAAAGTAAGCGAATTCTGACGGTCACCCAGTCACCCAGATCCCACTCGTGATCGCGCATAGCGTTATACTCTTCAGACACCTCAGCTTCTGAAGTAACATGTTTCACTTCCAGCTGCATAAGGGAACCCGAGAGGACACCCTGCATTGGAGTCTTGCCATCGTCTGACCAGAAATACCTGGTGCGCAAAGCCTCATGCCGCTGGCCCAGCTTTTCTACCGCTTTTTCCAAGGCATCAATACGAAGTGGCCCCGTGAGCTTGAACATGCAGGTTATGTTGAACGCTTTGGTGTCCTTGATGTAGTGGGTTAGAAACCAAAACCTCGATTGCCCAAACGACATTGGCTGGGTCGCTTCAGTGGAGTTCTTGATCACAGACTCGCGCCAATGTTGTTTCGACTCATCTGCTTTAGTGGGTTCCTCCAACTCTTCGGGTGTATCAAGACCTGAACCCGTAGACGGAGTGGTTGCGGGTGAAGCTGTCGCCGAGGATACGGGGTATGATGACCCAGATTGAGTCTCCGATGGTAGGCTCGTTGGAGGAGAGTTTACTCGGGCAGGAAGAGTCTGTACGGCAGTCACAGGACCACCAGACTCAAGGTTGCTGAGGTCAATGATCGAAGGAGGAAGTCTGTCCATGGACTCGTCAACCAGCTCCTGAATGGTGGCACTGGCGCTAAGAATCTTCAACACGGGCATGTCAACATCCAACTCCTTCAGGAACCAGGAACGGACTTCAACAGCCATGATGGAATCGACACCCTGCTCCACCAGTGTAGCTCTCTCATTTACGGACTCATCTTGCGGGATTTGAAGAATTCGCTTCAAGCGCGCAATGAAAGATTCTATTTAAAGCGCGTTAGTGATGGCTATAGTTCATGATTGGGTGTGATGTTACCTTTTATTACCGCAGCTGCTTCTGTAGTAGACTTCACATCCGCAAGACGGACGCGAGCAGGTACAATGGTAGTATTGCTGGTGATGGTCTGAGTGTCAGGTTTCTCCATGATGAAATGGACAAACTTGGGGTCGCTGCGGAATTGAGCCTGGATGCTCTGATCGTCATATGTGGGACTCATGCCAGTAGCGATCTCTGAGTTCTCTGGATTGCCCGGCTTGCCGACGATGATACCTTCAGCAAAAAGCTGCAGATAATCCTGTTCTGACATGTTCCGGTATCCGATTCTAGTGAAGTGATCGGAGTCAAACATCTCGGACCGCTCCACATAGCCAATACCCAGGAGGGAACTGATGGCAATTGCCGACCCGGCCACGCCGCGCTTTTTGCGCTGGGCGGCCAAGGCAACCATGTACTGGTTTGCTGCAACATAGCTGGCTTGACCTGAGTTTCCGATGATGTTGCCCAATGACGTGAAGAGAATGAAGAAATCGAGCTTGGAGGTGTAAAAAAGTTCGTCCAGCAATCTGCTGCCGTCGACCTTGGGGGCTAACTGTCGGTTAAAGGACTCCCATGTTAAATTGTCAAAAAGCTGGTCTTCAAGGATCATAGCACCATTTGCAACACCGATAACCGGTGGCATCGTCCGACATATTTCTTGGTAGCAGGAATGAAGTGATTCGCGGCATGTCACATCCCTGGAAATGTAAGATTAGCGTAGACACAGGAGCGTCTGATAGGACGGCAAAGGTCATATCAAAACTGATACAGGGCAACTTACAGGGACATGAACTTGACAGTAGCGCCTGATTCCTCTATCATCTTCACAAACCCATGGCGAATCTTGGGATTTCGGCTTGTGAGAACGACATTGCGGGCTCCGTGAGTCACCATCCAGTGACAGAGCGATTGACCAAGTTGACCTGAGAGACCCACGAGGAAATATGTCCCATCGGCGCGGAAGATGTTACCGGTATCAATGGGCTGCAGAGAAATTTCGACGGATGGGACATCCCAGTGAACTACGCGTAATCTTTCATCAATAATTGAATGGTTGGAGATGTCCTGTAATGACACATTCGACATCTCGTATGATGAAACATCATTCCTAGTTTGACTTCGCTGCCAGGCCGTTGCTAGGGCCAACCCAATCGCCTCAGCCGAAGCGCCAGGGTAGACAAGCGTTTCATTCCCAACAAAGTCAACTGCACTGGCGATCCGCGTGTGTGGCGTGAGGCAGTTAGCAATGGTCTGACCGACCTCTTGGGCCCCGACAGCCTGTGCTAGGTTGACAAAGTAGGAAATGTCGTGAGGTAGCTGCTTCTTGATCAAGCGCGTAGGCAAATTGCGGTGTACGAAGGCGCAGTTTTTGATCCTCCTATCCTTGAAGGACGAAGAGAATGACACCTTCACGCCAGACAGATTGGCCTCCTGGATCACTGCAGCCATCAGAATGGGATCGGCTTCATGTATGAAGATAGTGCCAGTTTTTGGAGCAGCAGCGATGATGCTTTGTGCGAGGGCGTGTGCGGCGACCGAAAGGAGGGCTTCAGCTAGATTTGTCGATTGTGATACTGGGACTACCCACTGTCCCCGTGTGGGTGCAGGAGTTTCGGCCTTGTCAGATAGAGCAATAAGCTGCCGGCCAGTGGCGATGTCGGTTCCTGCACACAGCATGAAGCAGCCTCCATTCTGAACTTTGACCATCTGCAGAACTGAATGAGACACTCGAATTGACATGCGATCCTCGGCAAACAGGGTCAATGCTGGCAGGCGAAGAGGCGACACGCTGGAAAGCTCATAGGATTGTCCTTTAGTTTCCAGGGCGATAGTGTGGTTCCTTGGGTCGACCGTCTCATGTATTGTACGACGATACGTGTTGTAGCGGTTATTAGCCGCGTTGTGCGGATACATGCGCGGTATGAGGAGCTGGTTGTTTTCATAAACTAGCTCCGGCTCCAAGGACCACAGGAACTCATTGGTAAGGCCATCCGCATCCTTGCGCCACTTGCCTAGGAGTTCTAGACGTATAAGTGTCTCAGCCAGGATATGAGAAGACTGGGATGTGATAACATCGAAATCGAGCATTTGGAGATTTATGCTGGGGTACTCGAACCTCATAGC
Source organism: Aspergillus pseudoterreus (assembly GCA_002927005.1). Taxonomy (NCBI): domain Eukaryota; kingdom Fungi; phylum Ascomycota; class Eurotiomycetes; order Eurotiales; family Aspergillaceae; genus Aspergillus; species Aspergillus pseudoterreus. Next base: position 277,256 of record PIJX01000031.1, read on the forward strand.
TCGGGAAAGCCCAAGCACCATGGAAGAGTGTGGGTTGTCATCACGACATCCACGGCTCACCCACAAGATGCTACCGCCCCGTCGCCACAGGGTTCTGAGAGCCTCAAGCTTGGAGGCAGTACGCATCTGCAAGAACGGCTCGTCCAGATCTGTGAGGGAAAGGACGGAGCTCGAAAGACCTAGATTTTGTTCGTTGAGGTCCTCCAAACAATCCAGGCGAGTTATCTTGGAGTATTGCTGCTCAATGAGTGCGCAAACCTGCTCGACTAGCTCACGAGTCGCCGGCATACGTCCCCCAACGACAACTAGGTTGGATGTAGAACCCAGAGACGTTGTAGAAAGAGGATTGCGCAATGCGGCAACACGATCGTCAACAGCTTGAGATGCAAAGACCGAGTAAGGGTGAAGCTTGTGAGAGGACGGAGTGGCCGTTTCAATGCCACCGAATCCATGATCGCGCATCAACTTGTCCCACTGCTGCAGTGTCAGGGTAGGGCCCGCCCGACGTCGCTCATCCTGCGCGGCACCTGCCCACCACCCAGGCAGGCCGCCCATGGCAGTACCGATACCGAGGAACTCATTGGTTATAATCTCAAGTACAATCAGATAGCCACCCGGTCTCAACAGCTGTCTCACATTGGCCATCATCTCGTCCAGCTTTCCTGTGGCGTGAAGGACATTCGACGCAAGGACGATGTCATAGGATCCTTCAGTGTATCCTTGTTCGATGGGCGATCTCTCCATGTCAAACGTCTTAAATACCATGCGGTCGCCATATTCTTGGAAACGGTCCTGGGCACGCTCAAAGAATCCCGCCGAGATATCCGTATAGGTGTAAGAAGAGAAGGCAGAACCCAGCTCTGGCAAGATTGAACGAGTACTCCCGCCAGTTCCGGCTCCGATCTCCAGGATTTGCATGCGCGGGTAGCGATGAGCAATCTGAGCGACCATGCGACCGATCCAGATATTTGCAGTGTCAAGTCCCACAGCATCTTCGTAAAACATATCGAGAACACCATCCTTCATCATATGCTCAAGAATGCTTCCTTGCTTGCGAATTTCACTGATGATATTCTCACCCACAGCTTCAACCAGTCGCACGTCTGTATGGCTGTAATGCCTTTTGATAATGGCTTTGATAGACTCATGCGTGTCGTGCACTGCCTCTTGTGGCACATTCGGATGTCTGCCGCTTGAGACGACGTTTACAGCGTATTCGGCCCAGTCCAAGAGCCGTTGGTAGTGTGGCAGGGTGTTATTCTTCTCCTCTGGTGTAATCTGTTCCACCAGGCGGCGCAGATAGAAGAAGCCCATGCGCTCGGTTGCAAGTACAACGCCGGCCTTTTCGGGCGGCAGGACCTGATCAGTGCCAACAGCGGCTACCCCACTAGGTCCAGCGAGTTTGTAGTCAAAATGGGAGAACAGGACAGCATCCGAAGCAGCGGTAGCCGGAGAAAAGGGCCTTAATTGAAGAGATTCAATCTGAACAAATGTGTGCGAACCGTCATCTCCAGCCATAACGTCGACATCGCAACTCATCTGAGCCTTTCGCGAATTGCGGACAACGGACTGGTAAGGCAGAACTCGCTGTTTCCCAGCTCCCAGGCGCGTAAAGTAGGGGTTGATCACAATAGACGGGCTAGCCGTCGGGACGTGAAGCGTCCAAAGACGCTCATCCTGGGGGTAGCAGTAAGCAGCAAACCCGGTCTGAATGGCAGTATCTAGCCAGCAAGGGTGTACTATGAGCTGGTCTTCCCAATTGTTCTCTGATTCGTCCTCAATAATGCCAGTCGCAAAGTCCTTCCGGCGTCGAATGCTCTTGACAGACCTGAATGACCCGCTGTAATTATAACCGAGACGTGTGAGCTGGGTATAGAAGCGCTCAATGTCGACATCGACGTCAGCCAAGCTGGCGTCTTCCGCTCTCACACTTGGTAAGGTATCAGGGGCAGGCTCATGGAAGGCCAGAGTGACAGTGGCTTTGGAATTTAAGATCATCGAGGATGAGTTGTCGAAGGGTAAGCCGGTACAACAGGTGAAGTTTGCACAGAGCTCATTATCCGAGGAACGGATTATGTTTAGGGTCACCAAAGACTCCACACCAATCTCGCCCTCATTGAATGTAACGGCACGGGAAATAACGAATTCATCCAAGCTGATGAGTCCGATTGGCTTGTCGCCGGCAAGTACGGCCATTGCCTCGACTGCCATGGCAATATATCCCGTAGCCGGGAAAACTGTCTGGCCTTGAAGCTTGTGGCCGTTCAGCCAGCTGACCTCCTTCGGACCCAAGAAGTTACGCCATTGCACTTCTTGGGTGGTTTCATGTTCAAAACAGCGTCGGCCAAGCAGTGGATGAGGTGGTGAGTGGATGTTCGCGTGGCCGCCAGAGAAGCGAGTCAGCATCATGAACGAGCGCGAATGGTCAAACGGATACTTGGGCAGTTCCGCCACAAGTGATTTTGGGCGCTGATTACCCGATGCGGCCTTCTCAAACGCGTCAAAGTTGACAGAATTAGGACCGAGATGGGTCCAGGCAAATCCAAGTGCGGATGAGAGCTCGAGAATATCATTCTTGCCTCGAGAAAGGGTACCAGAATATGGGACTCGGCTGCCCGTTGATTCTTCGATGGTGTCGAGAGCCACACTCTTCAGGGCCGGGTGAGGTCCAATCTCGAGTGCGAGGTCAAATGGACTAGCTTCAGTGACAGCGGCAGTGACAGCAGGCGAGAATAGAACAGTTTGAGTCATATTCTCTACCCAGTACTGAGATCGAACCATTTCTTTCGTCATGACTTGGCCACCAGAGACACTAGAAAACCAAATAGGACCACTGCCGTCGCGCACTGTTATATTGCACCTATTCATAGCTTCAAGATATGATGCCGCACAAGGCAGCATGTGCTGCGAGTGATAGGCTGTATCCACCTTAAGCTGACGAGCAAACTTGCCCTCATCCTGGAAGATCTCAAGAGCCTCAAGAATGGCATCCTCGTCTCCGGAGAGAGTAACGCTAGTGGAGGAGTTGCGAGCGGCCACTTGGAGTCGGTCTTCAAATTCCTCGAGCTCACAAAATTCGACAGCATCCTCAAACGATGTACCGACAGCTATCATAGCACCTTTGGTGCCATTTGGAGATTCGGCAAGCTTGGCGTAGAGGCCACGATAGTAAGCAATCCGGATTGCGTCGGTGGCCGAGAGGAATCCGGCCGCATATGCAGCGCCAATTTCACCAGACGAGTGACCGACAACAGCGTGCAGATTTATCCCGGCCAACTTCAGCATATCGACGAGGACAATCTGTATAGCAGTGCAGAGAGGTTGTGAAACGGCGGCCTGCGAGATTTTCGATACCTTAGCCTCCGCCAGCAGCTGGTCCTTAAGCAACCACTGAGGGCGGTCCGCTTCGGGAAGACTGCATAAAGCACGATCGAGCTCTGCGAGACGCTCAGAAACAAAAGGTGAAGCCTCGAAGAGCTGAGCTCCCATACGTGGCCATTGGGCACCCTGACCAGTGAAAATGCCGAGAATCTTTGGATTCGGCACGCTGAAATAACGGGTGTTCAAACTGGAGTCATCTTCAGCAACAATGTTGTCAATCCTCGTAATGATCTCCTGAACATTCATGCCAGTGATCACATGTCGAAATTGTAGGGTCGAGCGGCGAGTGTGGAGCGTATACGCGAGGTCGCGTAGGTTTGTATCAGGTTTGTTCTTGAGGAAGCTGCTAAGTTCCGAGAGCATGGCACGCAGTGAGATCTTGGAAGCCGCTGAGATGACAAGGGGAGTGAATGTAGGCACGACAGCTGATTTGGACGTTTCAACTTCATATGACTCAAGAATAGCATGCGCATTGGTGCCACCGAAACCTGGGCATGGATTAGTAAATACTGTCACTTGACCAATCTAGAAGGCTCTCTGATCTCACCGAAACTGTTGATACTCGCACGGCGCGGTTGGCCGGATACTGGACTGGGCCAGGGCCGAAGCTCGGTGGGGACCTCAAGATGAGTATAAAAAGGTGCAACTCGAGGACTCAGCGAGTTAAAATGCATGTTAGGAGGTATCATTCCATGCTGTAGAGCTTGAGAGGTACCAATTAGGCTCGCAAGTCCTGCTGTGCCCTCGGTATGACTGTACATCTCCATAGTTAGTAACTAAATTCCCTGATTTGTCGGGTAAGGCCTCATGGAGTATGGCTCAGACTATAGTAAGCCAGAAGTGCTGTTTCGCGTCCGATGAAGGGAAAGAAGAATGGAATGTACGCACCCAATTATAGTCTTGATAGAACCCACGTATAGTGTGTCCGTCACATTGCTGTTCCCGAAAAACGCACGTGAGATGGCCTCTGATTCCTGCGGATCCCCAGCAGGTGTTCCCGTACCATGGGCATGGAAAAACTGAGGGCGGTCCTTGGGATCATTGATGTCTAACCCAGCGCGGGCATAAGTTGTCCGAATGAGGTTGGCCTGTGCGATGTTACTCGGCATGGTCAGGCCAGCTGTGCGACCATCCTGATTGATACCAGTGCCACGAATGATACACTCGACATGGTCGCCATCCTCAATTGCAGCACTGAGAGGCTTCAATACCACGGCTGCAAGGCCTTCACCTCGAGCGTATCCGTCTGCATTGGCATCCCACATCCGACTCCTCCCCGTGGGAGACAGCATGTTGAGTTTGCTCTCCGCAATATACATACCTTAATTCGACCAATGTTAGCCGTGTTCGTGGGCAACCGTTCATTCTTGACTTACCAGGACTCAGTATCAGATTAGCACCTGCGGCAATAGCCACTCGGGACTCGCCGCTCCGAAGGGCTTGCACAGCCTGATGGACACAAACGAGTGATGATGAGCAAGCAGTATCGATGGTCATACTAGGGCCATGCCAATCAAAGAAGTAGGAAATCCGGTTTGAAATGATACAGCGGCTGGTACCGGTAGCGGCGTATGTGTGGATCAAGTCCCAGTCGCGATTGGAAATTTGGGACCAGTCGTCACACATCACACCGACATATACCCCAGTGGATGAGCCCCGTAGGCCCTCGATAGTCTGGCCAGAAGCACACCTACAAGCTATGAATCAGTAACCACTACTGGCGGTGACCTAGCTCATAAAGGGATATTTTAGAACTTACAGGGAGTCATAGACCGTCTCCATGAGGAGACGCTGCTGAGGATCAATAGCCTCAGCCTCAGCGGGCTGAATATTGAAGAAGGCGTTGTCAAATTGAGACACATCCTCGTCAAGAAAGTACGACTCTTGACAATCCGTGGTACCGTGATGGCTAGAGTCGGGATGATAATATGCGGATGCATCAAAACGTTCCGCTGGCACACGCTTTAGAAGGTCGCGTGGCGATCGAAGAAGCTCCCATAGCTTTGATGGAGTATCTGAGCTTCCTGGGAATCGACAAGCACTTCCAATAATGGCAATGGGCTCCTGTTGAGATGCCGCCATCGTGGTAGGTCACAGTTGGTTGTCTCGAAGATGAAAGTTGGGATAGGACAATGGTCAATCTTTGGCGCCTGGCATGACTTTTAGGCCTCGGAAACCCATATTGCAGTCTCGCACGATATATTGCTATGAAGAGCATACAATGGCTTCCCCTGCATCACCAAATGCTGCATAAGCAAGCTTCGCCGATAGTTCGGCGCCATGCTAACTGGCTCTACCCGAGCAATCCCGAATTTTTGCGATAAATGCCTCCACCAAGCTGAGGGTGGGAAGCTCCAACATAGGCCCAGAAAAACACGTTGTCTTATCGACTCCATCGCCATTGTGGAGTAACTGAGCTTCATCAAGGCAGTGTTAACTGGCATAAACCTCTTGCTGATAGAGCCATGTGGCCCGCCCATATGTGGGCCAATTTGCGGCTCTGTGTTCGAGGTATGTAAGGTCCCTTCATTGTCATTGGCCTACTTCCGAATATTGGCGTGTTCATGTCGAGGATTTCTTCATCGAGCTGCGGTGTGTTTCGGGATGGCTGGGTTGACCTGGGGGTCCGTAGCCTGTCAAACGAAGTCCTAGCTCCTCTGGAATAAAACAGGAACTGGTGCGCCATAATCACCAGATACTATAGATATAGATAGACAGCAAGAATCAGTCTTGCAGGAGTAGGCGCATAGGTACCCTCTGTCTCTCCATTGTGACTGCTACGCGAGGTTGATGGGAACGTAAACCACGCGGCGCGCTAAGTCTAATTAAGAATATTAATGCCTGGGGCATCTACATACATCAACCCCGAACATCGATGGCAAGAGGTTGAATACAGCCAAAAGAAAAAGACAACGTAATAACCATGGTCGGTGAAAGGATTCTAGTCCATAGGCTACTCGGCTTCCGGACCTCTCCATTCACACTGCCAGATCAAGCCCGATGTTCTACGATTACCCGAAGAACTCCGACTTGCATATATTCTGAGGAATGATTCTGTTCGGATATGGGATCACCAGTTCGTGGGACTTTATGGGATTGAATTTCGGGGTGTTTCGGTACCGAATAAGTACAGGGCGTTAGAGGCAGTATTTGTATAGGTACCTTTGTACATGGCGGAAGAGATACCTCGGGGAGCACCTCTGAACCCTTCTTTACTGACAGATCCCTTCCTTCCGAAGATCGGCCCACACCCTTTTACATTCCATCATGTCCTCATACGCAGCAGCACACGATGCACCAAAGGGACCTGGCGATGGGCGACCCACCGCAACGCAGATCATTGGGACGGAGGGTCTCGAAGGGAAATGGACCGAGAAGACCATTCTCATTACCGGCTGCTCTTCTGGTCTCGGCGTCGAGACAGCGCGCGCTTTGGCAAAGACCGGAGCGACTCTGTACCTCACTGCTCGTGACGTGAAAAAGGCAAAGGTCGCACTGGGCAACGTCCTGGATCGCGATAATGTCCATCTCTTGACACTTGATCTCTCCTCCCTCGAGAGCGTTAAAGCTTGTGCTGCCGACTTCCTGTCGAGGTCCTCATCACTGAATATCCTCATTGAGAACGCCGGAGTCATGGCTCCTCCAGAGGGACGTACAAAAGAAGGATTCGAGACTCAATTTGGCACAAATCACCTGGGACACTTCCTCTTATTTCTCCTTTTAAAGCCTGTGCTTCTCGCATCCTCGACGCCCGAATTTCATTCCAGGGTAGTGATCCTGTCATCATCAGGCCATCGGGACTCCGAGGTGAACTTCGAGAATATCAACCTGGAAGGGGAGTATCACCCTTTGAAGGCTTATGGCCAAAGTAAAACTGCCAACTTGTGGACCGCCAACCACATTGAGCGCAAGTACGGTACCCACGGACTGCATGCTTTCAGCGTCCATCCTGGTCTGGTTATGACCGATTTGATGCGACACATTCCCAGGGATCAGGTCAAGATGCAGGCAAAGAACAAGGATCTGATCAGTTGGCTGAAGACCCCGGAACAAGGAGCAGCAACAACAGTGTGGGCTGCTGTGTCCGCATCATTGGAGAGCTTTGGAGGGAAGTACCTAGAGGACTGCCATATTTCGAAGCCATACCGTGAGGGAACTGACCCATGGGGACCGGGGTATGCCCCTTGGGCATATGATAACGAGAAAGAAGCCAAACTATGGTCGCTTTCCTTGAGATCAGTGGGTATGGACCCCGAATCTTGAAACATATGCCACTTAGATTTGAACACTGGCAAAATGAAGAGACAATTTAGATTGCAACAAGGTTTAAAAATGAAGGATAAAATAACCCATAAAAAGCCATGGATATATATGCATGCGTTCTAAACAATGACTATTTCACAATTAAGTCGCAAATGCGGATGCGAAAACTACGCCTTTGGCGCCGTCTATACCGCACTGGCATTATTTGAGCGAGGATCATCATTAGAAGGATTAGGATTAATTTCGCCATGAGCGGCGGCGGCATCAATCTTCCTCTTCGCAGTAAAGAGGCCAGAGACACCATGCTCTTGATTGCGACCGAGCCACGGCTTGCGGGCCTCACCAAGGACGCGACGACCCAGGAAGTAAATGAGCTGACCAACGATGATGAGAACAAAGGCAATGGGATACATCCAATGGATGGTATAGTGGAAGACCTTGATGCCGATGACGACACCCCAAAAGTTCATGGTCAGCATGGAGATGTTGAAGAAGGCGGCAGACGACAGGCGGAACAGCAGCGGAGCTAGACAATAGAAGAAGGTCAAACAGAGTGTGTACCCGGTCAAATACCCGCCGACCTGGCTGTTCCAGGTGGCGGACCGGAAGGAGGCACGGTCGAAGATGCCAGCCTGCACGCCGTTGATGAACATGCCCCAAAAGGCCATCTGACCCAGAACCTCGTAGACCGGCTCCGTGCTGACGAAATACTCCTCTCCGGTGTTGGCAAGACCATAGAAGGTGGCGCCGAGCAGAGCAAATAGATCTCCCTTGACTTGAGAACCGCTAGAGATATCGCCGCCGTTGGTGCCCGTGATGTGGTCGGAAGCAATCAAGACGCCCATGCCGCCGATGCAGATCAGAATACCCAGGATCTGCGAGATATGATAACGGACGCGGAGGAAAATGAAGGAAATGATCACGACCACAGCGATGGCCCAGAAGTTGATCAGCTGGGCACTCAGCATGGTCGTGTAACGGTATGCCAGCACAATGAAGTAGTTTCCCTCCACGTCGCAAAAGGCAAGAATGAAGTCTAGCGTTGATCTGGTGAGCCATGAGTTTTTCTTTGGATCTCGAGACGACTTACATTTCCAGCCGCGGTACCAGACCATTCGGGCCCAGCCCTTGAAGCCGTAACGATAAAAAGAGTAAGTCGTGAAGATGATATTCAGCAATACATAGTTGAAGAAAGTCTGGAAAGCCGGGATAGAGGTCCCAACATTGGACAGGAGAGTACTGAAAGTACTGGTAGCGGTGTTTGTAATGGCCAGCACTTGACTATATGGGAGTTAGATAAGTCATCGGTTTTAGACTCCCATGAGGGACTTACCCCAGGATCAGAATGATGTAGAATTCCTTAGTCTTGAAGTACGCCAGAAATCCCTTCTTCTTGTTGTCTAGTTGGTCAGCCGGAGCCGCCTCAGGACTCGAGTCGGCTTGCTGAGGATTTGCATCTTGCGACCCCGCATCATGCGGGTTACGAGAGGCCTCGGATGGACGCCTGTGGTCGCTTGAAGCCACCGACGGATGGGTCGTCACGATCGTATCTTTCAAATCCGACATCATGGATAAGGTGGGAGGTTCCAAGCTGTCGAACTAGACAGATTAAAGGTAAGGTTCTCTGTTAAGGTGAACTGGAGAGGAGGACCGCAAAGCTCCCAAAACGACCGATTGCGAGAAGAGTGGGGTATGGGTAGATGTGACGTTGGAAGAATGGACGGGAGCTTTTCGACCTAAACGAGCGCAAAACTCCCAGAAGTCGCCCGTCTGCGGTCACGGAGAGGAGTTCACTCGACGGAGAGTCGTGAAGATGAAAAATCTCGAGTTAGCCGGACCAAGCGCGCAATATAAAGTAGCAGACAAGAAAAAAAGTGGTCTGGCCGACGGGAGACCCTTCTCCAGCCTTACCCGATTGAGCAGTTTTCGCCGTCTCGATAAGACGGCGTGGGGTTAGTCCAGCCAATCACTACCGTTAATTTGAGACGACTCAGATTATGTCATCCACGCAGTGGCTCCAGTTTCCTTGAAAACGACCAATCAGCATTTGACATTCGGATCCATCGTGAGCATGGAGTGGAAGTCCAAGGTTGTTTATCTCATTTCGCCAGTTCACCAATGGAGGGCGGTACCTAGATCTCGACCATATGATTCAAGAGCCATCTGTGTTGATTTGCTACCTAAACAGAAGGCACTTGTACCAGTTTTTATATTCAGAGGGACAGAAGGATCATGGGTAGGTAACGTGACCCAAGTACTTAACGACGATCCTTGGTCAAGGCTAGAAACATCTACAAAGCTGGGGCACTGAGGCTACTGCGATCTTCAAGGTCGGTACTCCCGAATATGGATATTAGTCTAAGGTTATCAATCTAAACGATGTGGTTAGGAAGTGGTCACATGACAGTATCCTCGTTATCTCATCTGCAAGTAGTTTGTTCTGGAAGAAAACAAGAAAGGATCCATGCCACGCCATGCCATCGGTTCGGAGATCTTCAAAAAGTAACTTCAAGACAGGGTGTGGATGCCATGTGATTTACTTGATGCAGGGAGACATTCCTCGCCCAGATTTTGACATGCCAGGCTTATCAAGCTCGTAAACAGTCTCCGGCATCCTTCTGTTCCATGCGTCTACGGAGTAATGCTCTTGCGCAAAATAAGCACTTGAATGAGGATTACCTACTTCATTGTCCCATCAACAAGGTTTGATATGTATGTTATATCAGATCGTGAACAAAGACAGGCACCATTGTCCTCTTGCCACAACCTAATCAATTTCAACCGGAATGATCTATGGTACGCCACCCCAATCTTGTCGGAACCAGGAGAGCTTTGATAACTGGACCCATTGTCTTCTTGAGCTGATATAGCGATGCCACGCAGTTGAATATACCTACATACCAGGGAACAAGGGGAGTTGAAATACCACTCAACTTTGGTGCACGTCATTCGTTCTTGGAAGACGCCGATCCCCGCATTGGGAGACGAGCTTTAGGCATGAGGGACTCTTGTCAGGCGCCGGTCGATGAATCCCTACTTCAGAAGACATCACAAAAGACAATGGCTTGTAATTGTGGACTACCTTGGGACGAGGAAACTGGTCCATGAGACAGACATAGTTTGCTCGAAAGAGGACGCCAGATATGCGTAGCGCGTCGTAAGAGATATTATCCCTGCGGAAGCGGTAAACACGGTGATAAGGTTATCATCTACAGTAGATTATTGACGCGGAGATAGAAGTATAAAAGTACTCAATTCAGGTTGGGAAGCTTGTTCGCCTAAGTATATAGAACTGGAAGATCCCGATAATATATATTGGTAGACCCAGATATAAAGAGGTCATGTGCCCAGTTGAGAAACATTCTCCCCTAAAGCCTGTTCTCAGTAGAGACCAAATATTATTGTTACTAGTGAATTGTTACTTGATTTTCTGTTTTTGAATTCTCGATATTTACTGACGCTTGTCGTGAGTGTCCCTATCAATTCCAGACAAGCGCAGCGAAGGAGGGTTAAAAAAAAAAAAAAGAGCAAAAAAGGAAAAAGGGCGGCCGCGATCGCTGCCGAGGCCGTCAGGTGGCCCGACCCCAAACTCAGGATCATCCATCATTATCATCGAACCTGCATCATCCGCAACACCCAAGTTTCCCCATCGGTAACTCACCTCTTCCCCCCCCGTTTATCCGCCCTCATCGTCGCCACTTTCGCCTGTCGCTCTTCGTCGTCCTCCTTCTCTCCCTTCTTTTTGTCCCACTCAAGGCAGCGGCCGACCGTCCCCCCTCCCACCGCGACTCTGGGGCTCTCGCGCCGGTACACTCGTTCCTGAGTCGTTCCGGAAGAGACGCCACCTCTCTCCCTATCCATCGGACCATGGCGTCGGAGCTGCAACCGCCCAGCGATCGCAAGCGGGTGAAGGTCTACGAACTCAGAGATAATGACTGGTTTGATAGAGGAACGGGCTTTTGTACCGGTTCGATCCTACATGTAAGCCTTGGTCCTTGGTTCCCCGTCACATGGCGCCCTCCCCGTCGCGACGCCGTTTATCAACCACCCCCTCGTCGTGCGCAATCCGCGACGGATCCAACGCGCGCTTCTCTTGCCTGTCACAATTTCCACGTCCTCGTCGCTAACGCATGACCCTTTCTACTAATAGGATGAACCGCGAATATTTGTGGAATCCGAAGATGAGCCCGACCGGGTCCTCCTGGAGACAAAAATCTCCAAGGACGATGGGTACCAGAAACAACAAGGTTCGCGCTCCATTTCTCTTCGCATATGAGAATTGTACTCGGAACATTTGCTGATCATGGTGCGCCGCCACCAGAGACCTTGATTGTGTGGACGGAACCCAATGGCACGGATATGGCTCTGAGTTTCCAGGAAGCGGAGGGTTGCGCAGTGATATGGTACGCTTCGTGCTTGACTGCTCGTAGTGGGATATCATCTTTTGCTGACAAGGCTACCTGAAGGAACTTCGTCAACAGTGTTCAGCAGCACCTTAGCCTGGCAGCCGCAGGTTAGACTTTCCGCATGCCCCTTTCCCTTGCAGACGACATGTTCGCGTATCGTGGCGACTAACATTGTGTTTCCAAACTCCAGATGATGCGCTCTCCGATGACCTCGAGAGCTTTCAGACGATCATGTTGCCTGCACCCGAACTGGCAAATCTGCCGGAAATCGATCATGTTATGAGAGCCGCGAGCCTAACTCAGGCGGGTCGAGACGCGCTCTCCAAATGCGTCATCCGGGACGAATACATTCAAAAGCTTGTCCCGTTAGTGACGGTTGCCGAAGATCTAGAGAGCCTGCCCGACCTGCATCGCCTGTGCAACATCATGAAATCGCTGATCCTCCTCAACGACAACACTATCATTGAAACTGTGGTTACGGACTCGATCATTTTGGGGGTTGTCGGAGCGCTAGAATATGACCCCGAGTTTCCTACGCATAAAGCGAACCACAGGCAATATCTCTCGGACCAGTCGCGCTATAAGGAGGTTGTTCCCATCAAAGATGCTGTCATCCGTCGCAAGATCCGCTCAACCTGGAGGTTACAATACCTGAAAGATGTTGTCCTGGCGCGAATTCTGGATGACCCAACCTTTTCCGTGCTCAACTCCTTGATATTTTTCAACCAGGTCGAGATAGTCAACCACATCCAGTCGAATGGCCCTTTCTTGAAGGAACTATTCTCCGTCTTCGATCCGAGGAATGCCGACGCGAAGCGCAAGGAGGATGCAGTCCAGTTTCTCCATCAATGCGCCTCCATCGCCAAAAATCTACAAGCTCCCGCCCGTGCCAACCTCTTTGCGAACTTCATCAGCCATGGGCTCTTCGCCGTGATCGCATTTGCCATCAAACATCCCAACCCTTCCTTGCGCACAACCGGAATTGACATATTGGTGGCGCTCCTCGACCATGACCCGATCATGATGCGCAGTTACATGCTCAAGGCTGTCAACGAGAAGAAGACACCGCTCACCGATACGCTTATCGATCTTCTTCATACCGAGTCTGATCTTGGGGTCAAGAACCAATTGGCAGATACGGTCAAGGTCTTGCTGGATCCTCAGATCGGCATACAGGATACTATGGGTCGGGCCGGACCCGAAGGTTATACGAAACTACGCCCTAACATCCTCTCCGACGCATTTGTCCAACACCACTTTGACGAATCCTCGAAAAAGCTCTTCTCACCGTTGAAACAGCTCGAGCACCGTACCACCTGTAAGCTCCTTCCTTCATGGGACCACTTTTGCACCTTGGCTAACTTCATATCTCATAGTTAATGACATGAAGTTCCAAGAAGTTGCATTGTACTCACACCTTGTTGACATCCTTACCTTTTTCGTCCGTCAGCATTTGTACAGGACGCGTAATGTCATCCACAGCGAAGCTCTTGCTCCTCGGGTTGCTCAACTGCTAAAAGTACCCCAGAAGCATCTCAAACTAAGTGTGTGACCTTTACCCCTGCGCTTACAATGAGTTGACTAATAATTTACCAGTTGCATTGAAATTCTTCCGTACATTGATCAGCCTCCAGGACACCTTCTATCAAGCGTTGATGACCCACAATAATACCTTCGGACTGATCCTGGATATCGTTTATGAGACCATGCCACGTGACAACCTTCTCAATTCAGCCTGCCTTGAATTATTTGAATTCATCAAGCGAGAGAACATCAAACCCATCGTCTTGCATGTGGTGGAAAAGTACGGAGAGAAACTCCGGAACATTACCTACGTTGATACGTTTCAAAACTTGATTCTGCGTTATGAACAAATGCAGGGTTACGGGGCGGAGACGACTGACACCGCCTTGTTTTCACAAGATGACGGATTGTCCGCCAGGATGCAACCCAATGGGCGATGGCAAGGCGTCAAGGAGATGGATGCTGCAGAGGAGGAGTATTTCAACACTTCTGATGATGAAGATGAGGTAGGACTTGATAGGTCAGACCAGTGGGTACAATGTGCTAAATCGCTTTCTAGTGGCAACAAGACAGTCAACCTCATGCGGCAGTGGGTGCTGCACCGCAGAATGGCGCTGCTTCACCAGTTATCAAGCCCCTTGTTGACTATCCAGACGATGATGAGGATGATGCCATGGATACCAAAACAGAAGGCGCCGATGAAGGAGTACAGGGCCAGCAAGCGCCGGTGTCTCCAACGACTGATGCGTCGCCCGAATCACCCGCTACTCCAGTCTCCTCAACGACACAGACACCTCCTGAGCGATTGTCAGAAAAGCGTCGGCGCGAAGAAGAGGACGATGATGAGCTAGTCAAACTTACATCTGTTCCAAAGAGGAGGAGCTCCACTAGTGGTGGCCCCGGAACTGCCGGGCATCTACGAAGGAAAAAGAGCATCACCATAGGCACTGTGTCCTCTGCTGATAAGGGCGCAACCCAGGGCATCTTGGGGGGCGTCACAAGCACTGCTGCGCCCAAACGGATAGCGATCAATTTGGGGTCGTCTACTGCCAAGCCGTTGGACGACGGATCGACAGATCCCACATCAGCCCAGACGAGCAATGAAAAGGAAAACAAGAGCAACGACCTTGAAAGAGGGAGTGAATGATCTTGTACAGATGTCTCCTCACGTCTATACTGCATTTGGCTGCGTAGCTTGCAGGCATTATTTCCGTTTGTCAAGTACGAGTTCCACTGTGTTTCAGCTTCTTAGATACCTTGACGTGTGTGTGACTTGTTTTCCTTTTTTGCTTGTACGATTCCCCTTGTTATCATCCTTGCATTCTTGCGGTTTTTGGCATTTGCGGGTTTTCTTCGTCGGATCTCTAATTTCAGCGGAGGCCTGGAAACCCGACTCCAACTCTTGTTCGCTGCATGACGCCTGATTTGGTGTACATCGATCATGTTCTACCATATTTGTATCTTTCATTGTCATATCTGTTTAAACGTGCTTATGTTTTCGTCGGGCAAAAGGGAGCTTGGGAATCAAATCCTGGGATTCACTTGTGGGACACAGCGACTAAGACCAATATCGGATCATGGAGTTTGGCTGGGTGAGATGGCTTTGCGATGGATCACTGGGTATCTGCATTGACGGGGTCTCTGATTTGACTTGCCCTTTTCTCTGTGCGTCGAAGGTTACGATTGGCGATTGTATGTTTGATGGAGCGGGTCATTTCTTGACCATGATTGATACTTGCATTTCTTCTGAGGAGATATTGGGTGCACATACCGTACATATTCGACGGC
Organism: Aspergillus pseudoterreus; assembly: GCA_002927005.1. Classification (NCBI taxonomy): domain Eukaryota; kingdom Fungi; phylum Ascomycota; class Eurotiomycetes; order Eurotiales; family Aspergillaceae; genus Aspergillus; species Aspergillus pseudoterreus. Next base: position 292,618 of record PIJX01000031.1, read on the forward strand.
AGAGTAACTCGATATCTTCGATTCGGATTAATCAAAGTAGAGATGAGTTGTTCTAGCCCCGATTTCTCGTACCCACGGACTGTGGGTTAGTTTGCAGTGATGTCCATGATCATAGTAGCCACTTTCTTGGCCATGACTTCGCTATGGCCTGCAATCTGGTATTAGTGTCTATGACAAGCCTGGGGAACTGAAGAATTAGGTTACTCACGAAGACAGAAGGCATGTGGGAGACCTTCCTCACAAACCACCATTTTCGGACCGTCTGGCGCCTGTCCTCGGAGCTCAATAATCTCGTCGCGCGTCCGCTCCGCAACCCAATGATCATTGCGACCAAAGTAGAAGAACAATCTCGATACTGGGTCCCGGACTGTCGACATGCCCCAGACATCATCACTCCATTGATCTGACGTGATTGTCCGCATCTCATCTGCCGCCATATGCCTATCCACACTGGTTAGGACCGTACCATGCAGTTTGCCTGGGACACGTGACTGATTCGAGGCCGAGAGAGAGAGAAGGGGGGGGGGGGAGAGAAGAGAACGTACAATGCCTGTCGCACACCCCGGACGCTCCCTATAAACGCAGTCGTGGTGTCTACCGCACCGTCGGGTGGGGAGCCCATGTAAAAACTGACTAGGAAACGCAGAACAGAATGCGGCACAAGCGCCGCGAGAACGCGTACAAGAAGACCCGCTACAAGCGCAAGCTGTGGGATGAAATACAACATGCGCTGATTGTGTGAATTAGCATGCGGAGGTCACGCGGAAGGCTGGCTGTTGGCGGAATGGAGGAGAGGGCTCTCACTGTCAACTTTTGACCCGACGGGGACTTTGCAATGTCAACGACAGTGGGGAATAGCATAGCACCGCCGATGATGTCGAAGTCGATGGGGCTGTCTCCAGATTTCGTCCTGTCGCGATGCCGTCGCAGGGTCTCCATAGCTATGTAACTTCCCACCGAGTGACCAATAAGAATCACCTTCGGTTTGGGATTAGAAGACGCTCCTGCACTAACGCCTGTCAGAGTAGCGATGAAGGTATCCAACTTATTCTGCACAAAGCGGATCTGCTCTTCCAAGTCGTAGTAGCGCGCATGCGGAACGGCATCGTCGCTCGCGCGTTCTTCGAGCTCAAAGCCTGCGAGACTGTGTCCGTATACATGATATGTACATTTCTGCTCCTGTTGAATAGCCTGCGATTTGATATTCTCTGACAGGAACGAGAGAAAAGTGTGATAGTATGCTATCAAGCCTGGGTTTCCTGATATGAGGTAGATGACAATTGGGGACGATGGCTGCGCGGATGATGGGGAGGTCGAAATGGCGTAGTGGAAGCTGTCTGCACTAATGTGCGGTACTTGAGGCGTTGACATTGTGTCAATTGGGACCTAAACTTCCCTAATTGTATGGTGGCATGTGGTTGAAATAAAGCAAAGCTGTGCAGTTCGGAGACGGATGGCACATTTAAGGTATGCCCCATGCATCGCAAACACCAGCCAATCAAGACCCAGCGTGGGATCGGCGAGCCGAGGCTTCCATCCTGCTTAATACTGGGCACTACCTAGGGAGGCATCTTTCCATCATCCATCCTATAGTGCATATACTCTAGTGGCTACATACAAGGTCATGTTCTCCCTTTGTTCCGTTTATTGCCTTGCTAATCGCGGTGGCGGGTGGCGGTAACATGCCCGCGCAGGAATCGAAAAGAATAGAATCTTAGTTCAATCCATCTCTGGCCATCAAGTCGTGGGTATCTCAAAAAATGCTACCATACGCCTCCTCATGGCGCCCCTGAATGGCGCGCATCGGAAGAACAAAAGAGCAAAAGACAGAGAAGCCGATCTCTCAACTTTGATTCTGCTGGTACGCCATTCCGGCTCTTCGAAACAAATCCCCAAGAACATCATTTTGAGGATATGGTGGCGGTGCTGCAGGAGCGGGAGAGTTCGTTGCGCCAGGCGACCTCCACAGGAATGCCTTCAGCTTGTCCGTATCTGAAGCGTCATTTGCAGAAGGTTGCGGTTCCTGATGCATGCGGACACTGAATCCGTCGTCCTGTGCTCGCTGCTGGCCAAAAAGATCCTTGAGGGAGATTTGACGGCCCATGGGGACACTCGCTTGTACTTCCTCGACTGGGCCTGCCGTGGAAGATGCTGCTGCGGCCGCAATATGCATTCCGTTTTGTTGGGCCGCTTCGTTTCGTTCCTTTGCTAGCTTGAGACTATGTCCGGCATGCACAGCGCATTCACGAATCATCTTGGCGTTGAGAGTGCGTGTCTCCGCGGTCGAGTTGGGCGGGGGTTCGGAGTAGATCCACAGACCGTAGATACGGATCCCGGTACCGTCCACAGATTGGTTTGTGCCATTACTCGGCTGACCGGCAGGGCTGCTACTCTGACTAGCGTCTAATTTATCGTCGGCCTTAAGGATGACGTATTCCTCCGTGAGCTCAACATTGTCGCCGTCAGTCAAGGGAACATCGAAGTTATTTAGTCCTCGTCGGTTGAGGACGAAGACACTGTATCTCTCTTCCCCGAGAATCCCTTGTGTCAGTTGGCAGACGAACATCGTGCCCTCAACCCCGCTCTTTTCCCACTGCCGCGTGGAAGGACTGAATATGTAGACCACTGCATACGGTGCGAGGGAGAGGATGGAACTGATGGACGGGTTGTGGCGTTGGAGGACGGCAAGGTTCAGCTCTTCGTTGGAGCGCAGAGGCGGAGGAGGCATTTCTTGTTGGTCTAGTTGTTGCTGGGTATCGGAGAAGTAGTTGTGGTAGTCAGAATCATAGTCGGAGGGTTGACCGTAATTCTGGCGATTATTGTTGATATTGCTGTGGTGGTTATTAGGCCGTCGAGATCGCCGGGAAGCCATGGTGGAGGGGGAAAAGGGACAGAGAGAAGTAGTGGGAAAAGGAGTTGTTGAGAGTGAAGTCGCTGGAGACAGAAAGAAAGCAACAGCTGAGGCGGTGATGCTAAGTATCGCCGGTTTGGGAAAGCGGTCGGGGTTCTCCCCGCTATCATTCGCGCCGAACTACATCCGGTTCTGTTCATACTTCTCTCCCTCTCTTCCTCTCTGTGCTTCAATCCTCAAGGTTTTCTCTCTCCTTTCTTGACTCACAGTATACGGCTATATCTGTCGCCCCTCATATGCTTGGGCCTAGAACCTATTGCGCCGCCAATCGACCATCTTGAACTTCTTGTCTCCGGCCCGTCGGAAGTCAGCCGCATCCTTCGACGAACCTACAATAGGAACTGAAAATTGCGCGTGACGACCGGACAGCTCCCTAGCGTCTGAGTGACCTTTTAACCACATTTATACTCCGCTCGTGATGGTTTGGGGTGTCTCACTCTCTTTCCTGCGCGTTCTGGCCCCATTCGCACCTCGTGTTCCTGCACTGCCGCGGTCTCCCCACTGAACGCTCGGCCTCCCCAGGTCCGAAGCCGTCGCCGTCGACATAGGCCACCGTTTATTCCTTTCTACCTGATACCTATGAAGTCGAAAAGTTGATACGGGCACATCCTTCTAGATCATGGCTTCGACACTTGAACGGCAAGAATCATCTCAGTCGTCGCCCAGCTCGTCCGATAACGAGAACCGCGCCCCGCCGGAAGAGACAACCCCGGACACGTCTTCACTCTCTCGGGCAATTAAAGCCAGGAGGGCGGAGTACACCACACAGCGGTCGATCCGAGTCAAGGTCGGGTCATGGAATGTGGCGGCCCTTCCCGGTACAGAGGAAGATATCGGGAAGTGGTTTGTTCAAAAGGAAGGAATATGTGAACATCTGTCGGGCTTACGGGTTTCTGGTCTGGAAGAAGCTCCTAGCAGTGATAATGGTAGCAAGAAAACGCTCGCACCACCCGACTCCGAGCCTGAGCAGGTTGGCCTTTACGTCTTGGGGTTGCAGGAGATCGTCGATGTCTCCTCCCCGGCAGAGACGCTGAGGCCCTATGTTGATCCGGCGCCAGCGAACAGATGGAAGGAGGCCGTACAAGCGGCCCTGCCCTCTGGATACGTGTTAGTTGCGGAAACTCAGTTGGTAGGCTTATTGCTGTTGATCTATGCCGCCCCACCGTTGGCGGACAGCATATCCTGCGTCAGCTGTGCTAATGTTGGCACTGGGCTGCTGGGCTATATGGGCAACAAAGGTGCTGTTGCAGCACGTCTATTGATCGGGGAGACTACCTGCTTGATGTTCATCAATTCTCATCTGGCAGCTGGCGCAGATAAAGGTAGCCTGGATCGACGGAACTGGGATGCATCCCAAATTATCGCTCGCGCCAAGTTTGATCCAATTGACACCGATGCAACGCTCAGAGATGAGCCGACAGAGAATATCGGCAAGGAAGACTTTTGCTTCTGGTTCGGTGATCTTAACTATCGCCTTGAGGATATTCCAGGCGACGACGTACGGCAAGTGCTCTCTCGACACACGGAGAATGAATACGACAAAAGGCACAGGTCACATCCTGTCAGTGACGATCCGGGGTCGCGACCAGCAGAAGGTGATCACGAGCACCTCCCCACAATTTCTGATGAACAACTGGACCCTCATTCGGACCCGGCCTCCTTACAAACCACCATCTCATCATTACTCCCCCACGATCAACTCCGCCTGCAACAAGAGAAGCAGAAAGCGTTTCATGAAGGATGGCGAGAGGGGGATATTTCTTTCCTTCCAACATACAAGTACGATGTGGGTAGCGTTGCTAAGTTCGATTCCAGCGAAAAGCAACGAGGACCAAGTTGGTGCGACCGGATCCTCTACCGGACACGCCGCGACAAGTTGATCCATGAGAAGATAGCCAAAGAGGCCGCAGAGGCCAGAAAACGGGACGAGGAAATGAAAGCCCGAGGTTTGGATAAGGCCGCCGCTGACGACAACGTGTTGTTTGACTATGACCCTGACGTGGATGGGGCAGACAGTGGTGACGAATACGATCCAGCTATGGACTTTGGAAGTGACAATGTCACCCTCAACTCTCTGTCTGATGCTGAAGACCCCATCAAGCTGGACTATTATGTATCACACCAAGGGATTCTCAGTTCGGACCATAAACCTCTCGCTGCTGGGTTTACTCTGAAGTACGAATCGGTCGTGCCAGATCTAAAAGCAAAGGTACATCAAGAAGTGGTACGAGAACTAGACAAAGTGGAAAATGAGTCTCGGCCTGGCTTGACGGTGGTAGTAGATCATCATGGCTACGAATCCACGAACAAAGCATCGGAAGGTGACCCAAACGCAATAAATTTCGGAGACATACTGTTCGATGTGCCTGTGACTAGAAGTCTAACGGTTGCGAACACGAGCGGCGTTCCCGCTACTTTCACGTTCGAGAGACCAGACCATGATGCTAGTCATGGTCAAAATCTTTCAGCGTGGTGCGAATTTTACGTGGCACAACCGCACCGTGAGGATGCGGGGACCATCAAGCCTAGTCCACAACCACATGAGTGCACCTTATTACCTGGGGAGCTAACCAACATTGAGGTGACGGCACATGTCAAAGACATTGAGCTGGCTCGGACATTGAACGATGGAAAATTTACGCTGGAGGAAATTCTAGTCCTTCGGGTTAACAATGGGCGGGACCACTTTATACCGGCCTACGGGAAGTGGCATCCTACGTGCTTTGGAAGGAGCTTGGAGGAGCTGACATTGATGCCTGAATCTGGCGCACGCTCTCTACCAGCTGCCGAGTTATCGACGCGTCAAAAAGAAGGCATGAGGGTTCCCCTTTCGGCGCCTCGTGAGCTTTTCCGCTTGACAGAGGCCATCTCCGAGCTGGCAGAACGCGCTGTCGCTGAGTGGAGCATGGTCAGAGGTGATTCTGCGGGGACCAACCCTCCGTGGGAAACCTCAAAACATGGCCCAGGGTGGCCTTTTGAGCCTTTAACATGGACGTTGAAAGACGAAGAGGAGCGGAGGCATTTGTTAGCATCTGTCCGAGAAGCATTGGACACCAACCAGCAGTTCAACACCGTGTTTGCGCCCGAGGTATCCTCACTGCATCGGCTCGAGATCCTGAGCGAAGCTCTGCTGGTATTCCTGACCTCCCTCAAAGATGGGATCGTCTCCGCCACGGTGTGGCATGATTTGGATCAAGACATTTTGTCCCGCGAGAAGGCCAAAATGCCGCCCCGGTCGTGGGAAGAATCTCAAGCGTGGGTATTAGAAAGCCTTGCATATTCTCCGGTCCACAGTGTGTCGTTCACATTTGTCACGTTCATGCTCGCTCGCATTGCCAACGAAGTGGCGCCCGTCTCATCGATGCCTTCAGGTGGCCCTGGCAAAACCATCTTCGAGGCCCAACCGGATGACAGCGCTCAATCTGCAAAGACAACTGAGTCTACCCCATCGACACCGGTATCTCCTGCGGCAGCTTTTATATCGGGCGGAAGCTTCCGACGAAAGACGCGAACATCTACAGTCTCGAGTGTATCAGATACTGCGGCCACCACGCTCATTGCACGACGTCAGGCCGTCGAGACCACCCTTGCAGGAATCTTCTCCAAAGTACTCATCTCCTCGGAAGTGCCGACTCCGAGTAAAGACAAGGAGCGACGTGCTCTGGAGGACCGGAAACGAAGTATAATCGAACCATTTTTGAAGACCATTGGAGTGGATTCCAGTGGCCCGTCAGGTGGCGCTTAACGGGATCTAGAGTTGGATTTAGAAGTCGCTTACCGGTATTTGATTATCTACACATTTCTTGTAGAGATACATACATGACTTTCTGCAAAGGATTGATTATATATGTTTATCATAGATCTCTCTACCTGGTCGACTTCCCAGTAGCATCGACTAATCTATGTGCAAGTAGAATAAGTCTGATCCTTTCCTGGAACACCCATGGGTTTCCGAGGTCCTCTCCATATTCGAGACCAGTAACCCAAAACTGGCAAGTATGACACCAATGGACAAATGAAAGACAACAAATTGTGCGAGGTAAAATCCGACCATCCGACTGGACCCGATTATCGATGCTCTTGGATTGGTTTTAATTCCTTCGGGTCGGTCGTAATCTGTTGTGCACTTCGTTTTGGACGTCCGGGGGAAGGAGATTTTCGACCATGCGTAGCTTTGCCCTTGTTCTTGTGCTGCCCTTGTTTTTCAGATGGACCTAGCAGATTTTTGCCGCACTGCAGGCATCGCTGTGCTACATGAAGTGGAAGAATAGCCAAAGACATGAACATCTGCAGCGGGAGGCATGCAAGACCATAGATCCACTCGCATAACACGACCACCAGGCTGCGGTGTTGGGATCTGGAGCGCTGTGCTGCAGCTGCTAGGGAAAATGCATCGTGTACTTGCGTCTCCAGGTCATGCAGTCGGGATTCCGTCTGGTGTGTTGTGATAGCCATGCGCTTCTCATATCGCCGAACGGCTCGAGTCAACGCATCAATATCAGGCTGGAAGGCTTTCCGAATATCCGCAGTGGCCTGGGCAACGGCAGACTTAGTAGATTCTGGGCCTCGTGCAGTTTCTTCACCCGACGCCTCGGTTTTCTCTGAGATGCGTGCCGCGGCGGATTCCGCGATATGGGCTTCCAGCTCATCCAACCTCTTGATGAGATCCGTGATCGTACTTGCATCGATCTTCTCCTTTTCGTCCTCGTACGACGAGGCAACGACACGTTGTAGATGCAGGGTGCGTGCCTGCACCATTTTCAAAAGGTGGGAGAAGGGCCGAATCTCAGATGCCAGGAGGAAGATGGTCAGGTTATAGTTTGATACCAGGCCCTCCGAGGGGCGCGATAGTTTGGAGCGGATGGTGTGCAGAAGCCACGTTCCTATGATGGGAAAGACGAAACACGATGCGAGAGCCACCAGTTCGTGGATTTGTAGCTCTTTGCTTGCTGCATTGGCGGCGTGGGATGTGGACTGGTCTCTTTTTGGAGCCGCTTCGTGTTGCGCTTCTGGAGATTTTGATGGTTTTGTTTTACGGTCTTCGATATCAAAACCCAACGGAACCTCGGCAGCATCATAGTACTTGGTGTGATGGCGGGTTGCCTGAGCAGAGCGATACCAGTCCCTGGGAGGATTCGTCAGCCGGGAGAGCTCGGGGCCGGGACGAATAGATGACTAGGAGGGACCTACCATGGCAATCGTACCGACCAGTTCAAGAAGATGGCTGCCAGCACTAATAAAGTGACATCCGTGACTACAGCGCTACCATTCTGGAAGAAGATTCCCGCAATGGCGGGTAGCAACGCAAGGCCCAGCGGCGCGGAATGCCAATGCGACTCCTCAATTGGTAAGTTCGCATCGTCTCGCTTGACCACGCGGGGAAAGAAGAGATCGTCCGTGGAAGATCGAATTGAGTTTCTGGCCTCTGATACCGTATCTGAAAGGGTAGAATTGCGTCGCTGGTTGAGAAAACGAGTCGAAGCCTCAGCAGAAGTTGCGGAGCGGGTTATGCTGCGGTGACGGAGGCCCAAGGGCCCAGGGGAATGGACCCGGGGGATCGGGGCGCTGTTGTTGCTCTCCAGCGGAGATGATGAGAGTGGTTGGGACATGGCCAGGCACGTCAGGAAATAACCAAGCCATGCGGGTGCTATCAGTAGATCATAGGGTCGGTGCGTACCCGATAAGAGTGTTGGAGAGGGAAGGGAGATGTAAGGATGAGTGCATCGAGGCCACTACTGTAATGGGGTAAGTGCGGAGGTGGAACTGCGGTTCGTGAATAATGACGCCATGTGCCGACCAGAGAGACCCACAGCACACGACAACCATGTATATCGCCTCCAGAACCCATATAGAGTCATCTGCGCTTCTGTTTTCCGTTCGCTGGATTATTTATCCAGAACGGTGGTACTGTCACATCGAAGCTAACGATATGGCCTGGGTGATCCCGGCGTCTGCAGAGGTGTCATGCCCGGTCTCATGGTGGTCTCCTGTGTATCACACTGAAAGTCTGTGCTCGTTCGGATCTCCGGCCTCGAGCGGTTAGCCCAATGGGACTTGAAGATGCAACCTCTAGCTATGTAAGTAGGTAGCTCTTTGAGGAATTCTTGAGGACCAGGGGTTTCTGCGTCCTCCGACTGGCGACTTTCTGGCGGCTGACTGCATCGGAATTTGGAGGCCATCAACACTCCCGGGTGTGGGATCAGACTCTAAGCTGGATAGTGACATGCATGCGTAGAGCATGCGCAATGGGGAACTCATCTGCAATTCCCCGGAACGAGGCAGTGGGAACAGACAGACGAGGAACACGGGGGAGACCGAGAAGGCGAGAGGAAAAAGGCGGACTCAATAGGAACCATGGTGAACCGTTATTGATACCCCAAACGGGAATGGACCGGTTCGGCAGCTGATATCGACTTCTTCGCTCTGGCTGTCTTGTCTGACCCTCCAGCACCGCCTCATTCGCTCCTCTGGGCCCTTGCTTCCCAAGTGCAACCGGCCTCGACTGCCTCCTGGTCTCGTCTGTGATCTCATCGGAATCTATCCCAGCCAGCACGAAGCATGCAGACCCCAAGTCGAGGAGGGTCATCCTGCTGCAGTCCCCTCCTCCCGCCATTCCTACAGAAATTGAAACTACATTTATTGCACAACCATTCCACGTGTTTGCAGTCTGTGTCTCGCATCTTCGCATTCTATCCCCTATTGACAGTCATCAGGAATCATATTCGGGGACATGGAATAGGGACATCAACTGGAACACATCGGACTCTATTCGACTTTCGATCTCCACCCTCAATAAGAAAGACATCAGGATGAGTGTCTCCTGTTTCTGATCGATCTTGCCACTGAAGCCCTCTTGTCTCTACTCCTCTGTCCTTTAAAAGAGAGGATGGTACTGGCTTCCAACTCCAAATCCTCCATTTTTCGACTCCTTCAGACATCTTCCTCCAGACGAGTCGTCTTTCCAGAGCATGATCTGACACCATTCGACTATGGCATTATACGCGCAGACTCTACTCGTCCCCATCTTGTCCGTGGTGTCCATGGTGCTCAGCATCACTCCCTTGATCTTACACTGGCAGAACCGCAACTGGGCCGCGACATGTCTGATATGCTGGTGCTTGGGCCTGAACCTCTTCAATGTTGTTAACGCTTTGATTTGGCCAAATGATGACATTGACTCCTGGTGGAGTGGAGCCGGTCTTTGCGACCTAGAAGTCAAGATCATGGTCGCCAGCTATGTGGCTGTCCCTGGGAACCTCCTATGCATTTTTCGCAACCTGGCTTCGGTGCTGGACACCAGGCGCGCCACTCTCGTTCCCTCCAAACAGCAGCGCTGGAGGAATCATTTCTTCGACATTCTCTTCTGTGTTGTCGTGCCGGTAATGGCTATGATTACTCATATTGTTTATCAGAAAAGCCGATACGTCCTCTGGGGCATCTCTGGATGTGTCAACAGCTTTGACGAGAGCTGGGTGAGCTTCGTACTTTCGTTCATGTGGCCTCCGATCATCTGCTTCATTGCCGGATACTATTGCGGTACGTTGTGTCTCCACTTGTCTTGACGTCGGGATGCCTGGCTGACCAAAGAATTAAGCAGGTCTCGTCCTCTACCGGCTTCATAAATATCGAAGCCAGTTCGGCAACATCCTGGAATCTGCGAATAGCAATTTAAGCAAATCCCGGTTTCTACGTCTCTTTTTCCTCTCCTTTGTTATGCTCCTTGCGATCATTCCCACTCAGATCTTCGTGATCTACAAAAATGTCCAGTATTCTTACCCATGGCACCGGTATTCGTGGAGCGCTGCTCATCCTCCTGATTGGGGCACAATCCCCAAGTGGCGCTCGGATGGGGAGGTCTTCTTTGACCGTTGGGTGCCCATTACTTCTGGGTTCCTCTTCTTTCTTTTCTTCGGATGCGGCCACGATGCTGCTAGGATCTATCGCACCGTCCTTCGCTTCTTCGGCTTCACCTGTGTGCAGAGGCCATCCCTGGCATCCACTGCGTCAAGCGGAACTGGGTCGATGAACAGCCGAGCAAAGATCTTAGGACGCAAGAAAACGTCGTCTAACTCAAGGTATGGATAGAACTTGTTTCTACCGGTGCTGTACTTACATTCCGATAGAACCTATGTGAACAATATCACTAGCACGCGAGTGGCCGGTACGATCTACGAGGATCTGGAGATGGGTGCTTCAGTCCCCCGTGGACCTAAACGCTCGGCCTGGCTACGGTTTTTCAAGCTGTCCACTCGAGTGAGGAAGCCTCCTACTCCGGACTTGTCGACTCCATCGAACCCGATCTGCACAAATGCCTGGGCAGGGACAAGCATGAGCCGGGGGAGCAGCGATTTCACCGAGACCCCTACAAGAAAGGATTTCATTCGAGTAAAACAGGTGATTAGCCAGGAAAGTGAGGTGCAACTTTGACGGATTCAAGTTTTACCCCCAATACTTAATTTCAGATTCGGATTCTCCTACCTAGGTAATGCTTGCGGCTCGCCACGGCTCCAATTACGTACGCCATAGCATTTTAAAGTGATGTACATGCGTTAGCACCATTGCGCAGAGGCCATCAATGCACATGATCAGCTACAAATACCTTCATTACGTAGGTTACCGGACGTATAAATTTAGAAACGACACACATGTACTGCATATAGATCCCGAGGGAAGGTCATTTGAGGGTATACTTGTACAACATCGAATACAGAAGGCAAAAATGATACATGATCTCCGGCAATCGGCTCACCGACTGTCGAAGCGCAAGAGCGGAAAATTCGGAAAGCAGCCCATTATTGAACCTAACACCACCAGCCACACCCGTCTACCCTAACAATCATTCTCCGTTATCTTAATAGCTCGAGGCGGTGGGATCTTCCGACGTAGCGGTAGAAGGGCGCTTAAGAACCTCGAGGGTGCCTATAAATTGGAGCAGATAACAGGGATTAGCCTTGGGAATGATCTCCGGACGGGATCGATCGCATCTGCAGGACGAGGACATAGCTTACGTTGGACAATGCTCAAGCTGGACTGCTTCTTTCCTTCGGCGTCTTGCCACTGGCGCATGCTTGCGTCTCCCTCGACGTACACTAGGGTTCTGCGCAGAATTACACGTTAGCATTGCATGGGTATCGCGCATCCGCCTGCAGGCTCGTGGAGAACCCGATATAGACTATAGTATGCTCGGCGGCATCCACTGCATGACGCTCGTCGACGGTACTATATATATCGCATCGGCAAGCCCATGCCGCCCTCGGCACAGATGCGTGCATCTCCCGTGCATGGAAGAGATCGCACGACTCACCCTTTCGGCAGGCTGAGCAGGTGGTCCCGCTGGGGGCCCTCGGGCTGGAAGCTGGAAACGCGGAACCAGCTTGTCTGGCGGTTGTCACGGGGCCCGTAGGACGAGCCCACCGCATATTTGATGACGTCCTGGCCGGTCGAGGTGGCCTGCAGCTCGGGCTCTGCGGCCAGACGGCCGGTGATGATCATACGGGCCACGGAACACGACGCGGAGGAGCTGAAGGGGCGCGCGGAGAGGGTATGAGGTGCGGCGCGCGCGAATGGGCGCAACGAGGCAGCGAAAGTCGACATGGTAGTGGTGTCTAAGGGAACGGAGGTTGTTCTTGTTCGTTGGGAGGAGTAGTAGCAGCAATAATAGCAGTAGTAGAAAGGGAGTCGTCGCGACTCGACTGAGCCGTGATTACGTTACCGGCGCGATAACGCGAGGGGCGCACGTGATACCGAGACAATTATTGGACGGGCCTTGTGTAGTCCTCCCCCATCCATCCACCAGCCTTACTTTAGAATCATATCCAGGTAGACGCATTTGGTTTTCAATCATTGTCTGCTTCTTGTTGTTGTTGTCGCGTTGATAATCAATGCAGCCGGATTGTCGGCTAATCGTCCCTTCCTAGACACCCTTAATCCTGATCTATGTACTATCGATACGAGAACCACGGTATTGAGCTCCTTGTGACCTGTGAGAGCACACGTTAGTATTTATTGATTACGCCAGCAAGGCCCTCGCTCAGCAAGAACCTGTCAACGACAGCGACCTCTGCCAGTCAGATCATCACCAGCGCGGTCTCGCTCACCGCTTCAATCCTGCAGCGTATTATTGATTCCCAGCAGAACTCAATTCGACAGGGAGAGTCCTTCGTGAGGCATCTTATGGAAACACCTACGGAGTACATTATTCAAGAGATGGAGGAACACATGTTCGAACCTTTACGTCAATCGCATTCTGGTCCACATTGTCACCAGTCTCGTTTCCGTCCATGCAGATAAGACTGCGATTTGGAGCAACCTCTCGTGATTCGACAAGGACGACCAGGATCTCTCAGACATGCAATATCTCGGAAATTAGCTATCACCTTGTCACCCACCGGAGTCGCAGAATAGATCCCTGTGGGCTTCCAAGTCACCATGTTTTCTTCTGTTCTTGGGAGTGGAGTGGGGTGGAGAATTTGACCTGTCATCCCCTGCAGACAATCACATTCGCACGCCAACGAATGGTGGCCAGTGGCGTTCTATGATGATCAGCGATGTCGAATCCGATGATCAGAGAGGAGCTTTACCGTGGCTTCCCTAGCGCTCCTATGGTCTTGGCCGAAGCCACCACTGACAGACGTTTTGATTCTGCCCGACATACAGGGTTGTCGGTCACCATAACGTCAATGCAGGGTTCTTTTGCCTAGACCCCAGGACACACCACGTCAATTTGCCCACCGGTTCGACGAATGTGACTCTTTCTGTGGCTTTATGCGGGTCCTCCATGACACACTGAGAGTGTGAGCTGGCATTCAGCTCAATAGCCAACCCTGGTTCGCCTGGGAGTTCAGTCGTAACTATTGGAGGACTAGGACCTGTTCCTTACATATCGGACCTGACATATCAAAGACAGCAGGGCCATCCCCTTCCAATCGCCCATTCGGACTGTCCAGGATCTAAGTCTGTACAATAGTCTAAACGCTCATACTGGGTGGTGCCTGGATTGGCTGATCATTGCCCGATGGCTCGATGCTACGACAACTGCAGCGACCTTTTGCTTTTTCGCCATCCCACAGTGGGCCAAGTCACATCTTCCATGCATCGTCTTCGTAGTCTATTTCTCGGGGCTCGCTACGGATCTGGTAGGCCGGAACGAGCCACTCCCTACCTATCCCGGATTCCGATTGCTCTAGATCTCCCGCCTCCAGGCCGCCATGTTGAAGCAAAACCACCTATACATAGTGGAAGCAAGCCCTGCATCATCCTTTTGATTCTTCGCCACGTTTATGCGCTCTGCTGTGTATCAGTATCACAAAGCTGTACCGCATTGATCTTATATGTTGCCGAAAGATCTATCACACATTATCAATGATCACAGCTAGGTAATCTTGTTCCGAACCATCGGCCCATACATCAAAGCTCCGAGTCCCAGATTCTGCCACTCCTCTCGGCCATCTTCTTCAAGCCTGTCGACTCTGTTTTTCGTCCGAACCCCGCACGATGCGGTTGGCTCCTCATTTGCCCGTGCTGGCCTTTCTCCTCTCTACTTTGCTGGTGTTTGCGGCTGGAATCCCTAGCTTTGGGCGTGAGGGCCATGGAGGAATTGTGAACATAGTGGTACGAGAGACGTCTCCTGAGACGGCGATGGCGACAAAAGGTACTGCAACAGAGACGGACACAACAGCGAGCGGCACAACGAGCGCAACGAGCCATACGACTGGGACAGCGAATTCGACATCAACGACAAATACGAGTGCCCTGACCTCCACGGCTGTGCCAACACTAAATGTGTCGGCACCTTCGCGAAGTGAGTATATCCTAGGGGTACCTAGGTATCGTGCATTGTTCGTTTCTCACATTCTATTATCTTCAAACAGATGAAACGAACTCCACGGCACCAGGCGCTCTGCCGCTTCAGCCTGTTGTCACTCCCGCACTGGGGGTCGGTGGCTTCATTCTGATTTCTGCCGGTGCCGTTCTCGCGCTAATCGGCATTCGCAATTTATGGTAATATTCTCAATCTATCAACAAGACATCGACTTACAGGAAAGATAGGGTACAGGTGTTTCTGTCGACGGCTTTCTTGACCAGTCTTGGAGTAACGGTTCGTCATGTTGTCAATCACAGAGTTAATAGCGTTGCTCACTGTCTATCGCAGGTCTTGATTGTCTACGTTATGAACCCACCGGTGCGCGTTGCAGTTCAGGGCGCATATTTGGTTGCGATTTTCTTCACGGGAATAACCTTTGGGGCACTCTCGATCGTATTCAAGGAATTAACGGAAGGGCTTGGATGTCTTCTGGGCGGTTTCTGCCTCAGCATGTGGCTTCTCTCCCTAAAGCCTGGGGGTCTTCTCACCGACGATAGCTCAAAAAGCGGTTTCATAGGCGCCATCTCTGTCGGAATATACGCCCTCTCTTTTACGCACTATACCCGTCCTTACGCGTTGATTGGGTCAACGGCTGCAGCCGGGGGTACGGCAGTGGCATTAGGGATTGACTGCTTCAGTCGGGCCGGGTTGAAGGAATTCTGGCTCTACATCTGGGGTAAGACACAGCTTTCCCTGCCTATACCAGTGTGGCCCTGCTGATCAGAACACAGCGCTCAACGAAGATATCTTCCCGCTGAATACGAACACTTACCCAGTGACTCGCAACATCCGTGTGGAGCTCGCTGCGACAGTCATCGTCGCTATCCTTGGCGTGATCTCACAATTGCGACTGTGGAACGTCATCCGCGAACGCCGACGAAAGGAGGAAGAGCTCCGCGCCGAGGAACAGAGGAAAAAGGAGGAGGCCGAGGCGGAAATCGGACGACAACTCGAGGAGAATAATCTGAAAGAGCGTCTGGCATGGGAGGCCCGTTACAACAGCACTGAACCAGATATCCCGGAGCTCGGAACCAACTCGAAGACATGTCTCACGGATGAGAAAGCGGAATTGCGTAAGGCGAAAGAAATTGACTGTTTGACCGGCTCATCCGACCAGTCGAGCACATCGGAGGCGTCCTATCGATGCTCCGATTGCAGGGAGAGAGAGGCAAATGGTGAATCTGCGTATGCTCCCTCCGTGATCAGTGAGTATACCGGCGGCTCTCAAACGGGAATGGAAGATGATGATCCAGATGCGGTCGACCAGAGAGGGTCGCAGAAATCTCCCACTCCCCTTAAAGTGTTTGATGGTGCTGCCGCAGCAAGAATGAAAGATGACAATAAATCAGAGGTCACGGCCATCATTGGGTCAGAAACAGGCACAATCCGGTCGAAGCGGTTTTCTGGAAGGTCTATCCTTGACAGGATGTCAGTGAGAAGCAGCGTCCGACAGATGTCAGAGTCACAAGAAGCCCTTGTGTCCTGCGCGGACGGTGCCTCCTTGCGAGATGATGTGGATGATGACCTCGATAGTCGCAGTGACGAGTCTGAAGACCGAAAATCTGCAAGAAAAAATGTACATGATGGGAGTGCGTACAGCGACAGCGATACGGAAGGAACTTCCCAACCAATGGAGAAACGTCTCTCTTGTCCGGAGACCGCATCCGACGTCAAAGACATCGCTGCAAAGACCACGGACGAGCACAGCGTTTATTCCCGGGAAGTGGAAGAAGCTAAAGACGGAAGACGAAACAATCCTACAGTGCAAGAAGCGAACGACCAACGATGTCCATCGGAGTCTCCGAAGGAAATAGTGGCTGAGCAAAAGGATGAGCAGGTCCCCGAACAACCGCCGCCCCAGAAACCTACGGCGGAAATCAATCCGATCGAGGCCAAAGACGAGAAGAGAAAGTCGGACCATACCGGTATCACCGAAGCCAACGACTCGTCTTCTTCTGCTCCAGAAGGCTCAAGTCGCAGTCGGTCTCCAGCCGATCAGTCAAAAAGATCTTCCGACAGCAAAGGAAGCACGCAGAAGGAGAAAGGATCATCGTCTAACAAACGAAGGAGCGAATCAACATCGACAGCCAAGGCCAAGGCCAAAAAGGCAGAGCCGGCCAAATTGAACGCAAACACCGTCAAGCAACTCCCTCAGAGAGACTCGATAGTGGTCCAGTCATACAGAACGAATGAATGGGCCAAGCATCTAGCCGATGCGGAAATCCTGGAGCCGGAACCCATCGAACCGATAGAGGAGGAAGAACCAGAAATCCCTGTGGGCAAGGAAGAAGCTCCGGCACCTGTCAATGTGGAGGAGCTCCTGCAAACGCCCCTAACCGCGCAACCGCCTCCCGCTATAGAGCTTCATGCGTCTCTCGGAAGAACACCGTCGACAAACGAGCACTACCGGACGTCCGGGGAGTCTCAATCGCGCCGGGATTCTCATTCAACAAAACGAGGATCTCGCTCCAGGCGCGTCTCCGGTTTGTCCTCGGTTCCAACCCCTGATGCTTTGCAGCCCTTAACTCCCGAGGCCCGGCCACAACCCGTTCCGGCCACAAAGGGCGGCGTATATCATGCTCCTACTCCCCTATCGCCCATTGCCGATGTAGTTGAACAGCCTCGCGAAGAGGCGGAGCCCAAGCCTCAATGGGTAGGCCCACCGCCACTGATCGCCGTACGAGAGGGGATGGTGCAGAACAAGTTGACATCGTGCTCTCTTGGGACAGACCCTTGGTCCTCCCGACTGAGTCCCGGCCTCCTATCAATGACCCGTTCGTCATCGGTATTGTCCACCAACCCTGTGCCCGAGGACGACGACAACATACCGCTGTCTCGACGTCGAACAATGCTTCATCAGCAAACGCAGCGGACTTTGCAGACAACAGCATCCCCTCCGTTAGCCACGGGATGGAGCCAAAGCAATCCTACTCCAAGTTCTGGTCCCACTGCGGCGGTGTTGTCGCGGCGGACATCGGCACATGACGGTAGCTACCACAATCGGAATTCATTGTCGCGAAACAATTCGGGCGCGAAGATCGGCGCCAGTCCGTATGTCCTCGGACAGCAGCAGCGCAGCAATTCCTCGATCAATATCGATCAGGCCATCGCCCAAGGGATGCAGCGCGGTGACATGAGTAATCTACATCGAGATGCCATGCGACGAATGCAAGCAAAGGCCAACCAAAAGGTGAACGGGCGGTGATGTTAGGATGTTTTTCTATTGATTTTCTATTTCCTCTTAATGTTTGGGTTTGTTTTTTGGAACTGGATGTTTGGCATTTCAAGATTCCCCACAGTTAGTCGACGTCGTCTTATGGTTATGGCAAGCGCGCGTTACCCATGTGTTGGAGATTTGGAAGCTTTCTGGATAGGAGGTATAGGAGGTAGTTTATAGGTAGATGGAGGTGAAAAAGCCCACCGCAATTGATGAGACATTTGATGACGTATTTCTACCGGGACTGTTTCACCCCAAGGGGACTTTTGACAGTCTGGACTCTGGTGGAAGGATTGCACTATGACGATGGAGGATATGCCTAGCGCTAGTGATATAGTCGGAACATAATTAGCACTGCCAACGCCAGGGGCCGGCCGGACTATCCGCGAGAATCCGAGAAGGATTGGCGTTTTTGGGGCGCGTCCAGTTGATTGAAGGCCTGTTGAACTGGTCATGGTTCAAATACTGGTCTGAATGACTGCTGTAGGTGCTAGGGAGACCGTTCTGCCCTGTCTGAGCACAGGCGGTTGTTCATGCAGTCGAGGTATAGTTTCGTACGTATAGATTGGCGTTGACGGGGATCCCAACTCCGTTTGAAACGTACGTACGTCGGTACTCCGGTGTACTTTTTCTTGGTCTTTACAAGTACGCTTCACTTTTTTTTTTATTTTTTTAGTGTTTGATTGCTTGCCCTGAGGTGATGCAAAGTTTTAAGCCTTGCCTGGGCTATTGAACCATTTATTGTTTCGCCATCCGGTGGGTATTGGGCATTGGTCCTGTTTAAATAATACTACACGTCCATCGTCTCTGCCACTCTCTCGTCCTTTGTTTCTAGTTTTGACTTCTCTCCTTCTGATACGAAGTCTTCTTTGTTCTGTTCTGGACAGTGTTAAGGACTACTTACTCCTAGGTTCAAAATTGATGTTCCCCTATTCGGCCTCACAGCCCTAGATAAACCATTTATATAGTGGCGTGCCAGGCAACATCCATTCCCACCGACCCAATTGACTGAAAAGGGATCTGGCCTGGATCGGTTCTACTCAATAGAGCCCAATAATCCCTTCTTATCTTCATCATCATTATTATTATCAACACCATCGAGAAAGAAAACCCGCTGAATGTCGCGCTCAGGCCGAAGAGCGTCCCTTGCCTGGTTGCCCCTTTCGACTCCCCACCGACCAATCACCGGCCTAATCTCTCGCCCACCACGGCTTCAACTTCTTCGTCAACTTCTTCACTTCCCCCTCTTCCTCCTCATCCTCCTCCTTCTTCTCTTCCTCCATCGCACCCCTTGGCGCCCTCCTCTTCTCGCTCCGAAACAGCCTCCATTGCCCCCTCGCACCATCCCCTCTTGTTACCATCGTCCGAGGTTGAAAAGCCTGCCTCCTGTTCGCGATTCTCCCCGCGTGGTCCTTATTCCCGCAGCCCGCGCGCTTCGTTCCAGTCCCACCCACCACCGACTTTGGCTGCGGCCGATCATCTCCGTCCTAAGAGTTCGTCGCGATCCATCCTGCGGCCCCGAAATTCGTGGATTCCACCCACCATCTTACGGCCCCCCGCCGTCCGACTCGCCAATCCCGTCAACTACGTCCCGCGCATCACCCCCGTAGCCGTCCCCCATCCGCTACAGTTCGCCGACGACAGCCTCTCGCTTGACGGGAGTCGCGAGGCCTATCCTCTGCTAACGCTTCCCGAGCGACGTCGCAGCCGAGTCAACCCCTCGCCGAATAGCCTGGTCGTGGAGCGCAGTCAGGGGGAGACCGAAAGTGGGCGCTCCAGTATCGCATTGCCTCGAGGGCAGAGGCGCAGTGGTGGTGCCTTCAGTGAGAATTGGCCGCTCCAAGAAATGTCCGAACCGACCGCGAAGGATGGGAATCAGGAGGCCGCCTCGAATCTGCGTCCCCCCGAACACGCGTACCTCTCCGATGCCCGCGGGCCACTAGACGACCGGCCGCGTCACGTTCAGTCGCAGACCTCGCTCCGTTCGCAATCTCAGATCGCGTCCATCCCGTCCCATACGGGGCAGCCCATCGGCCCCGAGGCTGACGGGCCGGAAGAATTGGCCTGGGGTCCCGCCCATCCGTGCTACCCTCATATCAATCCTCATGTGCCGCTGGGCTCGCAGGAATACCTGACGACGCGGATCATCCGTATCCGACGAGATTGGATGGTCAAGGGAGATCTGGCGCCGACGTTTTCCAACTTGTACCCCGAGATTCTCGACCCCTTACTGCCCGAGCAGGAATTCCGCAAAGTGATCTCCACGATCAATGACGAACTCATCAAAGCGTTCGATCCGTTCAGTCTGCGCAACTGGATTGACAGCGCCTTGGGCCTCCTGACTGGCTGGCTCTGGGAAGATATCGGAGCCCCAGGGATCAAAAGTCATCTCAAGCGCGTGGAAGATTGGCTGGAGAGATGGAATCGAGAGGTTGGGGAAAAGGACGGGGTGCATATTTGGAGTCTGCGACGCACTGCGTATATGTCGCTGGACATCCAGATCCCCGATCCCAAGGTGGGCATCATCCCCAGCGAGGGCGGTCCATCGTTACCCGGGACTCGACCCAACAGTGGCATTGGACGCGACGTCTGAGGACCACTGCTATAACGACGTCCGCTATATTTCCTTCGTTGTCTCCTATTCTGGATCTTTACTTCTTGTAATTTTTTACTCCTTCTACTCTTTGGCTGCTGCATTTTCTAGCGGATTTGGACGTTCCTGGGATGCGCTCTGTTACTTCTTATATGATATCCATGTCGTTGACCTAAATCAGTGATACCTCTGTTTGACTTGGGAATGATACCTGAACACTATAGTGTATACAGTGCTGGCCTTGTAAATGAGGATTTTGCTGGAAGATTTGTATAATAGAATTTATCTTTGCGGTGCTGGAAATGTTGGTCGTAAGTGCATAGAGAAATTGGCTTACCCCTAGTCCATACATTCCCCACGTCGCCGCACCCAGAACTTCCTCCGCGCAGATCTCCAACCGCAACTTCATCGTTCCCCTTTCTCTCTCACTTTCTCCCCCCATTCTTCTCCCTCCTTTCTCCCTCACCTCCCTCCACCATGCTCTCTGGCATTCTCATCTTCAACCAGAAAGGCGAGAATCTCATCTTCCGCGCCTTCCGCAATGACTGTCGTCCGCGTCTCGCGGACATCTTTCGCATCCAGGTCATTTCCAACCCGCAGGTCCGGTCGCCAATCTTGACGCTGGGGTCGACGACGTTCAGCCATGTGAAGCATGAGAATATCTATCTGGTGGCGGTGACGAAGAGTAACGCCAACGCCGCCCTGGTGTTTGAGTTCCTGTACCGGCTGGTGATGCTGGGGAAGAGCTACTTTGGGAAGCTCGACGAGGAGGCAGTGAAGAATAATTTCGTTCTCATCTACGAACTACTAGATGGTGCGCCTTGTCCCATACACTTGTCGACAGTTTATACGAAGCGCGCAATGGCCTGGTCCCTGTCCCGCAACGTGGCTGACTCCTGACTCGCAGAAATCCTGGATTTCGGATACCCCCAGAACACCGAGACGGACACGCTGAAGATGTACATCACGACGGAGGGCGTCAAATCGGCAATCGCCAACTCACCGACCGACTCGAGCCGCATCACCATGCAAGCGACGGGCGCGCTGTCGTGGCGGCGGTCCGACATCAAGTACCGCAAGAACGAGGCGTTTGTGGACGTGATCGAGGACGTCAACCTGCTGATGTCGGCGACGGGGACGGTGCTCCGGGCGGACGTCAACGGGCAGATCGTCATGCGGGCGTACCTGTCGGGCACGCCCGAGTGCAAGTTCGGGCTGAATGACCGGCTGCTGCTCGACAGCGACGGGCGGGGGCCGACGGGGGCGGAGCCGGGCAACCGCGACGGGACGATGAAGGCGACGCGCGCGGCGGCCGGGTCGGTGACGCTGGAGGACTGCCAGTTCCACCAGTGCGTGAAGCTGGGGCGGTTCGACGCGGACCGGATCATCTCGTTTGTGCCGCCGGACGGGGAGTTCGAGCTGATGCGGTATCGGGCCACAGAGAACGTCAACCTGCCGTTCAAGGTGCACCCGATCGTGCGCGAGGTCGGCACCACGCGCGTCGAGTACAGCGTCGCCATCAAGGCCAACTACAGCTCCAAGCTGTTCGCCACCAACGTCGTCATCCGCATCCCCACCCCGCTCAACACCGCCAAAACCACCGAGCGCACCAGCCAGGGCCGCGCCAAGTACGAGCCCGAGCACAACAACATCGTTTGGAAGATCGCCCGCTTCTCCGGCGGCAGCGAGTACGTCCTCACCGCTGAGGCCACCCTCACCAGCATGACCCACCAGAAGGCCTGGAGCCGCCCGCCCCTGAGCCTGTCCTTCAGTCTGCTCATGTTCACCAGCAGCGGCCTGCTGGTGCGCTACCTTAAGGTGTTTGAGAAGAGCAACTACAGCAGCGTCAAGTGGGTGCGGTATATGACCCGCGCGGGGAGTTATGAGATTCGGTAAGTCTCCCGGTTTCTGGTCCTTGGAAATGCTGCTAACATCAGGCAGATTCTAGCTGGTCTACTGCGGGCCAAGTAGCCGGGTTCTCTTAAAATACATCTTTACATACATACCATGAGCTGGGTGTTTGGCGTTTTGCATTTGTATGTCGATTCTATGTGTGGATCATACTGTATGCGTGTATTAATAACGGGACGAAATAAGCAGCTCTTCTGTGGCACAGCGGATCCGAGCAGTCATATAGTGTGCTGATGAAGACAGAAAATATGCAGCCACGATACTACAGGAGTTACTTCGTGCTGCCCGAAACTACGTAGTACCGAATTTACCTATAATAGTACCTACTGTAGTCCTGCGCCAGGCACTCAGCGTCAGTACGAAGCTGATTCCTCACTATGACTGGGACACGGTTTTGAAGATTTCTGAGAAGAATAGAACACTTTTTAGTAGTCCAGCATTCCGTTTTCTTCAGGATCAATTGTGTCCTTGTCTAGTTTCATCATGCTGTTGTGGCTTGGTCACTTTGCTCGATCTGGACACGCTTGCCTTACAGCCTATACTCCGTAGTGTTCTGGCCTCCGGGCTGGTTAGGCCCTATTCTCATGTAGCACCCCTCAGCCATACTGTGAACTCAGTAGTCACATCCAGCCTAGACAGTCGTCATCTCAAACATCTTGAGGGCCTCTTCGAGTGCTCGCAACCTGGCCTCGATATCCCGCTTCCTGGTCTGGGCTGAGCGCATGGTTTCGGTGACATCCTTGTCCTGTACTTTGCTCAGCTCTGCCTGGAGTGCGTCAATGTCATCCTGGTCCTTTCTTGCTTCATCCAACTTCGTCTTGACTCTTTCAGCCTCCTTCCCAGCATCTTGTATGCGATCGCCGACTTCAAGATAGACATTTGCATCTGCGGAAACAGGGAAGACTGCACAACCAGTAGGACTGGCTTCTCCAACGTTCAGAATGCTGATATTCACTGGTGCCTTGCCACTGAGAGACTTGATTGCGTAAAGCTGATCGGACACAGTATTGTGTGACATTTGATTCAGAGGTACGATATGAGCCGTGCATTGATCCTTCACAGCATAGTCCGCTATCAGTGAGCGAATACCTTTCGAGCAGCCCAGTACCAGCTCATAGGCTGCCTCGGATCTTGGATCATCAAAAGACGGCTCATACTCCGGATACTTGGCGATTGTGATTGAGGATGTGTTGTTGCCTGGTCTGCGCGGTAGCCTCTGCCAAAGCTCTTCAGTCAGGAAGGGCATGAATGAAGACGTGAGTCGCAAGCCAACCTCGAGCGTAGTATATAGTGTGTCCATGGCTGAACGATCTTCGCCCGGCGTGCCGTCTGAGATGATCACTTTCGAATTCTCTATGTAGATGTCGAACAGTCCATCGTACAAGTACCGGTAAATGATCTCGGTCGCCTTTGCGAATTCACGATCTTCCAGCGCCTGATTGATTTGCTTTGCGGCGGTGTTCATTCTTGTCAGGATCCACTTCTCTGGCAGACTTTCTTTGCCTGTCAAAGCACTGCTCTCACGGGCAGCAATATCATCGCCGAGTTTTCCTAGGACATATTTCGTGGCCAGGTAAATCTTGTTGCAGAATCTGCGATAGCCTTGCATTGTCTTCACGTCAAAATTGATGTCGCCACCAGATGCCTGAGTGTAATGGACGAACGAGAACCGCAAGGCATCGGCGCCGACTTCAGGAATGCCTTGTGGGAAGGCCTTCTTCTGGTATCTTTCGGCATTCTTGACCTCGTTCTGGGCTAGGTTTCCTTCAATTAGCTTTTGTTGGAGGTCATCCAGGCTGATGCCGTCAAGTATATCAATCGGGTCAATGACATTGCCGAGTGATGTTTGCATTTTTCGACCGTCGCTATCCCGTATCAAGCCATGGCAGAAGACTTCTGTGGACGGTACTTTGCCGGTCAATTTGAGAGAAGACATGATCATACGGCTGACCCAGAATGGCAGAATGTCCCATCCTGTTTCCATGGTCGTGTTCGGAAAGTACTTTTCAAGATCCGACGTCTTTGTCTGGCCATCCGAGCGTACTAAACGGCCAAACCGCAGAGCTGAACCAAGTGTCTAAGACGTCTTCGTCCCGCTTGAGAGTCACTTTCTTGCCAGGAAATTTCTTTTCTGCCCTTTCCTGAGCCTCGAGTTCAGTCCTGCCACATACCCAGTAGTCATCGTTGGCATCATTCCCACGATCTTCACCCTCGATGGTGATGAAATATGCCGGTATCTGATGGCCCCACCACAGTTGTCGCGACAGGCACAAGTCTTGGAGGTTTCGCATCCATTGCAAATACTGTCGCTTCTGGACGTCTGGTCGAATAACGAGTTCACCACTTTCAACCACATCTATGGCTGGTTTCGCTAGCGGCACCATTCGCATCCACCATTAGGGCTTCAGCAACGGCTCAATAACATCTCTTGAACGACTGCATATCGGAACTATCATTTTGTTCGGCTCTTGCTTCGTATAAAGGCCAAGTTTCTTGAGCTCCTCGATTACGCCATATCTTGCATTGAACCACTTCTCTCCGGCATAATGACTAGCATTGCTGTTGAGAGTACCGTCCTCGTTCAGGATGTTGATAAATGGCAGATCGTGTTTCTTGCCGAGGCTGAAATCATTGAAATCATTGTGATCATGAGCAGGGGTCAATTTGACTGCGCCAGTACCAAAATCCCTCTCGATATGTGCGCACATCGACAAATACGGACGCAGTACAAAGTATAGTACGAGAGAGTAACACCGATCCGGGAGCTGGCTATCTGTATCAGCTGTCAGTATTCCACTCATATCACCTTCCAAGGTAGCCTGCATATATGTACGTTGCCGTGACGGAACTGGGTTCAGGCGAACGGCCGGGACTGCCCTTAGGTCCCATTTCCAGAAGCCGGCGATACCAGAACGCGCGCCGGTGCATTCCACGAGGGCATTGCCGCAACTACTGGCGGTGTACAAGTCGGGTGAAAAGAGGTCGAATAATTTCCGATGCCTCGATCCCCTGATTTTGATATGTATGGTCGTGCGGCTGTTCCCCCGCAACGGAATGGATTGCGATTGCATCGCACCGCATCACCACGGCGGATATGCAGAATGGTGGTCGTCAAGGACGGTGGGCGGTCAAGCGCTGGCGCGGCGGCCAAAGTTACGGGTGGAAAGGCCGTTTCTGGCCTCCAGAGCGGTCATTTTCGGCGTCAATTTCACAGGTCCTCATATTCTAGTTGTACTTTATGCACATAAATCGCTGTGTTGGACAGGGCTGTATTGTCTCAACCGCCGACTCCACCATAAAGCCAGATGAATACTACGTGCGTAGTTTCTGTAGGAAGTGCACAATGCATTGTGCGCACATATAGAAACTACAATAATTGCATGACCATGTCGACAATGCACTGCACAAGCAGATCAAGCTCCACTCGGATGCACCCTTGCATGGTTCCCATGGAGATAAGATACGATCTACAACACTTATCGACAACTTTAATCAATCCAGAGGATCCATTCCATGAGAATGCATAGTAACAATAAGTATACACATGATCATACATGAGCGACACAATCCAGTGTGAGCAGTCCCAAGCCACAGGCATGTACAGATATTAAGAACAGGGTAATGAAAAGAATCCATCTCAACACAGAAGAGACCAGAAGCAAGACAGAATCGAAAGAAAACACATGAGTAGTAATACAGCACGCGCAGGCGTAACCTGCGACAGATCCAGAAGAAAAAAGGTCCCGTGATATCCCATGAAGTCCATGATCAAAAGTCCGCCAATATTGCACAGAACAAAGAGATTACAAGAAGAAAAGAAAAGAAGAAGAAGTACATCGAAGAGTTCATTGCAGCCAGCTCTCGTTGAGACGGCCGCGGACCATGCGCCGACCTCGTCGCAAGCCAACGTTACCGTCGCCAACGAGAGCCTGCCACCGGCGCCCGACGCTGGCATTGTCCTTGCCTATTCGTCGGGCGCATTCGTCCCAGTCGCGCTGGGATAGCTGGAATTTTTCCAAGACGATCTCGACCAGTCGCTGGTCATCGTCGGTGGTCCAGGCGTCGTCCGACGCGACGGACTCGTCTGCCTCTTCGATAGACGGCAGCGCCGCATCGGGGTCGAACGATGGCGCGCGATCATCCCGCGCGTTGGACTTCGGTTGCTTGAGGTGGGCGGGCGACGGAGGTGATTGTGTGGTGGGTGGGGAGTGGAGGGAATAAAAGTCGGATTGCGACAGACCCAACGGTAGGTCGTACGGGACGTGTCGGCGACGCTTGGGCGTCGAGAATCTGTGACGCGCGGACGTTTCCATCTCACTGGACGTATCTTCATCGAGGTCTCCTTCGAAGCAGTCGCGTCGTCGTTTGTTAACGCCGCGGGAGGGTGTGGGAGAGGGGTTGACCGCTGTGGGCGTGCGCGATCGGGCAGGAGTCGCGGGTCTGATATGGAGGGGGCTTTGGAGGCGCTGCGGCTTTGCGCATCGCGGAGACGGTGCCGGAGAAGCATTGAGGAGGGATTGTAAGGCGCGACAGGTACCCAGGAGCCCGTTTCTGGATGGGAAGTCGTCGTCGGAGGGAGGAGGCGTGGAGAATAAACGACTGGGGGTGAGGCGCGACTGGCGGCGCATGTCACAGGGGAGCGCGGAGGGGAGCAACATGGTTGCGCAGAGGTATATAACGAGCGGAGGGTGTAGTGGAGGGTAGATGAGATGAATGAGCGATGCGATAGGATCGACGGATGGTATTGTGGCGGGCGATCGATGGAAGTTTCGCAGGACAGGTTTTGTGCGTCGAGGGTGCGCGACGGCGCTGTTTGCGCCGGAAGCGGTTTTCACAAGCTGAGGCGAAGGTATCGAGTCAAGAATGAGCCGAGGTGTAATCCGGAGAATAGCGCTTCGATATCGACCAAATCCGAAGGATGCGATGAGTGAAGGGAAAGAAGACGGATGGGTTGGGGTGGATGGAGCGAGGATGTCAGATGGGTGGAGGACGCGGGAGCGATAAGTTTAAGAGCCGGACAGAAAAGGATGACCGTTGGTGGTTGCCTCCCGTTCGGTTACCGCAAACGGCCACCACTCAGTCTGCAGAAACACGCCAATGCAAAAATAGGTCATTAAAGACCCTCAGTGTAATGAATGAACAGTTTGGAGTTCAATAAAGGACATTCCACAAGTCAAAGAAATCAATCTGTCAAACTCAACAAAGAATGGCGGGGTGATTGCTTTCTTTGCTGGACTGCTCTCTGAGACGGATCTTTCTCTCCTTGACAGGGGAAGGAATGCGACTATATGAGTCTTCAGACGAACTCCAACTATCGGTGATGGAAAGGAGCACCACTATATCCCCATCTACTCCACGTCGCCCCTCTGGTGGGTGGTGCGGTCCCGGTAGTGAGACAAGGAGTCAAAGAATCGACAAGAGGGATGCACCATGCAAGGACACCTGATGCCCGCAAACGCCGCCACAGATCCCTCCCACGAGACTCGTTGGATTTGTCCCCTCTCTGAATCAGTCGTCATCCCAGCTCGTGGTGGCTCTAATGACCTCCTTTGGGCTTGGACCTCTTCCTGGGTGGAACTCGCTCGAGAGGTCGGCTTACAACCGCCGGGTGGCCCGGTTCTCACATCAAGGGTGATTCCTATTCTCCTATCTCCTCCCTGCAGGCGACAATCATGACGTCCAACAGTTAGGCCCGTGCTACGCCGCTGTTCGACGGCATGGTACCTGCAATGCACGGTAATTCCGGCCTGCAGCCTGTGTTCCTTGCTCCGGGATCGGGGTTTTTTGATCTCGTTCCTCTATGCGATATTGCTCGGTGTTGGAGTAAATGAGATGAAGCCATGGAAAGCACCTTTATTGGCCATTTTGCGGCAGGCTGAACCCTTCGAAATGGAGTTGGGATACTGTCTTACTGTAGAATCTATACACCTGGATTCCTCCTACTTTTCGCCCCAGGGACCCAGGACATGAATCAATCCCCGGTATCCCAACCCTCTCGAGCTGGTCGCTACATAAAGGCCGTCCTCGTCCCTCGATATTGTCACCGTTCTCAATTCCAGTTGGCCTCAAACTATACAAACCGTATTATTCCCAATGCGGTTATATTGGCTGTTCGCCTAGATGCAACGCGAACGCGTCGCGGTGCGCGTTCGCTTCGCGTTGGTTGACACGCGCGTGTCCGCCAATGGCAATGCTCGTTGCACTCCGCTTACTTGCCTATATGAGTTAGGCTACTCATCTGACCTCCACAAGCCCTAAGCCGGGATACTGTGGAGGATACAACGGCGTAATAATGGAGTACAGCCCAAAGACAACGAGCACAGGAGTAACCATCCCTGTACAAGGCCAGAAATATCCCGAGAAAACGGGGTGGCTAGATGTCTATCCTCCTATCGCTCGATCTTATCAGCGCTTCCACCCCGCCTCCTTGCGTCCGGCCCTGTACACAGGGCCGGAAATGCCCACATTCCACTCGAAGGCGCAGACACTTAGGCGCCTGAGTTGAACATACGGAGTACGCGGTCTAGAGACGTTTTTTGGAGTGGCGCAGGAGTCTCTTGGTTTGTCCCTTTCCCCCTGGTGTGGCCTGATGGCCCCTAGGCTTCATGTGTGGCGCGGTCCTGCCACCCCTCGTTATGGACGCCCACGCCCTCGGGCAATTAGGGGTCCTTACTTGCTGCGGGTGGCCTGACTGCTTGCTGCACCCTCTCCAAGGCTGCATTATCTCGCAGATGACGGCTATGAAATTCTACGAGGATGCCAGGAGTCGCGATGCCGTGTGCGTTTTCTTTCTTTGACGGGATATAGATCATGTTCAGGGTGTAGACAATGTCAGTTTTCTGCACACTTCCCATTCTCGAACAAAGGCATCCCTGGATGCTCAAAGAATCGTGCCCCGTGCTCTCTGGCAGACCCAGACCCATGGCCACAGGACAGGGAGCCCCCTCCACCAGAGTCCTTGAAAGGAAGAAAGTCAAGCGATATGCCATTGGCTGCTGAGGAACACAGTCTGAGCGATCTGAATCATACTCGCGAAAGGCTTTCCGGTCTTTCTCCCGTCTCCTTCGATGTGGTCACTGATTCCCAGCCTCCAGGTGGAGTTCCACCGTCGGCGCGCAAGGGGTGCCGCGCAGGTGCATCTGCGCCCAAAATCGCCGACTGTCGATCATCCCATGAACAACGGGTATGCAAATCACTCACTGGCTGTCTACGCACCAATCGCACTTGAATGGTTTGGAACACCACCGATTGGAATGCAAGATCTTCTCCGGCTTGCTTCATTGTTCCAGCCCTCCGGAACAATAGTCAAGTGTATCTCCCGCTCACGCCTGGCGTAGATGGGTCTCAAGATCCCTCAATGAAGCGCACCACGTTGCGCAATCTTTGTCCTCTGAGGTATGCGAAGACTCGTCTATCTATACCCTATCAAGATATCGCAACCATCGCAATGACAAATCGGACTGGAGAACGCGTCAATCACTCGATGGGAGTCTATTCTTAGACTGTAGTTGGGGCCTTGGACCAGTAATCACTGTCGAAGTGTGTCATAGTCTGAAGTTCATGGACATCCCTGGCTTCCTTGATACAAGACCCTTCCGTTCTCCGGATGAGCAGATACTTACCACCAAGAACGCCGATTGGTAGTCTACAAGATCAGGCAATATATTTGGATTTGTCTGTGTCCTCCAGTCCCGTTCATTGTCCTGTTGCACAGGGATTCAATAGATTGACAGTCCTTGATGGCAACTAGGGTCATACAATGAGGCCGTGACCACACATGTTTCAGTCCCTCTCTTCCATCCCGGGTCTACTCCCACCCTGTCTTTGCTTCTCTGGCGTGACCTTGTGACCGGAGACAGGGAGTGCCTTCGGGCCCTTTTTACCATTACCTGGATATCCTGTGCCAGAAGGACTCAGCAACAGTCACTTGTTACGTAGATATCTTCCAAACCGTACCCAGGTTGAAGAAGTAGCAATCAGATCTGATTTTTCTCATGCCTAGGGAAATAAATAATAAGTCTCGCAATTGGACACTCGACGCTCGAAAACATTCAAACTGTGAAATAGCCGGGATCATCAACCCAGACACCCTCTGGATCCTTACACGAAATCCCCGGTTCCGTATGGAACATGCTGACTTGACCTGGTGATATTGTCAATCACCTCGCGGGCCTCCTGCTCTATATAAGCACACTCAGTATTGCAGCTTTCGCAGGAGTCGCTCCTCATTTCCATGCTAGCGCTACTCTCCCGATGGTACGCTGAAATCGATTGTTCATAATCCACCCAGCTGTCCGGCATGCGACCAGTATGGAGATTTGTGGAAATGGCATTCTCATCCATATCGAATTCCAAGGTGTGCAAGCCGACGGAATATTGGCTGCCCATATGTGGCCTAGCCTGCAAGGCGTCTGTCTCAACATTGCCCGCTCGATTGTATGGGGGAAGTATTGGGTCGGAAAGTGTAGATGACGCGGCTTGAGACGGTCTGTTAGAATACTGGGAATCAAATGGCTCCGCTGAAGGGCTTCCCACGTCATTAAAGGCCGGGGCAAGAAGTGGTCTCGGGTTGTTTGGTCGGCGCCGAGTGCCTAGGTTGACGAGATCTATTATGAATGGTTCCTTACGGGGCAAGGGTCTCCAATCTTCAATTGATTCTCGATATACTCCTTCGAAGATCCTCGCATGACACTTGTTGGTAAACCAATCATGACGAAGCGCCTCCTTCGCAGACATCCGCATTTCCGGGATAACGATGAGAAGCTTACTAACGAAATGGTAGGCTCGGGGACTGACGCCGTGGTCTCTGAGGTTTTTGTCGACATTGTCATAGTTCGTCTCCATGCTCAACTGCGGTGAGCCGTCCTTCTTGGGTGCGAAAACAGCCTTGGAACCCGTCATGAGGAGGAAGGTGAGGCAGCCCAGTGACCACATATCTACTTTCTCCGTATATCCGTTCTGACCGCATCGCAGTATCTCTCTGTTTCCTGTGTCAGCTAGATTCTGTTGTTGATTTGACGTCTAGATCACTTACGGCGCGCTGTAGTCGAATGTGCCGACCATCGTAGACATTCGTCCAGAGGCAGGCTGCACTATTTTGGCACAACCAAAATCAGAGAGAATAACTCTGGAACGAATGTCGTAAGACGTTATGAGGATATTTTCCGGCTTCAGGTCCCGGTGGACGATATTTTGATCGTGCAGGTAATCCAAAGCAATGGCCACCTGCCTGGTTAGGACTGCAGTATGGCATTCGTCCAGTTTTCCCTTAAATTGCAGAAACGAAAGCAGGTCGCCTGCTGGAGCAAGCTCTTGAACAAGATATCTGCTGCTAGTTAGTAATACTGCATTTCAAACGGGAATGTTGACGGGCTGACATTGTGTCTGAGGATCTAAAGACTCGTTGTATTCCGATGATGTTTGGCTGCACACGTATTAGCCCTTGCGGCGAGATTCACCGTGCGGAAAACGTACATGACAGAGACCATGGAGGATATCGGCTTCGCAGATGTAGGGTCGAAGTTTTTCCTGGGCCTTTCTCGCAATCTGCTCTCGGACAGCCAAGGCCCATCCTGCCGTCTGTGGGGTAACATCCAACGCCCTCGACTGTACTTCTTCCATTCGAGCGTAGATTCTAGACTTCGCGGCTTGTAGGTCGATTATCTTGCAGGCAAATTGCTGCCCGGTCGCTTTGTCGTACGCCATATGCACCTGTCCGTAACCGCCCGATCCCAGAAGGCGCGTTGTGATTTTGTACTCGTGCTCGAAAACCTGTGAAGCGTGATCAGCACGATGTTCGCGAAGTAGGGACGTGGGGGGACTACATGCCTTCATCTCCTTGGATTGTAAGGGATCAAATCCGTATCCTTCGTAACCGCTCTCCGAGTTATACCGCATGATGATCGACGGCAACGCCAGTATGTCTCCGTCACTCAGTATGCAGACTCCAGTCCGTCTAGCCATCCGATAGCCGTTCCACCGAGTACCATTCGACGAGAGATTTTGGGCATACACGAGTGGCGCAATGTCGTCGGGATCCCCGTCATCAAAGAGGGCTGTGTAGATCCGTACGTGCAAGTGGGATACCTCTAGGCTATCTAGCACAATGTCACTTCGCTCTGGTCAGTATGCTGAACCAGTGCCGGGGAACGATTAGTGCGAGTTATTGAGACGTACCAAGTGGCTTTCCGACCTATCAGTACCTCACGACGACTGTAGATGAAAAATGGAGCGCCCTCGCTTCCGGTTTGAGGGTCCACCGGTGTGAGTCTACCGACGATGTCCCCCGGATTCGGATGAGAGATCTCGGAATAATCGATCATTGTCTCTAAAAACGATGCAATGGATGCACGATTCAGGTGAGAATAATAAAATCCCGGAGCTCAAATATCCAGGGGGTGATGTTGGATGGTTGGGAACTAGGTCGCAGAGAAGTTGGAAGCCGGAGTGCGAAGATATCTCAAGAGGGAAAGTGTATGAGATTCGCGACTCGGAAATTTCAGCACCAGCATTGCCGTCAGTATCTCCTTCATGATGCAACTTTCACAAAGATCTCTTCTCGTTCAGAACAGTTCCGATCCGACTCAATTCGACTCATGATAATTAATATACCTACGTCATCGCATTCATCCCATGGGTTTCCAAAGTCCTTCCCGCAACTTCATCGCCCCTGCATTCGTCGTATGCGCTCCTCGGCCGCTCTAGCTCGTCGCTCCCTCTCCAAACGCATTCGCATCTCTGGTGTCATTCCTCGCATCTCTTCCTCCCTTTTCTCCTGGGCTGTTTTCTCAACAGCCCCGAGGGTCCGGCCGGCGGGCTTCCGTGCCTCCTGGGAAGCGACCTTGGCTGCGTCCTCTTTCTTCAGCCTATCCAGTTCCGCCTGGCGGCGATTGGCCTCTTCCTCTTCTGCGGATTTGCGCTCCCGCTCCGTGCGGCTGTCGGCGTCAGCCTTAGATAGTGCAGACGGAACCTTGGTAGCCTCCCAGTTCCATTTGGACTCGCCAAGCTCGTGACGCGCAACCCGGAAAGCATCACGTGTGGCGCGGTCACCGGCCAGCTCAAACGGAGTTCTTCCTTCGCCATTCGTTGCGGTTGGATCTGCCTCTACCTTGGTCAGGAGAGCCAGGACCATGGCCGGCGAATTTAGATTCGCAGCGAGGTGAAGTGGTGTGGGCGCGCGGAAATTCTGCTGCGAATCGCGCGGTTGGAATGTGAACGAGGGGGGTATAGAGTTTTTTGACAAATAGGACACGAGAGCGGGGATCTTCGAGCGGCGGATAAGGGCCTGGATCTGAGTCGTGTGAAGCATGGCAGCTTCATCCTCCTTCGACACCTTCGGCTTCTGTTGTTGAGGTCGGGGGGTTGACGGTTTAGATGCTTCTTGTCGCTGTTTCGCTTCGGTCGCGGCGAGCGCAGCCTCGTCAACCTGACTGACTTTCACGCGAGTGAGTTCCTTGAAACATCTCATGAGTTCACCCTGGGTGGCTCGGCGGGTACTAAAAGGGAATCCTCTCAGTCGCGGGTCATTCTGTTTCATGACCTGTCCATCATAGTTTCCAAAAAGGATCCGTCTGTTCGTACTTCCAGTCGCCCTGACAAATAACAGCTGGGCATCGTCGATCATCTGCTTCCAATCCGCCAACAGCTCTCTGATCTCTTTCTCCAATGCGGCTTCGTTGTACCGTCTCAGGCTTGAACCGGCAGAGTGCGCAGCGCCTCTGGCTGCATCGCTAGCTGATTGTGAGCCACCCTGCTTGCGTCTGGTGGTGTAGCGGTGGAATGTCTTGTGCGCGATCACACGCGCTTGGCGTTCTTCGATGCCGCCTTGTCTTCGGTGGATCTCCGGGGCCAGGGAAACAAGCATGGCCGCAAAGTGGCCACCTCCAATCATGCACAAGAATATATGTGGACTGGATGGAGTCTGTTGAGGTTGACCGCCTCCCGTCTGGCCATTGGTTCTCTGTGGGTTGACAGGGGCAAGTTGTTTCTTCCGCAGAGACTCAACCAAGTGTCGCGGCTCGTCTTGCTCTACATCCGAAAACAAAGCTCTGTAAATGCCGAGTGACGTATTCGAAGGCAGGAGAGGGCTGGAAAACCAAAACAGGGGGTGTTTTCCAGACCTTGTTTTCGGTGATGCTTCTTCTTCTTCATCTTCATTCGCCTGAGAGATCTTGGCCTGCCTTTTCAATAAGGCCGAAAGTTGCCCGCCATTGTCATCCTCATCGTCAGCTTCGGATGACTCCGACCCAGAAATAGATTCGTCTAGCTCTCCGATTGCCTTGTTGAACTGCACTTCGTCCAGTGTGGGGTTGCCTCGGAGCTGTGCCTTTAGATTGTATCGATGATGATCCGAACGGACATGGCTTCGCTGTTCTTGGACGTTCAGGAATGAGACTTTGCAGAGGGCACAGGAGGTGGAGGAGGCAATTGCAAGGTCTTGTGCTGCTTCATCCGGACGTTCTCGAGATGTGTCGAGATTGTCTTGGAAGATTGTGATCCCTTGTTCGTCGTTCTTTGTGGCTAGCGTCGTGAGGAGCTCCTGGGGAAGGTCATATACTGGCAGCACGAAGGGTTAGAATCTGTGAGAAGGATGTATGGGGATTGTCCACTCACCATATAAAGGCCTTTTGATAAGATCCTCTATTGTGTGTTTATCCGCTACCATATTGGACCAATGGCCGTATAAGGCCCCGTCGCGTTCACAAGCTGACAGATGTTGTATGAAAAGCGAATTGCTGCGGGGGCAGCGGCAAAATCGAGTGTCAACTTCACCGCCTTGGTCCGGTGCCTAGAACTATCTGAGCCGGTGACAATAAGTAGTGTCTGGGTATCGGGTTGGATTGTTTATGTTTGGATAGTGATAAAAGAGGGATAGTAAGCTGAAAACTGTTGTTAAGAGTCATCATGACTCACTGTGGCTATGGTGGCTCCATTCATGTGTCATCTGGTGGATATATATTTGGAGTACTCGTATAGCTAGATATCAGGACGATTTGTCATACCTGCCTCACATGCGGAATACCTAGCCATTTAGGCCTTCAGAGTCTGAATGACCTACGTCGTAGTCAAATTTAAACACTATCCATACTAATAGCTATCCGACTACGGCCCGTATGCTATCATTTCTGCTTCTAGGATGATACCTACCAGTTGGCCAATGAAGAGCCAAACATATTTAAGGCAACTAACGACTCAGCCTGGAATGCAATGTCACACAATTGCAGCATAAGATGCAACTCTTATGGCCGTTATCTTGGCAAGATATTGACACGGCATCAAGGCAACGCCGTACGAAGAAGTTGATGGACAATGAAGGAACTGTACAGAGTAGTGAACTGATGAGGTTACCCCGGAGCACAACGGCATTACATCATAATTGGCCAAGGGAATGCTTAACTCACTACCTAGTAATTAACTAGGTGCTACGTATCTTGTGGGAGCTGGTACTGAATATCGGCACCCTGATCTATATCAGGGGGAACTATGGCTCTTATCCTCGTATATGCAGTGGGATTGACTGCCGCGTCTCTCGTATGAGAATCTTCCAGAGCGGCGACTATGTCAGCTTTTGCACGGCTTCGTTAACTCCGCAAGTTGCCAAGAGCCTTACATCGGATTATGTCATAGCGAAACCGGACTGCTGTGAGGGACGAAGACGACTCTCTTGATGACAGTAAGGAGGAAACTAGAACAGATGGGTCCACAACAAATAAAAATCTTCGTGTTCCTCGCGTAAAAACACCAGAATCCTCCCATTTGTCTGGGGCCGGAGTTAGTCCAGCAATCTGTCTTATGCCGAACCGTCGGGAGTTAGACCGGGGTTTTACTAATCAACCTGCAGCAATCATCAACTGAACGCATTTAGCATGTCGCCGCACGTTTTCGCTCTCTGACCGCGACCGTCCTCGATTGATAACCAACTCACGGCCTTTCCCTCCCCTTCCCCCTTTTCCTTTATGGGTCGCATCACCCGGGGATATCGTGGTTGAGGTTAAAAGATGCTTGATGGCAACTCCCAGGCGGTCCTAGGGGATTCTGGCCCCGGATCGCTACTATCGTCTCCTCCGATCCCAGCATTCCAACCTGCAAAGTCTCAGCCCTTCTGTGGAGACATCGAGGGCTGGGGTCCCTTGAGCAGATTTCGATTCGACTTGACACCATGTTTCCTGGATTTGACTGTGGCAATCGTTGCAGGATGGGGGATCATTATGGGGGCCGGAGCCCTCTGGTTCTTGCTCAAGAAGCGGATTCCTCAACCGGTCTCAAAGAACTGGCATTTTTACGCCAAATTGGTGAGCTGTCGATTCCTCTGGCTCCCTTCCCGGCTCAGTCATTAACTGGAGGCTTTCGTGGCCGGTGCGTAGGTTGTTCTCGCCGCTTTGATGTTCACCACCGCTCTACAAGCTGCGATCCAAGTCGAAACCTATACGAAAATCTGGATCGCTGATTTCCGGTTCTGGAGCTCGGTCATTGTTTTCGCATCGCTTGGTGTGATCTTCTCGGTGCAGTACTACGAACACTGGCGCAGCAGGCAGCCAAACGGCGTCGTCCTTTTTTACTGGCTTTTCTTCGTCATCGCTTATGGAGTGAAGCTGCGCTCGCTCGTTGCACGAGGCGTGTACAAGGATAACCTACCTTACTTCGTATGTTTTAATGTGAGCCTCGGCCTGGCGATCATCGAGTTCGGCCTGGAGTACCTTGTACCCAAGAAGCAGAGCGCCTACGACGCTCTGGGTGACGAAGATGAATGCCCGTATGAGTACGCGGACATCTTCTCCGTGCTTACGTTCAGCTGGATGACCCCGATGATGAAATTTGGATACAAGAATTTCCTCACTCAGGACGACCTGTGGAATCTTCGTCGCCGTGACACAACCAGCGTCACCGGACAGACCCTGGAGGAGAAATGGAACGAAGAGCTAGAGAAGAAGAAACCGTCTCTGTGGCTGGCGCTGTTCAAGGCATTTGGTGCTCCGTATCTGCGAGGCGCCATTATCAAATGTGGCAGCGACGTTCTCGCTTTCGTTCAGCCTCAATTGTTGCGTATCCTGATCAGCTTCATCAGCTCGTACCGCACCGAAGAGCCGCAGCCTATCATCCGAGGTGTTGCGATCGCCCTTGCGATGTTCCTCGTCTCGGTGTCGCAGACTATGTGCCTTCACCAGTATTTCCAGAGAGCTTTCGACACCGGTATGCGTGTGAAGTCGGCGTTGACGGCTATGATTTACGCCAAATCTCTCCGCCTTTCCAGTGAAGGCCGTGCCTCCAAAACCACCGGCGATATTGTGAACCACATGGCTGTCGATCAGCAGCGTCTGTCTGATCTGACCCAGTTCGGTATGCAGCTGTGGTCGGCGCCATTCCAAATCACTTTGTGCATGTTGTCTCTGTACCAGCTCGTTGGAGTCAGCATGTTTGCTGGTATTGGCGTGATGATCCTCATGATCCCGTTAAATGGCATGATCGCTCGGATGATGAAGAGACTTCAGCTGGTGCAGATGAAAAACAAGGATTCGAGATCGAGACTCATGACGGAGATCCTGAACAACATGAAGAGTATCAAGCTCTATGCCTGGAACACTGCTTTCATGAACAAACTCAGCCATATCCGTAATGACTTGGAATTGAACACTCTCCGCAAGATCGGCGCGACACAGTCGATCGCCAACTTTACCTGGCAGTCCACTCCTTTCCTCGTCTCCTGCTCGACTTTCACCGTCTTCGCCCTCACGGATAGCCGGCCCCTCACCACCGACGTTGTCTTTCCGGCTTTGACGCTGTTCAATCTGCTGACATTCCCGCTTTCGATTTTGCCGATGGTCATCACTTCCATCATTGAAGCCTCCGTGGCCGTCAACCGTCTGACGGAGTACTTCACTGCGGAGGAGCTACAGACTAACGCTGTCAAGTACGAGGACCCTGTGCCTCACGTTGGTGACGAGTCTGTCCGGATTCGCGACGCGTCCTTTACCTGGAACAGACACGATGGCTCGCATGTTCTAGAGAACATCGACTTCAGTGCTCGCAAAGGCGAGCTTACATGCATCCTGGGTCGTGTCGGCGCCGGAAAGTCCTCGCTTCTCCAGTCTCTTCTGGGGGACCTATGGAGAACCGAGGGCGAGGTTGTCGTTCGAGGCCGCATCGCGTATGTAGCTCAATCCGCCTGGGTGATGAATGCCAGTGTTCGCGAAAACATTGTTTTTGGACACCGATGGGATCCGCAGTTCTATGAAATGACCGTCGAGGCCTGCGCCTTGTTGGACGACTTCAAGAACCTGCCGGATGGCGACCAGACCGAAGTTGGCGAGAGAGGTATATCACTTTCTGGTGGCCAAAAGGCTCGTTTGACTCTTGCAAGAGCTGTGTATGCTCGTGCCGACATCTATCTCTTGGATGATGTTCTCTCTGCTGTCGACCAGCATGTGGGCAGACATCTTATCAACAGGGTTCTTGGACGCAACGGCCTTCTCAACAGCAAAACTAGGATTCTCGCGACCAACGCTATTCCTGTCCTGAAGGAAGCGGATTTCATTGGGCTGTTACGTAACAAGACTCTGATTGAAAAGGGCACGTATGAGCAACTCATGGCTATGAAGGGCGAGGTTTCTAATCTTGTCCGGACAACCATGAATGAGTCGGATGATGAGAGCAGCGGCAGTGGTCTTGCTAGTCCCGAAAGCTCTGAGTCGGCTACTGTGGTTGAAAATGTCGACTCTGACATTTCGGATACGGAAGCTGAGCAAGAATTTGGATCGCTTCTTCCCATCAGGTCTGGTGCTGGCCGACGAACTAGCACCGTCACTCTCCGACGTGCTAGCACCGCCAGCTGGCAAGGCCCTCGCCGCAAGCTTGGTGATGAAGAGAACGCATTGAAGAGCAAGCAAACCCAGGAGACGTCTCAGCAGGGCAAAGTCAAATGGAGCGTTTATGGAGAATATGCTAAGAACAGCAACATCATTGCTGTTGGATTCTACCTGCTCGCCTTGTTGGGTGCTCAAACTGCCCAGGTCGCTGGCAGCTACTGGCTCAAACATTGGGCGGATTTGAGTGATATGAACCTGCACCCCAACATCGGCAAGTTCGTTGGTGTCTACCTGGCATTCGGACTTGGTTCTTCTCTCTTGGTTATCCTGCAAAATCTCATACTCTGGATCTTCTGCTCCATTGAGGCGTCCCGGAAGCTTCACGAACGCATGGCCTTCTCTATTTTCCGTTCCCCTATGAGCTTCTTCGAAACGACTCCCTCTGGGCGGATTCTGAACCGTTTCTCGAGCGACATCTACCGCATTGACGAGGTCCTCGCTCGTACATTCAACATGTTGTTCGGAAACTCGGCCAAGGCAATCTTTACGATGATAGTCATCTCTAGCTCGACCCCCGCGTTCGCCTTATTTATCATTCCTCTTGGATATGTATATCTCAGCTATCAGAAGTATTACCTGCGAACTTCTCGGGAGTTGAAGCGCTTGGACAGTGTCACCCGAAGCCCCATCTATGCTCATTTCCAGGAATCTCTGGGTGGTATCTCGACCATCCGCGCCTACCGGCAGGAAGATCGGTTCTCTCTCGAGAACGAGTGGCGTATGGATGCCAATCTCCGCGCCTATTTCCCGTCAATCAGTGCCAACAGATGGCTGGCTGTCCGTCTTGAGTTCATTGGATCTGTCATCATTCTGGCATCCGCGGTCCTCTCTATCATCGCTGTCGCGACCACCGGGATTTCGGCAGGAATGGTCGGTCTGGCTATGTCTTATGCCCTTCAGATCACCCAGTCATTGAACTGGATTGTTCGACAGACGGTGGAAGTTGAAACGAACATCGTCTCCGTCGAACGTGTGCTGGAGTATGCCAGCCTTCCAAGTGAAGCGCCAGATGTCATCTTCAAACACCGGCCGGCAATCGGCTGGCCGGCGCAAGGCGCCGTGTCCTTCAAGGGCTACAGCACTCGCTACCGTCCGGGATTGGACCTTGTGCTCAAGGACATCGATTTGGACATCAAGCCCCATGAGAAGATCGGTGTGGTCGGCCGTACGGGCGCCGGAAAGAGCTCTCTGACGCTGGCTCTTTTCCGCATTATCGAGCCCACTAGTGGCAGCATCAAGTAAGACCGCTTGCGCAATCTTGCCCGTTTCCTTCATACTAACATCGGGCTACGCAGCATCGACGGGTTGAATGTGTCTACGATTGGTCTGTTCGACTTACGTGGGCGACTTGCCATTATTCCACAAGATCCTGCGATGTTTGAAGGGACTGTACGCGACAACCTGGACCCTCGACATGTGCATGACGACACCGAACTGTGGAGTGTGCTCGGTACGTTGGGCCCCAATTGCTGCATAACGAAAACGCATGGCGGTTGACTGACTCGATTTCTTGCAGAGCATGCACGACTGAAGGACCACGTTGCGAGCATGGAGGGCCAGCTGGATGCCCGAGTACAGGAAGGAGGTGAGTGTCTACGTTCGCACCATCCCTTGCAGGAGTTTAGTTAACACGACGACAGGATCGAATCTCAGCCAAGGCCAGCGCCAGCTGGTATCTCTTGCACGGGCGCTATTGACACCTAGTAACATCCTGGTACTGGATGAGGCAACAGTCAGTCACCCTTACCACACCGAGTTTTGTCCCTCGTTGAAATATTTGTTCCTGTTTACTAATGAATGCATAGGCGGCGGTGGACGTGGAAACGGATGCATTGCTTCAACGCACGTTGCGCAGTAGCATCTTCCAGGATCGCACGATCATTACCATCGCCCACCGCATCAACACGATCATCGACTCTGACCGAATTGTGGTGCTGGACAAGGGCCGTGTGGTTGAGTTCGACACCCCTGCGGAGCTGATCAAGCAAGGCGGTAAATTCTATGAGCTGGTCAAGGAGGCCGGGCTGCTTGACAGCGACGGCAACGCCATTGTGCAGTGATCCATGCGCGCGCTCCCTCTCGCGGAGGCACGCATGAGTGGCGGAGGGTGCGTGCAGAGCATAATCTAGACTTTGGAAGGGGAACCGTGGATGGCCACCGCATCCTAGCTGAACCTATTTCTACCTCATGGATGGCACCTGAAATCCCCCGCGAGTCTGTGCGCACGCAGAGGGGATCGGCCCTATGCGGAGGCCGAGATTCATCCGAGGTCATGAGCGAGGAGATGTCGCCGATCTGGCTCTAGACTCGGCGGGTTGGCCGATATGGTTTGGAGAAAGGAAAATTCTGGTTCCTACAAAAAAGTACAGGTGTTTATATTGATTTTGTGTGAAAATCTAGTTATTCTGTCTTGTCTATAGTCAGCGCATCGCCATGCACATAGTAATGAAGAAGTACTGAGAGGCGCGGGAAGTCCGGTTGTGATGTGTCAACAGTAGCGGTGTAGAAGAGAACAACATGACTGCACACCGTCCATGCAGCACCACGCCACTGTCTGATATTTTTAATCTCACCTCGCATAAGACACGGTGACAGCAGAGCAATTC
The DNA here is from genome assembly GCA_002927005.1 of Aspergillus pseudoterreus. Taxonomy (NCBI): domain Eukaryota; kingdom Fungi; phylum Ascomycota; class Eurotiomycetes; order Eurotiales; family Aspergillaceae; genus Aspergillus; species Aspergillus pseudoterreus. The sequence continues at coordinate 334,581 of PIJX01000031.1, forward strand.
ATATTAACGGGCGTGACGACGACGTGCAGACAGAGGGGAGTCCCTGGTCGCGAAGACGGGGACCCCATGAGTAACGGTGACGAAGTAACGCACGCTCTGCCAGACGATGATCCGCTCCAGCCACCGCAATTCCAGTGACCCCGCACCGATAAGGAACGGGAGGCATCAACAAGTGCAAGTGACTGGGGGTGTTTCGCAACGCACTCAGAAACCCCCGAAAACCCAGTCTGGCGCTGGTCGCTCGCACTATGGGGGAGGCGAATCACCGGTAACAGACCCGGAAGGTTATCTCAGCCACTCGACTGTCGAGAACAAACTCCGCGACGAGGAGCATGGCAAAATAGGCTTCTACTCCTTGCGTCGCGTGTGTCCATCATTGTCATCGTCACATGGCGATTGATGGGAGGGGACGGGCCTTATCTCGCGTGGACACAAAACACGCCCGCCCTTGTTCGGTCCTGCAATTTAGTTCCCTCGCACGCAATCCAATCCAACCAGCGCAAGCCGGACAGCAGGAAAGATGGCGCGCTAGGAACTCCCGCGATTCCGCGAAAGTGTCGTTCGAACCGGTTCGATCTATCGCGGATCAAATCGCCCGCGGGCGATGGAGCCATGACGGCACGGCGGATGGTAGATAGATCGATCTTGCAGGCACCACCAGGGCTGTCCTGGTTTTCGGGCCCGGAGGGGGGGCTGTCTCTACGAGATTGGGAATGGTGTTATCCACCATGATGGCTGTTTTGGGCGAAGTGCAGAGGTGGTGGCGACGGGAGGGTCCTGGATGCCGTGTCGCAGAGGGTCTGGAGTCGCGTGGAATATATCTAGATCGACTGTCTTTTAGGGCTTGTTGAGTGTCATCGCGGACTGCCGGGGTGTCGATAGCAAGAATGTAATTGTGATGGACAATCGCCTGTTTCATCTTCTCTACAATACTATCGTTGTCATGACTGAAGGATGTACTCTTTTGCTATGCATAACTGCCTGCATCTGCGACTCATTTGTGCAGCGTCAAGCGAGAAACGCTCAGGCCGTTGGTTGAGCCCACATAGTCCAATAGACCCGTCAAAGTCTAGAAGAGACTGCGACAGTCTCAGCGTCCTGAAACAAAAAAAAAAAAAAAANNTCTTCTTCTCTCTCCTCCTCCTCCACATCGCTTGACAGTAGCTTGATGGGGCATGAACAGCTGGCCGGAGTCCATTTGCTCGACCATAGACCGGGCTTTGCGGCGTTTGTCGTGGATCCCCCAAGCGCAGGGATCCTGCGTCCCGCCACGATGCGCTTCGCAGGGAACACCAGATTAACTCTCTCGGGGCGTCGATCTGTGGCTGGGGAGGGGAAGGCCGAGAGCTGGGTTTTCTGCTTCTGCGTCGACAGCTGCCTCCAGACCAACCATCTCGCCTGCGTAGAGTTCAACCGTCGCCGGGAGAGCATCAAAACCCGCCGCATTGCATACCCCGATAGGAAGGGAAGCACCCATTAAGCTCGTCGCAGGCGGGATTCCAATCCTCAGCCCAGCGGAGTAGCTAACTATCGATTTCACGATCTTCCCTGGGGGTTGTGGTGTTGTCGATCCCCGCGCACCGAGTTCCTGGACTCAGCTGAAGCGTAGGTATTTCCCCGTTGAGCAATATCTCCGTGCCAACACCCACTTCTGCTGCCGGGGTCGATCCACCGGATACCTCTTCACGGTTGATACTTCATTCTTCACTGCTCGCACTGGGGCAGGAAACCGTTCCCCGAGGAGGCCCTTCTGCATGGGACTTCGGAAATCCGGGACACCCTCGTCTCTGCCCACCCGCCCCAGTGGAGATCCGACGCCTTCCCAGCGGAAGACTGTCAGGTTCCGCCGATAATCAGCGGGGAGCGAAGACGAGAGGAGCGTTACTGGGATCTGAAACGCCCCGATAGACGCTCTTCGGCCGCGGCGACGGCTGGTCGTTAGTCGTTGACCTGTCAATGCTGTGCGTGACGCGTGGAGACTCAGGGCTATTCCCATCTGGAGATATGGCGGGTTACTCTGCAGAAGCTTCTTGCCTGTTCCATTCTAGCCTGGGTGGCTTACTATTCTATCGCCGAGGATGGCCGTAGCGATGAAAAATTCGCTGCGGATAGATTGGGGAGGTCTGATGGCTTGATATTGTGGATATGCAAAGCCCAAGTCATCAATATATTGAATATAGACGAGATGTATACTCCATAGATAGATGGCTACGGCGCAGGCGCGCTGAGAGCCGGGAACTGCCCGTGCGACAGGCATCGATGTTTCATGCAGAGTCTGCACTCATCCGCAATCTCGTGGCACGACACCGAACTGGTTCGTATCACATTGCTGAGGAGTCGACCGGTCTGACGCCGGGATGGGCCCGGACGCGAGCAGCAGCGGAACGAAGTTCGCCCACGCAAGGGCGGAGACATAGCGTCCTCGCGGAAGAGTCCATGCGAATGGCACGGTGGGCTGACTCGACGTCCACGAAAGTACAGTCTGATATCATAAGATCGACGACATAACCGTCGGCCACTCTCCCGCATCCGACTACATGGATCATCCCTGTTGGGTATCGCTCCTTCGGGACCAATCGCCAGCCATTGTGGTGGAATTGGCAGAAGAGGGGGATGCGGGACATGGCCGCGGGTGATTCCTGGGCGAATGGAACGAAGAAGCCGTGAACTATCCAGGTATCTACTCGCCTCCGTGCATATGAGGTCCACTCGCCGGAGTCCCCAGTCGCCAGTCATCGATGGGCGACCGGGATGGGGCGAGTAGGATAGAATTAGCACCAATGCACCGGTGCAGATGGGGTGATCGATGGCGTTTTGTGCTGGCTGTCATGCTTCAACTAGATTTTTCTGTTCGCTCTTTGTATACATGATGTGCGAGAGTATATTTGGTCATTCTTTGCCGGCGGGATCGATCTGGTGGTATGCAAGTGGAGAGCGCTAACACATGGCGGGGCTTCCCAGTCCACCGAGTCGGAGTACACACTCGTACCTTGATGAGAGCGCGGCACACTGGTGACGTGCAGCTCGCGATGAAAGCCAATCGGCCGAATTACCACCACTAGGTGACATGGACGTGGACAGGTAGAATCGTCGTGGGTGGACATCGAGTCCGTCGGGGATGTCCTGGGATGGGACGGAGTTGTCCTGGCGCAGATCGGACGAAGGATGCTTAGGTACAGATATAGTTCGAGCCAGCATGCGGGCGGTTCCATGGATCTCAAGGCCTTCCGCTGTTACCCGCAACTCTAGTCGCCACTACCAGAGATCGGATCAATATTGCCATTAGTACCGGGCATATATGCTTTTGATATGATTCTCCGCCCATCGCGATGGAAACTTCGCTGAAGAAAGTGGACACATTGTCTGCACACTTCTATCGAATCCTGCGGCTTCGAACCCCACCAACTATTCGAACCTCACGCACGTCATGCCCGCGGTCGGAGAATAGCTTAGATAATCGCGATATCTGTCACATTCCCCATGTCTTTGTCCACTTGCTTCCAGGTTGTACAACATTTACTCTAACTCGACGCAGACAATATGGTGTGTTCTTCTGTGACATGCACGGCTCTGCATAGGCCCGGCCCGATCGGGAAATGGGGCCATTCCGCGGAATTCAGGTCATCTCTCACCCAGCTCCGGTGAAGACCAGGATAGGTAGATGCGACGGACATTGTCCGACATCGCGCGCATTAGCGATGCGTCGCGAAGTATGTATGCATTTGTTGATTCAATGGTATTGTTATCTGCGGGCCCTGGTTCAAGTCGAATTGTCAGCTGTCGGGTGGGAGAGTAATAGTTATCCACGAGAATGCTTCTATTGACAAATCACTGCGGATACGATTTGCATTAATGTTTATATACGGAGTATGGTATGGAGTATGCTCGTATACATGCAGCGATCTATTAATAAGCCGGGCTAAATTTAACCCACGGCAGGACAGAAGACAGGATCAAAAAAGTACCCGACTAGAGCCCAATATTTGTCAGTGCCCGTTGCCAGACCAGATGACCTCAGCCCGGTCGTCGCCTGTCAGAGAATAATGAGGCTGGGGCGACGAAGGAGCCCACCCATCTACCTGGCACTCGGGGCACGGTTCCTGGGAGGGACAATCTTCCCCAGAAGTACGCAGAAAGGGGAACCCTCGGCGAGGAGATGAGGGTGGTACAGGTACCTTTATCGTTCCGTGTACCGGATTCATCCCCGGCGCATCCACGATCGGTTCTTCCAGTTCCTGGGAGCGATGGCCTGCTGGAACCCAATCATCGAGCTCGATCTGGCGATCTTGAGCGAAGGAGCATGCCATCGTGATGCGCCTAGCGAAGTCTGGAACCCGGTCTGACAGGCAGATTTGCTTTTGATGACAAGCGTTGGTAGGCGATGTTCGGTCCGCCGTCTCCCCGGCCCGCGCCCCCCGCCCCGCTCGGAGCGGCTGACCAAAATGACGGCGCTCTGGACCCTCCTCACTAGTGCATTTAGGGTCGCCCCTATTTCTCTAGCGTGTCTCCTGGCCTGTCAATCGCCAAAAGTACCTCCCCGGGCGCTCTATACCGGCTATCCGTCATGACCTACCTGCCAATTGGGGATGGCGCCTGAGCGGGGGTTTCTATCCCCGAGTATCTCCTCTGGGACTTATTGGTGGTGGCTGAAGCTCGGTCCCTGGGGGATGGTAACGTAGGTGGGTCGTTGGAGTATGAGTACTTTTGACCAATGCGCCTCCAGGGGGCTCTTGTTTCACGTCCCTCAGCCTATCGTGGTATACATCGTAGATGCATTCTAGTTCGGACCTGCATGGCCGTCGTGCAGGGTTACAACAACATCGTCAGAAGAGGCAGCGGTGCGGATTGCCCGAGCTCTCCCCTGGTGACGTGCTCCACTGTAGGAAATCATTCCCGAACGACTCGCAACTTGGACCTCGACCCTCACAAAGGAGGGGCCACCACACCATTTCCCCTCCTTTGTCCTCACCGGAATGGGCCTCGGAGTGGACGGTGTCCTCCGTATTCCAGGACAACGTCAATCACCAGCAGCATGGATGGGGCTAGGTTCCTCTCGGTTACGGCTCGCGCCCGGACTCCCGGACTCCTGGATGATCCCACTGGGACGGAACGCACAGGCGTGCGGTGGATGCCTCTTATCGCGACAAGACGACCCCGACAGCTCCTGATCTGATAATCCGTCTGGATAGCGCGAGCACTCAGCGAGGGGTATCCTGTCCCAAAAATCCGACAGTACTGACCCAGTTCCCAGCTAATTTCGCGGTGTCCACAGTATGCTGCTTTGGGACAAGAAGGTCCCAGTTACGAGGATAGCGTGTTTTAGCACCCAACTAGTCGGGGCCACCATCGCCAAACGGAGGAATCCTGGGTCGAGCGATCCGACACCTGACAGCGGCTCTCACCGGGAGCTGACCCAATGATCGGGCGCAACGGGCATGGTTTAATTTCCTCAGCCTTGATACTGGCCCCTCGGGTCTCCCCTCCACCCCCTCCCCTCTGCTGAAGAGAATCCCTCGCGGTCTGCTATCCCGAGTGGGCTTGGACGTTTTCCCTTTTCTGCCGGCTGCAGATATCAGGGCCTGAAAATTCGGCTCGTTTCGTCATCTTAGGGTTAGTGGTACCCGTGGCTTTGGGGGGTGCCTCTCCCGTGGGACACCCGAGATATTGATAGTATGGACTAATACCGGACTAAATCGCTGGCCGTACGTATGACACCCGATTAGGCACGCAGGTGACAATGTTCAGGCACCAGGAGGGAGAACTCAGGAGGTAGGGCATCGGGTCGCTGGGTGTGGTTGTCAGATTAACTAGCACGTCCGCCCGCGGAGCTATGAAAAAGCCCTTGCGTCACTCCATGTGAAAGATGTCGGGTAACCTGGCAATTAATATGTATGCAATTATGCCCGCCTCGCTTCGTTCATAGTTACAACTGGCTGCTGATTGAGCTGACCTTGTGGCGGTGAGTCGAACCGACCTCTCTTTGGCCCGCGACCCCTCCAGAGCGTGCCGTTACTGCAAGAATCAGTGGCTTATGTATGTATATGTATGCATGTAGGTACACCTTTGCGTGCCACGTTGCGAGGGCAAAGCCTGCCATACAAAAATAACAGCACGTTATCAGAGGCAATATAGTAGGTACATAAAGAAAGGTCTAGACTGCGCCCCCCCTCCCAACGATCTTCATTATTCTGCCCTTCGTTTTGCTAGCGGTAAGAAGCTGCCGTTGTGTTAGAGACCATGGTCTTTCGGTCATATGGTCAAGGGGATCACCCCTGACCAAACAAACGGGGGTTGGTGGCTGATTGATGTTGGTGATGGCGATGGGGCGAAGCCGGTTGTCACCCCAGGCCTTGGCCAACGACATCTTGGAGCCAAGTTGGGCGGTTCCCCAATAGAGCAAATGCAATCGTAAGAGTTCATCTATTTCCATCACGGTGTTCTGTTTTGTAACGCGGCTATGTCGCTTCAGTGGTCAATGACAGGGCCCGGAAGGATCCTGGGCATTATATATCATCTTATCGACGAGGTCCAAAAAGTCGAGTGGTATCGTATTTCCTCGGACACCTTCACGGCATGCTACCCTGATTTTGGGACACGCCAGACTGTTTGGCCCAGGGGTGTGTGTCCTATGACAGTTGATGCCTTACGTTTGCTTGTACGAGAGAGATGTTCGGGAATCTTGGGCTGACAGCCGAGGAGGGGCGCATCTAAGACAATGCAAACAAGAGGCGACTGGGGTACTTTTGCGGAGCAAGAAGGGGCAACAGAGCCGATAATGAAGGCCTATGCTACTGTGGCCCCTTTTCTTTCTTTGTTGTGCTAGCCGTCTCGTCGAGGGACGATCCGGATACGAAGTAGACGTCTACCTATACATCCCGTCTATACTAACTCTTTACCGAAGCCTCATCGGCACTGAATTACCCGTAGGGCAGCGCACGGTGGCCGACCGTGACAAATACAGGCCGAGCTAACGACACAGTTACCCCCCCTCTGGACTCGACTAACGAATCGTCCGGTTACGATCTAAACCTGAAGCGCGATTGGGAAACGCCGGGGCCTCTCACACCCCTTCTCCATTTCCAGAGGTCAGGTACGGTAGTATGGACCCGAGCCACGCGAACAGCCATAGACGCCATACGGACAGTCTAATGAGCGATGGTCCAACCCGAGGCGTGCGCGGCCTCGTTTGTCGCGATGCGATCCTTTGTCTGAGGGGCCCGAAAGTACGTCGAGGCGGAGCTATTACCCTTAGCGCTGGGGCGGAGAACTACGCCCCTGGTTGTCCGCAACGACAGGAAAAAGAAAAGACGTGCCAGTGTCGCAGTGTCAAACAGTTTCCCCCTCGGAGACCCCAGGGTTGATCTTCACCCACTGTTTTATTTTGTTTATCCGCGGGTTTAGTGACTGGGTTGGGTTGATGCTATCAGCTGGGAATACAATATGAGAGGTGCATCAAGCTGGGGAATCTGTATATGCAGATACAGACCTACATACAGTATACTGTCTGCAGTGAATGTGCCCATACGGAGTACAAAGCCAACCCGAACATTTTCCGTAGCCAAAAAGTATACTCCCGGGTGAGCAACGAGGCTAGAAAATCCCCTTTCCCCAAACCCAGCAATCCGGGCCAGCACAAGCCTCCTTCAGGCGGTCGTTCCTACGGTTGGACGATCATCCAGCGCCTGGGTGCTTTTGGCGCCGCCCACTGGCCTGTTAGCGGCTGGGACTAGTCCCGGGGCACATCGCCTTAGATCCGTTATGATCCCCCTCCCCCTTCCTGGGATTATTACCATTATTTCGATTTCCTTATATGTCGCCCCGTGGTCCATCGTAATTTTACCCTCTGTTCGCAACGATATCCCAGTTGGTCGGGTACTTTGATTTGAGCAGAAAGTGGCGCCTAGCGTGGTCGGCGACTCCGCCGGGCTGGGTCGGTTTTCTGCCATCCGTCCGATCATCTACGCTACTAGTATGAAGATAGGATACCCCCGGAAGGTCGCTTAGGTCGTGTAATGATGGGTGCAGCGTCGCTTATGCCCGTTGGTGGTCATCTGGAGCTGAGCTCGCACTGAACGTTTGGCCGGCCTGCATGCGAACGGTGGCGGTATGGCGCTCCGCGGTTCTCATTGCACGGCGGTGTCGCCGGGAAACGCGTCTGCACCCTGCACCTGAGGCGTGAACGGTGGTTATGATTCCCTGATTATTCAGGGCAGGAGGGGATTGCGTACGAAGGGAGATATGCGCATTATCCACTGCCCGCACGGAGCGCGCTACGTAAGCCACTCAACTCTCGACTGCACCGGTACTTTTGCGCAGAGGGTCCTGCGATTCCAGCTAGCCATGGCTGACCTGGTTTGGTCCAAGCGTAGGTACGGTCGTCTGCGGTGGGACGGATGGGGCCTGAGGATGTGCGGCCTGTGCGGGAGGGAGTTGAGCCTTTCTCTCGGGGGTTGTCGGCCAGATGTCAACCACCGAGGGGCGTGCGGTCTGTGGTTCGCTAGGTGATACAAGCCCCAAGCCATCCGAGGACGAGGATGGTTATATTCCTTCTATTACACCTTTTGTGGTGTAACTGACCGTTGAATAGGAGGAATGGAGTCCAACTATTAGGTGCGGATGTGCGTGTTTACAAGCGTACCCGAGAAGGGTCGGTCGATCTTGGAACCAGAGAAATGGGTACTCTAGTACGGAGTATACTAACCTAGGTAGTAACCTAATGGCAGGAGGGGCTAATTTGTTAGGAGTATTTTATACCATACCCTGTCCGATAACTGTATCATATTAAGCATGTAGAATCTTCAGGAAGAACAGTCGTATAGTGAAAGCACAGAAAGAGAAGAGAAGAGAAGCAAGAAAAAGAAAGCAAATGGAACCGTCTCGATATCGACTGGCGTTTGGAGAGCAGCGTTAGCAGGCGGTTGACAGCGAGGAATGGCTACCAATGATGTGTGCTTGCGCCTGGAGATGAAGGTGCCAAAGTACCGTGGAAGAATCCCCGGACAAGACATCCCTGGGGCTTCAGTGGCGCTCGATTTCACCTCCATCCCTAAAAGTCGCTAGTGAGCCCACTAAACAGCAGCCCGGGTTAGACCAGTGCTTTTGTCCGCGGACTCGTGATTCGGCTGTCATCGGAGGAATTGTTGATGTGGGTGGGTAGTTGGCGATTGTCTTTGGCTTTCTCCAAGCATCAACTATCAATTGAAGAAAGGTACAGTCGATAGACTTTGATGTATTGTTCTTTTCTTCCCACCAGAGGGTGCTGAACGGAGGGTTGCCAGAGCCCTGGGTGGGGATCCAAGTACGGAGTCTCTTACGCCACTGGGGTGGTAAGCTGCCATTCGACCCGATCTACACTGGCCGAAGGAATCTACCAAAAAGAAATAATTAAACCCGCAAAATAAATAAATAAATAAAAAAAAAATATAAAACGAAAAATAGAATCAAATAAAATAAAATAAGGCCAGGAATGTCACAAAAATTAATACCCTAATTCTACTAGAAAAGAAAATCAAATTATTTTCCAACACCCTTCCCCCTCCCTCTCCACCACCCCAATTGTCGCCCTACTGCATGTCCTGAGCAAAGCTGCAGTCGGTATTTTCTTTTTCTTTTTCTTTTTTTTAATTTATTTTTTCTTTCCCCTCTACATTTGATTTTATTTTCTATTCTTATTTATCATTTTATTAATATATTATAATTAATTATTTTTATTTTATTTTATTTTTTTTTTAGCTCCTGTTTCGGCTTCCTGATACTCTTCAAGGATCATCCATGACGGCGGATTCGCCCACCTGGCCCATGAGTCCAGGACGTCGAGATTCCAAATCGGGCAGGGTTCGATGGGGGTGCTGCGATTGCTGGGATGTGGAGAGAATGAATGGTTCTTTTGTTCAGATGCAATCTCGATCAGTCATTCTATCTTGCAGACTTAAAAAGTCCTGACGCTGTTCCCACTCCTTTCTTTGATAAATATAAAGCCCTCTCACATCATCTACATCCATCCTCTTCCTTTCTACTTCAACTCTGCAACCAACAACTGCAACTATCCACCCCTGATCCTCATTCGTTCTTCTTCCACAATCAGGGTTCGAGTCCTCCCCGTCTACTTCAACCGTTCGTGTCACCATCCCGTTTACTTCACCCTCCCCGGCCCAGCAAAGAACCACCTTGCTGTCGTTCCGTCCTTCGTTCCGTGCGTGTGCCAGACACGGTTACCAGCAGCTTCCTGCAGCCCCGTCGGTATCTGGGAGCATCGTTCGTTGCTCTTCCGTGGCTCATTGTCCCTTTCCTCTACCATCGGTAAGTAGTGAGACCTGGACCGGCATTCCCTCCGTGGAGGGGGCGATGGTGGACCGGAAATCTGCAAGGATGATTCTTGATATTCACTGCCATCCCATGCGAATTCCATCCCGCACCGGCCTGGAGTTTGCTTCTATGCCGGATTCCTCGCAGGGTGTCTTTCTGCAACCGCCCACCACAGTCCAAACCGGTAGCTGACAGACAATCGTTGGTGTTCAGCCAGCATTACCAGATCTGGAGCGTTGCAGCTCAAACGACTGGCGCCGGTGAATATCGTCAGAGACCACTTCTCCCGCAAGAACCTGTGGCCGTACCAGCCCATTTCTTGCTCGACATCGGACTACAAATTGCCGACCCGTCCCATCGCACAGACACATCTTATGCTCCACGCCAACCACCGATCTACCATTTGATCAACGGCGCCTAGACCGATTGTCGACATTCCATTATCTCGTCACTCTACTCCACCCCACATCTGCCAAGTCTACAGCATCATGGTTGTTAGTGCTTCTGTCTCCGCGACGGGGGCTGTGAAGAGACCTGCCTCCGCCCTTCAAGATGACTGCGCCGGCTGGGAATCTGCTCCCGTAAGTGATGGTGATGGTTTGCAATCGACGGCAACTGACAAAACTGGGTAGCCTATGGCCATGCAGATGCGCACATCATTCAACCTCCCCTTCACTCACTATGCTTTGATCTATATGGACAATATGGGCAAGCTCAAGGTCTCGGAGTCGGCTTCTATCCGTGATCAACACGACACTCTGTTCACTCCTGATGTGCGGGAAAAGTTCCTGGAGATTCTTGGGCCTAAGATCGGATACCACAAGCCACTCATTCGCAGTACGTGCACAAACACTCGCCTTCAAGAGAAGCGCATATTAACTCTTTCCTGTAGGACCATCTGGTGTCGGTGCTTATCCCTATGGTTATGGACACCCCGAAGACTTCTCCCGCCAGGTTAAGAGACGCAAGGCGTCCATTCAAGATCCCGCACTTGACATGCACTTTTCCAGCCAGTACTCTGACTCGGTCGAAGAGTTCCCGCAGTACCCGTCGACCAACATGGTCGGCATAGAGATTGGCGACACCGAGAAGGTTCTCGAGTACTATGAGAATGCTCTCAAACACTTCCAACAACTGAACTGCCGCCAGATCGCCAAGGCTTTTATCAAGTTTATCGAACCGCGCAAGCAGGTGAAGCACCCGTACAACGGCGGCAAACCCCGTGCTGGAGCTGCCTCGGGTGAGAAGGGAGACCCGGAAAAGACCAAGCCAGAGTGGTGGCCAGCTGGCGTCGTCCACAAGGAGCCAGACCACCTTCGCAAAGAACGTAAGGCAGCTCTCTCGCCATGGCTGACACAACAGCTGACGTCCACAGAACGCATTCGCCTCCTGATCCACATTGTTCGCAAGCTCGGGAAATTTGGCATTACCCCTGATAAGCTGCAGGAAGTTGCCTACGACTCCAAGAGACAGCTCAGACCTACAACCAAGATCGAGGTCCTGGATGAGATCTTCAAGGTGCGACGGATGGAGGAGAGATACGAAAGAGGTGAAATTGGTAAGTAACGCTAGCCTAATGCAATCTTCGAACCGCCGCTCATACATCAGCAGACGCGACCACAATGGTATACGTTGTGAACAGGGACGCCAACCAGAAGGGAGACAAGGACTCCGACTCTGTCAGCGAACCCGAACAAAAGGCTGACGCCGAGGAAGTGGAGGAAGTGGAAGAGGGCTTCCTGACCCCTGCATCATCCGCCCAACACACTCAGACCTCTTTTGCATCTGTTGACATGAGCATGGGTGCTAGCCGCCCAATGCACATCAATGGCGACAGAGACCAGCTTTTCCCATTGCCTGAATCCTTGAGCTTCGAAGAGCAACCCAGAACTGAACGCACATACTACCCTGCCACATCCGAATACTCGGATGATTATGGCCACGGTTTGCTGAAAACTCCTGTGACTTCGACGATGGTCAGCCCAAGTGACCAGACTGGCTCCTTCGAATACCTGACTCCGGCCCCATTCACAGCCTCAACGACAGCGGAACAGATGAGTGGCCAGCGTCCCGCAGCGATGCCAATGCAGCACTCCATCAGCCACTACGACTCCTGGACGCCGACCTTCCGCCAAAACGTCTTCCACCCGATGGAGTATGGCACGGCACCAAACCAAACTCTCCCCCAACCTGCCGTGTCCTATCCGATGTCGATGCCACCTGCCTCTCATCCGGATATGCCTCACGGTCTTCCGGACCCCATGGACCACAAGCCTGCGGTCTTTCGCCCAGGGCCCATGATGGTTCCCCACCACACTGCGACCGCCTAGAGGCTGTTGCAGTCCATCTCTCCGACTACCTCAAAGTTCTCTTACGAACGACATGCATGATTTGTACGAATGATCAATAGACCCTTACCGCGTGCGACAGTCCGACCGTTGGATTTGATTGCCCTGTGGATTCGCATTTGCTCCATCTTCGTTTCTGCGATTTATATTTCTGGCCTATATATATTCCGCCATTTATCTTTTTTGCTCGATCTGCTCTTAATGTTATGTTTGCGACGGATGCTCGGGAAGGATCACGGCGCGACTGTCTCGTGATTTTAGTTGGATAGACTTTTGAAAGCAAAGGCGCTTGAGGTGAACCGGCGGAGGTTATGCAAGTGCCGTGTATTGGGGAAGCGACTGATGTTGAGTTCTTTGCAGCGGGCGTATCTTGGATGGCTGTGTTGAGCTTTTCGTGTGGCCTTTGTTGTTCAAAAAGCAATGCGTGAATGTGATTTGCATTAGTCTCACTTTGTTTTTGTAAACCGAAGTACTACCTAGTAGGTGCCTCCTAGTGGCCTCTGACCTCTCACATCTTAGGGTTGGTCCCTTGCACCCCAGATCTCGGACATGGATGAAATACGAGGTTTCTTTGTGGGGCCGGCCAAGGAATCCCATGGTTATTCATTGGTTTCACGGTCTTATCATCAGCCACGGATGGAGATGAAAGTCAGGCGACTGCGTACGGTAGTGACCATTACCTCCCACCATCGACAGATCAAAGAAGACCAATGTCTGGTATTGTGGCGACATCCTTCACGTATTTCGGTCAAATATGGCAGTCATTGAGCCCACAGAGGCACAGTGACAGTAACGGACTGCCACTCCCCCCAGAGATCGTCAGACACATCTTGTCTTATGTGAACTGTCCTTCGACGGACCTTCCGCACAGTGATCTCAAGGCATGCCGTCTCACATGCAAGCAGTTCGCCGCCATCGGGGTATCCTTCTTGGTCGAGGACCTCTACTTTTTCGCAAACCCTCGTCAGCTGCGTCTGGTGGAGCTGGTGTCCAAACACCCCGTCCACGCGTGGAATGTCAGACGCCTGGTCTATGACGGGAGTCCCTATCGACCGGACTCCGCGGACTGGGAGGAGATTGACGACCCGAGGTTCGTCAACAGCCATGTCAAGGAGTGTCCCCTGTGCTCGCCGTGTCTCCAAGCGACCTTCCTGGGGAACCTTGACAGGTCCCAGAGGGAGCATGACGGCAAGTGTCAAGGCTACCACATGAAGAAGCATATGAGCTTCTACTACCTATGGTATAGAAAGCAATGGGAGATCCCGAAGGCACGCTTTGACTACGACACACTGGTCAGCGCGTTGCCTCGATTCCCGGGGCTGCGCCATATTGTTTATAAAGCGAGCTGTCCCCGACGCTGGATGAAGCCACATGCAATCATTGACCCTCCGCCGCTGACATGTTCCTTACGAGAAGCGGGGTATGAGCCGTCCGACCATCATGATCTCATGAATCTTCTGGAGGCGATAGCAGATTCTGGTGTTGCAGTCGATAGCCTGGATATTACCGTTGACATTCACTTCTTGCGCACCTTGGCCCAAGCCCCAAACAAACTCGGCAAGATTCGATTCGCGTTTATTAGACTTCGATCACTGAAACTGTTCTTTATTACACCGGATTCAGGCGATGCTATCCCTGCCTTTTTGGAAAATGACATCATGGGGAAACTTCTCAGTGCGGCAAAGAGCCTTACGACCCTAAAGCTGTCATATGGCGCAAAGACGTCGACTAAATTCCAACCAGATATTGCTTATCGTCTGGGGCTGCCTTTAGAAGCCTACATTGGGTCTATCAGCTCTTTGCCATCCGATCGTGGACTAGAGTCTAGTTTTCCACACCTGGAAACGCTCCTCCTCGGGCGACTGTCCACAACCGAACAGGAGTTGGTCTCCTTTCTATCAACACACCCAACATTGCAAACGATAGAGTTCGACGGTGTTGTATTAGCACAGGGACAATGGGCGAATGTAGGGGTGTCCGCCGTTCTTCTGCCAAATTGGCATACGTTAAAGTGCCGCCACCTGAGACAGGACGACCCTGTTGAGGAGACCACTGCGGAATGGTCTAGTATAGCCGAGTCTATACCAGGGGTCGATCCTAGCACTATTTTCCATGCCAACCACCCTTATCCAATGGTCGCCAGAAGACCTATCTCTGAACACAGTGGCGATAAGCAGTGGCAATGACTCGAAATCACCAAATTGTCATCTAATGGTTAATATGATAAATGCAATATCCATATACACGTTTAGTAGAAGTTCCGTCTTGCTGTGGTTGTTCTGCAGAAGAGATCCGTATTTGGGAGGTGGAAAGCCTGGGGTTAGACGCGCGGCTGGCGCTTACATACTCATACCCGCGCACTGGACGCAGTCCCACCAACTGAGCTTCGCGACGGACAGACAAAGCCAGTTCCATTCATTGTCTTCTGTTATTCCCCATATCACGGGGTGAATCACGACCGACCAACATATCATCTTCACCCTTCGAAGTTATACAATTCCCCAACGGTCCTCCTCTTTCGCAAATCCATCGCCCATCGCGTCGTCCTCGCCGGAGAATTCCCCATCGGATTCCTGTCGACGCGGGACAAATCCGTTCACCCAGCGACTGTTCCTATCTCGATCCCAGATTTGCGATTTGATTCATCTCAGTACCATCGTACGAAGACACAAACATCTGCGATTTGCGCCCAAAGGTACTGCGCGGCCCTCGTTCGTTATTCCGTATCGACATGTCTCCGTGATGGATCCCACTTTCCCTCCTTCCCTCGTCCGCCTATCCTTCGCAGTCGTTCCGTCATTATGAGGATGTCAGTCTGTAGGAAATACTTGAAGCTAACTCTTTCGCCACGCTTTGCCAACGATTTCCGGTGGACAGTGCATATAGTACCATTCAGTCGATCTACACCTCCATCTCGCGATACAACCTCGCCTACGATCCCGAACCGAACACGCATCTAGAAAGCAAACGAAAACAATAGATCCCGTTGACAGGAGACTCGGGGGGCGTTTCTGGCGAGAAACACGGCTCTGTCCACGGTCCACCCTGCTGCGCACGACAAGATGGCGGGCGCCCCAAGAGCAGCTTCCCCATTTACCCAGAAAGATGGCGGGTTCGGGTCAGCAGGACGTGGACGTGGTAACGGATCATCCGCGCGCGGCAAGCCCTACCAGGCCGGAGTTCCCGGTGCGTCGCGCGAATTCAAACCCCGTGGACGCGGACGAGGGTCAACAGAACCGAGGGGTGGTCGTGGTCGTGGGCGAGGCGCCGGCGCCGGGCCTGGGCACAATACCTGGCGCAAGCCTGAAACAGCCACGGCGACCTCCATTGAGTCTAGCGGATCGACTATTACCTCACCTTTCGCACAGTTGAAGCAGAACAAGCCCGCACCCTCTTCCTTTGGTCAACCTTCGCAGCCACAACCGTTTGCTTCGGGATTTGGGAAAGCGTCCCCTGCGCCATCCGCCGTGCACTCGACTTTCGATGGGACTATGGTAGATGCGAATAGGGATCCTCGGAAACGGTCCGCGCAGAGGGGACCGGTGATGACTATCAACGGCACTGGCGAGGTGCCCGTCGAAGATCTCTCGGTCTTGAACAGCTACAATGAGCGATATGAGCAGGTCTGAGTTTTCCCTTGTTCGAGGACCTCCCCGTACTGATTGAATGATAGCTGAAAATCGATCGCGCGAGAGAACGGGAAAGAGCTATCAAAGCAGGACAGATGGCAGACCCCAATCAGCCAACCAATTTGAACCAAGCGATTACGCCGGTCGGTACATGCACGAGCATGTGCCCGGAGTTCGAACGGGTTGAGCGCATTGTACAGAAGATGGTCGACAAGAGTGAGAAGGTATGCTCCTGCGTTTTTCCCATCATGATGTGGATTGTGCTCAAATTGTCTCCAGTACCTCCACCCTTCCACAGGCTCCTTACAGAATATGGAGACGAAAATGCTCAAGCGCTTCCGGAGATCAGCCGCTGGGTATGACGAGCAACTGCCATCGGATATCCGAACGCCGAAGACCCTTCTTCAGTCTATGAATTACCTAATTCGACA
Organism: Aspergillus pseudoterreus; assembly: GCA_002927005.1. Lineage (NCBI taxonomy): Eukaryota > Fungi > Ascomycota > Eurotiomycetes > Eurotiales > Aspergillaceae > Aspergillus > Aspergillus pseudoterreus. Next base: position 351,294 of record PIJX01000031.1, read on the forward strand.
TGTCCTGGGCGGAACCGAGCCACTAGGGATTATCCACAAGTTCGTGTGGGATCGGACTCGATCAATTCGGAACGACTTTTCGGTCCAACAACTTACACAAGAAGATGATGTTCGAATAGCGGTTACTTGTCTTGAGAGAATTGCCCGGTTCCATATCGTGTCTCTGCACCTACTATCCAGCCCGGCAAACGAGGAGCCATTTGACCGCCATCAGGAACGCGAACAACTGAACAATACCATGTTGTCCCTGATGTATTACTACGACGATAACCGGGACCGCATTAAATTTCCGAACGAAGACGAATTCCGGGCGTATTACATTGTCTTCTCGATCCACGACCAGCGACCCGACCTGGAGGCCCGTGTCCAGAAATGGCCCGCAGAACTGCGGAACTCACCGCAGGTCCAGCTCGCGCTGGAGCTACTTGCCGCTGCTGGAAATACCTGGGAATACCAAGGCACCCTCGATGCGAAAAGACCGAATGCTATCGCCCAAGGTTTCTACTCCCGGTTTTTCAGCTTGATCGACTCGCCCGCTGTGTCGTACTTGCTAGCTTGTGTTGCAGAGATCTATTTCAACCATTTACGGCAAACTGCTATACGATCTATTTGGAAGGCCTACTGCCGCGCCCCTGCGTCGCAGCAGCATAAGAACGAAGAATGGACCGTCGATGAACTCACAACGGTGCTATACTTTGATGATAACAGTCAAACGATCCAGTTCTGCGAGGATCAAGATCTAACCTTTGCCGAAAACGCAAATGGTGAATTGTACCTCAACTGGGGAAACCGGCCTGTCGACTCCATCGGTACGTGTAATTCGAAGCGACATCCTCGATTTTCTCACTACACCAACTTTAACTGACATCCTGAACACCAGCCTTTCAACCGTCGTCGGATCACTCTTTCTCGGAGAAGTACGTCGAGTCAAAACGTGGGGGAAGATCAATGGTTGCAGTCATCCTTGGTTTAAGTATCAAAGAAGCAGCGAACCTGGGGATGATTGATATCTCCCTCCTTTCCGAACGCATTTCGGCAATACCATCTAACGTCGAGAGTACCATGGAAGATGACGCTCTGTTTGTGAGTGATGAAGATAATGAGACTCCTGCCCCAATCACAGAACGAAACATCATCACTCAGGATGGACCTTCTCCTGGCCTTTTCAATCCGTTTGGTGCGCCGCCGCCAGCACCTAGTGGCGAAGGAACGGCATCCACGGCAAGCATATTCTCTCAGACGACAAGTACATTCCAACAACCTGCGACGTCACAGCCATTTTCGACATTGTTTTCCTCTACAACTACTTCTGCTGGAAGCCCAGCTACACATGCCCCCTCCCCGAACCCGTTCGCTTCCTTGTTTTCTTCGTCCAAGCCGTCTCCTTTACCTGCTGTCCCATCTCATCAACAGCCTGCGTCTATATTTGGTACCCCAGTATTCGGGGCACCGTCTCAGACAGAAACCAAAGAACCCAAAGAAACACCTTCGCCACCACCTGCGCCCCCATTTTCCAACATTTCGAATGGTTTCAAGCCTACGACAACATCTGTATCTCCTCCATTCGCTACAACAACTACCTCGCCATTTTCTCAGGCAACCCAAATGCCTGCGCCACCGGTCAATAAACCAGCAGAAAGTATTTTTGATTCAATCAAAACGCCTGCTTTTGGATCTTCGAGCTCGATTTTCTGTATTTCCGGTTCGGCTACTGCATCGTCGCCGGAGCCTCAGCCAGACCAGAAGCCCGCACAGGAGACATCCTCTCAGCCTTTTACCTTCCCGTCGACCGCTCCAAAGGCAGATGGTATGGTTCCTTCCCAAGCTCACACCTGCAAGGTCTGACAATATTTTCAACAGCATTTGCGGCAAATCAAGAAAAGCCGCTATTCCCCTCGCAGCCAACGACCGGGCAGTTGGGCGCTGTTTTCGCGCAACAGGCGGCGGATGCATCCCACGCAAAAGAAGTGAGCCCTCGGGGCGATCAACCATCTCCGGGTTTAGATGATCTGGAGCCAGCTAAGCCGGCTCCGCCTGCAAAGAGCACTACGCCGGAAAGCGAAGGCATTGCGCCACAATTGTCTACGACAACGGCCGATGAGGGGGTTTCCGAGTCTGTCAAGCCTGCGGAAGCGGAAACCGCCCAAGAGACTCCGTTGGCAATCGAGCCAGCTCCCGAGGGACCACCTTCAGCCTGTACGTTATACACTCGCATTCCCGATATAGCAGACGCTGACACAACTTTTAGCCCCCGAAGAACGTGCTGGTCATGTTTCGTGGATAGAATCTTTGAAAGCGGCAGCAGAAAATCGACGACGGACGTCTTCTATCAGTCGAAAACGTGGCCTAGATGATCAAGGACCAGAGGCTCCCATCGAAAGTGGTGCGAAGCCCGCCAAAGTATCGAAGCCAGAGGCTTCTGTTGCGCGGAAGAAGAAGTCTATGGCTTTGTCGTCTATCAAGCCTCTTCCGAAATTGCCCATTCTAGAGCAGGTTGAGTCTCTCACGGCCAAAAAGCCAGCAGAGAAACCCGAACCACCGAAGCCAAGCCAAGTGGATGAAGACGAAATTCTACTGTCAGCAGCCCGCATTGCTGCTGAGTCGCTCAGAAGCGGTCCCAGGCTTATGGACAGCTGGACTACACCCCCGGACACACGTCGATCGTCTTTCAGCCCTCGGGGTAGTTTCGGATCCCCCATGTCCTTTTCACGAAGCCAATCCCCGCATGCTTCATCTGTGCATGGATATGATCTCGCTCTTGCACCCGACACCGATCTTGGCCTGGGCCGGACATTGTCTCGAACCGAACAAAGACTGCGACTTACTGGAGGCAAAGGTCTGGCTTATAAACCGCTAGACTTTACACCAAAGAAGTTCCGGAAGTCGAAATAAAGGAACATTGTGCCATTCTGTGTTTATACTTGTGTTTTGACTGGTCCTGACGTTGGGTCAGGATTTCCTGATAGAACCAGGATTTTGTACATCGTGTTTGTAACTGGGCATATTGTTGCATCAAGCGGCGTCTATTGGGTTGGTCCTGCATTTTGTGAGATTGTTTGGACAGGTTGGCACAGTGCATGGCGTTGGAAGCGTCTGACATAACACGTTGAATTTAGCGAGCAATTCGTACATGCCATGTTGAATAACAAATTTATACAAGCTTAAGCTGATTAGTATGTAGATGTTTTCGACACTTCAATAAGCGAAAACATGCAATGCAAGTAGATGGCAAATCACATGACTACGGCCGGGCTTCACCAATCACCACATGGACACTTCACCTCCATCACAGATTCAATCATCCAACAACCGCCTGCCGGCACTATAGAAACGCATCAGATCAGACGTCCCCACAGCAGTCAGTCATTATTGCTCCCCTCAGGACACGCAATCCCATCAATGTTGGGATTGCCGCATTCCGTCTCCCGTCCAGGTGCTTGATCCGCTCTGCCACTCGCTGTATCCATTCGAGCACCGATCTCGGTCACAGGACCTGGACACATCATTGCACACGCATTCCTCTCATCCATCCAGTCATACAACAAAGACGGAGCATGAGAATCGCGACGCTGCAATTTGCCCCGAAACTGGGCGACGTCGAAGGCAACATCAGAAGGGCCAATGAGCTGGTCCAAGACGGCCAAGGAGCAACCCCTGCCTCGGGGCTTGATACCCTGAAGCCCGATATTTTGGTACTGCCCGAGCTTGCATTGACAGGTGCATGGCCCCATCCTTGAACGCTTTGATTCATCTTCCGGCTGCTTGACATACTGACAGCTCGGCAGGCTACAACTTCCCCTCACGCGAGGCTATCGCGCCGTACCTCGAGCCAGCCGGACAGGGGCCGTCCGCCGCCTGGGCGCGACAGACAGCCAAGAAGTACGGCTGCAAGGTGTGCGTGGGGTACCCCGAGATCGAGGCGGCGAGCGCGGGGCGTGACCAAGCGTCCAGCCCGGGGACGTGCTACAACTCGCTGCTTGTGGTCGACGAGCGGGGCGAGGTCATCCTGAACTACCGGAAGACCTTCCTGTATTACACAGACGAGACGTGGGCGGCGGAAGGCGACGCGGCGCGCGGCTTCCACGAGCTCACGTTTGGGCCATTGCCCGGCGGCGGCGGCAAAGCGGTGGCCACCTCGTTTGGCATCTGCATGGACATCAACCCGTACCGGTTCGAGGCGCCGCTCACGGCGTGGGAGTTTGCGCACCGCGTGCTGGACTCGAAGACGGAGCTGGTGGTGCTGTCGATGGCGTGGTTGACGCTGCTGAGTCGCGAGGAGATGGCGCACCTGAAGGATCGGCCGGACATGGATACGTTCAACTACTGGATTCAGCGGTTTCTGCCGCTGGTGAGGAAGCGGATGCAGCATGGCGTGGATGTGGATGGGGCAGGGGGGAAGCAGATTATCATTGTGTTTGCGAATCGAGCTGGGGAGGAGGAGGGGTCGGAGGGGGCCAGTCCGGCGCGGTACGCAGGCACGAGTACGATTCTTGCAATTCGACAGCAGCCGGTGCCTCACTCTCACTCTCGCTCTCGCGCGGCTGGGGCCGTGTCTGATGGGGAGGGTGGTGAGGAAGGTTCTGCGGGTGAGGCCGCGGATGCGTCGGCGTTTGATGTGAAGATCCTGTGTTGGGACATGATGGGCGCTGGGAGCGAGGGGATTTGTTTTGCTGATACTACGGCGGATCCCCGGATGGTGTTTGGGTTGGTGAAGGCAGAAACATGATGGAGAGGGTGTGTGGCTCGTTACGGGGCCGCAAGTGTTATTGCGGCAGAGATAGTACTATGATAGTCCGTCCATACTCTAGATTTATCACCCCTGTGGCCACAATCATGTGAACCCCGGAGTCATACCGAAGGTTGCATCGCAGCCCATGTGACAGGGTCGGATCGTGCATACTTGAATCTAGACTTAACCAACGCCGTCTCCCTGGGGACGTCCTCGCTGAAGACTCTGATGCTACGGGAGGGACGCTACGGGGACAGAAGCCGAAACCCAAACGCGGATCAGCCCGCCGCAGACGCAGCGCATGACCAAGGGATCCACCGCCCATCCCGATGTTTGATGCATATCATCAACGGAGTGCAGGACGCAACCCCGGTGGACGCATTGCAACTGCCGATCGTACACTGCAGAGACGCCACCGTCGCTCAGATGAGACGCGAATGGGCGATCTCTGGGCATGGCATGGATGCGCGAAAGGGGGTAGTGGTCGATGACAGTGAAGGTGACACTGGGTCAGATGAAGGCGCACTGCTGCGACCATCCCTCATGGGTCGTGGTGGAGGGATCAGAGGCTAGGCCGGCTCCAATAAGAACGACAGAGGTATACATTCTGCAGGGAGTAGGGAGATTCTATCTGGTGAGTCTGCCAATGAGCGGAGTCTTGGGGAGGCGTGACAGGACTTATTGCACCCAGTATGGAGATTCATCTTCACGGCCATCTGGAGAGGAGAAGCTGGTGACCCGATTTGAGTCTGGACGACCACAGTACTCTGTAGAGTAGCCAGGTGGGATATGGATTCTGCACCAAGTTGATATGGACCGTGCACCCCGATGAATCTAGCAGGGCCGGGCCGGCCGGGGACAGAATCCGCCACTATTATTGTTTGTTGTCTGCAGTGGCTGCACGGAGTATATGGAGTAGAAGGTGATTGCCGAAAATGGATGGGCTGCTGAGGTAAGACACACGTGATGAGGAGGTGAACCCCTCCTTTGGGCTCGGACCAATCAGACGGGCGAAAGCGATAATGAAGGAGGGGGAGTGAAAGAGGGGGGCACGGGACCGCAGCACATGACGGCGCGAGCGACGATGAAGGAGGGTGAGAACAGAAGAGGGGGAAGGTGTTCTGGCGATAAGAATCAGGACGAGGTCTCTTCGTGGTGGCCGTCGCATACTGGAGGTACAAAGTACTACCGAAACGGGGCGGGGACGCCAGCACGATCAGGTGACACAAACTGCGCCATCGGTGTCTGTGGACAGCCGCAGCACACCCAGCCCAATAAGAGGCGGTAGGCCGTCACCACGTGAGCCGAGCGGACTCTCTCTCTACTCAACTCGCGCTTCTACTCTCTCCAATGTATCCCTTCTTTCCGGCTTAAAATCCGCCGCTTCTTTTTACTCGTCCTCAAATCCGGCCGGTCCGCTCGCACTGAATTGGCCGTTGCGTTCCAACTCGCTTCTTCCGCGGTGAAGTCTCGGTTTCTGGTCTCGTCGATTGTCTTGGGTCTTGTTGATGCCCGTGGCAGGTGACTTGCTGTCAGGTGATGATAGAGAGCCCATCCATCCCAAGGTACGCTTGCTGCTCTTTCCATCTCCCCTCGTCAAGCTTCATCCCCCATGTCGTCGGGATCGCTTCGCGTCGCGCTTGGAGTCCCACGATGTGCTTTTCTCCCTCTCTATCCCGTCCGCCCTGACCCGGTCGGGCGATTTTCCCTTCGCCACTGTTGCTCCTGATGCTGTTGCTGCGACCGGTTCCGTCCGTCACCAGCGCCCTATGACGCGTGTCTGATGCGGACCTGTCCTGATTAATTTGACATGCATCCCTTGATTGCTTGATTGTCTCTCAGGGGGTGTTTCTCATCTATCAGAGACATTTCCTGGACGAAGGTGTCGCCTGGGGACAGGATGATGTTATTGGTGCTGCTGATGCGGAACTGCGGCGCGTTAGCCTAACGCGTCTCCAATCCACTATTGGGTTGGCTCATCTCGCTCATCGTCTCTCTTTGTTCATAATGCGCCGATCTGTGGTGAATAAGATCGGTCCGCGCCTTCACCTCAATAATCTCCATCGGGTCTGGTCTGGCTTTTCGCCAGGGATTCGGTGGTGATTGTCGAATGCCTCGGCCCTTCATTCACTAGACAACTTCATCCATTCAATGCAACCCCCACTAACAACGCATCAGACCAACAGATCATTACTTTCGATAGAAACTCTCTAGTGTTCCGAGTCATTGTTCTCATGTAAGCCGCGCAGCTTCTACCCTGTTCCTACTCGCCGACTAACCCCAGTTCTCGCTGCAGCTTTCCAAAACCCACCTTCATCATGTCTGACCCGTCTTTGGGCGCCTCGGACGGCAACGTCACGAACAAGCGCAAGCGCGAGAGCACTGACAGTACTGGCGGCGATGTTCAGCGTCTGAACCGCTCTTCAAATGGCAGCAACGGCAGCATTCCTGGTCCCGACTCTCAACACAACTTTACCCACAGCTCCCTTGGCTCCTATGATCCCCACGGACTTCCGGGCTCCACGGAGCTCAACATCGATCAGCAAATTCTCCAACATGTTGGCCCGCAGAATGGTATCTCAGATGAGAATGCCTTGACTGCGAAGGCCGCGCTGGCCGCCCATACTCCCCAAAACAAATACCCTGGTCCCCCAGAATCGGCTTTCGACAACAATCTCGCGCATGGATTGACCTTTGGCGATGACATGGGCCAGCCCATGGGAAGCACGCATAGCCACAACTCCACGGCAGCGGCAGTTTACGCTGCGCGCGAGGCGCAGAGTATGAACCAGAAGCCTTCCGTGGGCTCGCCTGAGTGGCACCAGATTCGCAAGAACAATCACAAAGAAGGTAATGAGCTCAGCCAGGTTGTCATCTGAGCCTCTACTAACGCATCCATAGTGGAACGTCGACGTCGCGAGGCAATCAACGAAGGTATCAACCAGATTGCTCGCTTGGTGCCGAACTGCGACAAGAACAAGGGCGCCATTCTTCAGCGCGCAATCGAGTATATTTGTCAGCTACACGAGGAGAAGAAGGCCATGAGCGACCGGTGGGAGCAGAACAACATGACCACGACCCATGCAATCAACGAAATCAGCTCTCAAAACTCCAAGCTCAAGGCCGAGGTAAACCGTCGGGGCGATATCGCGTTGAAATGGCTACAACGGTGTCGCGACGCGGGACTGGAGTTCGACGACTACGACGAGTCGAAGGAGCTGGAGCCCCTCGAGGTGGACCAAAGTCAGGTCTAATAGGGGTCATCTTCCACCTTGTGTAAGGTGTGGTCTTCTTTTCTGCCCTCTGCAGTATATTTCTGTCTACCTTATCTACGCGTGCTACGAATCTTTATTATCCTACTGGAACCTCCAACTACCGATATCGATATCCCTCGATTTTCCGGCTCGTCCCTCCCTGGACAGATTCTTGTTTGTTTGTGATGCCACGATGTTTATCATATTTTCTGTCGACTGTCATTCTTATCGATGGGTTGGTCTTGAAGGCCCTGAAGGCGCGTCTTTGTTGGGAGATGGGTTGGCGACGTGTGCCTTGGTGCTTTAATCTTGTCTTGTTTTCAGCCTGGGGTCGGATTACTTGTTGCCGCATGTTCTTGTCTGCTTTCACCCTACTTTGATTCTTTCTGTACGCTATCTTTATGGATGGGTCGGCGAAACTATGGCTGGGAGTGATTAATATGGACGTTTCTGGAGCCTGCGTGACTGCGGCTCTTATTGAATGCAAGTTACTTATCAACTACTCCTCTATCAACTTCTCGGATTTCAGTAGAGTGTCAAGGGACCGGTGCGCATGCATGGACTCGAAGTGTTCAATATGTACATAGAATGAAACGAAGCAAACGGATAGACACGAAAGTAACAGCCATGATAGTAACTCGACCCAATCTACACTCCCTCATTTCACCCCGAAACCGAGGACCTTATTAAAAGTTCGTGGAAGCGGTAGTCGACGATCCAGACGAACAACCCACATTGTTCACCCGCACCGTCTTACCCGACTGACCCGTGATCCTCACATCGACAGTGTCAGTACCGAACCCACTATCGTTCTCGAAGTAGTTGTAGAATGTGCGGGTGGTAGCATGCCAGGTACTTCCCCCGTCGGTGCTGACCTCGAGGGCGGTGACAGGCTCATTGGAGTTGACGACCTGCATGGAGAACCAGTACGCCGAGGTTCCCTCCTTGTTCTTCAGGACAAGGGGGGTGTCGATGTCGCACGAGATGAAGGACCAGTCGATGCTGATGATGCCCTCAGACAGAGCGGCGAGCTCGCTAAAGCCGTTCTGGAAGAGGTCGAGATGGGTTGCTTCGCACTCGGGGCATTGGTCGACGATCTGTGCTGTGTTAGTGTGGTGCATAGGGGAAGGACGGGGGTGTACGCACCATGGCTTTGATGGAGTTTCCGTTCGGGCCCGTCACCTGGACACAGGCACCGCACTGGGACGCGTCGTTCCATTGCGCGCCGGAGTAGGCGGTGCCGAAGAGGCCCGAGGGGAGAGTGTAGCCCGTGAACGAGCAGGTTCCGCCGGAGACGTTGCCGCCGTAGAAGGTTGCTTTGCCGGAGTACGTTTCGCTCTTGGACGTACTGGAGCCGGACGAAGACGCCGAGGTGGAGGCGCTCGGAGCCACTGCTGTGGTGGTAGGCTGCTGGACGACAGCAGTAGCGGTTGTGGACTGGGGGGCGACCGTTGTGGTTGGCTCCGCGGGGACGATGATCTTTTGATGAACAGTGGCTGAAGTCGAGGTTGACGATGAGGGAGGGAGGCCAACCGACAAACTCGTTTCAATGGCGTCAACTGGGGACTCCGTGGGAGCAACAGTCGCAGCAGTCGTGGGCGTTTCCACCGGCACCGAGACAGAGGTCAGAGTTGATTCAGGGATGGCTGTGACAGTCTCCGTGACGGTGGATGTAGCTTGGATAGTGGTGGTCGGTTCAGCCGACGGGGTAGGCTCCAGGGTGATGGTCTTATAGTAGACACTCATTGTGTATCCTGGAGGACATTGCGCGTTGTCTTCACGATGAAGTAGAGGGCCCGCTGAAACCGAAGCGGCGCCCAGGGCAGCAATGCCAAAGGAAGCAAGGCGTTGATATTTCATGTTGCAAGGATGAAAGTGGACAATGAAGAAGGTATGGAGCTTTCAGATGATCAACAGCTGAGGATCAAAGTGCTATAGATGCTAAGATGTGTATAGACGAACGCGAATGAGAGGACGTGCAACCAGCGCAGCTTTCTGCTTCAAAAGAATGGACGTCTAGATTCAAGATCCAGAACAAACGAACCTGCTGTACCAGACAGGACTGCAAAGGAGAGACAAGTGTCAACAAGAAGGGAGCAGGAAAGAAACGGAGGAAGAGCGAGCCGTATTTGACTCTCGGCCACGGAGTCTTGCTGACCGCAGGCTGTTCCAGGCCGCAATCAAACGAAATGAGCCTGTCCGGAGACCGTAATCGGAGGGCGCCACATCAATAATGACTCGAGAGCACGGATTGGAAGTGGCATCCACCGGTTTGGGCGCTATTGCTCGGACGCGACATGAGATCTTAATCTGAAACGCCGGTCGTGGATCAAGACAAAGACCTGCGGAAAATTGACCCAACAGAGCTCCGCTCCAGCAGGCACAATCACAGAAAATGGAGCTGTCTTCTCGATCCCAAGTCTTAGCATTCCTTTTAATGTTGGGAAATTAAACTACAAGCGGTGGGCCCACACTGCTCGAACACTTCGGCGAGAGCACAGATTCTGATCGTAAAGTCGTGAATAGGCATCGAAACCTCGACATATAGGCTGATCCACGAGAAACTTGTCTTGAGTCGAGGCGGACTGGTACAGCTTTCTGAGTTGTCCATTGAATACATGCACCAGGCAAGCTGGCTCCGCGGCGCCTTGAAGGAACAAGTTGAGGCCATGATCGTGTCATGTCAACCTTGTTGCACTAAGTGGGCACTAGTGGTCTTGGAACTCCGGGGGTTTGTAGACCAGCCGGAGAGATTTGGCGCGATGAGCGACCTCGCTTGCCTGTAGCACGGCAGTAGGGGTCCAACGAAACAGATTGGGAATTTGGATTGAAATTTGCAACACCTAAAGGCACATTAAACACCGTTACCGAGAATCCCACATGATCTCGTTCAGCCTCAGCAGCGCGTCTGCGCTTGCTTTCTTCGCAGTCATAAAATCTTCCCGGTTCTCGTCTCCTCGGGGGCCATGGAGGATATCCGAGAAGCAGAGGTCAATGAGCACCTTGAGCTCATCGTAGGTGAACGGTTCGCCGTTTCCTGCCGCCAATGCCTTTTCACCTTGCTCGGCGAACGATTCCTTCTCGTCCTTTGCGTAATCTAAGGCCTTCTCAGCACCTTCCATGAACCAGTCGAGGAACTTGGCGCTGCGAGGAAGAGCCACCGTTTCCTGATGCTCCTCACGTCCCCGCCTGGGCTGACGATCCTCGTTGGCAGTCTCGGTGGTTGGATCAATGATGATGTTCTTCAGATTTTGCTGGAGAACAAGCACGTCCAGTTGAAGTCGTAGGGCACCGTTTTCGTTCATTGCACCAATGTGGCGAGTAGCAGAAACGAATGTCTGATCGATAAATCTCGCGAGGCCCGATTTGATGAACCACCGCTCACTGGGTCCCAAGTACGTGGACATGTTTGTGTCGAAGGCGATCAAGTCATTGTTCAACTCGAGAACAGTGGGCGACGCTGCTGTTGGTTGGTTCAGAAGGATATGCCACCGATTGGTATTTGACGGCGACGGCGTCGCCGGCTCTGCGTGGCTGATATTTTGATGGTTGGGGCCCGACATTGTTCGGGTGAGCATGTGGATCACGCCGCATCTAATATCTATGTGCAAAGCAAAGAGGGCCGCAGTTGCAAGATCCCGCAGTGATTGGAGCGTAGTGTCAAAAACGGTGGCGGTCTCTTGGTTAAGCGGGAGGTAGACCGGCTGGTTAATACTATCGCGCTTTGGCTTCATTGCTCCAATTAAGGTCCATCTGCGGTTTGGTCGACTTTCAGATTGTGACTGCCGAGTCTCTGAATTGGGTTGCGTTATTTGCCGGAGTTTGGAGAGATGGCTTGCAAGCCATTGCTAACCCAGCATCAGCCATGCACTATTAAGAGGGCCCGGACTAAAAACTCACCATGCTGTTGTAAAGAAGTGACAGAGAGACAACAGTTTTCGGGTCTGATATGATGTCATACGGTTCCAAAGGCACTTTGGTTGTTTGTTGAAGAAGGAGATCAGTTTCCTAGACAAATATTAGACCGTGTTCATGAAATTGGGTAATCAGCGAATAGGCAAATACCTTGTCTATGAGCTTCTGCTTGTCGATAGTATCATTTGTCCACAACTCGTTCACCACATCGCGGATATCACCCGATTCGGCATATTGCGCTGCGGCTCTGAGCCGCACAGTATTATTATCACGAGCCGAAACCTTTGTCACCATGGCTGGAAGGACATGTTAGTCTAGCCGTAGAATAGAACGTGCTTTGCTTCGTACCTCTGTACCAGCCACAACACTTGTCATAGTACGTCATGATTTGAGTGATGAGGAGTTGCGAAAAGGCTTGGTCAGGAGGGATGCTAGACAGCATCTTACTGAACTCGCGGACGATAGACATGAATTTGACAGTTCCCTTTAATCCGTGTTAGACAAGCTCTCTCCGCAAAAGACGGGTTCTTACCTTGAAAATCGGGCGAGGAGCCACGGTCGACCACTGGGGATCCTGCATGAAAGCATCGGCGGCAATGAAACTGAGAGTACACAAGTCCGTGACAGTTTCGTCCAGTTGAGGGAGAAACACATTGACAAGGAAGTCATCCAAGAATGTCGTCAAGGAGCTCATGGCGATGTCCGAATCCACGGGAACAATCTCTTTTAAACGTTGGATGAAGGACAGGGAAGGAGGCAGGAGCAGGCTCATGTTGAACACGCTAGGTTCAATAAGAATCTTATGCCCCGTTCCAGCCTGTCGTGAAGAAGGCATGTCACTGGCGGCAGATTTCTGCCTTGTCTTCGACACTAAACCAGGGACGGATGACCGAAGGATCTCATCCAACTCGTCTTGCTCGGCCTTCATCTCTGTAGACCCATCGGCTTCAGACAATTTGAACATTTTCTGCCAACTGTTAGTAACTTGTTGGTTACCTGGCATGTTTTGCTAGATACCTTGTTCTTATCTCTGAGGCCGGCGTATAGCATGCGCTTATTATCAGCATCCTCACCTGGACGCAAGGACGATTCTCCATCCGTCGCCAGATAGTCATGCATCAGGCTACGGATCTGCAGAAGGTAAGCTATCAGCAAAAGGTGTCACGACGAACGTGAGGGTACGCTTTGCATTTACCTCGCTTTGATAGAGCTTCCAGAGCTCCTTGAATCCGCCCGCAAGTGCGCTGCTTTTAGGGATCGCTTCGCGTTCAACTATTCCAGAGATCACATCATGAACGACACGATGGCCTTCAGCAATAGCTTCAAACTTGGCATACAATGTCCACAAGAATTCCATAAGGACATGGCCGCGCTCTTCAATAATCTCCGTGGGGAGCGCGGATTTGCTATCCTGCGACGAAAAGCCACGAGTCAGGTTCGGGTAGCGGGCATCAACTTCCGCGTTCGTCTTGTCAACCACTGTGAAAAGCTCGACTGGAAGCCGTTGTTCAATTCGGTCCACCGCGATGTCCAGATGACCCATTTTGTTCAGCGACTCAATCAATAACTGGATGTAGTGAAAGGTATCTGCCTCTGGATTCCGAGAAGCGTCCTCCACCATCGGAGTTGAAGCGTCCAGCTTTGCAAGAAAAGCATGTACGGGCCTCTCCCAGGTATTGATGCCGACCCAGTTAGTAGGGTTGCCGTTATTGCTTTCTCCCTCTGGCGTCGGTGGTTTCCATCTACCAGAGCAGTAAGGAGATTTGAGGTACAAGTGATCGTGCAGCTCTTCCACCAAAATGTCCGTCAATGATGATTCTTGGTTCGCGAAATAGGCACGAATATCTGCGAGGGCACCGATGTTGTCCAGTTCGGATCGCCGCAGAAGGCGGAAGGCATCGTGGAGCACTTCGACCGCTGCAAGAAACCGCTTATCCGATATCCGGGACTCCAGCTTCTCGGGGAGCGACTGGATCTCTTCAATCTGGCTAAATAATTGAATGATGTCGTCGTAGTTCTGCGACGATGTTGCCAGACCCTTTAACTCAGGCTTAGTAGAGAGAAGTCCGGATTTCGCTCCCTCCAACGCGTTCTTGAGAGCGCGCACACGACCTTGAGAGCTTTGTATACTACTCTGTATTTTGTGGTATGTACCGATAGAGCTGTTGAATCCCTGGTGGTGTTCTACCGATATCACATCAGTACTAACCCATGCCAGTGATAGTCCGTGAGTACCCACCGTTGACAACGGATTTCAGAGTCTTTTGTATTCGATCGCGCATGAGTAGAAAGTCTGGCTCGCGTTCTGCTTTGCCTAATGTACTTGTGTCCATCAATTGCAAGGCCACTTGGACCGGCACACAGTCGTCGGAGGCAACAAAATCCCAATCGCGCTGGACGGATTGCAAGACCTCTGTTTAGAATATCACAGCCGGTTAGCACACTAATCAACGATATTGGTCGCATATCTAAGATATGGACAAAAATGATACGCGTGGAAAGCACTGACCTTCGACAGCCTGGGGTCCTACCGCACCGCTACTGGCGACATTGGGGCTTCTCTCCCGACTTTGGGGCGCCAACCAGCTGGACTCTTCAGGAGCTCTACCATCGCGAGAGCTCGGCAGCCTGCCTTCCGACTCACCATCGCGGGTCCGTGACCGTGAGGACGAGTAGCCGCGATCCTGGTCCCATCTGTCGCGCGGTCTCTCCGGCGAGCGGGATGCTGCTAAAGCAGGCTGCTGGGACTCTTCCGGGTAGAAGCCACCGTAGCCACCCGGGCGACGCTCTCGTCCTCCACCACCACCACCACCACCACTGCCATAGCTATTCACCCCGAGGTTATTGTTGCCGGTGTAACTCCCATCGGTGCCGCCATACCGGCTGGAGTCGGAGTATCCGTATCCGTTGGCGTAGCCGGCTCTGCCACTCATACCAAATCGCTTGCTCTCAATTCAGACCGAACCAGATCGGGTATGTGTACTGGACGTTATGTGGTATGCGAGACGACGGAAACCTCGTGTTGTCTTGAAGTCGTAGCGTTCCGGCTTTGGAGTTGTGTGATCATTCAGGAGGGAAAGTTGGCATAGTTTCGTCGATGCGACAGGATGCGTGTTGCGATTTAGAGATTCCCTGTATACGACGAGAGTTCTTCAGGAGGGCAAACCACGGCTGGGTGCGTCTTTGTGGTTAAGAAGGGGTAATGCGACAAGCAAGAGGCAGTCGACAGTCCGGAGAACGGATGGTTCTGTGTAGGTGTCGGCAGCGGCGCGGGTTCTCCACATAACCACTCCAAACGGCCCAGCCACATTCCGTAATGCCCAGCGCGGTACGACAGTACTATGTGTCCCTGTTCATCTACGGAGTACGCCATATTTTAATCCATATACCAGAATGCATTATCTATTTTCCAATGATGGAGTCTATTAGATTGCAGATCTCGAAAGGAACAGGCATGTGCTGCTTGGTTCCCGTCCAGAGATTTATCTCAATACGGATGGGCCTCATTTGGAGATCGGCTGAGTCTCGCGCTGAAGCCAGTTCCGAGTACGCTCATCGTTCTGGAAGAAATGATGAGTCTTCTCCCAAACCTCTGCATGGTAGTCGTTCACCCATTTGATCTCGCTATCGCTGAGAAGAGATGGTTCAATCAAATTCAGTCCTATCGGAACCATGGTGACATGCTCAAAGCCCAACCAAGGTCGGTCACCGAATTTGTGCGGAGTCTGGACTTCACGTGCCATGATAACGTCTGTTTACGAATTGTTAGCCTGGGATCCCTGGACACACTACACTGTTCGGGGTGAGGGCCTTACTCTCAATGCGAATTCCGAATTTACCATCCTCGTAAAACCCAGGCTCGTTCGAGATGACGTTTCCAGGAGCGATCGGGACCTCAGTATACTGGACGCGAGTTCCGATGCCCATGGGTCCTTCATGAACATTCAAGTAGGATCCAATACCGTGACCGGTGCCATGAAGGTAATCAAGACCTTCCTGCCACAGGTACTGTCTAGCGAGGACATCGAGCGCAAAGCCGCTCGTGCCCTTAGGGAACACGGCAGAGTCGAGCGCGATCATACCCTTCAAGACCAAGGTAAAAGCCTTCTTCTCAAGCTCAGTAGGCTTTCCAAAATGGAATGTCCGAGTGACATCCGTTGTTCCATCCAAAAACTGAGCTCCAGAGTCACAGAGATAGATCGCGTTGGGGTCAATGATGGAGCAGCTTCCCTTCTCAGGCTTATAGTGAATGACAGCTCCATTGGGACCGGTGGACGAGATAGTGTCAAACGACAAACCAGCGAACAGCTCATGCTTCGACCTGATCTGTTCCAGTTTGTCTGCGGCATCAACTTCGTCGAGGGTAGTCTTCTTGTTGACCAATTCATTCTCGAGCCAAGCGAAGTACTCGATCAGGGCAGCACCATCCCGAATATGGCAAGCTCGCATGCCTGACAGTTCCACTTCGTTCTTGACGGCCTTAGCATCGGCAATTGGGCTGCGAACTTCCTCTGTCTGCTCCTCGCCTCCCAGGCTGAGGCTAAGCGCCCACGAAGCCTTGTTAGAGAGAAGGAACTTAGGGACCGCATCTCCAGCATCTTGCTTTCTTGCGGCACTCAAGGCCTCTGCGTCGGCGTAAATTGAATCGTACGGCTTGACAACGACGTCTTGGCCCAGATGCGCTTTGACTTCCGGCGTCAGCTTGTCATCGTCGACATACAGCTCGGCGGTAGTGGGAGTGATGATTGCATAGGAGAAGAATACGGGGTTGTAAGGGATACTGCGGCGAGATGTTAGTCTAATCTCAGGACACGTACACTCCACAGTATATCAGACTCACTCAGTTCCTCTCAGGTTGAACAACCAGGCAATCTCATCAAGCATAGCTGCGATACATGTTAGCTACGAAATTAGGGGTATGTGTGCGGCTGGGACCCGTACAGATAACAAAACCCGCCGTCTTCTTTTTCTCCAATTCCTTGCGCAGGTCGCTGATCTTCTCCTGGAAACTCTTTCCGGCAAATTTCTCAGGATGCACAGTTACCTTCTCCCTGGGGGGGGAGGGACGATCATTGCCCCAGACCAGATCGACGAGATTGGGACGGATGCCCTTTAGAGACGACCCATTCTTTTGAAGAGTCTCTGAGAGGCTACGAGCTCCGGCTTTGTGATATGAGTTAGATGCTCAGGGGCGTGGGCCAAAAATACATCGACTCACATGCTGTGATAAGAGCCGGGTCCACGCCAACAACCTTGCCACCCTCGGCCTGCTCAGTGGTCCTAAGCCATCATAGTTAGCCACTTGTTTCCGAATAGAGGAATTGTTTTGCCAAACATACCATTCCTGCCAGGTTTGGACGCCTTCAACGCCGCGCTTGAGGAGCACCCAGTTGCTGTCAAGCTGCTTGGAGGCCTGGTTGAAATAACGTCCATCGGTCGACAAAGCTGCCTTTGTCAGAGAGACAATGGCAGTGCCCGCGGATCCAGAAAAGCCCGAAATGAATTCTATGGGGAGGAGCGTCAGCGGCGGATGGCGCGGTGCGGGTGTGCGACAACCGACGAAGGGATCAAGGGCGTAATCTAACCTCGACGACCATCACAGGGAGCGATATATTCGGACTGGTGACTATCTTCGGACGGGACGACTGTCGACTGGGTCAGAATCTAGCCTTATAGGTAGCTATACAGAACGAGTGAAGTGATTTGATGATGTCATACTGTATACGTCCACTTGGTGGCCCTTCATCAGCTGTCGCAGTCGCGACAGGCGCTCGGTGGTATCTACGGTCTCCATGTCGACAGAGTAGCGTGGAACAGAGATAGAAAAGAACCTGGGACGAGAGAGGGGTAGTTGGCGGGCCGATCGGAAAGCTGATGACCAGGCGAGTCGAATGGGAGGGTGAGAAAAGAGCATCGACAGACGGTGTTGAGCTGCAGGTGTCCGAAAGTAAAGGCAATCGGATTCACAATCTGCAGGCACAACCTTTTCGGAGGTTGTACAAAGCGACAGTCCGGGACAAAAAGAAAGGTAGAAGAGGGAGGTTCAATTGCCCGGAGATGATCGTGTGAGGTGCTGTTGTGGCCGACGTGGAGACGAGACGATAAAGATCAGGGTGGTTGATACCTGAGGCAACAGTACATTGTTCAGGGCACATACAAAAGGAACGGACCGTGCCCCTTCGTCCCACTCGGGATGCTTTCTTTTGACTCTTCCTGTTCCGTTTCTCTCTTTCAAGTTGAACTGGAGGCTTCTACCTATTTAATTCTCTCTCTGTCCTCAGATCGCTTCCCTACGGAGTGACTTTGTGCATCCCTCCCTGGTCAACTTGCTGTTGTGCTCTGTTACCCCTCCACTGACCGCCTGACAGTTCCGGTAATTCTGTTATCAGCACGTGACACCCCTTTCCCACTGCTTTCCTCCACCTTCATCTGCCTATCTATATTGATCGCATCGCATCGCATCCTTCTCCCTCCAACTTTGCTTCGGTCATGTCCGGGGACGTCTCGGGTCAGGCTTCTGATGTGCAGAGCCTTCTCCATGAGGCCAGAACAGTACGTGTGTCAGAATAATGGGTTCATTCATGGCATGATATTTAATGCGACCTTCTAGCTCGTAGCTCAGCTCTATGATCCCGCAAACACCGGCAACCCCACCAAGATCAAGGCGATCCAAGACCATCTACAGATCCTCCAGAAAAGCCCCCAAGCCTGGCTTATTGCCAATGATCTTCTCGCGGATGACGCCACGGGCTCAAGATTCTTCGGCGCATTAACCTTCACCGTTAAAATTAACCATGACTGGTGCGTATATCTCGTTGTTTGGCCGTGAAAGGTGTCTCATTTTTCGCGCTCGGACACTGGACTGACCGCCTCCACAGGCAACAATTGAGTGAGATTGAAGCAAAAGAGCTCCTCGCACGTTTGATTGACCACTACATCCTCTTGGTAAATGGAGGGGAACAGCCTATGGTCATACGGAAGCTGGCGACCAGTCTGGCTAATATTTTCCTCAAGCCCAATGCGCCTTGGGGACGTGCGGTGCTCAACCTAACAGCTTCTTTCGCGCATGGCAGCTACTTGCCAGAAGATCAATGTTCATCTGTTGATTTGCAAGCTGCCATACTCCCTGCGCTATCTGAAAGACAGGTGGTCACTTTGTTATATTTTTCCAATATACTTGCGGAAGAGATAGGCCGATGGAGCTCGGAGTCTCGACGAGGTGCAGACTCTAGCCGGATTGCAGACAATATCAAGGACGCCCTCTCTCTTGTCGAATACGTTCTGCACCATATTCTCCAACAGGAATCATCCGGTACTCCTGTGTCGGATGGAGCGGCAGGGATAGAAGCAATAAATTCTTATCAGGTACGACCCCTTTGTATCACCCCCAATACTCTTGTTGTACCAGTGTCTGACTACGTGTCACAAGTCATGGATGTCCGTCCGAGCAGGATTTCAAATGCGTGATACAATCTCGGCCCTGCAGCTTTCTCCTACCACGAACTATGTGATCCAAAGCTTGGGGGTCTCCAGTTTAGCTCGGACGGCAATGCAAGTTTTGGTTGAACTGATAGATTGGCGGGACAGCATCTTCACCGCTGAGCACATCGACTCCATTCTGGAATTTATCGTCAGTGACTTTGGCACAGCTCACATTGCCTCTCTTATGGATGCCGATTTTGAAGACGAAAACATGACATTCTTGGAACTTCTATTGGCGTATGCTACGCTCAAGCAAAAAATGCTCTTGACACAGCCGTTGGATGAGAAGCACGAGAAAGTCCTAGCCTTGATTCACACCTTGTTGAAAGCTCCGGGGTATGCTGCAGTTGACGATTCGGCGTCGCCGATCGCTCTTGAATGGTGGACTGAAGTTGCCGACTATATGCAAGAAATCTACCTTGACTCGGAAGACCAAGCCAATCTGGGCCCTGCGAAACAGAATCTGGCTCGTGCTGCCATGGACTGTTTTGAAAAGCTAAAGTATCCGTCTCCGCAAGAACTGCAAGAGTGGAGTGATGACGATCGCAGTGAATTTGCTGCGTTTCGTCGCGACGTCTGTGACTTCTTACTAGCAGTGTACCCAATTCTCGGGGTGGATCTGGTCCGGGTTTTCCAAGAGCAAGCGCGGTCCTCACTAATGCAGCAAGACTGGAGGACGTTTGAGGCTGCAGTGTTCTGCCTCGGACAACTTTCTGAAGCTGTCGATGAAAACCAGCATGCGGATGAATGTCTCAACGCAATCTTCTTTTCCGAGGATTTTGCTCGCTTATGCGAGAGTAGAGACGTCAAGATTCCAGACAGGTCTCGCCAAACGTTGGTAGACATGCTGGGAAAGTACCAATCGTATTTTGAACGGACTCATGCTTTACTCCCCAGAGTCTTGACCTTTCTCTTCGCGTCCCTCGATGTTGCGTCGTGTGCTCCAGTGGCATCCAAATCGATATCCTATCTTTGCAAGTCATGCCGCAACGCACTTACAATGGAGCTTCCAGTTTTCTTGGACCAATTCGAGGTTTTCCGGTTCAAGCCTACGGCAACATCTCTTACGATGGAAAGGGTCCTGGAAGGTATCGCTGCGATCATACAGACCTTGCCTGCGGATGAAGAAAAGGCACGGTATCTGGAGAGAATCATCAAATTCTTTCACGAACAAGCGGAGATCGCGCGAGACGAAGCCACTCGTGGTCTTATAGAGCCTGCCCAGAATCGCGGCCAGTTTGCGCTACGCTGCATTGCAAGCGTCGGAAAGGGCCTTCGAGCGGACCATGAGATCGTCTTGGATTCAAGTGACACCGGACACGGCGGCCCTTACCCACCTACATTCTGGAATGCTGGGAATGGCGCTGCGACTCAGAACCTAATCATGCAAACCATGCAACTCCTCATGACCGACTTCCCCTTCGATGCGGCCATTATTGAAGCAGTATGCGACATCTTGAAAGCGGGCTACACCGAACGGACAGGACCATATGTGTTCCCTCCGATGGTTACCGTTAACTTTGTGAACAGCATACCTCCGGGTAGTACTGGTATTGATATGGTCATGGGCACTGCGTCCGCGTTCTTGGCTTCGCATAGCGCACATCCTGAAAGCATTCGTGCCGAGGCAGTTGCTTTGATTGTGCACGTCTATGAAACTTTCTGCTGGATGCATGAGAAACCAGAGTTGTACGATCCTGAAGTTGCCAACGGCGGGATCGATTTCCTCACTCGCTTGCTTCCCAAGTACCACGAGTTCCTTTTCTCCCTGACCGGAGCTCCGCCCGCGTCCGAGCCAGCGGGGACACACCGACCGCCGGTTCTCCAGGCCATCCTGAACTTTACTCTTCTCGCCTTGCAGGGCGCAGAGCCGCTGCCACTTCGTTCAGCTTCGCAGTTTTGGGTGGGAGTGACGAACCTGCCTGGCCATGTGGAGACCATCCAGAGTGCTCTCCGGGACAGTATTCCTGCCTTATGCCGTATCTTGATAACTCAGGTAGCCGGACGATGCGCCCGATCCGATCTGGAACATCTCTGTGAGGTGCTACGAAAAGTGGTCTTCAAACAGCAGGCCCTCGCTCGTCCTCATTTAACCGCCGCCCTAGCCGAACTTGACAACCACCAAACCAGTCACAGCCCGGGCAACCTCCCATCGGCGGAGGAGAGACAACGTTTCCTTGCGTCTCTCCTTGCTGCGAGGGGCGGCAAAGCGCCAACCGTCTCCCTGACGCGGACGTTTTGGGTAAAATGTCGTGGGGCGGGCTTCGACTATATTGGGTAGATAACGGATAATATGAAACGCTTAAACGAACAGAGAGTGCTGGCGATAGTAAGTCCAATGCTCCAGGATTCCAGTGGCGGTCCGGTGTAACACTCAAGTATGAATAGCATCACAGCATCAGCGTACGGGCTATTTTTATCACCACCACGACGCAGTGCCACTCTGTCAAGTGGGTCGGATGCATGCTCTTCAGCCACCGAGGCGGTGCACGTCCAGGTGTCAAGGCACCAGCCAGGTGTGCTGTGAGTTGGTTTGAAGCCCAGTGTCTCTGTCGGGTGGAATGAGACGCGGTGGAGTGAATTGGTCTCTTTCGATCATACGGTTGGATGTGGTTGCTTTGGGTATGTTTCGAAGTCCGCCCTACGGATTGTTCTGCGCGCTGCCTAAGAATCTGACATTCCTCAAGGGCCCACTAACTAGTCTAACTATTCTACTTTAATACTGCTATTCCTCCATCTTGACACCTCAATTCCGCCAAAAGTTCTTTCATCGCTAGCATGCCTCATATCGCCAATACCCCAGAATCTATCGTCTCCCGTACCGATTCACTCAACCCAGCAACAACATGTAGGGGGGTTACCGCAAATGGGCGGCCGTGTCGTCGCGCACTGGCATCTTCCCCGAATTCTTCGCCTTCCGGTTCTCCTGCAAAACATAATGGGACAAAGCCCGCAGACCCTTCTTCGCTATACTGCTGGCAGCACAAAGACCAGGCGGGTTCATTGCCTGCGTCAAACAAACCAGACCGTTTCGAAATGAAAGCCCGAACAAGCATCGACACTCTGATGGATCGACTAGGCGTCTTGGATATCAACGACGCCCAGACAGACCCGAAGAAGCGCAGAGATTCTAGGATGCGACCCAATAAACAGACCAAAAGAACCATCTGCTGCTGCTTCACGGTCATTGAAGACGAGGCTCCTATAGCACCACGGCCCTCCCGTCCGTCCGGCAACCGACCGACAGAAAGGCCTCCACAGATGCAACAAGTATCGTCTCCTGGGGCCACTCCAAAGCCTCAGCGTCCGTCTTCAAAACCATCTTCCCAGTCTGGGCTACTGTCACCCCCACATACCCCGTCTCGACCGTCTCTGCAGAGCTCGCAGAACTCCTCATCTCAGACCAAGACTCTCCTCTCCTGGATTCCCGCAACCCTCACCCCCCAAACAACCTCCGCCCTGCTCACCGAACTGGCAAAGCCGATCTCGGACGCCGACGAGCCAGGCTACATCTACATGTTCTGGGTGACGCCGACGACGACGTCGCGATCAGGACCCCCGTCGGCCGAGGTCGCCTCCTCCCTGCTCCCCGCGCCCAGCACGGGACGCAGCCGACGGGTCAGCGACGCGCTCCAGACGGCCCGCGACCTCAACGCCCTGACGTCCCAACCAACGCGCCACAGCCCCGGCGCGATCCGCCTGAAGATCGGGCGCACGAGCAATGTCCAGCGGCGTCTGAACGAGTGGACGCGCCAGTGCTCGCACGACCTGACCCTCATCCGCTACTACCCCTACACGCCGTCGGCGTCGTCGGCGCCCTCGCTGTCCGGGCGCAAAGTGCCGCACGTCCACCGCGTGGAGCGGCTGATCCATCTGGAGCTGGGGGACATCCGCGTGCGCGACCTCGGACGCTGCGACGAGTGCGGCAAGGAGCATCGCGAGTGGTTTGAGGTGGCGGCGGAGAAGAGCGCGCTGAAACGCGTGGACGACTGTATCCGGCGGTGGGTGCAGTGGGCGGAGAGTCGGTAGATTGGCTTATACTTCGGGTAGCATGCATGTATGGCGAACGGTGTTTCTTAGTAAGGCTTCAACTCTCAGATATCCATTACATTACACATCCAACAATCTTGCAAGCAACATAAAAAGCGCAGCGCATTCGAATTCTCTTCCACATCCATCAGACCATCCACAAACTCCACATCCCAATGCAGCATCCCTCTTCCCCAGCAGGCACCGTTCTATAGATTAGCACACAGCCACTCCAAAGCCATCACCGGAAGAACCCCAAACACGTAAGTCCCCAGGATCACCGGCACACACACAAAAGCCCCCACGAACAAGAGGGAAAGCACCACGCCCGTGACCACCACAAGCAAGGTCACCATGCCAAACACCACGACGAACGGCGTCGCAAAAGCGACAACGAGCATGGTTCCCACGAGGAGAAGCGTCAACGGCGGGAGGGCGACGAACCCCCCCACGAACTTGACCAGATTTGCGACCACGCCCCACCAGTCGATCTGGTCGTGTAGGGTGTACAGCGCGTCGTCCGCATCTTCGCGGAAGATCTCTTCCAGTTTGGCGGCGGGCCAGTTGTTTAGGGGGTCTAGCGGGGAGATGTCATAGGGCTGGGGAGGGGCCTGGTTTGGAGGCGCGGAATTGAAGGAGAACATTGTTAGGTCTTGAGGATAGTTTTGTTGCGATGGGGTTCGTTTCATATGCGGGCAGGGTGGACGGGAGATTATTTATTAGTGTCGAGGTTGACATGGGCTCGCTCACCATGACGGTAAACTCTCGCCATCACGGATCATTATGCTGTCCAACAACTGCGGACGGACTACGTCAGAGCGTGCGTTCGTAGCTCATCACGTCTATTCCCAATGCTCAAGCTGAGACAAAGATACAAATCAAGTGATTGATGCCCATGACCAAGTTTTTCTCAAACACAAAACGCCCGCCAGGAAAGATGATCTGACATATACAACAAACATTCAATACTCTACCACCCCCGCTTGGCCAACTTGTCGGTCTCGTGCATCTGGGAGACGTTGATGCCGACCATGGCCTCGCCGAGCCCCTCGCTGACCTCAGCCAGGACCTTGGGGTCCTTGAAGTGCGTGACGGCCTGGACGATAGCCTTGGCGCGCTTCTTGGCGTCACCGGACTTGAAGATGCCGGAGCCGACGAAGACGCCGTCGCAGCCCAGCTGCATCATGAGGGCGGCGTCGGCCGGGGTGGCGACACCACCGGCGGCGAAGTTGACGACGGGGAGCCGGCCCTTCTCGGCGGTCTCGCGGAGGAGCTCGTAGGAGCACCCGAGCTCGCGGGCGAAGGCGCGGAGTTCGGGCTCCGGGTCGGCGGCGGACTGCAGGATGGCGCGAGCGCGGGCGATCTCGGCGTTGACGGTGCGCATGTGCTTGACGGCCTCGACGACGTCGCCGGTGCCGGCCTCACCCTTGGTGCGGATCATGGCAGCGCCCTCGGAGATGCGGCGCAGGGCCTCGCCCAGGTTGCGGCAGCCGCAGACGAAGGGGGCCTTGAAGTTGTGCTTGGTGACGTGGTAGAGGTCATCGGCGGGGGTGAGGACTTCGGATTCGTCGATGTAGTCGATGCCAATGGCTTCGAGGATCTGGGGAGATTAGCTGGGGGTCATTGGGGTTCGACAGATGGAAAGGGTACGTACCTGGCACTCGACAAAGTGACCGATACGCGCCTTGGCCATGACGGGGATGGTGACGGCGTTCATGATCTCCTTGATCATGCTGGGGTCGGACATGCGGGCGACGCCACCCTGGGCCCTGATATCGGCAGGGACCCGCTCGAGAGCCATGACAGCGGCGGCACCGGCTTCTTCAGCAATGCGGGCCTGATCCGTTAGCAGAGGGACTTTAGAGAAGAGGAATGAGGAATTGAAAGTACCTGTTCGGCATTGACGACGTCCATGATAACACCGCCCTTGAGCATCTGGGCCAGACCGGCCTTGACGGTGAAGTCGGTGGAGGAACCGTTCTGGGCAGCCATTGTGGAAAAGAGAAAGGAGTGGTTGAAGAAAGAAAGAAGGAAGGAGAGGGAGAATAATACAGTCTATATGTACGGGAGAAGAGAAAAGAGAGAGAAGTAAAGGAGGAAAAGAAAAGAGTGAGTCAACTACTGTCCCTCCGCCTTTCTGGACACCGGCGTGTCTTCCCCGCCATGCCACATTTTTTGCCGCCAATTTTCGTCTTCCGCGGCGGGTTCGCCCAATCAGCAGGCGAGCGTCCCTCCAAAAGGCTCAGTAAAGTTTTGGCCAATCGGCCAATCCACTCGCCGCCGGTCGGCTGTCGGTTTTCCGCGGGATTCATCATATGACATTCTAGTATCTAGGATTATTAGTATATAGTATGTCGTATACTTAGATTGAGATGTATTTAGTATACTGACTGTAAGTATATATCGGAGTAGGTGGTGGTCTGGTCCGATGGAAGCATCTCACCTTCCCCATCGGGAAAGAACTCACTGCATAATTACTCAGCATTCCCGCTGACTCACTATGCACTATGCACTGTGCATCCCCCATCCTGACGTCACCCCCGCATCTCCATCATCTCCATACTTCTAGCTTCCTCTCTCTCACTCTTAAGCCTTCCTCTCCCTGATACTCCTCTAATCCCAATTGAACCTCAATTGCCTTCCCATACTAAACCCACGCAATGTCCTTTCTTCTCTCCCGCTCCGCCGTCCTCGGCGTCGGTCTTGGCCTCTCCCTCCCCCTGCACCCTCTCTCTCCCTTCCGTGCCTCCCCTATGCAATGCCAATACTCGGCCCCCTACTACCGCAGCGACTCTCAGACTTCACCCGACTCTCCCTGGGCCATGAACTCCCAAGACCCCCTCGTGCGCAAGCAGGGCGCAACCCGACCCCAGTCCACAGGGAGCGGCCTGCTCACCGCATCCAACATGCGACAGGTGAGCATGGGCAGCGTCCTGGGGCTGGTCGTCGGCGTGGGTTTGCGGGCCTTTTCGCGCGCGTTGGTGGTGTTGCTTGGGATGGGGGTCGTGGTTATCGAGGTATGTCATCCTGTTGGGTGTCGCGAGCGTACGAGCTAATACAATGACTAGTGGGCCGCGTCCAAGGGGTATAATATCCTGCCGCTGCAGCGCATGCAGAAATACGTCAAAGGGGTCGATCTCCAAAAGGCCGTCTCGCGCAACGTGCCCTTCAAGATCAGCTTCGGTGCCGCCATGGCACTGGCTGCCTTTGCGCAGTTCTAGTCAGCCGCGTTCATTGTTATGGTGTCGAAAAATATTGTATATATTGTCTATGACGAGAGATGGCAACTATCCAACTCTAGCTAGTCAAAACACGTCTCTTCCCACGACTAAATGCGGTGTTGTACAAGGGGTATCATAATCATGCAACTCTTTTAACTCAGGATCAGATCTTCCAGCACACCCTCCATCTCTTCGCGAGACAGCGGCACCCCCAGGATCTCCATCCCACTCGTGTCCATCCGAGACGTGATCATCTGATGGTCGTGGAATTCCTTCAGCAGCGTGCGGAACATCATCTCCGACGAGGCTATGAACTCCTCCGCCGCCTTCTGGTACAGCAGACGGAATTCAATGCCCGGTTCTTCTTTGCTGTCTCCCTCTCGGCCAGCTCCCCGGCCCTCATCGCCATCCATATCGTCGTCCGAGTGGTGACCTTCATCAAACAGTGACACGATCTCGGTCAGAAGGAGCCGGTACAGATTGCGCGCATTCTCCGGGAGACTCTTCAGCACAAACTCGACACCCTCCTTGCCGCCAACCCGGCGGCCCTTGCGACCCAGGAGACTGTGCACTTCTTCCACAACGTCGAACTCGGTGTCAAACGGAGAGAACGTGGTGCAGTCGTGAAAGACAAAGTTGAACTGGTCTCGCAGGCTAATATCCCACATCAGCAAAAAGTTCGGCGTATCGGCCGTGGTCAGCAGGTGGATTTTGGGTGTGGCCGCCAGACGGGCGAGGAGCGCCTGATTTGCCGCTCGGCGTAGGGAGGGCGCATCGATCGAGTTAATCAGCACGGTAATGGGCTTTTGGGAGGGCCGCGACTTGATCACCGACTGCAATAATTCCAGCACCTCAATCGGCTGCGAGCCCATCTTGGATGGGATGTGCTCCTCCAGCACTGCGGTCACAATCGTGGCAAAGATCGATCGGATGGAGACGTTCGGTGTATGTCCGTTTACAACCACAATCGGAGACGGGTTCTCTGTGTCCTTCGTGTAGTGCCAATCTGCAAAATTCTCCAGCAGCTTCCGCTTCGAGCCGTACCCATACAAGCAAATGTTGAACCCCTCATGGAACTCGAAATCCCATTGTGGAAATGACCGACGGTGTAGATCGAGGAGAAAGGCTTTTTCGTTCTTGTAGGGGTCCACGTATTGGTCCAATCTCGCAAAGTACTCCTCGTGGGTCAGCAGCGATACCTTGTTCAGGTTGTTGTTCGACGTCTTCGGGGGTCCAGCGCGGTTCTGGAAAAAGTACCGTTCATGCGCAGGAAGTTCTCCTTCTGGCGTGGGAGACCGTTTGTTCTTTGCACCCTTGGGTCTTCCTGCACGGCGTTTCGGCGTCGCCGCTGGTTTAGCTGGGGCCGCTTCCCCTGTCTCCGCTTCCACGCTCTCAACCACATTTTCCTTTCCTTTGCCTTTCTTGCCCTTCGCAGGTGACTCGGGGGTATAATCGTTATCATCATCGTCATCCAGAATCTCCTCCGCCAAACGATCCGCCCCATCCCAGATATCATCCTCGTCCTGTTCGAGAAGAAGACGAGCGCTCTTCTTCTTGGCCGATCGATCAGCCCGTGCACGCGCTGGGGTAGAAACGGTGGCTGCGGATTTCGTAGGCGTCGAGAACAGAGCCTTGGCTTTTGATCTGTGCGTGGGTGTTTTGAGTCCGGACTCTTTCAGGGCAGCCGGGGTTGCAGCGGTCGGTTTTTGGGGCGTGGACTTGGCCCGTTTGGACGGAGGCGCGTCCTCCGTGACGTGTCCATTGGTGTGACCATTGGGAGAGCCATTGAGAATCGTAGCAGTCCGCTGTCTCTTTGGCGTCGAGACGGGACGCTCGTCATCCGAGTCTGGTTGCTTGCGTTTCATTTCAGTCAGCGCGGTCCGTCCGTGGGATGATGGCCAGGTGAGAGCAAAATACCATGCAGACACGATCAATGGCAGGAAAGCTCTGGAAAGGGAAGAAGAGCTGAGGGTGGAATGCAAGGGATGGGGGAGCTGGAATGTTGATCGATCTGCCGTCGCCTTTCTTTATCGGCGCGTGAGGAGGGCCGACAGTTTCTCCGGGATGGCGGCGGTATCGGAGTGATAACCGTTGCTCCAGTATACTTCTTCTTTTTCTTCCTCGTCCCTCTTCCTCTCCAGATCGCACCGCTGCGCCGACAGAGAACGGGTCTTCCATCCTTCGATCGGACAGGCTTGTGCGGTGGACTGGCTGTCGTGTGTCGTTAACCACGCAGCTGCAGTGCTTCGGCTCAGTCAATTAGCATTATCTGAGTCACCGTTGATCTCCATAACTCCCCGCACGTCAATTGTGGCCGTAGGTAAAGATTCCCTTGATCTTTTGTGTGATCCAGCTGCTGAGACCTCCGTTTATAGCTCCATGGCATCTCCCGCTCAGCCGGCAGCCACAATGGCTGTCTTCGCGCGCATGGTGAAGGGTCAAGTGCGCCACTACTCTGCTCCGGTGGACATGGCCATTCCGGCATCCAAGCGCAAGTTCATCCCGTCGTCTGGATCGTATCCCAAGGGCTTCCTCGTCTCGGGCACCCACGTGGGTGTCAAGGCCTCCAACACCAAGTTCCCCGATCTGGCCCTGATCTCCTCTGAAACGCCCTGTTCCGCCGCCGCCGTCTTCACCACCAACAAATTCCAGGCCGCCCCTGTCCAGGTCAGCCGCGATATTCTGAAGACCCGCCAGGGACACGGCATCCGGTCCGTCGTAATCAACTCCGGCTGCGCCAATGCTGTGACCGGCAAGGGTGGTCTGGAGGATGCTGTTGCGATGGGCAAGAAGGTAGATGAGTGCAACGGGCTCAATGAGCCCAGCACGCTCGTCATGAGCACAGGTGTCATTGGACAGCGGTATGCTCTCGTCCGCAAGAACACAGGTCCAACAGCAAAACACTGACAACCCCAGTCTCCCCATCTCCAAGATCCTCAACAACATCCCCGCCGCCCACACGAACCTCTCGTCCACGCACGACGCCTGGCTGAGCACCGCCCGCGCCATCTGCACGACCGACACCTTCCCGAAGCTCCTGTCCTGCACGTTCACCCTCCCCTCGTCGCCCGAGCGCACCTACCGCCTCGCCGGCATGACCAAGGGCGCCGGCATGATCCACCCGAACATGGCCACGCTCCTGGGTGTTCTCTGCACCGACGCCCCCGTCGAGCCGTCCGCCCTGCAATCGCTCCTCAAGTACGCCGTCGCGCGGTCCTTCAACTCCATCTCCATCGACGGCGACACCAGCACCAACGACACGGTCGCCATCCTCGCCAACGGCGCCGCCGGCGGGACCCCCGTCACGTCGAGCGCCTCGTCGCCCGACTACGCCGCCCTGCAGGACATCCTCACGTCGTTCACGCAGTCGCTTTCGCAGCTCGTCGTGCGCGACGGCGAAGGCGCGACCAAGTTCGTCACCGTGCGCGTGCAGAACTCGCCGCACTACGAGTCCGCGCGCCTCATCGCCTCGACCATCGCCCGCTCGCCGCTCGTCAAGACCGCCCTCTACGGCCGCGACGCTAACTGGGGCCGCATCCTCTGCGCCATCGGCTATACCCAGGGTGTTGCGCCGGGTACCGTGGTGCCGGAGCGCACGAGCGTGAGCTTCAAGCCCGTCGACGGCAGTCCCATTCTGAAGCTGCTGGTGAACGGTGAGCCTGAGCAGGTTGATGAGGAGCGCGCCAGTGTCATTCTCCAGGAGGAGGATCTGGAGATCGTTGTCGATCTCGGTGGTGGCGAGAAGGGCGAGCAGGGTCTTGGTGGTGAGGAGGCTGTGTACTGGTTCTGTGACTTCAGTCATGAATATGTCACTATTAATGGTGACTACCGGACCTAGGTTAGGAGTAGATAGTTTGCGCTGAGCTCTTGCTGCGCTGATATACTGTTATATACCCCACGACTAATATAGTTCTGGATTCCTACTTGCGCTGGAGGTTTGAATACGCTATTGCTGGAAACAGAGACAGTCTACATTGTCAGCTATTGGTACTATTCTGAAGTATATATTTGCTCGTGCGCGGTCCGGATATATGCCCATAGGCCCTCTCAAACCTATCACTATGGACAAGGCTGAGAAATATATATCCTGGATATCAGGCAAACTCGCAGATACGCTACACTTGTATGACCGTAGACTACCAGTACAAGCATCAATTAGATGTAATAAATGGTTTTTATCGTTCAATATGGTTACAACCAGGTGATGCTATGTACAGTTGCAGCATAGGACTCCCTCCAATGCAAACCACCTATCCGTCCATGCAAAATCCTACCCCAGCCACAACAGCACACCACCCGGGAAGAAACGGGCAAATTACAAAATGAGACAAGAACAATTCAAAACCACATCCTTCTTCTCATGTCACTCATCAAAGAAGAGGGACTCCCACTTTAGTTACCGGGAACGAGCCCCTTGAGGCCCGATCCGATATCGCCCTCACGGGCGGCAATTTCAAAGTAGCCATAGATGATACTGGGTTCTGTTAGCGCATGTCACATTTCACAATCGAGAGGAAGAAACTTACGTCACGGCAAGGAGAATACCGGTGCCGCTACCAAGAGCACCGAGGAGGTCGGAGGCGACGGAGAGGGCACCGATGCAGGCACCACCGAAGGCGGCCGCAGTGGGGATGACACGCTTGAGCTCCTTGTACATGCTCTGCTCACGGTGACCGGCCATGACGAGACCCTGGTCCTTGAGCTGCTTGGCAACATCGCGGGGAGCGGAGCCGGACACCTCAATCCAGGTCTTGGAGAAGAGGGCACAGGCGACGAGCATGAAGGTGATATAGACCGCCGTGTGGATGGGGTCCAGAAGAGCCTCCTTGAAGTTAAGGGGAGGGGACATGTAGTAGGCGATACCCGAGGCAGCGTGGAGCTGAGCGGAGCCTTCGCGGGGCTCCCAGACCCCGAGAAGCTTGACCAGGATGTTATCCGAGAAGCGAGAGTACAGCATCTGACTGATCAGGAAGATGTTGGAGCAGAGGGCAGACTGGAGCATGATGGGCATGTTGGAGGTGTAGAAGAGACGGACGGGGTAGGAACCGCGCATGCCACGCTGGCGGGAGGACTTGACGGGAATCTCCACACGGAAGCCCTGGAGGTAGATGACGGCGGCGAAGACGAGGAGAGTAGCCAGGAGGTTCATGATGTTGGGGAGGTTCTGGCGGTAGAAGGCCTCCTGCAGAGCGCGCTGCTTGTCAGGCCAGGTCAGGAGGAGGTGGAAGAGGGCGATGATGGCTCCCTCGAACTCGGGACCACGGCCAGTGTTGATGGTGGTGGGGGAGAACGCCTTCCAGACGATGGACTCGCAAATGTTCGTCGCGATGAAGAGCGAGATACCGCTTCCAAGACCGTATCCCTTCTGGAGGAGCTCATCCAGAAGGATGACCACCAGACCGGCCACCACAAGCTGGACAATCAGCAGAACACAGATACCGGCACCAAGGTCGCTGGGCTGGCCATAGAGACCAGTCAGGACGTAGACACAGGCCTGACCGAAGGAGAGGATAATGGCGAAGAGCTTCTGAGCGGTCTGGTACAGCTCACGGTCGGTCTTGAGGTCGAGGTTGACATCGATGAGGTGGGTACCAGCGAGGAG
Organism: Aspergillus pseudoterreus; assembly: GCA_002927005.1. Classification (NCBI taxonomy): domain Eukaryota; kingdom Fungi; phylum Ascomycota; class Eurotiomycetes; order Eurotiales; family Aspergillaceae; genus Aspergillus; species Aspergillus pseudoterreus. The sequence continues at coordinate 383,526 of PIJX01000031.1, forward strand.
CTAGATGCGGTTGTTAGATCGGACGAGAACAGACACGTCAATGCGTTGGATGTGGCACGTACCTGGAACACCATGCCGGAGGAGATAATAGGGGTAATACCCAACTCCATCAGGGTACCCCGGTTACTGGCCAGCATCATACGGAGCCAGTACAGAGGGTCCGAGGTGTCGGAGGAGACAATGCCGTACAAGGGCATCTGGCTCATGACCAGGAAGATCATCAGAGTCAACTGGAGACAAATGGGTTAGCTTTGCGAGCTCCTGCGCGACCAATCCCTCGGCGACACATACCCCAGTCCACATCAACTTCTGGTTGAAGGGCACCTTGGTCTCGGGCGCAGCCACCTCCGGAAGGAGGGGCGTAAAGGGCTTAATCAGATCGAGGAAGCGAACTATGATAGAGAGTTAGTATTTGCGAAACCATTGAGCCCATAGAAAGAGCCTTGCTGCGATGACAATGGGTTCGCGTGCCGGGGAACTCACGTCCGCTCATGATGACAGATCCACCACCCTCGCCGAGGGATTAAAGACTAGGGAAGGAGAAGGAGAAGGAAAAGAGGGTAGAGAATGAAGCTGGAGGGGAACCAGCAGAAGGAGAGGGAGTGTGAAAGAAGAAAAGGAAGAAGAAGAAGGATGGAGAGGGTGAAGGGGGGAGGAGGGAAATCGATGAGGTTGAGTTTCCCCAATAATCGAAGTCGCCTCGCTGGCCACTTTCGTCCAGCCACGCTAAACCCCTTGAGGCCACTTGGTCGCTTCCCCCGACCATCCATCTTCCATCATCATCCCCAGAGTCATATCAACTGCTACTATAAGGGTCTTCAATGCCAGTCAGTTCAGGTATGTATTTAATTCCAAACATCGCATGCTATATAATATAGTCTATCCTCCAGAGGCAAAAGGACCGTCCAGGGCCCTCAGAAGCCAAAATACAGACACCATCAGGCGTATTCTGCATAGATACCATCTAGATATCCCGTAAATTTCCCGAAGCACCCATATCGCACAATCATCCGATCTATCAGATATACAAGTCTAAGGGCCCACCATGCTCAGACAGTCATCAATGACCAGTTCAAGCTCCCCCAGTCGGCTCTTCAGTCCTTTGTTCTCTTCCTTCAAAATCCCCATGACACTCCACGCTTCCGAGCTTGGCACGCCATGACAGATCGAACACTTGGCGGAGCTTCCCACCCACGAGCCGCCAATACCAGTTGATGCAAGACCCTTGATGACGCGATCGTAGGTTGATGGGCGGGGAGTAGGCGTCCCGGCGGGTTTCAGCTCCTTCTGACTCGAGGGCTGCGCGGTGGATGTCGGCGTGGACAGGGCGATTTGAGAGATGTTAGGCGACGGAGCCACAGTCGACGCGGGCGATTCCAGTCCTTCTCGACGGGAGAAAATACTCTCGGCCAGGCTTTCATCCCCTGACTCAAAGCCCGAGTCGCCGCTGGTGAAGGTCGCGTTGCTGGCTCGCTTCAAGCTCCGTTTGGGAGTCCGTAGCTCCGGGCCCGCATCGGAAATACTCTCGTCGTCGCTGGACCGGACGAGCATCACACTACGCCGGCGGGCTTCGTCTTCTCGACGACGCAGCTGTCGCTCCTGTTCCAACTCCTCCGCCATGGCCTTCATGGCTTTCTCCTGCTGGAGAACTTTCTCCGCCATGCCATCCAGCTGGATCTTGAGGTGTCCCACCCGAGTGCGGGTTTCCTCCAGTTCTTCTTGTTTCTCGCTCTTGTCGGCCAAGGTTTCGTGCAAGGCAAACGTCCTTTGTTTGTAGGCCGCCTGCAGCTGTCGGAGGATGTTGTCGGCGTTATTGCGCAGAGCATCAAAGGCCGCCTGGCCGCTGAGATCGTTGCTTCCAGGAGGGAAGAGGGCCGCGTTGATATCGAGGTTGAGGAATTCATCTTCGGCGGGCTCGGGGAGGTCCATCTTGTTGTCCAAACGTTTTAACCCAAAGAACGAAAAGGGGCTGGACGAGGTGACCTGCTTTAATGGCGAGGGGGCCGTCATTCGTTTCTGCGCTCGGCTCATTGGTGTGCCGGGGGGGTCCATGGCGAGACCACCACGGGTTGATGCGGCGTCTGTTTCCGATGGTTGATATACCACCCCCAGATTGACTGGCTCTGATTTCCCCTGAAACCAGCCTGATAAGCGTTTCGCTCCCTCCTCGAGTGTTCTGCGAGCGATGTTTTCGGTTCCAGGAGAGCGCCGGTCCAGGTCTTCGTAGGTTTTGGGTTGGTCGGGAAAGAGCTGTCGGGCGGGTAGGGGAGCTTGTCGGCGAATGATCACTTCGGTATTGGCTCGACGGTGGTAAGAAGTGCTCTGGTTGGGGCGAGTTGGGTCGTTATCCTGTAGGAGAGGCGAGGGTCCATGGGAGCCATGAGCTAGCACGGCCGCAGGGATGTTGGGGAGGGGTTTGAGGTCGTGACAGGCTCGAACGTCTCCTTCCTGCTCTGTCGGCGGAGGGATGGTCGTAGTGGTCGAGGGAGAGACGGAGGTCGAAGGGGCCGGAAGCATTGTTGGGATTGGATGCGAGAGAAAAGGGATGGAGCCGAGAATGAGGGAGGGATGCGACCAGTCGCACCACTTGGACCAGGGCTGGAATGCCACGTCGAGAGGGGCTCGAATAGTCCAATAATGCACGGTCACCGGTCACCCACGTCAAAGTCCCGGGGGAAGTAAGTACGGAGCACGGAGGGAAAAGGAGATGTCTCTCCTGTCTCTCCCTGTGATGTTTTAGGGGGTTGGAATGCGGGGACGAAGTGAGAATGGTTCGCGGACTCGACAAGGATGATATCGGGTCAATTGGACTCCCGGGACACTTGTCGACTTGCTCAGTGGCTTGAGGAGGTGGAGGAGGGTAGTGAGAGGAAGAGAGAACTGGAGGTCCAAAAGAACGGTCGAAGACTAGACTAGACGCCAAGGAGATAGTGATCAACCCGCACGTGCCCTCTTATCAACCACGAGGTGATGGAAGGCGCTGTAATCGGAGTATACGATATGTAAGGAAAGTATCAATTCTGTGATGGACAAGACACTGCAGAGTGAATATGTGATGAAGATGAGATGAGCCCAGTCTCGATCCAGACGCGAGACTAACCCGATCGAAGCAGCAGCTCTTAAGTCGAGGAAAATGCGGTGGCTGAACTCCAGCTTTGCCTGTATTTCCTCATAGCTCCACCCATGGAGGCAATACGCTCATCACTTTCCTCTACCAACCCGCTAGCCCCAGTCTTTTTATATTTAGACGTCTTTGCCTCCCCTCAGGCCAAGTTGTGTCGATGCGTTGACCCGACGACGTCATCAAGCAGCTGAAGAATAGACTGCCTACAATAATGTAGAGACACGGAAATCTGTCAACAATCCGATGGATACCGCTTGATAGCTCCGGCCTATCACCTGCCAGGAGCTCATGTCACCCGTGTCACGTGCTGGACATGAAATGGCCACGATTAGATAATATACTGCCTGGCGGTGAGATATCCCGTTGCAAGAGCTTCAACTAACTACGCAACTCCGTCGGAGATAAGATACGTAGCTATCGAGCGGCCATCTACTCATACCAATGGTGGACTATACCCTAGTCGTTCAATGAAATAACAGACTTCTGCCCTTTTCTCGCTTTCCCCCACACATCACCAATCATGGCTCGAAACAGCGGGCTGAAATACCTCTCCAACGCTCTCGCTACGCCCGATCAGCTCTCCAGTTCGTCGTCGGCCATCGACGGCGTCTCTCCAGACCTAGAAGCCTCCATCCGCTTCGCTGGCGCTCAGCTCACCCAGGCCGCCGGTGTCCTCCTCCGATTGTCGCAGGATATCATCGCACAGGCCATTGTCACATTCACGCGATTCTGGATTGGTCCCGAGGGCGGGAGTCTGCGCATTTATTCCGTGAAGGTATAGTCCTCCAGATATTTACACAACAACGATCCCGCTGACCAAGCCAATCGCAGGATGTCTCCGCCGCAGCGCTGTACATGACTGCTAAACTATCCTTCCAACCCACCTCCCCGCGATCCGTCTTGAACGTCTACGCTTTTCTACTCTCAAAAGACGCCTCGCCGTTATGGTTCGTGAACCCGCAAGGGTCCCCAGCGGAGAAACCAGCCCCGGAAGCCTACTGCCTCACCGAGGGAGGCTACCACAGCCAGCGGGTGGTGCTTCTGCGGATCGAGTCGGTCATCCTGCGGACCCTGGGCTTCAACACCCATGTCGCGCTGCCTCACACCATCGCCCTAACCTATCTGCAAACGATGGGGGTGTCTTCTGCGGCTGTGTCGCGCAGGGTCTTTGAACATTTGAACGCGGCGCTGATGTCCCCGCAATTGCTGTACGTCACCCATCAGCCAAATGCCCTGGCGGTGGCATCGATCTACCTCGCTGCACGGGAGGTCGGCGTCAAGTTGGTCGACGGCGAGTGGTGGGAAGTCTTTGATGTGGATCGGGAAGAGTTGGGATTTTTGGTTGTGGGCCTTCGCAGCATGGAGGGATTCGCCAAGGCCGAGATGGAAAAGTGGAAGGAACGACAGATTCCCATGGTGGTGGATGACGTTGATGCTGAGATTGAACGGAGGAGAATGATGGAGGAGGGGGAGTGAGCTGAGGGTAGTGATATGTACATTAGCTCTTGTTTGGGCGGTGCATTAAACCGTCCTCGATGGCTCGTCAGAAGATACCAGTTCGACTGAAGGCAGCACAGTCGACTGCAGACACTACGCTAGCAGGGACAACGCTCCGAGTTGGCTTTCTCCCAGCTACGGGAAAGCTTTGTCGCCCCATTGGGCATGTGTGCTCCGGCTGATACTGCTGATACTTGTTCCAGGGGAAGATCTTGGAGCTACCTTTGAAGTCGATGTCTTGCACAAGTTGCAGGAACAAATAGATTCATGACTTGTACAGTATTCATAGATCGTCTAAATGAATGTCATAATACCGTACTTGGGCTCTTAACCGGTGCCCTCTCCCCAGCCGTCGTGCAATCCCCCTGTTACCAGGGCCAGCGCAGCCTGTGTTGCGATAACACCGAGGTCCTGGATCAGTGCTTCTGGACCCCGTGCCAGTCCTAGCCCAGAGCGAACGCCGCCGACGTGCCTTTGAGAATTTGGGGGGTCTCCGATGTATTACTGTGCGCGGTCCCTTGCACGTAGATCCACCTCGAAGTGCGGATTGGGTCAGCCAGTCTAGCCTCCGCCTCTCTGTCGCTCGTGGTGCTCGACCTGGCATAGCTCCATCAGCTGGCAGCAGGGGTTGACCGTACAATCCACGTATCCTATCTCACAAAGGTTCGGATAGGAAAATTCAATGCAGCCCAATTCTCTGGAGTGCCACTGCGGCTATATTTGCTACTTCGGACGGTAGCCTTCTTGTTTAATCTTCCGGTTTCAAGTTTGCCGAGCACTGGCAATTCAATCAGGTCAAATGATGTTGGCTGGGAGGTGATAATGATTTTGATGATGTCTTCACATTGCCTGCTGCCTTTCCCAATCAGCTCAGTTGGTACTTTCATTGAGAGTCTTTTTCTCATTTCTCTGAACCCGAGGTCAGGATTTGCAGGAGGAATCACTTCGCAGCCTCTTGAGATATTATCAATCTGCCAGCAAGGTCCCAGGCTATAGAGATAGACATATAGCACTGTTTGCCCTTTATTTGTCACTACCACACGGTGCACAACGCCCTCGTCTGTCTCTATCAGATGCCCGGGTTCGTAACGCACACCAGAGGGACTGATGATATGTGCATCAAACAGCTGCTGAAACTGTTCTGCAAATATGTTGTTGCTGAGGTCTCTGGTGAACTTGTATCTCACCAGGTGCTCAACGATGTTTGAAATGGTGCCGAAGTCTATTCTGCCCTGGACCATATCTGGCAGATTCTCAATGATGTTTCCAGACCTGTCGTGAATTTCGTACTGGCTGTTGTTGTTCATAGTAATATAGAATGAGTACTCTTGCTTTTCATTCATATGGCAGCTTAGCGACTGCGCTTCCAATGCCCTTAGGAGTTTGTGCAGATGTGGAAGATCACCGGCCAGTCGAACTGGGTATTTCTGAAAGTATTTCCGAGGATACCCTGTGGCAAACCATCTAGTAGAGGTGGGTGAGGGTGCCGGGCCTCCAAGTAGGTCTACTTTTGATGTGAGGGGTCCCACCTGGACAACTCTAATCGATAAAGAGTGTCCGCTTGACAGGGAGCAGTCTTCCTCTGCGGAATTCATGCCTTGTAAAGCGAAGCAGTCTCCTATGTGAATCCCATGGGCGTTGCCAGCGCTTAACACCAAGCTTGCATCGGGGTTCATGATGATCGACGTAATCGCGCCGGGATTCTCAAAGTCAGACTGTTGAAAGAATGGTTGTTTTCTATTCCCATACACGACCGGGCTTTGCTGATGCAAATTCGACTCTTGGAATTGGCTAGCCAAATGTTTATGGATGGCGTCGTGTCTTATCCCAAGGCCATTGATCTCGATGAAGGCCAGCAGAAAGTATGACAAAGCCCCATGCATTTGACCATTGCCTGGGTCAATTTCTTTTGCCACTTCATGGGGCCCACACGCCGCGAGGATCGCGTACCCATCCGGATTGATCAGCCAGTTGGGTAACATGCAGGCATCTCGATGTCCATAACCTGAACTGCTGGTCTCCTCTGCGGAATCCTCCGAGAGGTCAGGGTTGTAAGGGAGATACCGAACCGTGGAGTCATCGTGACGATAAACCGCGGCAGAGAAACAACAGTCAAGCACAAGAGTAAGTACCAGTCCATTATCAACCATTTTGCGTAGATGACTGGCTAGCACCGCGCCATACAGATATTTTTCACGGCCCTCGTTGCGCTCATCAAGCAAGACCAAAGCCAGATCTCCGGTGGACCAGTTGGAGTGTAAATATTGTGACCCGATTCGGGTCCCGTGACCAGAGTAATGTATATAAACCAGGTCTCCAGCCTTTGCGGACGAAAGCACTCGTGTTAGAGCCGAAACCACATTTCGGTGAGTGGGCCAGCTATGCTGCGGCTCCATCAACCTTCGGGCTCCTCCATCGTCGTCGCTCCTGGTCGCCGTCAACATCTCAATCTGAACTGAAGTCGAGGCTTCCTTCAGGTATCGTTCTATTCTTTGCACATCCTGGACACTGCCTTTGAGGGGCCTTTCCTGGTAGGCATTGATTCCGATCAGGATCGCGTAGCGTGAGATGGGGGGTTTTGTATCGCACATAGTGAGGGAGTATCTGGATTCTCTTGTAGGCAAAAGGCAAGGTACTCAGGCAAGCGACACTGATGAGGCCTCACTGAGAAATCACTTATCCTAATCCAAATTTGATGAAGGAAAGGTGTGCACCGCAGCTGACGACAGATTTTAGGCAACTATGGCGGGGTAGCCCCAGCCTTGTTGCATGCTGCGACTGTTCTCCCGAGTCGTTACACGAGCACTCTGAGTCCAACTATCGTAGGCCATGTACACAGCTCCTTGGGTCCGCCCAAAGAATTCACCAGTCATGCAGCCGCCAAATCAGCCATCTTGATCATCCTGCCTTCTTTTGCAGGATTGCCATCTTCATCACACAAAGTGCAAACATCGGTGGCTGGAACCGACGCAACAGTAAATGGTCCCTCCAGTCCATCCGTGCCAACAACATACACGAGATCTCCGACATGAAACTTCGGTCTCTGTCAAATCCTTTCTTAGTGGTTACCTCAAGAGCGTTCTTGACTGCAAGTAGTTACACACATCCACATAGGATTTTACATACGGGCGGGTGCCCCCTTCGCGGATACTAGGGCTGGGGTTGGTAGTAAGCCTTCAAAGTCCAACCAGTAGACACAACGAAAAGAAGATCATCCATACTTCTCGGCCATGGTTTGTTGAAATGACTGATGGTGAAGCGGTAATTAAGATATCGGTTAGATCGCCTGATCAACCACCAGGGAGTGTTTTGACAGCTTTTATAAGAAGGCGGGGTCAACGACCTGTAGGTGCCTAACGAGGCCAACAATTCAACCGGAGGTTCGGCTCTCCAATCAATCTGAAGAGTCTCGATTCTAAGACCGTGCCTCAAAACTGCGACAGGCTGACTTAAGGCATACTCAGCAACGTGGCTGTGTTCATGAGGCACCGTTATCCAACTCTCACTCTTCCACATATGGCCGGAGGCTCGGAGAACTGGACGCGGCGGCCCTAGAAGATTGCATGAACTGTTGTTAAATATCCATGTAGAACCCTCTTTCTCAACCTCATCTGGAGAAGCCGCAGAAAATGGCTTCCCCGGGAAACTCCCTTCCTCTGTGGGAGCCTCAGCAACAACGGCGGGTAAAGAAGAGTAGATACTTCCTGCCTTCAGATTCAAAAACCCGCTAATGTCTCAGAAGTTGAAGATTACCGGTCCGGCTATCCCAGGCTCACTGCACTCCTCTCGTCTCATAGTGCCTATTTCATATGCAGATCCTTCACTCGCCTTCGAGCTCGAGTTCTCCTGATGAAGCAGGACAGACTCTCTGTCCTGGAACAAAAACTGGATCAGCTTGATGAGCAGGAATCCTCCCACTTGTTCCTGGGCAAAAGCCGGAGCGATAAAAACTTGGATCGGATAGCACTACTGTCCGAAGTCGATTCTTGCCTTACGGATTACGGTACGTATTCGAATTTGAGGATGGCATGGTTGAGTATTCACAGATCTCTAGATAGCTTTCTTGAACGGACTCACCGTACATTGGGGCTTGGCCCCCCATCTCAAAGGGATGTCCAGGCTCTGCAAAATTGGCTTGATGGCACCGGCGCGGTTGCTAGAGATGAGCGGGCATACCTCACACACTTCCAGGATTTAGTCACTGTGGCCCCCACGGGCGATACGGCCGTGGTGCGCTTAGAAACCTGGGTTGAGGACCAGCTGATCCGCTACTACAGCGGGTTCCGAAAGGTACAGCAACATCCATGGACGGATGCCACGGATGGTTTACCTCCAGAAGCTAATATGTAACAGGGGCCTTATCATGATGCTTCAAAGGACGCAAACGTATATATCTATTCAGGGTCTTTGATCAGACGAGCGGCTAAAGCACTACTCTTATTCATGATCACAATGCTCCTTTTGGCTCCAGTCGTTCTGTGCAAGATCACCCACAGTGTGTCGCTCCGAGTGATTATTATTATGTCATTCACCATATCATACCTCCTCATTCTCTCGATTCTAGCGAAATCAAGGACAATGGAGCTTATTATTGCAGGGGCAACGTGAGTCCAATGGAGCTCTCTTCCTTGTTTTCACGGCGATGTAGTACTTGATTCTAACCCTTTTAAGGTACTCGACTGTTTTAACAGTCTTTCTTTCTAACGGGTCGTGAGGCCAAATTACCAGGCATAGCTCGCCCAGTCTGCTGATTTTGAGATCTCCTATGATTGACCGCCACAGTCTATCCTTCTCTTCCCACGTACATTCTATTCAATGTGTATACTTATGTTAAAGCTGCACAATGAGAAATTCTGAAATAAGGTGGGGTGTGACCAGTCTGGTGCCCCTGTAGCAGATCCCAAGTAAATGACACAACCATCCGGTGATAGAGTGAGGCTGAGAGAATGTACATGTCTGCATTACCCGCTCAGGTGGCTTGCGGGCTCGTCCGGGGCGGGGAATTGGTTACCTGGCACCAATCAAGCGTGGAGCCTGCCATGGGGTCAGCTGGCATTGACAGCTGAGGACGGAGAGTTGGAGGCTGGCTGCTGGAGACCGGTCCTGGACAGGGGATCATCTCCTTATAATAAGGGGGCGTTAGCCTCCGTGTCCAGGATTTAACTGATCCGAAGTAGTCTGGATGTCTCTAACTCGAGGGTTTGAAAGGGGGAAAAAAAAGAAGGATGGATGAAGTTCAACAATACAGCCCACTCACACAGGTCGCCGTCGACGCCATACCAGACAACCACATAGACTGGGCAAGATTCTTCGATATTCTCGACCAGGACTTGGAGCAATCGAAATGGCCTGCATTTCTGAACCACCTCGCACAGAATCTGAACGATCTATATCTCGAGAATGATGACTTATCCGATCTCGAAGAGGCTATCAAATTTACACGGGGCGCTGTGCATCTCACGCGCGAAGACGGGGCAGATCCCGATTACCCAGGGTACCTGAATAATCTGGCGAATCTACTCGGCGAAAGGTACATCAGGACGGGGTCAATAGGAAATCTTGAAGAAGCAATCGCCGTTGCACAGCAGGCCATCCATACAATACCGAAGAACCACCCGAATCGGCCAAAGTACTTGAATAACCTGGGCAATCAGCTGAATGATCGATATCTCATAACAGGCGTGCTTGCTGACCTGGACGAAGCCATCCAAGTTGGCTGGGAAGCTATCCGCCTCACGCCGGAAGACCACATCCACAGGCCGACATTTTTCAATAATCTGGGGAATCGACTCGGGGACAGGTATCTCAGGACAGACTCCCTAGGCGACCTTGACGAAGCGATACGCATCAAACGGGAAGCGGTCAAAGCCACGCCAGAGAACCACCCAGACCGCGCAGGACGCTTGAATAACCTTGCAATCGAGCTGAGTGCCAGGTACCTGAAGACATTTGACCCGTTAGACATTGAGATGGCCATCCAGGCTGGTCGGGATGCTATTAGAAGCACACCGGCCGGCCATGCAGACCTGACGATGTATTTACACAGCCTGGGCAACTCGCTCGGCTACAGCGCCGATGCTTCACACCTTGAAGAGGCTGTCCAGGTTGGGCGGGCAGCCGTCAATGCCACGCCGCGAGACCACCCAGACCGGGCCATGGCCCTGAACAGTCTAGGGAAGCGCCTCGGCGAGAGATTCTTCAAGACAGGCACAACCTGCGATCTCAACGAGGCTATCTCATGCCACCATGGGGCTTTGTATCAGGAGAATGCGTCCACCATCCATCGCATAGTCGCTGGCCGAGCGGTGATTCAACTTTGTGCAACCCGTCAGGACTGGCTACAGGGGTATGCAGCAGCGGAGACGGCTGTGGGCCTTATTCCTAAACTAATGATGCGGTCGCTCGAGAATTCAGATAAGCAGTATATTCTTGGTCAAGTGGTAGGGCTTGCTTCTGATGCCGCAGCAGTCGCATTGAATGCACACAGGGCCCCGTTTGTTGCGTTAGGATTCCTTGAGCAGGGGCGTGCCCTGCTTGCGGCATCTCTGGAAGAGATGAGGACTGATATCCTCGAACTGCAAGAGCGGTGCCCGCAACTGGCAAGGGAGTTTATTCATCTCCGAGACCAACTCGAGCCCCCGATGGACTTCGATGCCGCATCATTACTACTCTCAGATGACAACGAGAAGAAGGGACAGTCATTCGAACAGGCGCAAGCAGACACGCGACATAAAGCAGCCAGCAATTTCGACAGGCTGGTCGCCGAAATCCGCCAACAACCAGGAATGAACGACTTCCTGCTTCCGCCCAGCACAGCAGACATGCAAACTGCCGCCAGAAAGGGGCCCATCGTGCTGATCAACGTCAGCGACTACCGCTGCGACGCGATTCTGATTGAGCAGCATCGAATCCGCTCCCTGCCTCTACCCGACCTGCACAATGTGGACGTCAAGAAACGCGCCCAGTCCGGCGATCTGGCAAGTCTCGGTACCCTAGGGTGGTTGTGGACCACTATTGCCCATCCTATCCTCCACGCTCTCGGGCTTTCCCAACCCCCGCCCGCCAACGACGACTGGCCGCACATATGGTGGATCCCTACAGGTCTCCTGACGAAGTTCGCCATCCATGCCGCCGGCCGATATAACCATGTCAGTGGTGGCGGTGCTCCTGGTAGTGTAGTATCCTCCGGCGAGTCCGTCCTGGATAGGGCCATGTCATCCTACAGTTCATCCGTGAAAGCAATCATCCACGGCCGCAGGCGCACAGCAGCGACCAGTCCTAGTACAACCTTGACACCCGGGGGAACCACCACCCCGCAGCAGCAAGCGCTCCTGGTCGCGATAGAGCACACGCTTGGGGAATCGCCGCTCCCCTTCGCCGCGGAGGAAATCAGAACCCTACACCCGCTGTGCGCGTCCATGGGCCTCACACCCATCTCCTCCACCGACGGGAGCAGAGGAGCCGTGCAGACCCATCTCCCGCGGTGCAAGATCTTCCATTTTGCGGGCCACGGGTACACGGATACCTCCGATCCATCGAAAAGCCATCTCCGTCTGCGGGACGGGCAGGTCCTCCGTGTTGCGGATCTCCTTGCGATGAATATCCGGGGATCTTCGCCGTTCCTGGCGTACTTGTCTGCGTGCGGGACGGGGCGGATCCGCGACGACAGGTTCGTGGATGAGAGTATTCATCTGATTAGCGGGTTTCAGCTGGCGGGGTTTCGGCATGTTATTGGGACGCTGTGGGACGTGAATGATGAGCTTTGCGTGGATGTGGCGAGGATCACCTACGAGACGCTGAGGAGTAGAGGGGGGTGTGGATGTGGGTTGGAAGCGGATGAGGCTCTTTGTCGCGGGCTACATGTGGCGACGAGGACGCTGAGAGAGCGGTGGTTGAGGAAGGTTGGGAGCGGCGGCAGACGGGGGAAGGGGAAGGCAGTTCGCGATGGGTCCTTAGAGGGCAGTCCAGGTGTGGCTGATGGTCAGCATGGTAGCCGATTGCAGAGGGATGTTGATCTATGTGACGACGACGAGGACGAGGAGGAGAATGGCGAGGAGGGAGGTAATCGAGAGACGGCACCAGCACTTTGGGTTCCATATGTTCATTTTGGCGTGTAGCTGTCATTTTTATTGCCTGTCTCGCCCTAGGCTGACTGGTATGTAGTTGCGGCGACGGATGGGGAGTTTGGTTTTCGAGTACATCACGGAGACCAGGCGTGTTAAGGCCTACCATGTGCACACCGTGGTTCAGCCTTTGGCGTCCAACACTGTTGACGGGGCCAAGTGTACTGGGTAGCAGTTTTCCAAGTCGAAATAGGAAGAGAAATGCGTTTTGACGCTCTCCTGGTGAAAATATGCGGCCTTTTCTAATGGAGATTCTTAAAGATAGTTCATTGACACTCTCAATTGTATGAACACTCCGAAGTAATAAGCAGGCCAGGCGGGATCCATACATAGGGCAGATTCCACGGCGCAGGCAGCCACGAAAATGACGCGAAAGGCTAGGGCTGGGATGAGGCAACCTGCGCGGAAGAGCAGACAAGACCAGGACCCCCGAAAGAATACTCAGGAGAGGAAGCCTCCAGCCCCGCGGTCGTCAGCCTTTCACGACAGTCAGCACCAAGCATCCTGGTCATCCGGTTTTCCTTTCTCAGCATCTTACCTACCTAGCTGACATCTTGGGTAGATCCCCTTCCCTGCTCATATATGAGTCTGATCCCAATATCCAATAGCGCTGTGTGCGTAACCGCATTTGTGGTATGGATGTTCCACGGTAGGGCCTAGGATGCCGTGAGGGAGGGTTGTCGAGAGGACACGGAATACTTGAGATGAAAGGTCCTTCCCCTCCGGGTTCACGCCCTTGATCTCGAACATCGACTCGCCATGTTGTAGTTTGGTCTCGGTGATAGTCGGCACACGGTCCTCAGCATAGCTTCGAATGATGTCTTGACATCCGATGCAGCAAACGTATTGGATTGTCATGGTGTGGTTTATGGCTGTTCAGGTGGGACTGGAAGGGAATCTCCACGTAGACAGATCTCAAGGCCGTGGCCTTCTGATGAACTTATACCAAAGCGCCCTAGGGGGTGAGAATGCGCCACCTAGCTGTCATCAGACTGTCAGACTGCCTCCTCGTATACCTGGTCGACAGCACATACCATTGGCTGGCCATCATCAGACAGCCCTGCATTAGCTATCACACGCTGGTTCTACCCTCATGCTACCGGCCTTAATTACCCTTCACCGCCGTAACCGCTATCCAATGTACATAGTGACATCGAAAGCCTTGGCCCAATTATCAGGGCGTCAAGACAAGAGCGGACACAACCAAGCTCTCAGTCTTCGATAGCCAGCCTTGCCAGTCATCGGTGTCAGTATCGATATTTGCGCAGTCCTCGGGAATTGCGAAGATCGAGTCGATCGGGCCGCAGGGCGTAGTAAGGCAGGTGGGACTCCGACACGAAACCTCGATCCTTATGAGTACAGTGAAGGTCAATCTATAGCCACCACACTACCGGATGAGGAAACTCCCACGTGATGTAAACAAGCCACATGATGGGACCCCGCGCGGCCACCGCCACACCTGCTGATAAGCGTCACCGTCACTCCTCCAGACCCTCTCCGTCTCCATCTCATCTTCCTTCCACCACGCAGCATCGACTGCACAAACACATCCCACCGCACTATTAGCACCCTCACAGACAACACCCAACCATAACCCCCGAGTCCTCAAGATGAACATCCTCCACTCGACCCTTTCAACCTGGCGCGACCGCCTCGCCCCAGTGTCCCGCACCTCCACCTTTCGCACAACGGGACAGATAACCCCCGAAGAATTCGTACTCGCCGGCGACTATCTCGTCTACAAGTTCCCGTCGTGGTCGTGGGCCGATGCCTCGTCCCCCGCCAAACGCGTCTCCTACCTGCCGCCGGGCAAACAGTTCCTCGTCACGCGCGGGGTGCCGTGCCACCGCCGGCTGAACGAGAACTTCGCCGGCGACGCGGGCCACGAGGACGAGATCGTGCGCGACATGTTGTCCGGCGGGACGGGGGCGGGCGGCGACGACGACGACGGCTGGCTGCGCACGGGGGGCGGCGGGGCTGACGCGGCGGAGAGCCGCATCCGCGATGTGCGGACTGTCGACGAAGCGGGGAACATGGGCGAGCGAGACGACGAGGAGGACGAGATTCCCGATATGGAGGATGACGATGACGATGAGGAGGCGATTATCCGCGAGCCAGCCGGGACGACGCAGTAAGCCCCCCTCCTCCCTTCCCCCCACTCCGCACTCCTATGTTAACTAATGGACAGACCAACCCGCACGTACAACCTCTATATCACATACGCCAACTTCTACCGCACGCCGCGGCTGTACCTGTCCGGCTATCTGTCCGCGTCGGAGCCGCTCCCGCCGCACTTGATGATGGAGGACATTGTCGGCGACTACAAGGACAAGACGGTCACGCTGGAAGACTTCCCGTGGTTCGAGGGCAACGTCAAGATGGCCACCGTGCATCCGTGCCGGCATGCGTCGGTGATGAAGACGCTGCTGGACCGCGCCGACGCCGCGCTGAAGCTGCGCCGCGAGAAACTCAAGCAGGCGCAGACCGACCCGTCCGCAGCCAAGGTGCCGTCGGCCAACGAGAGTGGACTGGAGGGTCTGGTCGACGATGTCAACCAGCTGTCGGTCAAGGAGCAGCCGCATCAGGATAAAGCCGGCGGCGAGGAGTGGGAGGTTCTGCAGCACGACGAAGAAGAACAGGTTGCCATCCGCGTGGATCAGTATCTGGTGGTGTTTTTAAAGTTCATTGCCAGTGTGACTCCTGGGATTGAGCATGATTTTACCATGGGCGTATGATCTTATCATGATGGTTTCGATGATTAGTTTCTTTGTGTTTACCTGGCGTGGGAGTATACAGGCTTCGATGAGTACATTCCGTTTGCGATGATATCAACCAGATGAGTTAATGAATCTATTCTCGCTCAAGAGCGAAATTACCAACGAACTAAATAGCACTATTTTCAATGAGAATACAGTCACCACCGCAGCCCGTTAACAAAGGGTGGAGTGAGGAATGGGAGGAAGGGGGAGGAAAAGGTAATAAATAAGAGTACAGCGATAGTAGGAAAGACAGCGTGGATGTCAGGGAATACAAAGGAGCAATAATAAATGGTGAAATGGGCAGGGGATTAAAAGGATACACAAGGCAAGGGTGTAGAGAGGAAGTATATCGGGGGCAAAATTATTGAATAAGAATAGAAGGGAAAGGGGGAAATGGGTAATATAAACGGCAAGACAGGAGAAGAGTGATATGATAGGGCGCAAGGGAAGTAAACTCTCTGTTCAGTGGTACGGCGGTGATATCAAGAGAAGGTATGTGAATAGACGAGGGAGTCAACCTATGCACCGCACAGACAGGTATATACCGGCTCGGGCTCGGGCTGCGCCTCCCTCTCTGGAGCCGCGCACTCGCCCACTTCCCCCTCCGGGGGCTGGTAGACCACGGTGGTAGTCATGGTAGCAACAGGCCTGGTGGGGATAGAGATGGCGGTGGTGATGGGGGTGTATGTGGACGTCGGGGGGACATGGAGGTACGTGGTGGTGGTGGGTGCCGAAGAAGTCACTTTAGGCACAGAGATAACGATGGTGGGCTTAGAGGTTGTGACCACAGGGACGGTGGCCGTAGGGTGAGACGGCGGCTTGCTGTGAGTTTCATAGTGGACGTGGTGGAAATTGCCGGAATGCAGACCCGGGCCCCCGGGGATCCCGATGTAGTGGTCCTCGATGTCTTTGCTGTCGTCCCAAGAGTCGTAGGAGCCAGACCCGTCGCCTTCGTGATGCTCGTAGGCGGACTTTTCGCCGGAGCTGAGTCTGGGGCCGTCGGGCATGCCGATAGATGATTTGTCGCCGGATTCAGCGTCCCAGTTGACCTGTCTGAGGACGAGGGATTGGTCCTGTGCTGTCAGCGTGGTGGACGGGAGTTATACAGAGGAAGTGTGACATACCTTGGCAAAAGGCACTGAGAACACCGACGCAGGCCCAGCAGCTAAAAGAAGGCACACGAGTGCGGAGAGGGACTTTGCGGTGAGCATGTCGTCAAAGGTGTAATGAAAGAATCTGTCAAGTATAGAATGAATGGAGTTGTCCTTGAAGGAGCAAGCTTAGATCAAAGAATGTGTGGTGAGGAATGGATAAAAGAAAGAAAGAATGAATGCTCGATAGAGAGAAGGAATGTGTCTGGATGATCGAGCCTGGAATGAATACCAGGCTCCTTTTATAATTGCCTGGACGCCATCCTCTGAAGCCATCTCCAAGGCATACAACCCTTTCCAGGAGATGTATGCCCTGTATACCCATAGGGGCCGTGGAAGGCCCAGATCCTTGGACCCTATCGTGCCTATGCAGGCGCATGATCCTGTATGCAGAAGATGCTTGATAGAAGCCTGGCCAAGCTCATTAACCGCAAATAGACAATACAGGGGCAGATCAGGCAATAAAATAAGATGGCTGGGATGCAGCAGAAGATTTAACGCAGAACGACGCAAGGAGACACCCGACTATTGAACTGGCAGAGTTGCTACAGCGAAAGAAAGACATGGCTGGTCGGAAATAACTCTGATTCATCCAGTAAGTAGATTGCACATGGTCATCAACTTCTAGCGTTGATGCATATCAAGGGGATAATTTTCAGGCCGTCGTTCATCATCATCCCACATAAATGTCGCAAGAAACATAAATACCAAAACGCACGCCCAATCGGTATATAGCATAAGTCCATAGATGGTCACATCAGCGTAGCTCCGTTCCAAAGGCCGTCCCAAAATTCGTGGTTTTCTTAAACTTGATCTCCGGGTCCTGTTCGCCCTGTTCGGGGAGGTCGGTTTCATCCTCCTTCTCCTGGGACTCCGAGCGCCCAAGGACCTGCCTGGCCTCATCCAAAAGCTTCTGGTTCAGCTCCTTCAGAAAGTCACTATCATGCTCCTCTTCGTTGATCAACGAGAGGGGCCCCTTCAGGGCGGGATCATCTGGCAAGTCGGCGAAATACGAGTCGGAGTTTTCTGCAGGTTGCCGCGGTGCAGCCGGAGCAAGGAGTTCCTCTGCATCCAAGGGGCCGCCCTTGGGCGAGAGCTGCGCCGCTTCCTCATCACGGTCGATGCACACCATGGGGGTGTGCCCTGCATCCCTTACGAGATTGGTCTCCGGGGGGCCTAGATCAGACAATTTCAGCTTGAGGCTGCTGCGGCGCTCCAGGGCTTTCTGGGACGTCGACGACGGGGAGGTCTCCCGGGACACCGGCGACGGGGGCGTCATGACACGCGCGACGATTTCCGGCGGCAGAGCGGACGATTTCAGCGTGATGCCGTCGAGTTTGCTGTCGAGCTTCTCGATCGGCACCGGGACACTGGCATTTGCTGTCGAATCGACGGCGCGCGACTTGGGCGATAGGGCCGCGTCGAGAGAAGGAGGCGATACTGATAGAGCACCGGACGTGTGGCTCCCTTGCTCGGGGATCGACAAGTGCTGTTGGTCCGAGGGCTCCTCGTCGGCAAACACCCGGGTGGGCCGGCTTCCGGGGCTGGAACCCTCCCACACCTGAGCGGCGGTCGCGGCGTTTCGATCAGACGAGTGCGGGGCCCCAAACGGCAGTTGGAAAGAAATGGACCGTTTTGGGACCGATGCGCCCGTCGAAATTGCTGTATGCATGCTGTTCCCCCTACTGCTACTGGTGTCGCCCCGATCCTGCAGGAGCGCTTCCAATTCGGTGATGCGGGCCAGGAGGATATGACGCTCATGTATCCACAATTCTCGCTCCTGTGCGAAAAGGGTCCGTTCGGTTTCTATCATCGTCCGTTGGCGGTCAAGGAGGGCCTGCACCTGCTGGAGGTAGCTTGCGCTCAACGTCGCAGAGTCACCCTTACCGCCAAGCATTTGCGTGTGATGGACGGCGTGGGTGTGTGGCACCGACTGCGTACGGCGAATGGGGGTTGCGGTAGGGGAGAAGCGCACCTCCTTGTAGAGGCTGCCGTGGCCGTTGGGGACTTTTGTCGAGGAGGATTTCATAATGGTGAATGTGGCGGTAGCCAGACCGCTCTACTGAGACAGTGGGAAGAAAAGAAATGGTTGACTGGGTGATAGGGACGAGAATAGATCCCTCATAAAGGGATGACAACGTGGGGAGTAAAACAAAGGGGTAGATTGAGTCGTCACGAGGAGAAGGTAGAAAGCACCCAGAAAGGTGCAATTCGCCTTGCTGTCGGGCGACTCTCACATGGATGGAAGTCGGAGTGCCGCAGCAGCTGTGGAGACGCCCCAGTTGCGACCAGGGAACCACCCAGGGACCACTGACAAGGTGGCAACTGTCAAAGAGGGACCCAAGCTTAGTTGTCGGGACCAACAACGCCGACTGAGGTGTCTGCGATTAGACCGACTGACGATGTATCCACCGTGCCGGAGGAGATCGCTGGGATTTGCTGTCGTGGACTAGGGATGGAAATGGTGTGTTTGATGGAGACCAAGCGGCCATACGAAGATGGCCAAGTGGACGACCTTCCGCTGGACTGCAGGGCAGGAGGGTTCACAGCGTTCGCGAATCGACTGAGGAAGACCCGGGGATTAGCTCTGTAGTTAAGACGACACAGACGAAGGATGCCAACCAGCCTGAAGGGGAGGAGTGCGATTTAAATGATGGGTGGAAGAATGATGACGGCGGGAGTCAGTCTATGTGCGGGGATCGTTGGCATACAAACACGCTGGGCGAGGTCATCCGTTGTACCACGAGCGGTCGGTTGGAGTCAGAATCTCCTGTTTTTGCGCCGGAGGATGTAGGTGGAATGCCAGGTCGAGATATATGAAGATGGCTCCAGAGAAAGTACGAGATGGTACAGAGTACAGACTAACCCCATTCATGCTGAGGCCTGAGGCCGATCACGAGGGGAGGAGACCGATGACGTTATGCCTCCCAAAACACCGCAAAGATTACAACCCTCCCTCGCACCCCCATGACGATGCCCCCGTCACGATCGGCTGCTGCCGGGGCACGTCCGAAGAATCTCGTCCGTGCATGTGTTGTAATCGGAAGGTCGCATGCTCGACGGGCGGATCTGAGATCCGTCGTTTCATTAACATTATCATTACTACCTACATGGTCCTGGATACCATCCCCTGCCTGACCATACTCGTGACCAGACGGCCACAGCCTCTGTCTCAGCGACCAAAATAACTCATCGCGGAGGAACTTCGCCTGACCGCGAACTGAAACCTGATCATGACATCTGTCGACAAGCGGAGACCAAAGCTCAGAATGTGCCCCGGAGCTAATCTCCCCCAAAGCGTCATCTCGCAGCCGCCCGTCGACCAATGACCCATGAACCCAACACTCCACGCCCGCACGGAATGAAGTCAATCCCAACTCGAGTCAAACCATCCTTTTGCCGCTAAAATAATGATCCACCGCAATCACCCGCAAGCAGATCATGGTCAAAGTGAAGACCGCTCCTGCGAGCCGCGTCTGCCGGGCTGGAGCGCGCGCTGCGCTTCCTCCATGACATGACGATGGATCGACGGTAGGGCGACGAAGTGGAGCTCCTTGCGCATTGCGCCGAAGATGGTAGCCAGATACCAGACGCCGCGAGCCGACAGCTCCCGACCACCAACAGAGCCATACGGGAAGTAGAATCGCGGGTCGAGGTAGAAGACGACAGTCGACCAGCGCGGGAGCTTCTCCATCAGAACGCGGCCGGCGCGCTCGTACTCCTTCAGCGTGCGCTTCGGCACGCCCGTCTGCGAATGCACGAAGAAGAAGATCTCGAAGCCGACGCTGCGGATGCGGTTGAGGGCGCTGGGACTGAGAGTGTCCAGGAACGCGCCGAGACGGTCCAGGTTGAACGAGTTGGTGAAGAACAGCGTGTTGTGCGAGTAGAGGTATTCTTCTACTTCGTCGTGGAGTTGGCGGTTGACGGCGAGGAGGCTGCGGACTTTGCCGTTCTCACCCACCCAGCTGGGACACATCGACAACGCCCGGTAGCGACCCCGAGCCGTGAAGACGTTGCCTCGGTCGTTGACGACGATCAACGGACGGTCCATGTAGTCGTTCGGTACCGCTACCGCATACTCGTAGATCATCAGGCGTATTTCGTAAGGTAGTCGAAGGAGTGGAGAATCTTTAGATAGTGATCTCTTTGGAGGTTTCGTAGATGAAGATTTGATAGATGTTGTCATCTTAGGGACGCCCGACTCGATGTATTGCAACATCATGGAAAGCTTTTGTTTGCAGGCCAATACAGGACCTACTATGATGTGATCTTTGTATGAACCAAAGGATGAGAGGGCTTATTTATAGCGTGATGCGTCCAATTGAGCTGGATCGTATGAGTAAAAGGCGCCTGCACTGCAGCTTGGCATTAATCATCCCAGTCATGAGGGCGTTTCATCCATTTGTACTGGATTCCGGCCTGAAAACAAAGGATGATTAGGAGTGAAGAGACAAATCCGATGAGAGAGTATCACACCACGCCGGCCCGCTCACTTATATCGACCCCGAAACAACCGGGCCGAGCCTGCAAAGGAAAAATCCTTCACTGAAAAAAACTCTATCGCTGCCAATGTACCTGAGGAACGGCTTCGGAAGGCTGGAACCGCCCGATGGAAATCGGGTCGTGGAAAAGCCCAAGAACTACTGTTTGGGAGAAGAGCATTTGCCACCCGGGAGAAAAAAAAGAGAACAAGACGGGCCCGAGTGGACCATGTGCGATCATCATCACGCCAGCGGTAAACTATGCAAGTAGATTCAAATAGAATGCGAAACTTTCCCGGTATGTTCCCAGTGCGCTTGTATCTAGGTACGGAGTAGATGTTCTTGTGCAGTTCAACCGCGTCGATATACTCCCAGCGACCACGCCGCCCGAAGCACGAACAGGCCCCAAGCCATCCCCAAGCTGTCCCGGAGGACGTTCAACTTGCTTCCCTTCACCTCGCGCCAGCCCACGGGGACCTCGACCACAGGGATACTGGCAAACTCCGCCAGCATCAGCATTTCTACATCGAAAATCCACCCTTCCGAGTGCATGTACGGGACAATGTACGGCAGCGCTGTACGAGAGAACAGCTTGAATCCGCACTGGGTATCTTTGATCGTCGCGGTTTTCCGCGGCGTCATCAGCCACAGAATCAAATGGAACGAATGCATGAGGAAGTTGCGGAGTTTCGAGCGCTGCGCGATCAGTCAGCTTGGTAGATCCGACGATTCTAGAGAAGTCATACCTTGACGACAGCTTCGCTCCCAACCATGTGTGCCCGCGAGCCCACTGCCACACCCCGTCCGTCTGCGTCCTCCACCGCCCGACACGACGAGACGAGCTTCCCTAAATCCTCAAACTTGCTCGCGCCGTCCGCGTCCGCAAACACTACATACTGACCGCGAACATGGCGCAGGCCGTGCGTAACAGCACCGCCCTTGCCGCGGTTCTTCGTCAGGGTGACCACGCGGATGGTGCCCGGCGGGATATGGACGCCCTCATGGGTGCCGGGAGTCCAGGGGCCGGCGTAACCCTTGGGATGCGGCGAGAGCTGGTGGTCGCGCGCAAAGCTGAAAGCGACGTCCTCGGTATGATCGCGGGACCCGTCCGACACGATGATGATCTCCCAGCCCTTGTCCAGAGAGACGCCGTTGGCCGCGTGGCCGTTGACATGACCGTTGGCTGGGTTGCGCTGGCGGGCGTGGCCATTGGCGGTAGACTTTTCGGCTGTGCCGTTGGCGGTCTTCGCGGCCAGGGTGCCGTACATCCGCTCTAGGTAGTTCACCGCTTCTTCCAGCATGCCCGCGAGACGGTCCTCCTCGTTGTAGGCGGGCACGACGAGGGACATGAAGAGCTCGGGTTTGTCTAGATCGGCGTGGTCGTAGGGGCGCCCGGGACGCTTCCGCACAGCGTCGAGCCAGCAGGGGAGCGGTTGAGGGTCGGTGATGGATCCATCTTTTGCAAGGGTGCGGTATTGCTTTTCTTCCGGCGAAGGGGGTCGAGGGACCGGTGCGACGAGAAAGAGGACAACGTAGAACTAAATGGAGGGGGTCAGCGGCGATCTACCAGGGAAGACGGAGGTTTTGATTGGCAGGCGTAGTCTCCAACAAGATCAACGTACAAGGACGAAGGCTCCTAGTAGGGTCGCAGCGGATGTCACAAGGAGGACAGGGAGAGGAACGGCGGCGAGGAGTTCAGCGCAATGAACGCAGACGTCGGTCCACGATTCTTGCGACATGATGATGTCGCCGTCGGTTGACGGAGGAGGAAAGGCAGTCGGACGGCGAAGCAAACAGCAAGGTACTCCGTAGGTATATAGGACAGCGTAGGCAGTACCGAAGGGGCCAGTTCCATCCACAGTGGAGACGAGCTTAAGCGCTCAATGTATCAGAGACGATCCGGACTTGGCCAGCCATACGACACGGAACCTGTCTCGTGTCAACGCTCCTAGCACGGGGGAAGGACCATTCTCATTGCATTCGGACGAGAAGAAAGCCAGCTGGATGTATTCGCAGCTCGGGAGAATTGCTGTTGGGGTGTAGACGGGAGATGGGTGAGGGGAAAAGGCGGGCAGATCTCCGACGCGTTCCTGTCGCCAGCTTGGCCTCTTTGGGTCGCCCCGTTGCGGTTTAGCCCGTCTCCACCCTTACGTACGCCGCTGATGGAATCATACAATTTACACAACACAACACAACGCAACTCTGTACAACACGCCTACTTCTTTCGATGATCATAATGCTCATAATGATTCTACCTAGGTCACAAGGGTGTTCATTGTAATAATACCTAGCAATAAAGACCTTGACACTGGGTGGTATGCAGCCCAATGAATCCCCCAGCATCCCATCCCAGGAACCTATGTCATAACGACTCTCGTATCTCGGTCGCCGGGATGGAGCTGGTCGGTGCAGTGGCTCAGACTTGAGTCTGAAAAGATCCGTCGTCAGACCCTCACGCGTCATCGTGGATCCCAATGAAAGCAACACCGAAGCTTTCCAGCAACTGAGAAAAACAGGTACCATATGCCTCTGGTGTGATGGAGAGGCAACACACGCGATACGAAACATCAACCCACATCACGAGCCCTGCATTTGAACATCAGGTCTCGGAGTGCCATCACCCTGCTTAGTGATGAATGGATTATGCAGTTGGACACGTTGCTCTAGTTCCACGGCGAAAGGTGTCACAGAGAACTCGCGCTCCATCGGATTATATATGAACCAACGGTTGAACTGTGCGCAAAGATAGCATTAGTACAAGGAAGATAGCCTATGTTCGATCAAAGAACATACCTTTGCAAGCCGCGCACCCAGCCAGAGACACTTATAGATTCTGGACACTAACAGAGACGGCCGTTCAATATTGCGCCCGTCATCTTCCGACGGAGCGTTGTCAAAATAATGCGGCGGATAGTAAGCCTGGCTCCATATTTGGCCACGAATACAGTTGTCCTCTGGTGTCCATTGGCAGTCCTGAAAGTGCGGGTATTCGGTTCGTTCGACAAAAATCGTGTCCACCCAGGGGCGAATCATGGTATTCAAACAGATGACTAGTTTGCGCCAGGGTACAACGGCCTCGGCGTACTTCATTCCCGTGGGTGTCCCTGACAAGCACCAAATAAAGGATAGAGAGACGTGAAGGGCCGGGAAGATATGTTGGTCCCCGATTTGGTCGAGGAAGACTGACATAGTTTCAAAAGCGAGAAAAGATGCGTAGTAGACAAAGCGCGATGAGTTTTGGGGCTCACTCAGAGCGATAAAATCCGAAACGACCTTCTCCGGGTCGCTAGTAGGTGTCCACGTCTCTGCGGCAGAATATCTATCTTGTAAGGATCTTTGTGATTGCGTGGTTCCTTGTTGGAATTCACCCAACAACAGCGCATCAGGATGGCTGTATTCCAGCATGGCGGCAAAATTGCACGAGGCGATATGCGCCCCCTGCATTCGGAACGCAGGACCAATGCGCGTGATGAACTTGTCTAGAGGGGGTAAGAATTCGTTGACGGACGAGAAAAACTGAGGTGAAACGTCTCGTTTGAAGAGAGCGCCGTGAGCGGCGACGAACGCCGTTATTAATGGAGGATGACTGCTGTTACTCGGGTTGGGACTCTGCAGAATTGGATTGAATAGGAGGAGAATGCTCTCGCGTGTTCCGGCAAACGATCGCACAGTAACTAGGGACTTGGTGTAGTAGAAGAGTTGTAGCAGAATGTACGGGCGGGAGAGGACGGCCAAGTGGTGCTGGATCCGGCCAACATCCGGGTTCCTATCTGCCGCTTTATTATACCAATACCTTGCGACCCCGGCCCATACTTCTCGTTCCTTCAGGTCGGATTCTTCGACGGCCATGCGGTACCTCGATAGGTCGCCCAGACACTCGAGCCACGTGTCCTGGAAGGTCGGGACGGTCTCTAACAGCAGCGTCATCATCGAATACGCCAGGTAGATAAATGTCAGCATATGCTCGAGGGACTCGGGCAGACGATGTCGGAGAAGCTCCAGAAACGAGTGGATGCCGTAGCGCCACATGCGGGCGGGCATGGCGTACTTCTCCGACAGACGTCTGAGCACGGGGCTGGCGGTCGGATGCTGCGAGGCCATGAAGAAGTCGTGATGTTCTTGGAGGAGGGTGCGGTGGAGGGCGATCAGGGCCTGCCACTTCTGGTTGTCGAGGGGCGCGCGGGACTCGGACTGGGCTTTATCGATCTCGATGCATTTCTTCTCCACCATCACCAACCCCGCATAGATGCCGCGGACCTCATTGATCAATTGCTCTTCTGTTATAGGATGAGTTTCTGGCTGAAGGAAGATCCCGTGTGATGCTGTACCTCCGGCTACCGCAGAGACTCCTCCAGCGGGTTTCTGCTCATTGCTCAGGCCTTGCGCAGATTCCTGGCCATAGCTCAAATTCTCTCTGGACTGTCGAGACCGCCGCGCGGGCGACGCCGACGCCGACGGACCGGCATGTAATTGCGGCAAGGCGGCCTCCTCGTTGTTGGACACGGGGCTGGCGCGCATCATCGGGGGTGGTAGGTGGGAGGGACCGGCGTCGTCACCGGCGGGGTCTGCGGGGAACCGGGGGAGGGAAGTTCGCGAAAGACGGGCGTCGCTGTCGCCAAGGGGGGCCTTTCCGATGCGATTCTCAACCGCGGTGCGGCTGATGGGACGGTCTGGGGAGGCGCTATGTGCGGTTCGCCGTTTCCATAATTGACGGTGTCCTTGGGATAGGTTGGGCGAGGCCCCGCCGTGCTCGCTGAAAGCGTCCGAACGACCGGCGGAACCGGGTCGATTGTTGGAGAAGGTGAAGCTGCCGGAATGATGGGCCCGGTTGGTTATCGATGACCCTAGGGGCGATCCATCATCGGAGGCCAGAGGGAGATTCGACTTTCTGGGTTGTTGTTAGAAGGAGACGGAGAGGACGCAGAAGGACGCTTGATCGCAACGATCGCGGTGCAGGCGACGGTGCGGGGAGGAGGAGGGAGGAGGAGGAGGAGACGGAATGGACGGTCGAGGGCTCTTACCTCGGAGAATCCGTGTCGCATTCTGGCTCTACCGAGGGGAGCGACTGGGCGACGATGGAGGCCTCGCGCGGACGAAGTGGAAGCGTTTCTTGATTAACATTGTCGTCACTCATCGTACTGGGTTTACGTAATACGTCATCTACCACCATTAGCCTTCACGACCTGCGCGATTCAAGATAGAAGGAAGTTATTTTCCCACGAGATATGGGATCTGGGGGAGGAGGATGCAGCACGCACAAGGGACAAAGAGTGGAGGGAAGAGGGAAGAAGCACAACGGTGGGAGGACAACAAATCATGCCGGATCGACATTTACGCCGGGTAACATAAGAATAATAATAAAATAATAACGGATGATGATGATGATGATAATATCGGGCAAAGTTGATACCCAAGAACCGACGCAGGGACTCACCTGGACCGCACAACGGGTTTATCTACCAGCGGGCGAGAGGATTAGGCAACTAAGCGTGTCTGTGGTTGAAGATGATTGCGGTGGGCAAGTCTCTCTGCCTGGTGGGAGAGACTATTAGATCATAACCCCATGGCTGACTCACCTTACTCTGTACCCTCATAATACCTATTACTCTCCTCCATACTCTGTACACGACGATTGCCCGATCCTCCAATAACCATCCTCAATCATCGATACAGTCGGTTCCGCATAAGAGATCCGTCATCAAGACAGGCAGCCAGTTGCCTTGTCGGCCCCGTGGATTGGGCTGCAGGCATCAACCCGGCATGAAGATCTGTTCGTATCGTCTCCCTCCGAACAAACCGAGTATACCGAATGTATTACCGTATCTTGACGAGTGACTGATTCTTCTATTGAAGTATTCTCTACAGATGATTCAACTGATGCTAATCTCAGTTCGATCGGAACCTGACTCCATGAGATAACAGACACCTCGCTCTGTCTTGCGGGATACCCCGTACATCCAAATCGGATCCCTCGGGAACCGTCGCACGCTATAAATAGTCCGAGGCAGTGCCAAAGTTAGGAGTCATTCAATAATCATCCTCCGTCGGATCGCAAGGAGTTGCCTGAATCCTCCCGAACTAGGCGAAGTAGGACAGGTACGAGTACCCGGTATTCGGTATGGTAACATTCTAGATGAAGCCTCTTAGCTGGGGGGCGAAAATCCCTCTGGCCGAGGCATGATATGATGGGTGTTGTGGCTTCCCTGACGTGCTCCACAGAACTTTCTGCAATATATGCGTCTCTACCAGCGCTGATAACACCAAAGGATCCTCTACTGCTTCATCGGATTAAAGTTCTATATCCACAAAATGCTGAACAGAGAAACATAAACTCTCAAAGCCGACTCACACTGCTATACACGTCCCCCCCACAAAACGGCCGCCTACAATGGATTCGTCGCCACGGGAGCACCGCCGTCGAGCTTGAAGTACCCAGGCTGCAGGGTCTGGTAAACGCCGGTCGGATCGTACTTGGACGCGATGGCCTGGAGGCGGGCTTTGTTCGCTGACCCATAGCTGGAAATCACGTCCTGGAACTGACTGGCGTAGTTCATGTAAATGTACTCGTGGTACAGTCCCAGACTCTTCGCCTTGGCGACAACGGCGGCAAAGTAGTCGCTGACGAACTGGTAGACGGTCTCGTCGTCGGTGGCGTTGTCCCACCAGGTGGACATGTGCATGAGATGCAGGGGCCCCTGCGAAGCGTCGAGGCCCAAGGCGTTGCCGCCGAACTTGGTCATGTTGTTCAGGATGGGCTCCGTGATGCCCTGGTAGATCAGCACGGGGTTGATACCCGAGACGTTGGCAACCTGGGGGACGACAGAGAGGAAGTAATCGACGGCCCAGTTGGCAAAATCCTCGTCCAGATGCACGGTGATGGGCCAGTAGATCTCGCGCAGGCCGTTGGGGTTGGACTTTTGCACCGACGCACAGTACTCCACCAGGGTCTTGGTGGAGAGTGAATCGGAGATGGCGGGGATGGAGCGATACTGTGCGAAGATGGCGGGCTCGGTGTCGTCGGCGACATAGGTCAACTCGGCGGATGCCAGGTTCATGCCCTGCGTATTGACGAAGGCCACGTATTGTTGGGCCTTACCGTCCACGGAGGCGTTGTTGACAACGTTGATGAAGGCGTTCAGCACCTCGGGGAACTTGTCCTGGGTATAGAGGCGCGTGCCGCCAAAGAGGTTGCCGCTGGGAATCGTGTAGTAGTTGAACTTGGTGACGATGCCAAAGTTGTTTCCGCCGCCGCGGAGCGCCCAGTAGAGATCGGAATGCTCGGTCTCACTGGCGGTGACGATCTGGCCCCAGGCCGTTACAACCTGTTAACGGTGTCAGTGGCATGGACGCGCATGGCGGCTCTAGCGTCTACAGACGACGTACCTCGAAGCTTTTCACGTTATCGGCAGCCCAACCGTACAGATTGGAGTAGTACGAGATACCACCGCCCGTGGTCAAACCACCCACGCCAATCTCGGAAACTCGGCCGCCAATGACCGCCAATCCATACGGCGCGAGCGCAGAGTACACATCCGTCCAAGTGTTGCCAGGTCCCACGGAGGCAATGGACCGGTCCGAATTCAGAGTAATGGCGTTGATGTCCTTCAGCCAAACCGTGATGCCGCCCTGGCTGCTGGAGGCCCCGGCAAAGGCAGCATGCCCACCGCTTTTCGCAGCGAACGGGCACTGGGTCAGGCGCGAAAGCAGAACCAAGATCGACACATCGGTGTCTTTGGCCGGCTTAAAGACACAATGGGGCTCGACCTCCTCTTGCTGCACGGACCAGTAAGACGAGGTGAAATTCTGATACGTCGTAGTGTTCTGAGCAAACACTCTGCTGGCCCCATACAGAAACTTCAATGATCCGCACTGTCGGTCCAGTTAGAAACCAAGGCCCCCTTCCAAATGGATAGCTCGGGGTACTTACCGCAGCGGTACAGGCGCTCCCGATCGAGCGCTGCTGCAGACCAGCCAGCTGTGGAATGGCCGATACATCGACGCCGTATTCCTCCAGCGCAGCTGTGACATCGAAGTCGCTGGGCTCGGCCGTTTGAGCGACGGCTACACCACTGATGGCGAGCAGGAAAGCCAGAGAAAGCCTCATCTCGATTGTCGGATAGGTGAACGATGGGATGAAGAGACTGGAGGAAGAGAAGCTCACCACGTCGGAGGATAAGCGGACAATATATTCGAAGTCGATTATACCCCTAGATTGGTCAGTCGTCTGACATCCATCCCCATCCCCGTCAATACTAGCGTCCCCAAAATCAATCGGCTCATCGCGCTCCTTTCCCCCAGGCCGTTGTCTTTTACTAAAACAAGAGATTGTAGAGCACTAGACAGCGCGTTAATCTCGCTTAGAGCAGACGCAGTGGGGGCGATTATGAATCCTGGAAATACCACCCTATGGTGATGTGGGCATTGTCACTGGCTGAACGGCCGTCGCTAATTTTGTCGGACGCATGCGGAGAGTAGTCTAAGCCGGCTGACATGGTCCAGAAGCCTGGCGACTGCTAATGACCGAGAACACGCCTCTGGATCTAGAGGAAGAGGTGCTCCGTAGCGAGGCTGAGTTCCGACTGATACTGAACTAACCCCAAGCCGAGGCGCCGACAGCAATCATCGAACGGAAGAACGATCGGGCTGTCCGCCGATCTCGTCGATGTCCAGCAGGACTCCTCCACCCCCGGAAACGTTTCAGTGTCTGGAATCGAACATCACGGAGACAACAGTTCATGCCGACGGGGCGCCTCACAAAGGGATTCTCCGCAGGAGGAAAAGCCCAATGGTGGGTAACCACGACCCCGATGATCGTCGCTCACGGATGACACCATAGTCAGCCCGAATAGAATGGTGATCGAATCTGAAACAGTGTCGATTTGGTCGTAAGCGAGGAGCGGAGTAAAGATGTACTCGATAGAACTAGAAGCCGCTAAAAGGACACTACTCGCGCTGGCGGCTTCACCATCCACGCCGGCTCTCAAGCTAAACCCCATCCCTGTCACGCACACGAAGCAATGGCTGGATTTGGCACGGACGACAGTCGTCGCTACAAGATACGCAAAATCCGATCCCCACTTCGTATCTCAATCTACATACTACTATCGGTTCAAAGAGACACGTGGGAGGGAGAGGAGAAGACATCTGGAGCAGCCAGAGTTGTTGGTGAAGTCTACCTAGGTACTCTATAGCATCGATAGGATGCGTCGGAGTCTAGTAGAGATCCTCTTGTATACATAGGCAGTGACCGTTCGGTACTGGACTGCCAGTAAACCATGCAACCGCAGCTTGGCTTCATCTGTACCTCGCCTGCAATCTATTATTGCCAGGGTTAATATATTGACCCGACAACTGTACCTGCTTGCCGAAGCAGGATCCTCCGCCCTATTCGCTGATATTAGATGGCTTGAGAGAGCGTATGCAGCTAGAAAATTCCTCCCATGTGCCGCGGTCCCCGCCGGGGATTCATCCAGGCTGTTGGCCAGAGACCAAACCAGAGACCGTTTAATATATGCAAGTAAACTCAATATGGCTGGATCCCTGAACGCCGACATTCCTGCGAGTTGCAGCTCGGGATATATTGACTTGGCCTGTCGGATAGCCGTGGTGCCTCTCTCGTCGTACTTGTCTCCGTTTGAACAGTAACTTTCCCTGCCATATTCTGCGCCACGCCTGCAACTTAGCGAAGCACACCATGACGGAGACAAGCCTGACCTCCATCTTCGCATAAGCTGTGACACCAGGTCTATCGAAGACGCTTGTCGCTCGTCACCGGAGAGAGCGATGGCGGGCAGCAATGTCACTGCAGAGACAATCCGCGGCAGTGGGTATGCCTTGATAGCGCTTACGACCCTCATCGTGGTAACCAGATTCGGGACGACCTTGTCTCGGATCAAGGAACTCAAGGCAGAGGACTATCTTCTCGCCTTTGCATACCTGCTCTACCTGGTGTTGGCCATCCTCTACATCATCATCGCGCCGACACTATACAAGATCAAAGCAGTGCAACTCCAGCTGATAAAGCCGTATCCTGAGCTGCCGGAGGATAGTCTGAAACTACAAATCTTCTTCTTCTTCGCGACCGGGTCGCTATGGCTCTGTCTCTGGATGATCAAGTTTTCGCTACTCGCGATGTACAAACGTCTCCTGAACGGACGGGCCTACTTTATCGCGTGGTGGGCGCTTCTCGGTTTCTGCATCGCGGTATGTCATGGCCCCATTGTCCACGCTACTGGCAACTAACAAGCACACCATGACTTCCAGACCTTGATAGGCTCAATCATCTCATCATGGCTATCGTGCTCCAGCTTCAAAGCATGGTTCACAGCGGGCGCGTGCAATAAACCCCGAGACCACCGAGCCGCCGCCATCAGTCTTTACTTTTCCTTCGCGGTGGACATACTGACAGACCTTCTGAGTGAGCCTACACCAGCCCTCCCCGAGCCACAGAAGAAATACCATACCAACACTTACCCCATCCAGTCATGATCCTCCCCATCCGCCTCATATGGAACCTACGAATGTCTCTAAGCCGCAAGATCAGCATCGGCGCGTTATTCGGCCTGGGCTGGATCTGCATGGCGGTCTCCATCATCCGCGTCGTCGAGCTGGGCAACAACTGGGGAAACGGAACACCAGAACCAGTGTGGCTGGCGTTGTGGGGGATCATCGAGGGCTCAGTCGGTAAGATTTCTCCACCAGAACAGCCGGAATACGCTCCTCACACGTACCCTGGATACTTAGCTGTCATCATCGGTTGCTGTCCCGGACTGTACCGCGTTATCAAGGCGCGGGTCTCAAAGTCCGAACCATCGTACTCGTGGGACTCGTACGGATTCCAGATGCATACCGTCAGCGGCGTCTCGGCGAATCGCTCACGAGGGCGAGGGAAGGATGCCAATTTCTCGCGGTTATCGGGTCGTGTCGTGGCCCACGGCGATACGCCAGCGAGCAGCCAGGAGGAGCTGAATACACTAGGGGGCGACATTATGGTTACGCAGAGGGTGAGTATTACTGTTAAAGATCGAGATGCTATTTCAACTGTTTAGAGCATTCTTATTCTGAGGACAAGCTATGTGTTTATGCGCTTCACTTGTGTTGAATCGGTTGATATGGTATACCCGGCGCTTTGAATTATACGATTTCTCCCTTTCCGTCTTTTCTTGTATTATAGACATATTGCATAAACAGTGACGATTCTCTTCTGGTTTCTCTTGTGGCTCCGGGTTTGACCGCGCACTGCCGAAGTTATATATTTTTCCTCGGCGTAGACCAAGGGGAACAAAAGGCATCGGCATATCGCTATTGGTGTCCGAGAAATTGGAGAGAATATTGAAGATACAATAGAGACAGCTAAAGCATGGCACTGCAACGATGTCATCATAACGAAATCAAGCGTTGTTGGCACACGAAAAACTCTGACTGCTCGAGTCATCATGGATAGCTTTACCAGAAGCATAGAGTCCTAAGCCGCACTGCGTTCTGTTAGAGCACCTATCTCACAAGCCCAGGGCAGCGGCTGGACATACCAAAACCATCCCGATCCCAATAGAAGCAGTGTTCAAAAGAGTCAGGAAGACTTTCCTAGGCGACGAGAACCACAGGCCTTTGTTCATGAACAGCCAAAACATGCCAGGGAAGCCGAACGTAAACCAGCTCGCAAACAAGGCAGTCTAACCCCTATTAACCACAATCAAACTCACAAATAGAAGATGAGACACTCACAATAAGACTAAGCAGAGTGCTGAACACAGGAATAGCTGTCGCGATAATCCAGGCGATGACCCAAAGGACTAACGCAATGGCAATCCAGGAGCTGACGGCGACAAAATCCCGCTTGTGCATGCGGTCTGTGCCGGCGAAGATCCGCAGGTAGATAGCTTTAGATGCAACATGGCCATTGATGACTCCAGCAATGATGATCTGGATCATTTGTTAGGTCAGATTACTGAATCTAAGATTGGGATGTAGAATGGGACAGGCTCACAGTCGGCAGGGCAACTCCGTAAGCAATCTTGGAAACCAAGGGACTAGCAGAGCCCAAGGCAGGAGAAGCTACATCCTTCCCTGCGTAGCAATATATGACCACAGAGGCAGTGAGATACAGGGAAATATCAATTGCCTGCAGCACTGCGAGAGATTTTTTGAAGTCTTTGGGGTCTCTGAGTTCGGCTATGAAAGTGAAGAACGTGTTGTGACTCGCTGGAGCAATCAGTACGCTGCATAGCTTTCCATCAATGAACTTACCAAAAGAAAGGATAATGTTCGACGCAGAGGTAAACGCGGCGACCAAGGTAGTCGGCACCGTCGGTTCTACAATGGCTCTTGGATTCTGGATCCCAAGGGCGATCATGACAATCAGGACGGCGAAGAATATGCTCGCAAATGCTAAGCACTGAAGTCAGCCAAGAACTGACATAAGATCGAAAGAACACCCACAAATCAAGGATAACCAGGACATCTTCTCCAATGTCCGGGGGAGTGACATGACAAACGAGATGACCATCCCCAGAACCCCAAAGGCGATAGAGCACGTAGCATGATCCGTAAGCACGTTCATTGCCACGGAAAACGTCAAGACATGGCTACCCATGAGGAATATCAGGAAGAGCAGTTGCCCACCCCCTAGCAACTCTCTTCCGAACGGGCCCATGAGCACTTCTCCTGCGTCCGCCATGCTAGAGATATGCGGGTATCTCCATTTGAACTACCACAGCTTATCATCAGCACCAGGAATAACACAATTGTCGTTGTGGTGTTGCTAACCTGTCCAATCACGTAGCCTGTATAAGATGCCAGCATGCCCATACCGAGTAGGATAACGATGGCAGGTACCAGGCCCAGATGAGCCACGGCCGCCGGCAACGAAAGGATCCCTAGAGAGATGGTTTCTGCAACCATGAGCAGGCCACCTTGCCTTTGATGGGTCAGCAGCTAGGATCAATAGGATGAATAAGGCCCAGACGTACCACCACTTCAAGACTTTATACTTCACTTCGGCAAATTCCTCGTCTCCAAAGGCGTCCTGTCGAGGGGGGTTCATGATCTCTCCCTTCTTCTCATCCGCACCCACGGGCTCCTGGCCCACTCCGTGGTGGCTGGGGCCGTGATTAGTATCCACATGTATAGTAGAAGAATCTAGGTCGACGATTTGGGGGCTCATTTTGAAGGTATAGACAAAGGGTTTGTTGAACGGTGGAAAAGAAGAGAAGCATGAGCTAACTCTTAGAAAGGGCCGTTAAGCAGGCTGATACACTAGACGGCTACACCAGGGAAAAGGGTGGAGAGACCTAACCGAAGAAAGGGCGTATTCTGGCAGCGGACCCCCTGGGAGGGTTGAGATGCCACCGGAACTGCCCGTAGAAGAAATCCTACAAATCACTAGCTCGATAACACTAGGGGTACACAGCCAATGTGAATCCAATCCGTAACGCGAACTTGATAATTAAGCATAGATAGTGTCTGTGTTTGCTTTTCTACCATCCTTATCAGGTCGTGGTTATTTTATGGTCCCACCCCGTGAGTGCAAAGAGAAACCCCGGGTTTTACCCCAGATTGCTCTTGCTGAGGGCTGATGTATATTCCGAACCGTTTCCCTCTGGACGCCGTTCCTACGTTACAACCCCAACAATGACTGGAACCGAATTGCAGTGTATGGAGTCCCACGGCTGCTCTGGAGATGTGCCGCGGGGGCAACTCGTCGGTAGGTTCTGCGGAGTGACATACTTGTTAAGTGTGAATGGAGATATTCATCATGGAGGGAATCCTGGGGGAAATTACCGAGGATAAGGCTAAATTGCCTAATGACCTCCATCCCCGGATCTGTTGCTGATCTCTACAAAGCGTGTTATGGACGTGGAGCTGCGATATCAGGAGTCTCTTCCCGTAGCGAGATCCGTCTTCTATATTAGGCAAGGCACTCCGATATCATTCAAAGCTGAATCCACTGCTGAATTATGCGAAGATGGTTGTCATAAGTACCAATGATCAGATCCCATGTTGTTCAGATATGATATAGTGCGATTATCTAAATCATGTTGGAAGTTGTGTGCTTGATGGTAGGTATTAATAGCAGCGCTTGTGCTTCAGATAAACCAAGCAGTCTATACTAGCTATACATGATAAACTACTTTTCACCCGTCTATAACTTGGTTCCCATGTTCACATGGACTGCCTTGACATGGCTGTAGGCGTCAAGACCAGCCTCTCCCAGCTCTCGTCCGATGCCACTCTGTTTAACACCCCCGAAAGGAACTCGGGGATCGCAGTCTTGACTGCTGTTGATCCACACCATTCCTGATTCAATCTCCGCCGCTACACGGTGTGCCCGTTCTATATCCCGGGTGAAGACAGCAGCACCCAGACCATAGGTAGTGTCGTTGGCGCGGCGAATTGACTCCTCTTCGCTGGAGAAAGAAAGAACGACAGCAACCGGCCCAAAGACCTCCTCTTGAACAATGCGCATGGAATCCTTGACATCAGTAAACACAGTCGGTTGAACAAAGTAGCCGTCCTTGTATTTGTTGTCAGTGGGTACGTGTGGTGCGCCTCCCATGAAGACAGTGGCGCCCTCATTCCTCGCGATCTCAAAGTAGGAAAGAATACGCTCATACTGAGCGCGGGTGACCTGCGGGCCCTGGAATGTCGACGCATCCCACTGGCTGCCGATCTTGGAAGTCGACTCAATCGTCTGCTTGAACCGAGCGAGGAACGAACCGAGGATATCTTGGTGGACAAAAATGCGCGACGTAGCGGTACATATTTGTCCCTGGTTCGACATAATCCCGAAGTGTGCCCACTTAACTGCCTGGTCCAGGTCGGCATCCGGGTAGACAATGAGCGGCGACTTGCCACCCGTCTCGAGCGTGATATTCTTCAGAGTACTGGCAGCCATCTTCATGATCTCGCGGGCGGTTGCCGTGGATCCCGTAAAGGCGACCTTATCCACGAGAGGGTGGGATACGAGTGCGGCGCCAGCCTCGCGCCCATACCCGTTGGTGATGTTAATGACGCCCGGAGGGAACCCTGCCTGCTTGATCAGGTTCCCAAGAACCAGGACACTCAGCGGCGTCTGTTCAGCAGGCTTCAACACTATGGTATTTCCGCATGCAAGCGCGGGTCCCAGCTTCCAAGCCGCCATGGATAGCGGATAGTTCCAGGGGATGATCTGCCCAACCACGCCCACTGGCTGGCGAATAGTATAGGCAAATTTCTGGGGCGTGGTGCTGATGGTTTGGCCAAAAGTCTTGTCGGCCCAGCCGCTGTAGTACCGTATAGTGCCAATTGCTTCCGGAAGGTCTTCCTCCAGTGCCACGTGGTACGGTTTTCCTGACTTCTCAGCTGGGTACCTTACGGTTAGTGTGGACGGACATACCGTTGTCCCAAGCGTCGATGGATGCGAATAATTCTTTGTTTTCCTCGATAAGATTGGCCAGCTTGGCCATCATCTGGCCGCGATCGGTGGGCGGCAATTGCTTCCATGACGGATGGACCAAGGCCGCCTTTGCAGCGCGCACTGCCCGGTCAATATCATCGGCGCTGGCGGCATGGACAGTAGCGATCGGTTTATCGGTACTATATTGTCAACGTTCGGAATTTATGGAAGGAACTGCGTGTCACTTACGCTGGATCGATCGAAGTGAGGGTCTGTCCGCTGGAGGGCACGAACTCATTGTTGATGAAGAGCCCCGTCGGCTGCTGATACTTATGCCCGTTGGGCGTGACAATGTCGATCATGAGAGGTGGCATAATGATCGAGCAGCTGATTATGTCCTGAAATTATCGACTTGATATCTCAAAGTATGCGTTACTGTTTATGGCTGATATAGCGAAGCGTGGTCTGAAGTCATGTTGACCCCGCTTGGCGGGGATTCGTTTCTGGGAAGGTGATCCCGCTTCCTCACGGGGACAAGAAGCCCTAATGGCCAGGAACAGAAGGCAACTCCGAATGTACTTCTTATATCAAGGGAAAGAAAATATGGTCTACGACTTTTGTGTTGACATCGACGGATCGTTTTCCTTTGTTGTCTATTCATTTTCCATCAGACATCATGGCAGAGCTCTACGGGATCATGGTGGCATTGATCACCCCCTTCACAGATGACAGAACCAAGATCGACGAGGGCCGTCTCAAAGATCACATCGAGCACTTGATCACTGCCGGTGTACATGGCCTTGTGCCTGGGGGCAGTACTGGCGAGTTCACTTGCCTCAGTCTGGCCGAGCGCAAGCAACTTACGGAGCTTTGTGTCAAATTCGCTGCTGGTCGCGTCCCTGTCGTCGCTGGCACAGGCAGTACCTCCACGGAGGAGGCGGTCGACCTTGCTGTCCACGCAGCTCAAGCCGGTGCAGCGGCGGTCATGGTGGTTCCTCCGTTCTACGATCCGGTCAACCTCGAGCAGCTCACGGAGCTGCTGGCCGAGATCTACAACTCTTCAAAGCTTCCGATTGTCTACTATAACATTCCTTCTGCCTCCGGTCTCACTCTCAGTCCTTCAGAGATCGCCGGACTTTCAAAGGTCGGAGTCAAGTACCTCAAGGACACTTCAGGCAATGCTCCAGCCTTGACCGAATTGATCTTTGGCCTGTCAGACCAGATTACCGCATTCAATGGGTGGGACACGCTCACGTTTTACGGCCTGGCTGCAGGAGCCCCCGGTGGTGTCTGGGGAGCAGCTAACATCATCCCCGAGCTTGCAGTTGAGCTCTGGGATGCTGTGACTGTGAAGGGGGATCTGAAGCGTGGCCGTGAGCTTTGGGCCAAGGCATGGCCTATCTGCAAATTCCTCGAGTCCCACAATTATGCCGCCGCAGTCAAGACTGGTGTTGAGTTGACGGGCCAGCCAACCGGTGGTCTCAGAAAACCATTTGCTCTTCTGAAGCCGGATCTTCAAGCAGAGCTCAAGCAACTGATGAAGAATGCGGGAGTGAAGACGATCTAAGTACTTCAGGATGTTGTCTATATAGCAGTTGGGCCAGATCGAATGGGAAACGGTATATGTGCATGAACGAATGTCGCGATAGGACAGTGATAAAAATATGATCTTATTATCTATACGAGGAAACGTTGTGACTATAAAATCATATTTCATGAACAGATAAGATGCGTCAAACGATAAACGTAACTTCAACAAAGTAGGGGCCACAGATTCCCGTCTTTGAGAACATCGACCCATGATGGGAGTCCATCCCCGCGAATTGTGCCAAGATGTTCATCTTGCCTGCTCCAAAGTTCTGTCATGATATTTCGAGCAGCGGTGAAGGCTGCAAATGAACGGATCGAGTATGCATTCTCTAAACACCTGAGAATAGCTTCTCGTCGAGTGGGTGTGATAGCTTCGCATCCGGCGACAAATGCTGGCCATGCAGTGCCAGGACCGGTGTGGCCTTCCAGTGGTAACGCAGCATTGAATTTCTCCAGGGCAGAGATGACGTTGTCAACATGGCCTCCTAAAACGGCTGGATGGACCTTCCGAATTCTTCGGTAGAAGAAAATGACCAGGGAAGCATTCAATGCGTGGAGCATGTGGTGGTGTGGTTTAGGTGAGGGATGCACGTTTTCTGGATGGGACTGGGAGCGACGGAGGTCAAAAGAACAGATCATGTTCTCAAGCCGTACACTTCGCCGCTGGAGCGTCTCCCAGGCTTCTAGACTTGTATGTTTACCCGTCGCCTGCGCATTTCGAAATGTTTCCATGACGTTAGCCAGCCTCGTCGTTTGCGACAGTAAGCTTAGCCATGTCTCTGGAATGCCATAAATTTGCTTATACAAGGTTTCTGAGAATACACGAGAGTCCTGGAGGTGAATATCATGTAGACCAATGTTCGGGTCCTTTGGCTCGTCGATGTTGAGGTCACTGTCTGAGTTCCTTGCCTCCAGACGAAGAAAATCATCAAGTCGAGGATTGCCATTCGTGGCTATGGTGTCCATACTAGGTGGCGTCCTAAATTGGGTGTCAAGAGCCTCAAGGAAGGAAGTTGATGGAGTATAATCGTGCAGCACGTAGGTGCTCTCACCCACTATCCGAAGCCAGGTGTAGACGTGGTGTAAAAGACGGGCTTTTTGAGAGATGCGGCGTTTTGGTAGACCTCGAAGCCGTAGTAACCGTTCAGCGTCGGCCATCAAACAACGGGCATGTTGTTGCTGGCCAGATAGTACCTGTTCCACAATCAGAACTTGGGGCATCTTGTAATAAGTTGCGAGTTTCTAACCGCGAACTGAATGAGACCACAGATGGCCATCAGTTGATCCTTGTATTTTGCCCTTTTGGGTTCTCGTGTTTCGCACTGCAGTGATATCTGCATATAGTCCTTTGCTTGTTGATATGTCTGCTCTGCAATACGTCTCCAATATTCCACTGGTTTATCCAGGTCCCTGATTGGCTCTAAAGTAAGATGGATAGAGGAACAAGCCATCAAGCCGTACAAGTTCGCGAGTCGCGCATGACTAGTTGTTCTAGTACCGAGAAATGTTATATCACTGTAGGTAACGATAGCAGTCGGAAGATTCAGAATCTTCCAAGGAGATTTCTCTCCTAGGGGCATTGCCATCATCTGCGGAATCACATTGTCTTGGAAATGCTTGAATAAAAATGGCGCATCTTCAAGCGAGTTGAGTGCGGTAGATGTGTCTTTCATGGGGGTATGCTGCGGAGTGGGCATCTGATCTGCAGCTCCTGGTCTAGGTGGGCTGGTCCGAACGGGTCCAAATTGCTGGTTCACGGGGGACAGCGGTAGATTACGCAGTCCACCCGCTGGACTCGACATCTCAGGAGGTAGATTGAAGTCGAAAGTCTCACCGGCATCCAAAGACAATGAAACGCCTGATTGATCAGGATTCAGGCCTAACAAGTCAGACCAATGCAAGAAATCGTCCATGTAGGCTAAAGAGTCAAGCGCGGACAGTCCCGGACTAGCCACAGGGAGCTCAGTGGCTACCGTTGGGACTAAATTCGTCGGTGCAGTATCTGCGCTAACGGGTATGGCGGTAACGGTTGGTTCTTGGGAAGGATCAGGTTGTTCCCCTGTTGCTGAGCGTTCAGTGGATGACATTTCGAAATTTAGAACGCCAAACGGTCCGACGACGATGTCACCAGCAGATCGACGACTTGGGCTTCGTGATCTGTTGTCAATTTCAGCCAGCGAGGCGTCAATAGACCCCGCAACTAATTCAGTCCCCATTGCAGTGCTCATAGAGAGCCTAGACTTTTCTGTCATATGGTTCAATCATTGTCAATCCAAACGAAAGTACCAAAGGAAATTACCTGTATAGAGATGCCGACGAGTTCCATGACGACCCCCTTCGCTCCTGGTGCTGCCGCTGGATCGTACCCAGCGAACCTCATCTGAAAATCCTTCACAGGCCAGACCTAAAGTATGACAGTTCTCACATGCCGGCCGTTTCTGATCGCATTTCACATGGCGTCGTCTGCATGTACGACAGCCGCCTAGCGTGTGGGATCGGCGGGGGAGTGAGGGAGAGCCGGAAAGTCGCGAAGGAGGCATGGAGATAACCAAAATAGGTGGCTATAGAGGGCATCCGGAAGGAGGAGATCTAGAAGTAAGGAAGTTCCGGGGAGGAAGGCGGCTCCAAGAAATAGGAAGGTGGCCAACCATGATTGGGAGCGGGGTTCTCGAAATAGAAGGTCACCGGAGCCACCTTCCTAATCGGTAGACAGTACTCCAAAAGAAGATTATCTTGATTGATTCCATATGGATGCCTATCTAAACCAACAATCCTAGGCGACTTGCCTCCACCCGTACTGTTGTCGGAATCTCTTCCTCCAAAGATGGGCCCTGTGGAACCCAGCCGAGCAACTGACGGGCTCTTTGAGAGTTCTGTTTGGCATTGGTGCCCCAAAAGATGCTACCCTTAGCTGTCAACTCGTCCGCCTCACTGGCAGTGACTTCCTTGACTTCCGTCGAGTTTATGAGGTTCAAACTATGCGCGGCGTTTGCAACGAGCTGCGAGATAGTGTTGAAATTCTATCCATGTTAGCCGCTCACCCTCAAACTAACAATGGGAGACAAATGACAGGCTTACCAACATAGCATTTCCAGCAAAGTAAATGCCATCCCGGTTCCAAACCCCGCCCTCCTGCCCTTCAACGGCCTTCTCCACGAGCCTGACAAAGATCTCGCTAAGATCAGAGACATAGACGTTGCTCCAAGTGCTTTCGCCTTTGCCTACTTGAATGGCCTCTCCTCTCTGCAGTGTGACTCTGGACAGCTCTGGGATTTGAACACTCCTCTGCTTGACTACACCCCTTCCTTGCCCATAGATAATTGGGGGAAATATCAGGGCAGTCCTACAGGCAGAGAAACCAAGGACGTAGCTATCGACAGCCCGCGCGGCAGAGTTCTGGCGCACGAACTCGCGGAGCTCCGTGGCACCGTCCATATCACTGTGGATCGTGTCGGTCGACTCTCCAAACGTACGACTAACAATATCAGGGATCGAATGCACACTAGCCCCTGAGATCTGGATCCAGTGGGCTGTACATGTCAGCAATTTTCTGATCGACTCAAGATGGGTGGATTCTACCAGGTTTGGAATCACTACGCGTAGCCAAACCACGGCCGATGGCTTCCACGCATTTGATATGACTAGAACTGGCAGCATCTAGAAAGAAATATTAGATCTCTTCGATATTTCCCAGTGGCTCGACGTACTGATGATAATATCGGCCTGGCGTACTTCCTCCTCAATAAGAGATGCGGAGTCTAGGTCTCCTGAAACAACCCGGACATCGGGGTATGTTTTCGTGATGGATGCCGCCTTTCCACTATCCCTCAGTAGAACACTATATTTGTATTCAGGGTGACGCGATCTGAGCAGGTGAAGGATATCCCCGCCGACGTAGCCGGAAGCTCCAGTACTGTAGCCAGGTTAGTATCCGACGGTCATGCATGAATCTCTTGAGGGTTCTGTACTTACAGAAAAATCCGAGTCATCTTGTTCATTTTAGCGTAGTCAATATGGGAGATTCAATGCAGTTCGTTCTGTCCATCCCCCTCCTGCAAAGGATCGTGCGCATTATAACTCCGCTCCGGATCTACGATCAGGAAGGTGATTCCGCAGGGACGTGCTCGGCAGGTTCCACGATAGGAAAGCAATCCCAATCTCGAATATATAGATGAATGGGGGTATATATCATGTCATATACTGTTCATATGGTGCTTTTGTGGTCTATCTAACACGCTCTGTTTTCAAACCACCAGTTGCCCCTCCCATATTCATCCGTACGTCTAGCTCGCCTATTCCAATCAATGGCGCATCGTGGAGAGACCCTCGACAAAGATGTCTCGTGCATTGCCGATCTGAAGGAATTGGGAAGCCGACGACTCCCTCCGATGGTCAGAGGTTCGTTGTCCCCTGAACCTATCGTGCTCTCGGGGCTAACGGTAATAGATTACTACAATGAGGGTGCTATGGATCTAATAACGTACGACGGCAGCTCCATGAGAGGATCACTTTCTCACCACGATATAGTTTACGCGAAAACGAAGCAGCCTTTGATCGCTACAAGATCTTGCCGCGGACTCTGGTCAATGTTGACGAAATCGATACAAGCACCGAAATTCTCGGGACTAAGGTATGCATTTCCATCACAGGTTAACTTACAACTTCCTAAACGCAGAGCTAGGTAGCTCTCCCGTTTGGATTCAGCCCTGCTGCCTCTCAAAAATTGGCTCATCCTGATGGGGAGCTGGCTGTATCGCGTGCAGCCGCAAAGTACGGTATCTGCATGGGCTTGTCATCCTACTCCAATTACGCCCTCGAGGACGTGGCAGACCAGGGTCTCGGGAATCCCTACGCGATGCAGATGTGCGTGTTACGGGATCGTTCCATCACGATTCAGCTTCTCCAGCGGGCAGAAAGTATGTCGTCGCAGTTTGATCTCATCTACCATAGTTCAAGTTTTAACATGTAGTTCAGAGGCTGGATACAAAGCCCTTTTCCTGTCGGTTGACGTTCCGGTCCTGGGTAAGCGACTTAACGAATACCGGAACAACTATGAGCTTCCAAAAGACATGTCCTGGCCAAATATTTTGAGCAACGGCAGCGACACCTCCAATCGCACTGATTACGACCCGAGCCTGGACTGGGAGAGTACGATCCCGTGGCTCAGGAAGCACACGACGCTCAAGATCTGGCTTAAAGGGAGTGCGTTTTTCAATACACTAGATATAAGCACCAATGTTAACGTTGCCTACAGTTTGCAATCCCGACGACGTAGAACTGGCCATCCGATATGGCGTGGACGGCATTGTCATCTCGAATCATGGGGGGCGACAGCTTGATGGCATTCCCGCGACCTTGGATGCTTTAAGGTTGTGTGCCCCAGCGGCAAAAGGTCGCATACCGCTGGCTATTGATGGAGGCATTCGCCGC
The DNA here is from genome assembly GCA_002927005.1 of Aspergillus pseudoterreus. Classification (NCBI taxonomy): domain Eukaryota; kingdom Fungi; phylum Ascomycota; class Eurotiomycetes; order Eurotiales; family Aspergillaceae; genus Aspergillus; species Aspergillus pseudoterreus. The sequence continues at coordinate 427,054 of PIJX01000031.1, forward strand.
GGATCCGACATTTTCAAGGCTCTCGCTCTGGGGGCCAGCTACTGCTTTATGGGGAGGATCCCCATTTGGGGCCTCGCTGTGAGTGATGTATTCAGCTGTTGCTAGATATACGCTGACTGAAGCAGTACGATGGACAGGACGGTGTGGAGTTGGCAATCAGGATCCTGCGACAGGAACTTAGGATCACGATGGCACTGGCTGGGTATGTACTTGATGGGTCCACGAGAGAAGTATACTAACATACCTTAGTTGCCGGTCAATCAGTGAAATACAGAAGAGTTACTTGACGGTGATGAACCCGGATGGTGTGCTTTCTAAACTATGAACGAACGGATTAGGGGAGTATACCGAAAGAATGTCATTGACATCCAAGTTGATGTCTACTAGCGTTTTGCGGGCATACATTCATCACACCGTCCGCTGGAATATATATCCGACAATTATCAGTAGCATAAACAACTTAGAACATTCTAGCATATTGGAATAGCATACCGTGTAATTGAAAACAGCTGATGACTGGCGCTGTATCTAATAATTATACAAGAATTATAGATCCAGATTGTGGGAGGAAATCCCTTCGAAGGCTTTCTCCGTAAATCCGTATAGGGCGGATTCCCCGTTGGGGCGGGTTAGTCAAGCCCTACGGGTGCTTATCCAATTCTCACCAAGCGCAATGTCATCACCACCCCAGCACTATATAAACCATCCGGAAGCTGCAATAGACCACAAAATCATTTTCAAATACAGAAATCAACCTACCCACTTATTCTATACCTTCAAACAATAGAGACCACGACACAATAAAAAACAACCCGCGACAGACATGTCTAGAAGACTTCCCAACGCCAAGATCATCCCTCGCCGATCCGGCGAACGAGGATACGCCGAGCACGGCGGCTGGCTAAAGACGTTCCATACATTCAGCTTCGCCAGCTACTTTGACCACCGCTTCATGAACTTTGGCAGCCTGCGCGTCCTGAACGAAGACCGAGTCTTGCCGCGCAATGGCTTCCCGACACACCCGCACCGCGACGCAGAGATCTTCAGCTACATTCTGAGCGGGGAGCTCACGCACCGGGATAGCATGATCAAGAAGGGCGCGGAGGGCGCGCAGGGAAAGGACTTTTATCGGATGAAACGGGGAGATGTGCAATTCACCACCGGAGGAAGCGGTAAGACCACCCCCCTTCCCAATACACGATTGGCCCGCGAACTATACTAACATGATGCCAAGGCATCGCCCACTCGGAACAGAACGAAGGCAACAAAACCGTGCATTTCCTGCAGATCTGGGTGCTTCCATGGAAGAACGGGCTCAAGCCGCAGTATCACACGCGGTCGTTCAGCGAAGACGCCAAGCGCAAGGCGTTCGTGCCCATTTTGTCGCCATTGGCGGCGGGCCCCGAAGCCACCGCGGCGCAGGAGGACGCGGCCGCCCCGAAGATCCCAGATACCATCCCCATCCATGCGGACTTTGTCATGGGGGCGGGGATTATCGCGCCCGCGTCGACGTTCAGTTGGACCGTCGGTGCGGGTGACGTCGTCAGTAGCCGCAGGAAGCGGAATGTGTATGTGCACCTGCCGATGACGAAGAATGGAAAGGCCAAGATTCGGCTGGATGGGCGGGAGGATGCAGAGTTGAGTGAAGGTGATGGTGCTTTTGTTTCGGGGGTGAATGCCGGCGATGTGTTGAACGTGGAGAGTATTGGAGAGGCTGAGGCTGAGGTGATTGTTCTGGATAGTGATTAAGATGGGTGTTACTCATCCACTATAATCTATAGACCAAGCTATCGCAGGCATTAAGATGGTGCACTGTATGAAATTTGCTATGTTACATGAGTCTAATTGAATACTTGAACTGAAAATGACGGACTTGTTTACACAAAATTGATCGAAAGCGATGAGTATACAGTAGGCACCTTCTCTGCACCCATCCGTTAGTAGCAAAATGGTGTGCCCGTCGAGGTCTAACGACGACCAGCATCGGCCTTGATGAGATCCGCCGCCCGTTCGGCCACAGCGTATAGTGTGCTCACCAAATGGCCGCAGACCTGGAATGGAAGGACCGAAGCATCTACAACTCTGACATTCGTAGTGCCATAGACATTCAGACGCTCGTCCACGACACCACCAATCTCACGAGGCATCATGGCAGCCGTGCCGACGGGATGGAAGTTAGAACGATCTAAGCTGTTGTTAGCAATCTGTATGCCCGTTGTATTTGGAATGCACTGAAACTTACAGTTCTTATCAAAGACCCATTCTTTCCAGCTCTGCTCAGAAGCGTTCCGGGGGATAACATCATAGCCAGGGGTAGACTCCTTCACGATACTGCTGAGAGGGTAGCTCTCGAACGAACGGCGGATATACTTCGCAACGGCAACGTAGCTCTTCGCGTCCCAGTCGAGCATGAAATAGTTGGGGTTGATGACAGGGAACTCGGCCGGGTTTGAAGAACCGATGTGAACACTTCCACGAGCGAAGGGAAGGAGGGCCCAGAATTCTGCAAACACGGACGTCGCGCTGCCCGGATAGTTCAGGACTTCAGCGATTGGAACTCTGCCCTTGAAAATAAGGTCATACTGGACCTCGAAGAGACGCTCCAGATCGGCGGCCTTCATAATGTTTCCGTTGGCCTTGGCGGTGTCGGCGGCGTATTGCTTCAGGTTGGCACGGATCTGTTTGGCGACCGACTCGGCTTCGTCACCGAAGACGTCATAGACATCGGGGTAGGAGACTGCCTTGGTTCCAGAGATGGAAGTGTTGCCCGATGCATCCATGTGGCTGTTCACTTGGTCCTGAAGGTTCTCGCCGACAGTCGGGAGGTTGACCTTGACGGGGATGTTGTGCTTGTCAAGAACGCTAGGGTTGCCAATTCCAGAAAGTTCAAGGATAGCCGGGGACTTCAAGGCACCGGCAGAGACAATGACTTCCTTCTCCGCATTGATAACACGAACAGTGCCGTTCCTGGAAGTGATCTCGACACCACTGGCAGTGATGTGGCCGTCATGGGCTTCGCCGTCCCACACAATCCGGTTGGCAAAAGTGTTGAGCAGGACATGCAAGTTGGGACGGGACTTGTAGGGCCAGTAGTATGCACGAGCGGCGTCTTCGCGCACATACTCCTCAAGATTCACGGTGGAGGGGTATAAGTTAAAGCCGCGCATCTTTCCGCCATTGACGTCCTCCGTCCATGGGAGTCCCATGCCCTGGAAGGTACGGTTGAGGTAAGTGGTCAGGTTGTTCGACTCGATCTGAGTGAAGGCAACGTCAAGGGGACCCTCGTGGCCGTGGGCTCCAGCTTCATACGACGCTCCAAGAGAGGTCTGCGATTTGGTAGGGACAGTAAAGTTCTCGCTCTTCCGATAGTAAGGGAACAGATTCTTCCACGTCCATCCTGTGTTGCCAATGGTTTCCCAGGCGTCGATCTGGACATCCTCGGCGCGCGTATAGGCCATGCCTGTGGGCAGCAGTCAACTCGTTAGCTAAATCGAGTGTACTCATGGATGGGATACCAACCATTGATAGTACTAGTACCACCAAGGGCCTTGCCGGCACGAAGCACTTGACTAAGGTTGCCTCCATATGGCTGGTTGACGGACTGGTATTGCCAGTCAATGTCAGACCCAAAAGCAAGCCCGTAGCCATCCACGTTTGTGACATTGGGATTGTTCCAGACCGAGCCACCGGCCTCCAGAATGAGTACGTTCACGTTTGGATCCTCCGATAGACGGTTTGCGACGGCCAAACCGCTAGTACCGCCTCCAATAACGATATAATCATATTTGGCGGACGTGGAGTTGGACAAAGGTGCCGCCACTGCCAGGGACAGGGCACTGAGGAAGGAGAGCTTTCCCAACATGGTTTGTACAGATGGTGGAGTGACCCCTGAAATCCGACAGAACTGCGCGGTAGCATGCCTGCATATATACTCCACGATCCCTCCAGAACGGTGCGACAGCGCAGGGGTCAGTTGCATAATCGTTTGTCAGCGGGTCCCTCATCGAGGAAGGGATCCCAGTCCCACAGCATCGGTTGGAAACGCCTTCTACAGTAAGTTTAATTTATCGCGAGGGTCCAACGATGTGGCCTGCCTGTCGCGTGCATTCCCTTGCTGTCGCTGCTGACTTTGTGCAGATGACCCCATGTGGCGACATATGATGATGACTGGTATGTAGCACCCCATTCTCTACATGACAATGTCAAAATCCAGCATGTAGAGTGCCTTGAGAGCCGTGTCAGCACGAGACTGTAGTCACCGTACTAGCTTCTAGGTAGACGGCAGAAGTTCCCACACCCGCCGATTCACCGAGAAAGGGTCCACTTTCTTCCTTCAGAAGAATTCTCGGCATGCCGATCAGGGCCTTCGTCCGTAGATTGTCCGGAGCCTGGCCATGATTACTGATAGATTACTCACGGGTTGTGAGAATTCTTCAGCAATGGTGAGACCAGGAGCGGAAATACTCCGACGATTTCCCGCTCACTGCCCGTGTGAGCCATACAGGAGTCGGCCAGATGTTTCATCGAACATTTTTCTCGCAGCGGCTGACGAGCGGGACGGTGCTGATCGCACCGAGAGTTTGGCTAACGTTCTTCAGTTTCGCTACAGAGTATCTCCGTGATGGACCACGGAAGATCATCCGTTGATCCCAATTTGCATGATTGATTGATTAGATCAACAGCGCAGCGCTGACAAGATAAGATGCTGAATACGAGGAACCATACGGAGTATGTCGTTTGACGTTCGCTAAGATGCAGGAACGTTTTGACAAGTCTTTCTATGGTGAGTAAGGTGGGTATCCTCGCTTGAACGCAGCACCTGGGCTGTGCCGTTGAAACTTTCTGCGTATGACATTGAAAAGCCTCCATCCGGCTGGGACGATGTGACCCTGTTAGACCACCCAGTGTTTTCCACAATGGGGCCTAATATAGGGTATTATAAGGTGCCCGTGAGCCCCTGGACGAAATTTTCATTAGCCCGAAAGTTCAGTGTCAAGTTCCTGGAATGCTCGTCCTGTTTCGATGTTGAGCTCTTCTTTCGCACTGAATCACCAGCTATCGGATCACCATACCTAAGAGGACCCAAGATCCTAGTGTAGCCGTCAAGATCTGGCAAAACGTGTGAAGTCGAGTTTCAAGTAGATTGTACCACATCGGTTCCTGACAATACTTGTCTTGAGCATGGGGCTAGCAATCGTGAATGCTTCGGCCCTCTCAAACACCGTTGCTTCACATGGAGAATGGTCTCAACCTTCTACTAGTGGAGAAACGGGTTCTTAGAAATGCACTGAAGACATCAAGTCTTCGAGAATCGTCCACGCCGATAAAGGGGGTCTTTCATAGTCTGGCGGGATCCACCGTGAAGGATTTGAGATCGACTTCCCTATCCGGTTTAGTCTCTGCAATGAGAACGGTTGTAGATGCCATCAGCATCTTTACCCTCCAGACATCGCAAATGACAAATAAATCAAGGATTGAGCCAGTCATTGCTTTTCAGACTTCGAATCGACCTGGACTACTTCGTTCAAGAGTCGAATTTTAACAGGATGCCGTTTGAATACAAGGAACTGGCTACCATCACCGGCAGGGATTTCTCTTTAGGATAGCCAGCACAGTGAGCTAGAAAAAAAGCGCTTAACTTCTCACCATCGGACAGCTGGACATAGAAGATTCTCTCCAATGGGAACTTCTTTATGAATTCCCGTAGCGAGTCGGAGAGAGCTTAGTCTGGTAGTACGTCGAACGCCCAATTCGGTATCTATCAAGATTTCAAATAAACAATGGATTGACTCCATTGACCCCTCGTAGCAGCTGAAGCCCCTATTGCTTTGTGCGGTCTAATCAAATTTAATATAGTAAGTGCTACCTCACAACACATCAGACACATAATCCATCAGATTCACAGCGACGGTCGCATTGATTGCCCGGATCGCCGCGGTGTAGTAGGGGATCTCCAATCCTTTGTTTACGACTCGATTTCCGTGGAGGCCAATGTTCACGGTAAAACCTTCGCCGCTGTCACCCCATAGGCCTTCGTGAATGAGGGAGTCTATATCTATGTCCCCTAGGACAGCCATTCCCGAGACATTGTGTGCATTATGCTGGAGGGTCAGGTTGGGTAGGTAGATCCATCCGATGTCTGTGTCTCCAATCGTGAGGTTGAACGTCGCTTCGCCCTAGGATTATTCGTTGATCAGTTATGCAGATCTCTCTTAGTCAAAGTGTCGCTGCTTACCATCTGGACGGTGAATGGGGTTGGGTTGCGGACTGCGACAGTCGCGTTTACATTAAATCCATTCTCGCCGGGGGTCCGTGTGAAGTTAAGGTTGGTGACATTAAAGGTGCCGTCGCTGTTGACGAACTCTAAGGCGAGAAAAGGTTAACACCATTATCGGTGTGTCCATAGCGTACACACTGACCTTGTACATCGTAGCCTAGGAGACCGTCAGCATGCTCTACCTTAAAAGGTTCGAGAGTGATCATGCCATACCTTGCATTTTCATCGTCTTATGGATGTCCAGATGAGCAGTTGGTAGGGCTCCATACTTCAAGTCCGGATCCCCGGTGACAAGTACAGAGATCTCATGATTTGAAGCAGCGGCAGCGGCCATTTCTGAAAGACAGCTAACACAAGAGATTTCCAACTCTTGGTCGATGTTGAACTCCGCGCCATTATCGAAGTCGATCTGGGGGACTGGAAACACGGCAAATTGCGCGTCAGAGTTGGCATTTTTGATGGTCGCGTTGAAGGCCGACAAATGCCCACTGCCCGTAAAACCACCGCCCATGTTAAGACTCTTTGATTGCTTGACGCGAAAGGACTTGGGCGTGGGATCGGTGATGGCAAGGCCGTCGTAGTCGTAATCGTACTTGTTGATGTAGTCGCTAGCAAAGCGTGGCATGCCCACATAGATGCTATTCATGGTGGTTAGAGGAGCCTGAAGCACGACCGCAGACGCAATAACTCACATTGGTAGAACGATCACCACAACAATGCAACAAAACCCGATCAGGTATGCCCACCACCATCTTTTCATATGCCGCTTCCATCGCTGGAAGAATGTCGGCTTTGTCGGTGCAGCGGCGACGTTGATGTCTGAGCCATCAGACACCTGTTCGATGTCGGGTTTGGAATCTTTCCCGAACATCTCTATCTTCTATTTCTATCGGGCCTGTGGAAGGCTCGAGGTGACTTCACGGTTGTTGATCAGGGCGTTGTATGTGAAAGCCGCATCTTTCCCCCATTGATTTTGATGGGAACACGGGCAAGTGAAGAAGCTGAAGAGAATGGGGACCAGCAGCCCACTTCTATTTGTATCGAGTCAGCCGAGTGTTAGTTACCCCATGGGGCCAGGTGTGAATGTCGATCGCCCGTCCACTTCACATGAGAATACGAAGCAATACGCTGCGATGTACCACGGCCATGATGTCACCCTCCCTGCATCTGAACATGAATTCATCGGGATACGCGATAAGCACAGAAGCTATACCTGACAGAAGCTGAGAGGTCTATCGACAAAACAAGAGTTGTACAAGACGCTTAACCGGGCATCGGACCTCGGACATCACAGGTGAAGCTCCAGGGCGTTCGGAGTCCCCGCCGAGAGGCAGCCCTAAAAGTTGGAAACTAAGATGCACATCCATGATTCATTGAGCGCCACAGGAGCAAACTACTGGCCGATAAGGGAGATCGACATCGCCTCTTCCCTGCTATAGTCATAGACTAGTATATCCGTCCGGTGGTAGTGGCAAGAGCCGCACTGACACCAATTCAAGCAGTATACTTGATAACTCTGTCGGAGTCAGCAAGAGTTTCATTGAGGACTATATACCTCTATATGCATCGATTCATGTATAAGATGGTCTAAGAAAAGAAAAAGATGGAAGGGATGTCTCTCATTCCTCTACCGCTGCCTTATGTATGAGCTCGTTTCAAAGACACAGTCGAATTGTCCAATATATTGTGCTCTTATACAAAGCAACATAGCACCTTCGTGTCCTACTATTTTTGGATACTCTATCCCGCGAAACCCCATTGAAACCGACGACAACACGGTGTCTGTCTGACAAAGCTCCGAAGCCACCATCTCTACCGAGATCTCGTGGCCCCGGGATTGCCAACCGATACATCCTCGAGCTCCCAGTTGGGAATCCCCGTCTTCTTCGGCTCATGAGCAACAACTGCAGAAGCGAACACCATTCTGGCTGGTACTCGAACAATATATTGATACCAGAAGTTGGTGAATGCACATACTACTACTAGTAGCTAGTACCCCCGCTTCATGTCTACTCCGTCTCCGCATCTTGGCTAAATGGCGGGTGGCTGAACAGGAGGGGCAGTGAGTGTTTCGGCACGATAACCTCGGTGATCAGTACTGACCACTGGTCGATATGATAACTAAGAAAGATCCGGGTAGATGACCATTCATACAAATCACCCACTATACCTCGTCTCTGAAGAGGAGATGGTTTTCTTCAATGGGTAAAAGACCCCACCTGGATGATTGATAAGCATGGTGGGGAAGCCTCGAGAGCTGCCATCACAATTATTGCGTAGCTAGACGCTCAACCCGACTTTTCTTCTTCTTCACATATCTACAATTTCACAGTTCGTACTCCAAGTGTAATAATCTGCAGGCCCGTCGCTGATCCTCCCAGTCACTATCCCATCTAATTATGGCCGAAGCAAAGACCATGCGAGCAATCGGTGCGTCTCTACCCCATTAGTGCAGCCACTACAGCTGCAATCTACCCTCGTTCACAATGCACAATGCTAATAATCACAGCCGTGAAAGGAGGCACCGGCCCAGCCGAAGCCCTCTACGTCGACACCATCCCCGTCCCCACCATCAGCGGGAACCAGGCTCTCGTCAAGATTAAAGCCTTCGGACTCAACCGGATGGACCTGCTGGAGCGCGAGGGCAAGTATCCTGTCCCTCCGCAGGCGCCCAAGACCATGGGCGTGGAGTTCTCGGGGACCATCGCCGCCCTGGGGCCCGATAGCTGCGCCGATTTCAAAGTCGGAGACGAGGTCTTCGGTCTCGCGTACGGCGGTGAGTGTCGCCCTCCAAATAATGATGTCAGCGTGTGCAGACATCCTAACATATATACGCTGTAGGAGCATACGCCGAGTTCATCGCCGTTTCGACCAACATGCTGATCCACAAGCCGGCCGAGCTGTCCTGGGAAGAAGCCGCCGGCATTCCCGAGGTGGGTCTTTCATTTTCCCAACGTCCCCCTTGCTGGCTCTGTACTGACAAACCGTCACCAGACATGGATCACAGCCACACAGGCGCTGTACGTAGTCGGCGAGTTCAAGCGCGGGCAGTCGGTCATGTGGCACGCGGGCGCTTCGTCCGTGTCCATCGCGGGTATCCAGCTGGCGAAAGCGGACGGCGCAAAGGCCATCTACGTGACCGCGGGTTCGGATGAGAAGGTCGACTTCTGCGTCAACAAGCTCGGTGCGACGGCCGGGTTCAACTACCGTACGCAGGACTGGTCTGCCGAGGTGCTCAAGGCGACCGGCGGCGAGGGCGTGGATGTCATCATCGACTTCATCGGCGCGGGATATTTCGTCGGCAACTTGAACGCCGCCGCCCGCGACGGCCATATTGTGAACCTGGCCTTCCTTGGAGGCACGAAATTGCCCGAGGGCGTCGACATCTCCGCGTTCCTGCGCAAGAGAGTCCGCTACGAGGGCAGCACGCTGCGCAGCCGCGACGAGACGTACCAGAAGAAGTTGCGAGATATGCTTGTCGAGCATGCGCTTCCGCGGTTCAAGACGGGGGAGTTCAAGGTCTTCGTGGAGAAGGTGTTCCCCTTCGAACAGGTAGTGGATGCGCATAAGTTGATGGAGAGCAACCAGACCAAGGGCAAGATCATCTGTACCATTTAGGTTATGGAGTATTCAATTGATCATAGAGGTCGTATAATATCATGACTGACGGATATGTTCTATGACAAAATGCACCATCTCGGGCGAACGCCTTTGTCTATGACCATATCTCACCATGCAGCTGCCACTCAGAACTAATGGAATGTTAATGGTCGTAACACATAGCAGTCAATTCTCACGCTCTATATGCTGTACGGAGTATATAGGGCCAGTCCCTGACATAACTACAGAATCATGCAGACTGTGACTTCAGCCACTCCTCGTGGATCTTTTTCTGTCTTTCCCATTCCTTCACCAGCTTCTTCCGTTTGTTCTTCGCAACCTCCTCCCCATCTTTGTCTTTCAGGGGAACACCATTCTCATCCCACGCAGAGTATTCCGGAGTCTTGAACATCTCCAAGTGACTGAGCTTGGCCTTTTCATTCAGTTGCCGCTGTTTCTCGGCCTGCTCGGCTTCCCGTTTGCGCTTGGCTTCCAGCTTTGCCGACGCAGCCTGTTCCTTCTCTGCACGAGCTTCCTGAAGAGAGCGATCGACAGGCCGAACAAGCGCTGGAGTCGGCGCATCGCGGTCTTCAATATAGATACCCAAGTTCCAGAGGTGCGTATCACGCAACTGATCGCAGAGCGCCAAGAGATCCTTGGAGGCCGCGTTCTTGGAAGCGAGCTCTTTCACGTCCTGTCGGAACTGTTCCGACACTTTTTGGTAGGGGTCGGGGGAGGTTGCATCGGCGGTGACGGGAGACGACGTGGGGACACTGGTGTCCGCGAGCTGGGAAATAGCAGCGTAGTCGACAGACCCTCCACGAGCCATCTGGCGGATCTGGTCCCGAAGGTTGGACACAGGGTAGATGTATGCTTGGGCGGAAGCAGGGAGATCAAGGCCAGACCATCCGACGCGCTCAGGGTCGCTGAGATCACCCTCCGCGTCGAGACCGAAGATCGTCACCATCCGCGTCACCCAGCGAGCCAGTTCTAACACGGTCGCGTCAGAAACGTCTTTAGCAATGTTAAACTCTGAGACGAGTTCAGAAATGGCCCGCATAGCGCCCGGTGTGTAAAAGGAGTCGCACAACGCGGCGTGAAGATCCGATTTGGCCTTTTCGAGGGCAGCAAGCAATTTCTTGTCCCCTTCCGTGTTTGTGGCGGAAGACGAGTTGCCAGTTGCTTGGTTTCTCGCGATTTCCTTGCTCTTCAGGAAGAAATTGTTCAGCTTTCCTTCCCAGGACGTCGTCGTCTTCAGTAGATCTTCAGTGACTTCGACACCAGCTTCCCACGGGCCGAGGAGGAAGCAAATGCGAAGAGAGCGCGAAGTCCACTGACCCTGGGACAGAGCAGCCCGTATCGTGGTGAAGTTCTTAAGACTCTTGCTCATTTTCATGCCCTGGATGCTGAGATGACCGGTGTGGATGAAGTAGTTCACCCACTGTACGCGGGGGCCCGTGGACCAGTATGCCTCAGACTGAGCCAGCTCATTGTCGTGGTGGGGAAATCGAAGGTCTGCTCCTCCAGAGTGAATGTCAATCGCCTTCCCAAGCACGTCGGACGCCATGACGGAGCACTCGATGTGCCAACCCGGGCGACCAGGAGCCCACGGACTGGGCCACGAAGGCTCGCCGGGCTTACTGGCTTTCCACAGTGCAAAGTCGCTTTCGCTCCGCTTAACGGTGGTTTTGTTAGTTAACGATCCTTCACCATCCGCCTGCAGGCTCTTATCATTCCGGTTCCACGGTTCCAGGCGAGCATAGTTATGCCCGGCCTTCTCGAACGCCTCAATGTCAAAGTAAACAGAGCCATCGGGAGTCGCGTAAGCAAAGCCGCTGGCGATAACCTTTTCAATGAAGCTGACGACCTGCGGAACATATTCCGTAACACGCGTCAGAACGTCAGGATACAGAACATTCAGCGAGTTCATATCCTCAAAGAACCGCTTTTCGAATTTCTCGGTAAGCCTCGTGAAGATGCTGTGGTCGTTGGAGTCGATGCTGGAGCCGTGTAGAGAATCGAGGTACGGCAGCAGAACATCCTCCGTTTTGCCATAAAACTCAGACAACTTTCCGGGGGCCTGTAGGGCTTCCGCAGCGGACGCAACAGTTCGGAGATGAACCTTAAGCTTGGCTTCCGTGTCCCCTGGAGGCGCGTCACCCTCCAATGCCTTACCCTCGAATATCCTCTTATACGCCTTGTCCGACTCGGCCGCGTAGGTTTCTGGCGTGACATCGGCGGACAGTAGGGGCAGGTTCTTTTTGATGTAGAATTCCACGGCGGCCTTCGTTTCCGCAAGAACTGGCTCAGGAACGGGGCCGTCCAGGGATCCCGACTGTTTTTGTTTGAACTGCTCCAGCAGGTACTGCTGGCGACCACGAAGGATGATCTTGTCGTCAATATCCGTGATGTTCATGACATATTTCACCTGGTAGCCGAAGTAGTCCTTCAGGATTCGGCGCAGAATATCCGTAGACACATAGTTCCGGGCGTGGCCCATGTGGGCGTCGTCGTAGACTGTCGGACCGCAGGTGTACCATGTCGTCGCTTTTCCCTCGGGGTCAATCGGGACGTAGTCATCCTTTCTGCGCGTCAAGCTGTTGTAGATCTTCAGCGGGGGAAGTTGGACGTTTGGGCGCCGCTGCGGGGGAATCCACGGTGGTTGTTCGCGAGTTGTAGAAGCCATTCTGAATCTGCGGGGAGAAGTCAGTGGGGGAGGATCGTTGAGAGAAAATCGCTGAGCCTCACCGAGTGATAGGCACGCGACACCCGGGAAATTGCCAGCGAACAACCCTACAGAACATTAGGAGGGGTTGGCGGCTTTTTTGAAGCCAAATCACTGACTCACTTCATCGGTGGGATGGGTCACGTGCACGGCCCAACACGGCAGGCGGTCGCTCTCTTTCCCACCATGTTGTTTTTCGAACAAACAATTCCCTGATCTTCCTTTGCAGATACGATGTTCAAGTAGTCTATGCCTCTATGGTGTAGATGTTCTTGTCTGAGGGGCGTTATCTTATCCTCGGCCCTCGTTCTTCGATGTCAGCACAGTGGGCACAGCATGGAATACCACTAGTCACTCTGCCTCTCGTCCTCTGCGTCTGTATATATTGACAAACGGATGTACGTTGGCGTAGAACTAGGTTCTTCTCAATGACAATTCGAGTACTCAATACCGAAATCCTATAATGATTGGTATGGGTGATCTAAAGAGCCGTATAATCACACTGCTCATAGTATATCCATTGCGCAGCTCGGGGCTTTCTTCTTTTCATGGACTTTGTTCGTTGCTGTTCATTCGGGAAATTCCTCGATTAGGAAATGATCCTTGGCTCCACAACTACACTTATTGCCCACGACTGCTCAGTTGATGTAATAACACAAGTCTTTATATAATTAAACCGACGCCTATAACCATATTTCGTCAAAAGATAAACCCAGGTACTCCGTCAAGTTGTTTCCCGATATCCGCTCACCATAATCACATTCGACCGCTTCTCGTTTGATGTTAGCATCACTTCAGATAATCTCAACCGCCTCATATACATGACTGATGGTGACGAAGGGCATGTCCGCTATCAAGAAGGTTCGATATACCCCGATTACCGATGGCTCAATTGCATTTCTGTTGACGACGGAATGCGCATAGGCAGTTATCATCGGTGGCGGCCCAGCTGGGCTCGCAGCGGCGATCCGACTTAAAGCACATAATGGCATTGACACAACGGTCTACGAGATCCGGCCGGAACCAACCACTCTAGGCGGCGCGGTGAACATTCCTTCCAACGGCCTACGCCTTTTTGATCAGCTGGGGCTGTATGAAAAGCTCTCTGCCCGAGGGTCCTCCACGTCGCAGCTCACTGTGCACTCTCTGCAGGGCACTGTTCTGGTGGATTTCGACATGGCGGGCTGGAGCCGCACAAAAGTTGGGTTCGGTTTCATGCGTGTCTTACGAACTGACCTTATGGACGTCCTGTTGGAAGCGACCCGGCAGCAGAACATCCCGGTTCACTTCGGCAAACGTATGCAACACATCACTGAGGATGAGAACGGAGTGAAGGTCACATTCTCCGATGGCACCACTGTATCCTCTGACCTACTGCTTGGCTGTGATGGTATTCACTCTGCTGTCCGGTCGCTGCATGTCGATCCCGCAGCAAAGCCGGTCTACTCGGGCATCTCCAATATGTTCACAATCTTGCCGACGTCACGTCTCTCGAGTGGCATCGGAGCAGTTCCTCCAGCTCTGCACGCAACGTTGACCTCAGAAGGAATGCTGGGAGTCATGCCCTGTACCGCGTCTGGGGACCGTTTATACTGGTTCTATTCGCGCGAGGTCCCAGTACCCGACGGGGAAACCGATCGCGAAGGCTGGGAAGAGTTTGGCGAGAAAGCAGTCAAGGGATTCAAGGAAAATACACTGGAGGTCATTCGGAGCGGGCATGGAAGCTGGTCGGAACAACTGCGCGAGATTATCTCCAAAACCGATACTATCAAGTTCTACCCCATATACAAGATGCCGACAGCTGCGACCTGGTCTACGAAACGATGTTTGCTCATGGGCGATGCAGCGCACGCGATGCAGCCCCATGCAGGACAAGGCACGTCGATGGCCTTAGAGGACGTCTTTCTGCTTTCGCGGCTGCTGGAAGACTCCACGCGTTCACTGTCGGATCTATTCCGGGACTACGAAACCATTCGCAGACCGCGGGTTGAGGCCATCACCCTCCAATCGAGTGAAAATGGAGAGATACGGAAGAACGTCAGTCCCATTGGGCTCCGAATTAAAGAAACTGTTATTGGGCTGGGGTTCTGGCTATACAAAACTGCGGGACTGCAGAAATGGGGAATCGGGATGCAACAGAAAGATTTCGTCTACGACGTCATGGCTGAGCCCCTTCCGCCAAGGGGCGTTGATCAATGAAGGCATTATGGGCCCTGTGCCAGTTTTATACCTAGTGACCTTCAACTACCCTGTGCGTCAGCGTCATTGCCAGGGATAACCTGACCAAAGAGGATTCATAAACGGACCCAGACCCCTGTAACGATAACATATATCCCAACTCATCATTAGAAGTGAGGTTACCCGTTGAATCGCTAGTAGACAGGCTTCGGTGGCTATGGGTCAGTTTTCGTAGAACATATCTGCTGAATCGGGCACAGACCTCGCCCCATACTGTTGTATAACCGAGAATAAGTGTACATCCAAGTGTAAACTTGCGATTCTTTCCTCGCTCACATGTCGCATTCGGCTATAACCTGATCCGTAGTCTAGATGATCCTAAGACATTGCTTCACTACATGTAAATTTATGGCCAGTAGGATGAGGATTCAAATATATGCGCTTAGATATTTCTTTACGTTCTAGGAACACAGGGAAAAGAAAAAGCCCTTATTGACCACAGAAACCAAGAATCACCATGAACAATGAAAATGGTGCGAACGAAACCTATCTGGTTATCTTCTCTGATATTTCCATAGAGGATCAATCCCGCGTTGGAGCTCTATGCGCACAGCAGAGTACATTACGACTCAGTCGCACTTCCGGTCAACAAAAGTGTAGACGAGTCGTCCCATTCGGTGGTTGCCCTTGGTGTCCGACATAACCAGGCGACGGACATAGCGACGCTGCCCATCGATCATTTCAAAACCCCAGACCTTTGCACAATAGTCAGAACCAACGAAACCTGCGTTTATTCGGAATATGGCGACACTTTACCTGTTCTGTGATCCACTTCGGTTCCTGGCTACGGATTACCACCTCCATCCAGAGCCCGTCTTTTCCACCTTCAAGCGGCTCCGTTGCCTGGGCTTTCTCAACAAGGAAGCCATCGTATGGCATGCAGGCCTCATCGATCTCCGCTCGCAGGAATCTCTCAATATTGGGATCATTTATCTCCATCCGAGTCTGCACACAGGGGACCAGTCTTCCTGCTTGGTTTGTGGTGCTGCCGATAAACCGGGACTGAACGATTGTTTTCCCAAAGATGTGATCTTCCTGGGGGTACTCCTGCCAGTCCAAGTAGCGGCTTTCGGTCGTGCCACCCAGATTGACATTGGCTGCCTGGCTGATAGCAATTTGATGAATCGTGTCGCCGGTGCTAGGACTGGGACCCTCGAATTGTCTCATTTTAACGGTGACTTCGGTCATCCCAATGGCCTTCCGCACGACCCAGTTGATTCCTTGCTGTGAACAATGTCAGTAGGGGAAGACAGCTGTCTTGTTGCGCTAAATACCAATGAAAGAAGCGGATCGGAGTCGCTCGAGAGTTTTTTGTCCTGAAGATTCCGACAACGTTAGTATGCAACGGTTAAGCGAAGCATTGTAGGCAACTAAGAATGGTTCGTGTCACCCACCAGCATCCATGTTCCGGTGAGGTTTTCGATCGAAATATCACTCGGGGCAGCCATGTTGGTAATTTTATGTCTAGCGGACGAGGTGTACTGGGTTTATCAACAATTCTTGAGGAAGATCCCAGTTAAAATGGTCAAGTGGTTGTTATGTCAAACCGCGCGAACAATCCGACGGATCTCTGGGTCAATTTATATTACCCAACCTATCGATGATCCGCTTCATGGCCACAATCGTCCCTTAAACAAAGATTCTCCGCAGAGGAATAACTCGGGAGATGTACAGAAAAGCGAGCCTCGCCGCTCAGCAGGACAGTGTCGGGTAACGATGTACGGATGATTTCCCAGAAAGGTATTCCGCCGGATATCATCAACAACCGGAGACCTCATTTCAATATGCATGTGCCAGAAGGAGTCAGTCCGCACATTCTCTTGCATTCAATATAAAAGTATAACTGGCAGTATCCGCTGCTATGTCAACTTCACCTATCACCTCCAATTGAGAAGCAGGCTCATCCGCGCAATCCTCTTGACTGAACCGACGGAAGCTCATACAAAGCAAGGAATGGAGAACAAACCATCCTATGTTCTTCTGAAAGGAGGGACATTGCTCATACATGACGAACATGATCGAGTCGTTCCAAGAAGATCGGACTTGCTGATTCAAGACGACCGCATCGTCCAAATCAACAGTGACATTGATCCTCCTGCCGGGACCAAGACAATTGACTGTACAAATGCTTTGGTTTCTCCTGGTTTTATCGACACCCACAGACACTTGTGGCAATCTCAACAGAAAGGCCTCCACTGTGATCAAATTTTGCTTGATTACTTCCATTCTGGTACGACTCAATTCCAGGCGCCTGTTCCTTGCCTCTGACGAACAAACAGGAAATCTTGCGAGCTCACACTACGCGCCGAACGATGTTTTCTGCGGTGTTCTGAGTAGCTGCATGGAGGCGATTGATGCAGGGACAACTACCGTTGTTGATCATGCGCATGTCAATTACTCTTCCCAACATAGTACGGCCTCGTTCCCCGTATCTCCCTCGCGCTCGGCGAAAAATTGCGCGCGGTACTGACCCTGCTTAGACAAAGAAGCAATCCGTGGGCAAATTGCCTCAGGGATCAGATCAGTCTTCTGTTATTGCGTGCATCCGCGCGTCACCACTTGGCAGCCAGAACTCAAGCTCGACCATGAAATAAGTCTGGATGCAGACATGGACGAGTTCAGAAAACTAGCCAAGGAAACACCTTTTGGGCAAAATGGAAGGGTCAGGCTCGGATTTGCAATGGACACGATGTTTGTTCCACCAAACGTGTTAAAAAGTGCTTTTGAGGAAGCACGTAAACACGGCGCGCACCTGATCACCTCTCATGCGACTCAAGTTAGCATGATGGACAGTGAGTTTGTCTACTTATTCCTTTTCTTCCTTTCTCCTGTCCTACCCTATACGATCCGGGATGTGAATGCTTGTACGTCTCACTAACTCGCACATATCAAAGACATGCCCTCCGCCGTGGCCGTGCTGAATAACAACGCACTGCTGGGCCCTGACGTCCTGTTGTCTCATGGCAATAACATCACACCCGAGGAGCTGCGTTGGGTTGAAACAGCCGGCGCCCATTTCTCCAGCACTCCCTTGTCAGAACTACAAATGGGCCACGGCCACCCGATCTGCCTCAAGGCAGATTTTCTCCCACTCTCTTCTTTCGGAACAGACTCTAACAGTATCTGTACCTCGTCCATTCCTGCGCAAGCAAGCACAGCTCTGCAGGCTACACGTGCGCGCCAGATGGCGGAGGATATGAAGAATGGTACTTGGGATGGCACCATAGGTCCGACGGTTGAGGATGCGTTCAATCTCGCGACTCTGCTCGGAGCACGAGCCATCGGCCTTGGAGACGAGATTGGGAGTCTCAAAGTGGGGAAGAAGGCGGATATTGTGATATTCCAAGGTCAAAGTCCGACGATGATCCCGGCCGGTGAACGTCATCCTGTCGCGGCGATTATCCTCCACAGCTCCGTACGGGACATCCAAACAGTCATCGTTGACGGTATAGTACGGAAAGAGAATGGCTCACTATGCCAGATTAGCGTTCCTGCTGATATCGCTGAGAATTCCGAAATCAATCATTGCGGGGAGGAGGTTCTTGAGTGGAAGGACGTGGCGAAGCTTCTGAGAGACAGCCAGTCACGATTGGAAGAAGTCAAGTCGACGGTCTGCGATGAAGACGCAGCACGGAATGGCTTGATCAGATCATTTTTGGACGCAATGGCACAGGCAAGCAGTGCGAAATGATATTTTGATGCTTTCGACGAGGCGCAAATTATTAGATCTGATCTAATTTGATAATTGGACTGGCAAGCCGATTTAATCTAGATATCTGAAGGGCCGACTCCTAGAGCCTCAATCCTCCCACTATTATCTATATCCCTGCATCAGAGATAGAAAGTGTAAATATCCGCGGCTCAGGACTATGCTACGAGCGACTCTGTTGAGGTTTACGCACTTCGCGGAACACCACAGTGATGCCAGTAATGGTATATGTTTGTGATTGTTCCGCGCTTGCAAGATTGATGCATAACTTCGATCATGTCCCATGCAGGTCCTCAGGCCCTAGAATACCTTCCAAGTGAGTGTCGTCGGTTGGAATAGTGCAATGCTATGGTCCAGGACATCCGGGCATACGTTAATCGGCTCAGCGCTCGGATTGAGTCCGCTTTCGGAAACTTACCGTGATTCATCTTCAAGAGTGATCTGGTGCGACTGGAAGGATGAATACAATAGCGGAATTTCTGCCAGGCGCTTGTTCGATCATCGTCTGGATACAGTGACGTTGGCTGGCGGCGAACTAATACATCCTTGTAGATATTCCGGGGTTCTCCGCACGGGCTGACAATCCCTGGCCAACAACTAAAAAGATACGCCTTTTACCTCAAGAAGGAAATAAAACGCATAGATAAGATATTTAAATTCTGTTAATAGCTGAGCCTTACGGTTTATTATACCTCCCTCTTTCTCGCATACGTATACTCAGACCCTTGCTTAATTTGTTCAACATGACCACCGAAGGAGTTTTTGTCAATGTCGTGGGACTATCCTATCGGTGTGGAAACACCAAAGGCACCACATCGGACGATTTCGTTTACAAATATGACCCGGGAGCCAAAGTGACTTTCTCTATTGGCGACCTTGTCCTGGGTCACTGTGAGGGACGGGAGACTACGACTATTTCCAATTTAGTCCCGGATGCATCAATCTATGATCACAGGACGGTGAATCGAGCACGGCTACTGTTCAGTCTGTCTGCTGGGCAGGGTTTCGAAGTCCCAATCCGCATTAACGCTCACGTACGTCATGAGACTTAATTAGGATTCCATGTCCCAGGCGATTTATGATCGCTCTGCTAACACATTTCGTCCAGGTTGAAGCTGTGATAAACCAGCACAAGGACGACATTAACCTGGACTCTGAAAACCTCAGTGACCTAGATCGCCCTCTCAACAAAATTTGCGATATACTAGACCTTCGTCCTAAGTCTGTTTACCATACCCGAAACCATCTTCGTCGCGAGGCGGCAGGATTCAAGGTCCTGAGAGACCTCCAAATAGAATCTCCAGATGGGGGGTATGTTTCGGCCGACGTCTACCTTCCCTTGCAGCTAAAGGGACGATTCCCGGTTCTTGTCAGCTGTACTCTATATGGACGGCGAGTCCCCTGGGGAGGCCCAGACTTGAACGACGACGAGGATGTACTGGCGTTTGAACGTGCAGAGGATGAATGGCATTCTACAGAGCCGGGAACAGAGCTCCACTTACCTGATAGGGGACCGTGGTCGGAATACTTCAGGACACAGCGAGGGTTTGAAAACCTCGCGACCTTCAACACCTTTTCCTATGTGCCCAAGGGCTATGCTATGGTGAAGATGGAACCCAAGGGTGTATCAGAGACACCTGGTAAAAGATGGGAACCTGGTCAACTTGCTGGTGACTTCTATACTGTCTGCGAGTGGTGCGCTGACCAACCATGGAGCAACGGAAACGTCGCCCTCGTTGGCAGCTCGTATGGAGCCAACACACAGTGGGCCGTAGCAGGCCTGAAGCCAAAGGGGTTGAAGTGCTTCGTTCCGTATGGAAGTAAGTATCCTCCTACGCCGGGTATCCGGCTCCGATGGAGGACAACAGCTAAACAGAAGACTGGCAGCCGACCTTGATTCCTATCGCGATGCGGCATACATTGGAGGCGTCCCTGCGACCCGTTACCTTGAGAACTGGTTTGCTCGTGTTAAAGGGGTGTCTCCAAAATGGCAGGATCACTTGGACGTGGAAAGCCTCATGAAAAGTAATCCTACATATAATCATCTTTGGGCAATGATGGAGTCCAAACCAGAAACTACGGTGGACATTCCTTGCTTCCTTGGCGCCTCCCAAATATTCATGATCCATGGACGCGGCGCCTACGAAGCATGGATGGCGCGTCGCCCTGATAATACCCATCTCCAGCTGGTCGATTCGGACTACTACTCGTGGCCGAATCGGGAAGCGGCTGGGAAGATTTTGGAGTTTCTGAACCACCACCTCAAGACGGAAGGCTGCTTTGCGCCGGAGCGAGTTGGAATCCAGATGCGTCTGGGGAATCAGAAGTGGTACTGGCGCAAGGAGGCAAATTGGCCGGTCCCAGGTACCGAGTATATCAAGTGGCATCTCCATCCTGACGGAACTCTGGCAACCACTCCGCCGGCTTCGGGGACCCCAGAACAGCGACTTTCTTATCCCGCCCGAACAGGCTCTGCAGGGGATGCCGGATTCAGCTTTCAATCGTCACCCATGGAAGAAGACGTGGAGATGGCAGGTCATTTTGCAGCCACGCTGTGCATTTCGTCGACGGCTCCAGATGCAGACGTTGTCGTCCTTGTCTGGGCTATTGATGAAAATGACAATGCTGTTGCTTATGGGGCAAGCCATACTGAGCCGGAGCCACTAGCAAAGGGCTTTCTGCGCGTCAGCCATCGGAAGACCGACCCAGAACGATCTCTTCCCTGGAGACCCTGGCACACACACCTGGAGAGAGACCTGATGCCGCTGCAGGGGCCGGAAGATGTGGTAGAAATTACGGTGGAAATATTGCCTGCTGCGGCTCGTCTTCGGAAGGGCTGGAGTCTTCGCGTGGATGTATGCCCATCCGAAGATCAGCCAAACATTCCCGGTTACGAAGCCCCATCAATGAGGCTCTGGTACGGCGAGACTCAGGGTCAAGAGGTTCTTGATACCCTTCATGTCGGTGGCGGTCGAGCCAATTTTTTGATGTGCCCAGTTGTACCACGCAGCGAGGACTACCCTCGGTGTATAACTTAGATCCGGCTGTCGTTTGAAGCGGGTATGGAATCGTTATGATGTTTGACAATGATATGTGCTAGGAAAAGCTGCTCAATACTGCTGAAATTCTCGACTCGGTGCGATGAGACAATGGTGTTTCCTTGTAGAGCTTTGTAGGACGTACGTACTCTTGGTCGAGCAGGAGGCAGACGTAGACATAGTTGGTCTGGCGTACTGTCCTACAAAAAAAGACAAATAGTCCACAAAAATGTGGGCACACTAATGGAGCCCTATATGATCCATCTCTATGGCGACATACTGTGTACAAACAATCGTGTTGTAGCTTGCTTCGACAATAGTTCGTACAACGGTACAATAATGGGGCGTTCGGCAGCTATTGTCACAAGTGCGCTAGTCCAAATAAGGAGATTTTCCGGTCCAATAGGACATAGCTTTTGCAACCGCCACCCCATCTTATATAATCAGTTCTGAGTTCAGAGTTAACTACTAGTACATGTATTCACCTACCTTTGTCTCTCTTGGTTCTTTTATTCTTCATGTGTGGTGTCCGACAGGCCCTCTTCACAACGTTCCCGCATGGCTGATGGCGTTATCCCGATGCACGGACAGCAGCCGGTGAGGTGGGTGCCAGAACAAGGCTCGAGGGCGAGGGTCTGTGATCGATGTACCGAGTAAGTGGACAAGGAGAAAACTACCCTCGTGGAGAAAAGACTAACATGAACAAGGAAGAAAATCAAATGTATCTACTAAACTACGATAACACCCTGAACTGCCTCTAACTCTGAACACTAGGTGACATGAATCGGCCGAGATGCTCTGCTTGTGACCGATCCAAGCAGACCTGTACCTTTAGTCGCACTCGTAAGAGACCCGGCCCGCCCAAAGGAGCCCAGAAACAATCCAGTGGTTTGTCGGAACCCGGCTGCTTCAATGGTCAGTTACTCCTGGATTGAACCCTGTGAATGTATGGCTGATAAGCTACTTAGAGAGCTCATCTACTTCTTTTCGTCACACTCCCATTGCGCCTATCTCCCCGCCATTGCTCGATAGCCACAATTCTTCGAGCTCCCCAGATTTCCCCACGCAAGCAGCGCGAACAGATTTTTTGGGCACTCCGGAATCTTTGGATCTCCATTGCTCGGTATTGCATTCCAAGACCCGGAATGATCTGTAAGTTGCGGCTGGCGCACCGATGAGGTTTCCCTATCCCTAACAAGGTCAGGGCTCAATTCTTTACTGGCACTGTGAACGTCTGCTTTCCTCTATTTCAACCTCATACAATTTCAAAAGTACTGGAAATTGAGCATGTTCACCACCTACCCTCGGTCATCTACGGCATATCGGCGGGACTGATCGGAAAGCCTGATATGAGGGCGGAAGCCGAAGTTGACAACGAGTTGCGGCAGTGGGTTCACACACAACAAATAACAGCCGACAGCATCATCGACCCAAAGGCTCTCTACGAATGGCAAACTGCTTGTCTGCTGGCATGGTATGGATTCCATCAGCGGCTTGGCACCGAGGACGAAACGCACCTGGTCATCACCAGCTTGATCCGCAAAGCATACCACTTTGGCCTACACCAAATTGATAGCCCAGAAAACCGAGATTGCTATGGCTGGGACCTTCTGGATGAGCCCAGTCTGGAAGACTGGCGTCGTGTGTGGTGGTGCGTCTACGTTCTGGACTCGTATTCTAGCTTTTCGACAGCAACCCCGACGCAAGTGGAGACCGAGAGTATCCAGACAGCACTTCCCCTTGACCCGGCAGCGATGAAGGGGACGCACTTTCAAACTGAGAGAATTCTTCTCCCGGCTAGTCTCGAAGGTCTGCCCGCCGTTACGCAAAGTATTGGGAACGGACTCGTGGATAAGGGCTTTGCTTTGCACATGGTTGTGAACACCCTCTTGAAAGCAGCGGTAGCAGTTCATCGGCTCAGCAAGCAGAGCTCGGGCGCTTATATCTCCGGACGCATATCTGCATTGAGGGATCACCTCTCGGCCCTGCAATTAACTCTGCCACACTACTACATGCAACCGACGCCAGACATGATCGGTGGCGAACTACCGTCTGCATTCAACACACGCCTTCAGACTCAGCTCAAAGTCCACAGCATTCGAATTATGCTTGGACTTTGCGACATGCGAATGGATAGAAGCCGCTTGTTCTCCAGGTGGCAGGAAAACTTGGAAATTTGCTATCGCATGTTCGAGGTGATCCAGCACTGGGACTCGCAGTCCAGTCTTACCGTCGACCCGGCCATCTGTTTCATTGTCGCGTCGTTGCTCGTAATGCTGCATCTTCATACCCATTCAAGCGCAAACTCCAACGCAGCGTTACTTGCGCAACTTACACGGCGGAAACAGGTGGTCCGTCTGTTCCTGCAGAACTACGCCTCGTCCTGGAGATTACCCCGGTTCCTTCTTGGTAAGTACAATCTCCCCGACACATTCCACGTTTAGGGATTGCTCTGCCTGTTCTTACACGATGCCGCCCAGACTGCTGCGACGCGTTTATGCACAAAGTGTCGGGACCCCTGAGTGCAGATGATATCGTTCGCATTTCGGACCACTTCCAGGGCCCGTTGCATCGGAAATGGCTCAGCTTCCTGACTCCTAGCCCGGAAACCCCGGACTTTGTGGATTTTGAGAACTTGATACATTTTGATTTGGATGCATCTATTGAGGATATGTTTTCGTTCCACGACAACGAACTGATGCCAAACTTTCACTAACGACAGCCGGAATATGTGGACCGTCTTGTGCCCATCAGCGACCCGAACATGAAGTGGAGCAAACGAAGCAAAGCTTCAATCATGTTGAAGACGGGCCCGAGTTGGAAGTCTATGATTACAACCATACAGGGGACATTGTTGCCCTCTCAAATCTCCAACCCTCCCACTCTACCGCGGACGTATCGGTGGCCATTGACCTCCTGAGGGCTCGCAGGTCCTCAACTAGTGCAAAAGCGTCACTTTCGTCGTCACCGACGTTGCTAGACTCTGGTTTTTAAAGAGTAGCGCACTTATGAAAAATATGCCACATCGATGATACGAGTCAAGGGGGCGAGGTAGTATGGTGAATTCTTGACAATTTGGGCCAGTCTGAGGTGTGTTGAGATTGGTGAAGTTCTAAATCTGGCCGGATAGCGACCTATACATTGGCCTAAGTGACGCTCCCAGGGAGTGCAGGATACCTTCTTCGTTCATATACTCCTTTAACTTAGCAGTGGCATGATTCACTCTCAAGCCTACACCAATCGCAGGGTCCCTTCCCCTGGGATGTTGAACGTAGTGAAAATATATATTCCAAACTATCCACAGGTGTTCAATTCCAGTTCATTGGATACGAAGTTGGAAAGTTCAGATTCCAGATGTTCGTCTTCTTACCTGCGATGTCGCCCAGAGCCCTCCAAGATTTCAGTGAATACCAACATGTCCCTCAACTTTGCATCGAGCCTTCACCTCGTCCAAAATAGACACTGGATGATGATTCACATGATGTATGGCGTTGGAGACAGTCTCACAATTTAAAAAGACCGCCTACCTATCTTCTCTATCCACTATCCTCCATCTACCCCCCTTCGTTGGATCTATACCACTACCCACCGGGTTGCCAAAGGATCACACCGTACGTACCACTAATGGCTTCGGTAATTTCCTGTAGCATATCGATCAAGCATGACCACCGTCACCATCACCATTACGGTGCGTCCTTTGCTCCCGGGGTTCTGTCGGAGAAGAGCTCCACGTCATCAAGCGTCCCAGCCATCATGTTGATGACAGACAGCAATGACGATAAGATTGCATACACCAATGCAAACCATCGTCATTTTACGACCAAAATTCAGTCTAAGTTTTCTTGCATCCCATCGGAAACTTCAAACAAAGTGACCACCTACATCGATTGCTGTTCACCACCATAACCACAACAACGATGGCTTCTCCGTCTCCTCTTGCTCCCGAGCTTGAATGTCAGGAGAGGTCCCAACTCATCCAACAACTGAGCGACATCACCAGCGTCGACTACGTGGATAGCGCCACACACGCGCTGCTATGGTTTGCAGGTCTCGATGCACTTCGCATACTTGTTAGGGCCGTCGATTCGGGATTCAGGCTAGCTGTTATAAGCACGTTAAGAAATGATATTCTGGCTATGCGCGGCCTGAAGATGTGGCTGTCCCGTTTTCAAGCAGAGTCAGCAGCAACCGCTCCACACGACCCCATCGAGTCCACCGATTCCCCAGTCACAGAGTCCTCAGCTGCCGACGCAAGATGTGCCACGAGTAGACGGGACAATGGCCGTTGTGCCGTCACGAAGATGAGTGAACCTGTCCAGGTCTGCAGCATTTCCCCTTCCTCGCTCGGCCAGACGTCCGAGGAAGCTCAGAGTGACTTTTGGACGGTAGTGCAAATCTTCTGGTCACCCCAGACCATTGCGGCGTGGCGACGCGATATCACCAAAGTATGTCAGAACATGTTGACTCTCAACACCCTCGTGCATGAGCTCTGGGGTAAGGCACGTTTTGCCTTCGAGCCGGCCGAAATTTCAGAGGACCGGAAGACCCTTACTATGAGGTCTGGTGGCTACCTCTCGGGACGTTTTCGAGACAGGTGTGGATGTGTGATCGTCCTTCACTACCCTCCGATCTAAGATCAGGTCCTCGAAATTCGAAATTAAGGGATTGTGACACGGACCTGCCCATCTACTCCAGTCATTTTATTACATTGACGACCGAAGACCCGGAGACAATGCCTCTCCCATCTTTCGAACTGCTGCACATGCAATGGGTCTTAAATCGGGTGGCCGCTATAGCGGGCGCGGCCGATGTCACGGATGAGGAGTTGAAAGAGATATAAGAGGACTATTACAAGGATTGGTGAGCAGAGTAGCTGGTATGATAGCTAGAGCTGTATAGGAGGCTCCTGCGGTGTCTGATCGGGCGGAAAGTCTGGAATCCCTCCTCTTTCAAGCCATCGCAATGAGTGTGCATATTGCTGTGGGAGATGGGACCGGCGTGCAAGGCAGATGACAACAACATGTCAGTCAAGTGATGTCGTCCATCTTTCTTGATCTATGACTTGATTTAGCATTGGGCGAGAACAAGCGACCGGATGTAGCTTGCATGGCAGAGGTGCAGCACGTACAATCCTGAACTCGGAGGAATTCAGAGACATAGAGGCACGAGTTGATGGCTTCCGTCTAGTGGCTTTAGTGGTGGAGCTGGAGGTCAAGGAGCCGACAGGAGTGGTTAATCTCACGAGTGCATCGAGCTTTTGCCTATTGCATTACTAGTTAAAAAGGCTTTGAAGCCCGAATACATAGATAGGTCAGTCCAACAGTCCGATAATGTACTCGCATCTTCAAATCACAGCATCACAGCCAGACTAGTGGTAGTTAGCAGGAAAGGTAATCGTTTCGTAGACGATCAGTGGTAGAGAGGGTATTACATAGAAGCGCCTTACGGTAAAGCTATTCGCCACCTATGCATCCACTCCCTCCTCTATGATGAACGTCCTTTGTCTGGACACAATCAGATTACAGTTAGCTAACCTTAAAGTATTTGGAATACTCACCCACTATGGAGTGCGGGATAAGGATTATCACTGGCGGAACATGGAGGTGGCGTCTACAGATCATGTTGTGTCACGGACAGGATCCTGCATCGATCTCCGTGAGCCTCTTGCCCATGAACAGAGGCCAGCTCCGTCGAGCAACAGTATCTGGCGGTGAATTGTTGGAAGTACACCGCTTGATTTGATTTGAAATACTGTCTACCAATGGCATGGAGGCTATTAAAGATGGCTTGCTAGATACATCTTTGACTAGGACGAGGTTCGCTTTTCTCTATACACCAGCAGCATCCTCCACCCGCGTGCCAGTACGGCCGGCATGTCCGGAAGCAGAACTACCGGACCGTCGATGTAACGCACCGCGATGCATCATCTTTTCTCTCGGTAGAGACAAGAGAGCCAATCCCCGTTATGCCCTTCGCAGTACCGTTGGGGCTCTGGTCCTACGTCTGCTGCATGGCATGTGCTCCCTTCCCGCCCCAGTACCCTGAGCTCCGAACAATCATGATTCAGGAAATTGACTCATCTATGCGGAAATAACTATGTTTAGGTTTTTGGGGAGTCTAGA
Source organism: Aspergillus pseudoterreus (assembly GCA_002927005.1). Classification (NCBI taxonomy): domain Eukaryota; kingdom Fungi; phylum Ascomycota; class Eurotiomycetes; order Eurotiales; family Aspergillaceae; genus Aspergillus; species Aspergillus pseudoterreus. Next base: position 454,763 of record PIJX01000031.1, read on the forward strand.
CCTCTGTCGACTGGCGGAAATAGACTGAAGGAACCTTTGGCAGAGGGAAGATCAGAGACGGGGAAGGGAGGAATGCTGGCTGTGTTGGGCGATCTGTGGTTCATCATCCTCGAGAACAAAGAAACGACGAGGTTGAGTTCGACCCATCAACTGCCCCCAAACCTTGCACCGGACTATCATCTGCTTGGCGACTCCTGGTGGCGCTCGCACGTCCGTTTTCTTTGTTACACAAAATCTAGCGGATCGAGACGGTCTGTGTGTAGGTTCCGGAGAGCTGTTGAAGGCATCCCCACCCCCGATCTCGACCACCGCGGATCCATGGATCGCACCGGACTTCAGCGAACGGGTCATTTCGGCTCAATTCTCCGCCATCACCCAGCATCATCGTTGGAGAATATAATCAGGAGATCTCGATGTCAGGCACGTTGTTGTCAATCTCAGCTCTTGCACGTGGAGGGAGAGCATCACCCACTAGTGTCGTTCTCACGGAATGCAATGATTCCCCTTCAGCAGTCTATACTGTCCACCACCAACAGTCACGATGGAGTCAATGCCCAAGGAAGTCAATAACGCCGGCAAGCAGTACAACGCTGCCATCGTGGCCATTGTACTCTGCGCAGTCAGTACGATCTTGGTGTTCTTGAGGTTCGTCGAGAAGATCCGCCTGCGCGCAGTCTCCGCTGAAGACTATGTCTTGATTCCAGGGTTTGTGAGTGTCGCCAACGCGATCATGCAGTGCCATCAATATCCTCTGCGTGCTGACCAGCATCTAGCTGATATACATCGCCACGGCAGCAATCCTGATCCGCGCAAATATAGATGGAGCTCTAGGTACGCCAATACAGCAAGTTACCTACCACCAAGCCGATATAGTCGGCCAGGTACGAGCAAACCATCCTCCCTCGCCCGAAGGACGACAGTGGTTGATTTTGTAGAGCGCGCTCCTGATCTACTGGCTATACGCGCCAATGAGCGGGTTCATCCGCGTCTCGATTCTCCTATTTTATAGGCGCCTGTTTTCGCCCACCATGCCAATACTGGGAATAGTGATTTGGATTCTCTTGGTGGCGCAGGTCCTATTCACCATCGCCGGCCTAATACTTCCCGCCGTCGGTCCTAAACCGCTTTATCGCATGTGGCATCTCCGGGACATGGCCACGGACGATAACCCGCAGCTATCATCGCAATATTCCTATGATATTGGAATGTCAACGTTCTCCATCAACCTGGCATTGGATGTCATTTTGCTCATCTTGCCACTGTTCCCGATCGCCGCCCTGCGGCTTCCAATCAGAAAGAAGCTCGGAATGGCTGTTCTCTTTATTCTCGGTGCAGGGTATGCGGCGTTCCCCGTTCGGGATATATTGATGCTGAGTTCCGCACCTCTAGGGCATGCTTTGCAGCTGCATGGAAGCTCGCAGCATACATTACCGAACTGAGTGACCAAACGGATCCCTCCAGATGTATGGTCTTTCCCACTTTCGAGCACCGATTATGTTTGCGCTGACACAGTGGCTGCGTCTACTACAGGGTCAGGAAAAGGCGGGGTTTACATACCTGCCGAGTCCACAGTATCAGGCGAGACGTTATCTTACTTCTATGCTACTCAGCTCGAACCAGCGCTCGCCATTATCGGAACCTCTCTTCCTGCGATTCGCCAGTTGATATGTTCGTTTCGCAAGCCTTCGCCACAATCCTCCCAGGAAATGGAGGAAAGCTCCAGCCGGCGGTACCATCGCCGGTGGTTGCAGCTCCACCATACTCCTACGTCCGAACGGGCATTGACAACTGATATGGAGCAACAAGGGGAGATGTACCTGCCCGTGGTGGAGGATGACCGTGAACATGGACTTTGAATTTCACAGCGTGGAGATAACTGTACATAATATAGGACGTGGGCCTTGTGGTCATGTCCGATCTTAATATATCTTGCATCCACGTGTGTCTGCGTGCGAGGGAAAGCTACATATTTCCTGTGGACATGTTGTATAATACTTATAATCAACGCGCGACGAATATGAACCAAGAATGGCTGGTGTACTGCCCGCGCGGAAGTACTTCCCTCTGAAACTGCCACTGATCTGCAGTGACCGGTTACCTGAGACACTGCAAGTGCTTGTAACACAACAGTCGGGCGGAGTAGACTGATCCCAACGCCGGCGAGGCTATCGAACTTGCGGGATTCCGCAAACTCACTAAAAGGTACATAGTACGGTGCACGAACCACCTCGCCTTGCAATTAGTCACTCAGTTTCCTCCAGCTCGGTGAAACCCATTCTTCCATCTATCCTTCAGTGTACTTTCATTCTTGATTTATAAGCGTTCGGGCATCTTCCTGGATTCTGGCAGTGACAGCAAGAGTCTCTACACCATAGATCGGTAAGTCGGTGTTTGCGATCCCCGGGCTGGTGTGGAGTTCAAGTACCTGTCGGCGCTTAACGTATCCGACCCGTGCAGGGACCGGGGACCGAAGTAGGATTGATTGATAATCAAGATTGCAATCACGCCTTTGTAGGCAGAGATCTGTGAGTGTTGCACTAAGTGTCCACGGTGTAAGCGAATGATGGCATCGGACACGAGTGGTGTGGTATGGCCCGAAGGGACACCGATTACAGGACCAGCAAGTATAAAGAGAGCCACATCCCTCTCTACAGCCAACATTCTGCACCTACAAAGCTCGCTATCACGATGTCCTCCCCCAAACAAACCAGATGCTGGGTGTTGGCCAGCAAGCCCACTGGCAACGTTGTCCTGGATGGCGAGAACCCAACATTCACTCTCCAAACAAGAAGCCTCCCTGCGTTGGGTGACAACCAGGTCCTTGTGAAAACCATATACCTCTCCAACGATCCCGCTCAGAGATGGTGGATGAATGACGACCTACCGCGGAATGTCCAGCACCTCAAGCCAGTCAAAGTGGGCGACGTGATGGGTGCAAGAGGCATCGCAGAGGTTGTTGAATCGACCTCTTCCAAGTTCAAAAAGGGCGACCAGGTCATTCACCTAGCCCAACTGGGCTGGGTGGAATACGCAGTTCTTGGAGACGACGAGGTTGTCCCGATTGATCCGTTACCTCGGGGTCTCAGTGATGCCCATTACCTTGGCGCCTTCGGGGCAAACGGTCTGACAGCATACTATGGACTCGTCGTGCAGTGCGAGCCGAAGCAATCCGACACGATTGTTGTATCGGGAGCCGCAGGGGCTACAGGCAGCATCGTCGTGCAAATCGCCAAGCATCTCGTGGGCGCTCGGACTGTCATTGGGATTGCGGGAAGCGACGACAAGTGCCGGTGGGTTGAGCAGCTGGGGGCTGATATCTGTGAGTGCATCCCCGGGATTGATTTCGGACGTCAAGGCTGACACTGGGACTAGGCCTCAACTACAAGTCCCCGTCCTTTGCAAAGGACCTGGAGAAGGCCACTGCAGCTAGTGCCAACGTCTACTTCGACAATGTGGGAGGTGAGATTCTTAACCAAATGCTTCCATTGATGGCCGCCCATGGCCGCATAGCGGTGTGTGGTGCGATTTCCAGCTACAACGGCCAGGACGCTCTTTCTCTTCCCAATTGGTTCTACGTCATCTTCTCGAGAATCCGTATCGAGGGGTTTACGGTAGCGGATTACCGGAGTAAGGCTGGAGAAGTGAGGAAGATCCTCGCGCAAGCCGTGGAAGATGGAAAATTGCAGATCGACGAGGGGAGTCACACTGTGGTCAAGGCAGCGTTCGAAGATATTCCTCGGGTGTGGGCGAGGCTTTTCGAGGGGGCGAACAAGGGGAAGCTCATCACTGCATTGTAGATTACTTTGCTTTGAATATCTGGGGAGGTAGTTAGTTCCTATCAAATATACAGTGGCATGGACTCAACGCTTAACGTTCAAAGAGTGTTTCCATACAAGCCAGGAATGGGCACCAATATGGTTCACTGTATATCACAGCCCGCAGGAGCAATGGTCACGCCGTCGATGAGCCCAATAATGGATCCATTTGGACACAAGAGATACTCGCGGAGAGACGTCACTTTGGCGGACTACAAGTGACAAACTATAAGTAGATTGTCCAGACGTTGTTGGGTTCAAAAGCTGCAGATGTCAATGCAGCATTGGACACAGAAGACACGCTGAATATATGCAGCCCGGATTGGGTGCACTGACTTTGCGAGGTCCTTCTTGGAGTGAGGTGCAGACACAAATCCCACGTGTGCCATGGCAAAGATGCAGTTCTTGTTCGAGACGATGAAAGTTCTTGAGAAAGTAGGAGGGAATAAAGTCTCTCGTTCTCATTTTGGCTTCGAGTTCCAAGTGAATAGTTCTTGTCGAGTATGTCTGTCAGTGACATAGTATCCTGTTCGCTAGAATTGTTCCCTGTAAAGCAAGTTAATCTGGTATATCAGCAGTGAAATCAGAGAAATGTACCCAGGCAGTAAACAGAAGGTTGGGCGGTTCAGTGTGAATGTCAAGGCTCGTCACGTGGGTGTGTTGTGTTGTTGTGGGCTTGTTCTATATCAACCTCTTCCCTCTTCTTCTTCTCCCTCTTCCACTTCCTCTTCTCTCCTCACCTGTCACTCGAATTTTCACTTTCGACGACCCGCTTTACAACTGCATCTATCTTTTGACTTCCAAAAGACATCACTTGTAAGCATCTCACCTTCCTCCCTCCCCAAACATCTCATCTGCGTTCGACTGCGATGGCTTCTGTCGTCGACAGAAACGCGCGCCCCGCCCCCCAGGTTGCCGGTGGTGGTGGAAAGCCCCCCGGTGACCGTGGCGGTGGAGGCCGGAAGAACCCCCCTCCAGACAAGCCAGCTCCTCCCAAGAAGAGGAAGAGGGCTGCGAAGCACTGTGATCGCTGCGGGCAAACCGGCCATACGGAGGAGGAGCACTACATGCGGACGCTGGCGGACGCAGTAGATGCTCTGGTAAGTTATCTCCATACAATCCGACGAATGGAACTGACATCACGTTCGACTCATGAGGTTCGGAAACGCCAGCGCCAGGAACACAGCGCCCCCTCGGGTCCGTCTCATAACCGGGTTGCTCCCGCAGCCCAGGAGCGTGGCGACGGACAGCGGCGTCGTCGACGAGGAAGACATGCGCCGCCCCATGTGCGCCGGCAACGTGCACGGGAGGCCCTCCAGCGACAGCAGGAAGGCCCGCAGGCGCAGCAACAGCTGCAGCCGCGCCCCGCCCAACAACAACAGCGGGAGGTTGAGCAGCATGTCGCTCTCTCCTCGCAGGTTCTGGCGGGAGGAGTGGATTCATCCCTCCAACCAGCTCAAGAGCCGCGCCCGCTGCCTCATGTCCAGGCGCAGGGGGGTCAGGACCTTCAGGGCCCGCCCCTGCAGGCTGATGATTCGCCGCACCTGCTTCCTCAGTCGGACGATGTCATCATGGCTGATGTCTGGCTAATCGAGGGCCTGAACAGCGAGGAGGTTCCCGCACAGTCGGACACTTCGGATAGTGAGCTTTGACATGAACGTGGACGTGCGAACGTACTTTCTGTCTTAGCCGCCGTCGTGCTCACCGGTAGCGGGAACGGCCGTGTCTTCGGACCGGTCCTCCAACGACGAACTCGCACCTCATCGCGGTGTTGGAGTCTAGTAGCCGTAATGGTGAAGCTAAGATGAGTTCACTGGATGCTGTGGCGTATTAGATAGAATAAGTGGGATATAATAGATATTGGAATGTTTTACCTTTAGTTGTCCCTTATACAATAGCCATGCCTCTTTGCGTGATAATATGATGCTGGCTCAAGTATAACATGAAGTTGTGGACAGAATAACCTCGGCTTGTTGACGACCCACAGCACAAACAAGACAAACACGATCGCGATTCTCCTGAGTTCCTGGAAAGCTTCAACCTTTCCCACCAATCCATCTTCTGCCATTGAATGGTTTCAGGGCTTTCCTTGGTATGCACCTACCCGGGTCTACCAGAGCATACTAATCAAAGCGTCGCTAGACCACCTCCCCACCTCTCCCATACATACAACCAGTATGTAAAGGTCCGAAACATCAATTCCCCACATCGGAACACCCAACCACCAAATAAGTAGCCAGAAGAGGTGATGCAAAAACGCTGAACTCCACACCATGCTAAACAGTCGTCGCCTGCTGAACGGCGACATCACCTATTCTGCCGCCAAGGGCTGCGAATCAAACATTCTGCATGAGCTGGGCTACTGGGACCAGAAGACCCGCTATTTCAACCATCTGTACAAGAACCGCGAGCTCGTCCAGGAGATCGTCGTCCACCATCTGAACCTTCCATCCGCCGACGCGTGCACCATCGCAGACCCCCAGGAGTGGCGCCATGGGAGTTTCAATCTCTGCATCCCCATCGACGTGCGCGGCCACGCCGCCGCCCAGCGCGTCATGATCCGCTTCCCGCTGCCGTACCGCGTAGGCGAGAAGACTAACCCCGGCAATGCCGACGAAAAGATCCGCTGTGAGGCAGGCACCTATGCCTGGCTCCAGGAGAACTGCCCCGACATCCCGATTCCGGCCTTGTACGGGTTTGGCCTGTCATCCGGCAAGAAAGTACGTCTCCCGTCGCGCCGCCAACCACACCCGTAGAGACGCACCCCGCTCATAGCCCATGTAGTTCACCGTATGCGACAACCTCCCCTTCTTCACGCGGATGCTCTTCTACATCCGCCGCCGATTCCGCCGGTGGCTCGGGCGCCCGCTCCCATCGCGCTACGTGCCACACCCCAGCCGCAAACCCAGCCCCGACGGCGTCAGCTATCTCCTCATGGAGTACATCCACGGAAACATGCTCTCCGAGTCATGGGAAGCCGGCCGCACCGACGCCCACCGGCGCAGCAACCTGTTCCACGGGCTGTCGCGCATCATGCTCGCCGCAGCGCGCATTCCACTCCCACGCATCGGGTCCTTCACCATCGACGAACACGGCTTCCTGCAGCTCAACAACCGCCCGCTCACGCTGGAAATCCATGACCTCGAGAACCAGAAGATCCCCGTCGACATCCCGCGCGATCTCACCTACGCCACCGCCGACACTTACATCCACGACGTCCTCGCGTTCCACGAGAATCGCCTGCGCGCACAACCTAACGCCGTCCATGACGTCGAGGACTGTCTGTACCAGATGTCCGCGCTGACGGCCATGCGCACGGTCTACCCGGTCATGTTTCGGCGGGAGCTCCGCGCCGGCCCGTTCTACCTCAGCTTCACGGATCTGCACCAGAGCAACATCTTCGTCGATGAGGAGTGGAACGTGAAGTGTCTGGTTGATCTGGAGTGGACGTGTTCGCGGCCGGTGGAGCTGATCCACCCGCCGTATTGGTTGGCGAACCAGCCCATTGATGGGATCGACGTGGATGAGTATCAGAATGTCCATGAGGAGTTTGTCAACGCTCTTGCGGAGGAGGAAAACAAGGGTGTTTGTGGCATCGTCAAGGACGGTAGCGTGCCCCTGCACACAACCCTGCGACAGGGGTGGGAGCGAGGCACGTTCTGGTATGCGCTGGCGCTGGATAGTCCCCTGGGCCTGTTTAAACTCTTCTACGATTACATTCAGCCGCGTTTTGCGGAGGAGCATCTGGACGACCCGGCCTTCTTTCGAATTATTATGGCGTACTGGGAGGTCGATGCTATGAAGTTTGTGCAGGGCAAGGTGAAGGATCGCGAGAAGTATGAGAAACGACTGAGGAAGGCGTTCCAGATATAGTCCAGGGTGTTGATGAGTGTATGACTATTATGGGATAGATGTATGTTATGTGGTGTAGGACCGCGTGCTGCTTTCATTAGATAATTGCCTACATATCGCGTAGTCTTCATGAACCATTTCAATAACGGTCATTGCGTGGGTATCTGGAAAACTACGTCCGTAAAACAGGCTCATAGGGCATACGCCACTAGATTTAGCGCCATATCCCTCAACATCCTGTAGATGGTGATGGGACCAGGCAGCAAACTAGTAGATTCAGGTTCGAGCTTGGGTCGTTCCGCCAACTGGTTCCAGGATTCCAGGGCCTCCCACGCACGATCCACTTGTACACGATCATAGTTCGTATTGAGGATCCAGGAGATGTCGGCCTAGAAGACGTTAGTTTCTGTCACGCTATCGGCGAATCGGAAGGGTCAGCCACCAGTGTATTACGGCCTTCGGCCTCATAGCGATATCCTACGCAACCATCTAGCGGGGGATATTCGGACCCGTATGGGCCGAGATCGGCTACATGGCCAATTGACGTCTCTATGCGAGCAGCGACCACTTTCCCTTGCTGCGGTATCTGGTCTCTTCCTGGTGGAAGAGGCGAGACTCCCATCATCCATATCGTCATGGCCTCGATGGACTCCTGACGGAAGAGGTCAACCGAATTGGCCTCCTGCATCAGCTGGCCAACAACACTTGGTGCACGACAGTGGTGATACTCGATCTTGAGGCCACAGATATCCGATGGTAGTCGACTGCGTTCTTTCATGCCGACGAACGCAGTAATCCGGCGCACCCCTCGAAGGGAGGCGTAGGTATGGTAGTCGCAGACGCTTTTTCTCCACATGCTGTCCGGCCTGACGCGTGCATTGCAGAAGTCCTGGCTTAGCGTGTGAACTAGACGCGTCGTGGCTGGTTGGCTCTGGATGCCTAGTTGGACGAAGTGGTCGTCTTGGCTCTACACCATTGTGAGTAGAAATCAATATGGGAGAAAGTAGAAACCCACTGTAGACGCAAATCCCGTCACCACATAACCGTCGGGTGGTTTGTGGGAGCATGTTTTGGATGAGTCCTGACAGAGAGACCGGAGCGTGACGAAATCCATGCGGCGACCAAAGTTCGTCAACACCTTGGCTGGAGTCAGAAAGCTGCATGCATTACGTAGACGGAGCGGGAGACACTGACCTTGAAGCCTGTGAGACCTGGCTGGGTGCCATCGTCGACAACAATCACCTCTGATATCCGTTCTCCCCCGGGGCCATCGAGGTAGAAAGAGATCTCGCTTTGTCCCTGCATACCGAAGCTTCTCGTGCTCCCATCCGTATAGAAGAACTTCATTCCTGTGATGGGACAAGGCGAAGTACTCACAGAGACGACCATTCTGGTCAGTAATGCCAACAATGACCCTTGTAGGCCGCCAAAGTCAATATCCAGCCGTGCAAGAATGCTCCGTGGCAGGTGAATCGGCGTCAGAGCGCTGAAGATGCGCTTATGTCGAGGGACGTCAGGCACCCAAAGAGTAGAGGCAACGGTGAGCGTCGGAGGACAGTGCGGGAAATGATGCGTCTCCCCTTCGTATGTGATTCCTATGCTGACGATCTTATAGTGCTTTTCTGTTGTCAGAACGGCGCTCTTTCCAACAACTCGGGTACACATACATCGAGCCCTACCACTAAATGAGCCATCTGGTGCTCTTTTCGAAATACCAGAATCCCACGCGCTGTCCCCTTGCCCTGCGATTCCCCAATCCATGGAGAGGAAGTCCCGTCCGTGAAGTTCCATTGAATGCCGATCAACCCGCGCGTGCAGAAAGTGACTTGCAGTGCCTCAACGGACGACTCGGGGGGAATCTGGCAAGAGTTCTGTGGAGACTGACAATATCCAACGCCACCGCAGACCGTTCCCGTCCATGAGATGCCCGTTATGTATGTCCTGGGGCCGAAGGGGGCGAACGAGATAGCAAAACCTGCCTCCCCTTGGAAGGGAACCTGCGCCTTCCTGGTGTGGACCTCACGGCAATCGTCCGACGCGAGAGAATCCTCTCCAGTAATAGACCGGCAGGCAGTCAACGGTGTTTGCTCGTACTGCGGTTTGTGGCCTTGATCACTGTCGATCGCTACTACAGGGGTGAAATGCATGTTCAGCGGCTGGGACAACGCAGTCCCACCGGGAGGACTGCGCGATGGCGCTGCATCGGATTCGACGAGGGCCGCGATTTGTTTCAGCAAGCCAACGATTCTCCTTCTGTTGATGAGTGCAGGATCGCCGTTCCTGAGTGTGCATGCCACACCACGGAACAGTTTGTACCAGTCTCTTTTCTGATTGGTATCCGCGAAAACGAAACCATAGACGCGGCTGGGCCAGAACTGAGCCCTCCAAAATGACATGGGAAGTGCCTCAGGCCATATGAAGGTCGCCAGCTCTCGACAGACGAGCCGGAGTTGCTTGACTTCGGTGTGCGGTAAGTAGAGAAGTATGTCGTGGAAGATCTCCGTCGGCAATCTGCCAAACGCTGACCTCTTGTCGCTTGCCACATTTAGACGGGTCCATAAGGGCGACGGAGGCGCATTCTGTTCAATCTGAGGCAAGTTCACGGTGAGAGGATCAGTGAACGTAAAGTGAGATCCGTCGGAAGAGTTGGCTGGTCCCAGAGGCCCGATGGACAATGCACCGTCATAATCATGACCAAAATCCAGGCACGCGTGCTGCGGACACGGTGTACAATAAAACTGCTGGAATAGCGACATTGCGATCGCGGACTCGTCCACTCTTCCACCAAGCTCCGCACGCAACAACTGCCAACACGCCTCGTGGAGGCCATATCCCCAGTCGGAGCCATGGTTTCGAAACAAAGTGATGGTCTGCCGTACGCCAGGTAATGTCGAAGTCGGAATCGACAGCACATTGTGTCCTGTAATCACTCCAGGTTCAGATACTCTGGCAGCGTCCGCTTGAGAGGATCGTGTATAGATAGCCCGGACGAGGCCCAGCCAGCCCCGGCGGGGAGCTTGAATTCCTGGATCGCCATTATTGGCCAACACCACGCCGCAGAGCGAGCAGAAGGCGGTCGGGACAACGGACGCCATATATGCGCAGTCCACACCGTGATGGCAGACGCTTGATCCCAGAGTCCGGCAGAATGCCTACGACGGGAGGGGTAAGGGAGGACGCCATATATACATAGAATTTGCTGACAGCTCCGCAGATTCTGAGTTCAAACAGGCCCAAGTGACTGACAAGGCCAGACCGATGTCGACAGGAAGGGGGGACGGCCACGTGAGGATAAGCAGGAATGCCAACACCCATCACGAACTGCGGAGTCATCGCAAGTCGAATCCGGGGAAAGCTTCGTCCTGCATCCATGCCTGGAGGGAAGCACTAATTGGCGGATGATGGCTCTGTGACGTTGTCTAGCCCATTCCTACCGTTGTCGAGCACTCCGTACGAACCCGGAAGAACCATGGATAGCGCCGCCAATGCCACTACTTCCACTAGTGCACCGGGCTGTCGTTTCCAACGAATAGCAGTGCCTAACAGAGCGCAACAGTGGTACAGCGCTTTTCACCTCATAAGCGGATTAGCAATGGATTTCGTTACTACCAAGGTGAGATGATCGTAGATGACCGCCAAGCCTATCTCGCAGCCTCAATATCCTCCCTCCGGATCCCACTTCGATCACACATACTACGAAAGATGCCCATTTGCTTCCACAGCTGCATCGGCGGACCCAGCTCTGCGATCTGGCCCTGGTCCATGACACAGATACGGTCATATCCAATGATCGTTCGTAGACGATGCGCAATACTCAGCAGGGTCTTCCCGCGGAAGTTATTGACAATCGTCTCCTGGATCTTCATATCGGTCTCCGCATCAATCGAGCTGGTTCCTTCGTCGATCACAATGATCCGGCTGTCCCGAACCATAGCCCTGGCAAAAGCTAGAAGCTGTCGCTGCCCGAGCGAGTAGTTCGATCCCTCTTCGTCAACGGGTCCATCCAGTGTGATCTTCGACATACTGGAGGTAGCCTTTTCTGACTCTTGCGAGGGCTCATTGCTCGCGTTGTTTGCGCCCACAAGATGGCTCTCTCGCAGGGCATTCCAGAGCTCAGCATCGGTATGTTCATTGAACGGGTCGAGATTGGACCGCACTGTGCCCCGGAAGAACGTCGGGTCCTGGGGGATGATGGAAACGCGTTTGTGGAGTTCGTGCAGGCCATTTATAGAGATGTCCACTCCATCAATGGTGATAGAGCCCTTCGCCAGCTTGACCAGCCGGAACAGCGCTGAAATGATGGAGCTCTTCCCCGCTCCTGTTCGACCGATGAATCCGATTCGCTCACCTCCTGAAATGGCCAGGTTCAGTCTGTTCAAGACTAGCGGGAGCCCAGGACGATACCGCATTGTGACGTTCTCAAAGGTGATGTGGCCTTGTTCAGGCCAGGTCGGACGCACCATTCCCAAGTCCAACGGAGCCTCTGGCTCTAGCCTTGTATATTCATGGATACGTTCAGTGCCATTCATGGCGCTCTCCACTTCAGCCAGTTGTCGCACGGTGAACTGGATGAGCTGTACAATACTGAGGCTGTAGCTGAGCACGAGACCAGATATACTGGGCGATATATTATACCGCTCTGCCACAACAAGAATGCCGCTGGTAAAGACGAGTGCGTTGCCAATGCTGTCCAGACGCAATGAAAGCCATCGCTGGTTGCCAAATATTAGAAAGTGAGCGCTGTTAGTATCGTCGATGGCCGACTGGATGCGTGAGGTGAATTGCTGTTGGCGCCCGTACGATCGAATGCTAGATGTCCCCGCGAGTGCTTCACTGAACCGCGCATACACGCTCGAGTCCAGCACAGCTTCGAATCGTTTCAATTCACGTGCACTGGCCCGGTAATACGCCGTCCAGATCACAAGAAGGACAGCCAGGGGCACAATAGCGGCGGCAAACTAAAGGCGATTAGCGTTGGTCTCCATGGTATATGCAGGCTGGGCCGGATCCGTACATAGTGGAAGTACGCAATGGTAAGTATAAACACGCCAACGATCATACTGAGCACGACAAGATACATCCGCAAGGAGTCTGTCAGGCTCATATCCATCACGTCAATATCTTTGGTGAATCTATGCGTAATCCGACCCAGAGGCGTCGTGTCGAAGAACGACATGGGAGATCGCAAGACATGCCAGGTAGCCTGATTGAGCATTGTGCGACTTGCATTCGTACCAACCACACTCGTACAGAGGGAAAAGGCAAACAGGAGAACTCCCTGGAGACATGCTAGTCCCGCATATATGCCGATCTATACCATTAGCACTTAACCAATCTCGAAGAAGATCCGTCTTACCCATTGGCCCCGACTTAGGTCAAAAGATTGGGCTGACCAGTAGCTCAACCAGAGGCCGGTCATGATATTCGCCCCACGGAAACTGACAAGCAATAGGAGGATCCAGACGGCGTTCAGGATGCTACCTGATGCTCGGACATACGCCACATAGACGCTCCATGGAACACTCTTGACCGCTTTGCCTTCTGCAGTCATCAGCGCCCCATCCCCATGAAGGGAGACGCTGGTGTCAACACGTTCGATACGATCTTCCGAGAGCCCTTCATCCTTAGGCTTCCCTTCTTCCTCCCCTTCCTCGCGCTGGATGCTCAAAGCCATCAAGCGATTGAAGTCCGGGGAGCGCTGGCTGAGATCGCTATACGTTTCAACAGCTTGAATCCTTCCCTCGTGCACCAGCGCCACTCGGTCACAACGGTCGAGAACATGTAGTTGATGGGTGGCAAGGATACGACACTTGTTCTTCAACAGGCCACAAATGGCGTGCTTGAAGATATGCTCGCCGACATGGGCGGCGACCGCGGACAACGGATCGTCCATGAGCACGATGTCTGAGCGCGAATAGACAGCCCTCGCCAGGTTCACTCGCTGCTTCTGACCTCCAGAGAGATTGATACCTCGCTCTCCGATTTCTGTCATGTCACCTGCGGGCAGGCTGCGAAAGTCCGCCCGCAGGGCGCACGCATCCACGACCTCATGATACCAATCAGAGTCAAACGGCTGCCCAAAGACAATGTTATTCACGGACGGTGGCATTTTGGATCCAAACATATTGTGGACAGAAGGCTCTGAAGGCTCCGAGAACCATCGTTCCCCCTGTGCGGCGCATCTCACCGGCCAATGCTGCGAGTAATGGTGTCTTGCCAGAGCCTACGGTACCCACAACGGCCAATAACTCATTTCGCTGAACTGCGAGATCCAACCCATGAAGCTGAAAGTCTGACTGCGACGCTGACGCGGATTTAGACGCCACTGCCTTGTCAGTACTCAGACCACGCTCCCAGGTAAAACTGGCATTGCGAAGCTCCACCGCAGCGGCCATTTTCAGGTCTCAAACAGCCTGTTCTTCATGTTCCTCTGCCTTTAAAAATTCTTCAATACGCCGGACGGAGGCTAGGGCATCAATCACCTGTCCAATGGCGACGGGGAGCCAGTTCAGAGGGGTTCGCAGGGAGTTGAAGAGCGCAAGCGACGAGAATATAGTCGCCGCATCCAAGGCATGGTTTGAAAGTGCAAACGTGATGAATGCGAAAAGAGTGGCGAAGATGGGAAGGGCCATCGACACTGCTCCAGTGGCACTCCGCATTATGAGCAAAACCTGAACCGAGCGAATCTCCTGTGCTCGAATCTCGTTCAAGCGATCTTGAAAGGCTCTTTCTCAAGCAAAACACTTGACAAAGCGGACCCCTTGGAGGATCTCCTGTGTCAAGCTCACCCGCCAGTCTGCAACAGCGTTGATCGTATCTCTCCGGCTTGCTAAGAACTTGACTACGCGTGACAGGCTGAACAGGCCGATGACGAGGGACCCCACAACCGGTAGGGCGCTATAAGTCAAGTTGATGATAACCAGGATGACAGCAAGCAGGATGGCCAGGGGACTGGTCCAGACAAGGTGAACCACGTTGGACGCCTGGAGGATGCGCTGTGTGTCGTTGGACATGAGATTCATGATGCGACCATTCGTCCAGCCCTCAGACTCTGACCCTGAGTGGCTCTTGCCTGTCGCCCCAGCCTTTTCCCTCATAGACAGTCGTAATGATTTCTCAAAAATGGCGGAGATCAAGACACTGCGCGTCTGGCCTCCGACGACCATAGACCGGTAGAGGAAATGGGTGTCGCCTAAGCTTTGTAGAATCTGCATCCCCAGGATGCCTAGCACGTCATGAACTAGTAACCTTTATGGCCACCAGCCCTTTTACCTTGATACGCGGTACTATGAAGCCTCGTCGGGCAAGCCGTACACTCGCGTCGATGGCCATCCTCCCTCCAAAAAGCATGTGTCCTTCTCCCATGGAGTGTTCCTGAGAAACGCCCATGGTCATGAGGTAAAGCTGCAGCCTCGGAGCCTGACCTGGCGCACAATTGGCGGCAGCATCGATCTCTATTTCTATGCCGGGCCGTCTGCCACAGAGGTGACTAAAAGCTACCTCCGTAGCACCGTCGGCTTGCCAGCAATGCAGCAGTATTTTACCCTGGGATACCATCAGTCGCGTTGGGGCTACCGCAATTGGACCGAGTTAGAGGAGGTCGTCGCGAATTTCGAGAAATTCAATATCCCTCTGGAAACTATCTGGTAGGGAAAACGTGAATAGCCTACCTTGCTTAGATTCCGGCTAACAGGAATTCAAAAACAGGACCGATATCGACTACATGAAGGGGTATCGCAACTTTGAAAATGACCCATACTCCTTCTCGTACGAGGAAGGCAAGGCATTCTTGGACAAGCTCCATCAGTCTGGGCGTCATTATGTGCCCATTATTGACACTGGGATCTACGTCCCTAATCCCCACAACGCCTCTGATGCGTATGTCCCATCCGCTGACCTCCATATCTCACTAAAAAACCACCAGGCTAACTCTGTATAGGTACGAGCCATATTCTCGGGGTACTGAGCTTGACGTCTGGCTCAAGAACCCCGATGGGAGCACGTACATCGGCTCTGTCTGGCCTGGTTATACCGTCTTCACCGACTTTCACCATCCCAAGGCTGTAGAGTACTGGGCAAATGAGCTGGTCAAGTACCATGAGAAGGTCTCTTTTGACGGAATCTGGATGGATATGAACGAGGCGTCCTCCTTCTGCGTCGGCAGCTGTGGCTCCGACTCGGTTCACCTGAACCCTGCCCATCCGCCGTTCAAACTGCCTGGCGATCCGGGATATCTCCTTTTCGACTACCCCGAAGCATTCAACATCACCAACGCGACTGAAGCGGCCTTTGCATCAGCAGCGGCCTCCAGTCAAGACGCTGCGAACTCTGCCACGCAACCGCCAGCTCCCAGCACCACCGCGCCATACCTGCGGACCACCCCGACCCCGGGAGTTAGGGATATCAACTGGCCGCCGTACGTCCTCAACCACGTCCAAACGGGACATGATCTCGCCGTGCACGCTGTCGCACCCAATGCCACGCATGCCGACGGCACTGTCGAATATGACGTCCACTCCTTGTACGGTCACCAAATCATCAACGCAACATATCAGGGCTTGCTCGCGGTGCACCCTAACAAGCGCCCCTTCATTATCGGCCGCTCGACGTTTGCAGGATCAGGCAAATGGGCTGGCCACTGGGGCGGCGACAACTGCGCGAAGTGGGCGTATATGTATTACTCGATTCCACAGGCCCTCCAGTCCTCCCTATACGGATTCCCAATGTTCGGCGTTGATACCTGCGGCTTTGACGGCAATACGGATGAAGAGCTCTGCAATCGCTGGATGCAGCTGTCCGCGTTCTTCCCCTTCTATCGGAACCACAACCGCCTCGCCGCGATTCCCCAAGAGCCATACCGCTGGTCTTCCGTGATCAAGGCTTCGCGGGACGCCATGAAGATCCGTTACGCACTCCTGCCCTATCTGTATACCCTCATGCAAGAGGCGCACACCACCGGCGCAACCGTCATGCGCGCACTGGCCTGGGAATACCCCAACGACCCGTCCCTAGCAGCGGTGGAGACGCAGTTCGTGCTCGGACCGGCACTCATGATCGACCCCGTTCTGGAACCGCTCGCCACGACGGTTCAGGGAGTCTTCCCCGCCTGGAGGACGGGGAGAAGTGGTATGACTGGTACACGCAGATGGCGGTGACTTATGCGCAGCCGGGTGTGAACACCACCATCGACGCGCCGCTGGGCCATATTCCTGTGTTCATCCGCGGCGGTCACATCCTCCCCATGCAGCAGCCGGCGCTGACGACTCGCGAAGCGCGGAGTACCCCGTGGTCATTGATTGTCGCGCTGAATGCCAACGGTCATGCGTCAGGTAGTCTCTATATGGATGATGGGGAGTCGATAAACCCTGAGGCTAGTTTGTCGGTTCGTTTGGTTGCGCGCAGGTCGAAGCTGGTGGCTACTGCGTCTGGGTCGTGGATCGAACGCAATGCGCTGGAGAAGATCGCGATTTTGGGAGTCGAGCATGCCCCGGCTAAGGTCCGATTTAATGGGCGTCCCATCCATCACAAGTCTGTCCATTACAACTCGACTTCTCACGTTCTTAGTATTTCTGGTTTGGAGCGAGACACCAAGAAGGGCGCGTGGCATGATGACTGGGTGCTGGAGTGGTAGTCTCGGGGTTGTCGCTGTGGCTATTGTGGTAGCCGGAGCTAGATCATGTATATGATTTAGTTGACTTGAATCATATGTTGCTGTAGTTCAGTTGGTGGTTGAAGATAGGGTTCGGTAACTTGAGCCGAGGGCCGTGTTAATCATACGTCATCAGCAGCGCCCTGTCCTTTAAGCTATCCTTCGACTATCTCCCTCCCCATCACCTCCATCACTCTACAACTGGCATCGCATCACATTTATGCGGTCAGCAGGACTCCTCCCCCGGCACCTCCAGCCACCCCTCTCCCTACGACCACTCACCCGCAATTCCTCCATCATGTCCCTATCAACCTTCACAATCACAAACGAGCACACCCCAACCCCCCTCCCAGTCGAATGTCCCCCCGACCTCCCTAAAGACAAACTCCTCCACCTTCCCGCCTTCAAAACCTGGCTCTCCACGCTCCAATGCTCGCTCCAGCGCCAACAACACCCCTCGCACGAGTTCCATGCCGACCCCTACACCCTCCGCAAAATCCACGTCCAAACCGTCGACTATTTCGGCGGCGGACGGCTTGGCTTCGTCAAACTGCGCGCAACCGTGTCCAACGGCCGCGGCGAGTCGCTCCCGGGCAGCGTGTTCCTTCGCGGCGGGAGCGTCGCGATGCTAGTGCGCCTCCCCTTCGTCCCTCCCATCCAGTGATAATATAGATGCAGGCTTTCTAACGTCGCGTCTAGCTCATCCTCCAACCAGACGATGCGCCCCCCTCCGCCGAGGACGAGAAGCGCGCCATTCTCACCGTCCAACCACGTATTCCCGCGGGCTCGCTGTCCTTCGCGGAGATCCCCGCGGGCATGCTCGACGACAGCGGGTCGTTTGCCGGTGGGGCGGCGAAGGAGATCCACGAGGAGACCGGGTTGACGATACCGCAGGAAGAGCTGGTGGATATGACGGCGCTGGCGATGGCGCGCACCGGTGCGAATGATGGGGCGGAGACGCTGCAGGACGCGGTGTATCCGTCTGCCGGGGGGAGCGACGAGTTCATCCCGATTTTCCTGTGTCAGAAGCGGATGCCGCGGGGGGAGATTGAGGCGTTGCAGGGGAGGCTGACTGGGTTACGACAGCATGGGGAGAAGATCACGCTGAAGGTTGTGCCGCTGAGGGAGTTGTGGAGGGAGGGGGCGCGAGATGGGAAGACACTCGCGGCTTGGGCTCTGTATACTGGGTTGAGGGGGGAGGGGAAGATATAGCTAGCTAGGTAGCTCGCTACGCTCACTGTCCGGGGTGTGGGTATATGGAAGGGGTGGTGTATTGGTGGATTCATGTCTATGGTCGTTACGTCTATGGCATGAACTACAGCTTGAGCTGCTTCGCCAGCTCAATGCCCTCGGCTATCGTCCCCACGCGCGCATCAATGGCATACCCCTCGCTCTCGAGCTTCTTCATCTCCTCGAACAGCGTCGACAGGGGCACGGTAAAGCACTCGATGAACTCGTTGTCCTCGAGCTGCGGCTTCGGGTTCTGGTTCTCGGGGAGGGACATGTCCACGCGGACATGGACCATGTTGAGGTTCGTGTTGCAGAAGCCAGGGTCTAGAGATGGCAGTGTTTAGTCTCATCAGGATAGCTGTAGCTTTGGGTCCGGGGCAGGGCGCAACGCACCATTGTACATAACACAGCTCGTCTGCTCTGCAACACCCACGTAACCCGTCTCTTCTTTCAACTCACGCACAGCGCACTCTTCAACCGTCTCCCCGGCATCGATCAGCCCCGCCGGCACCTCGACCACTACCATGTCGATGGGGGGTCTGTATTGTTTCTGCAGGAGGAGCTCGGGGCCCGTCGGCTTATTGAGGATTGTGACAATGCCGACGCCGTCGATTTCACAATCCGCAGGGCGAGTCTAAAATACATACGTTAGTAGGCCTCCAACCACAAGTGCACGAGCTGCAAGTGGAGAGAGGATTGGGGGCTTACCTGCCGCTCCGCCGATTCCCACGTCCGCTCAACGCCATTGGGATCCCGATACGTCGTCTTTATCAGTCTGGTCCATCGGGCCTCCTTGGGGTCCTACCGCCGACAAAGTTAGCACGCAATTGGGGATAGCTCGCAGGCGGTGGTCACGACAGACCCCGCATTCTGGTGGCGGGGGCCAGAACATACCAAGGGGCCGCGTGAGATGTGCTTGGACAGGCCGTATTTGGGATCCGACATGGTCAATGCAAGGAGTGAGTGGTTTGTGGGAGAGTGAAAATGCGTTGAGGAGCACGGACTGGAGGTAGAGGGGAGGTGTACTGGTGAACGGTGAGGTGGGACACCCGACGATATCGTTATCGGTGATTAGGTCCTAGGTCAGGTGATCTGCATGTTTGCCCGATGATCCCAGTGTTGTTCAGGACAGTATTATCTGTTTCTTCATGTTTATGAGCTGGCAGGATTTTGATGCACTTCATGCCTATATACATGGGGGCCGTGGCTGACTATCAAGGAGGTCGTGGAGTCATTGATCCAGTATTATCCCCAGATGTATCTTCGACCCTCGATAGGTATGCCTTATGAATTCTAGAGACTTCTGATATGGTGCGATACTTGAGTTTACTTCTATAGGAAAATATTCCTAGCACTAGGGAACCAGATCCAGACCATTCTAAATTCACTCACATGTAATCTCAAACCCCTTACGGTGAGATCGATCTGCCCATAATGGACAGCGCATGCGCTGATAACGCTCGTTGGGCATTCGTACAGGTAGTCCGAGTGCAGACTGTCGGAAAGCGACCTCGAGACTGAGGAAAACACAAAGCTGCATACGGGGAACTGCAGGTCGAAGCACCTACCCTACGTAAAAATGCGTATTCGGTCAGGTGACAAATGAATGCATGTTCCCCGGATTTAACGCTACAAGTGCAGGGATAGTTTCCTATCAGACGCTACAGGATCACTATTAGAAAGGCACGGGTTGTGGAGAATCTATTTTATTTCTACAGGCTCGTCAATGCTCAGCGTTGATTGCTGGCAAAACCTGTCTATGCTAGAAAATTTAATAGTAATGCAGATCTCCCGGGTTGACAACAATGGGAAGAGACCGAAGGAAAAGAAATGGTGACTATGCTTCACACAGGATGGTCAACATCGGGTGATCATGCAGTGACGAGTCCCGCGGGTGTCGCAGTTGACGCGGGATTAGAATTAGAAAAGACCATGGCTCCAGACCGACAATGCGCGTGCTATCATGACTTCGTGTCCGTAAAGAAAGGGGGTATCGGGGAATCAAGGGGTCATCTGTCTACAGACTGGCCTGGATCTTTTCAATCTGCGCGAGGCAATCTTCGAATTCGGACCAGTCTTTCATGATGACCTTGGCGCCCAACTCTTCCAGGCGCTGGGCCATTTCGAGTTTCTTGTCGTCGCCGGGATAGCTGCCCACGTAACCGATGACGGGGATACCGGCGCGGATAGCGCTCAGGGCACCAGACTTGCTGTCCTCAATGGTGACGGTCTCTTCAGCCTTCTTGCCGCACACCTCCAGGGCGTGGAGGTAGATGGCGGGGTCCGGCTTGGAGGTAGGCTTGGGAAGGGAGGAGGCGGCACTGAAGACGCGGTCCGGGGCGAAGTACTGGTCCTGGCCAACCTTCTTGATGGAGGCCTGGACACGACGAAGAGCGGACGAGGAGACAACAGCGAGGTCGTACTTGCCGGAGTCGTACAGCTTCTGGAGCTCCTCGTTGGCGCCGACACAGGGCTGGGCCTTGTCGTTCAGCTTGGCGATGACCTTGTCTTCTTCTTTCTTGACGTATTCTTCAAGTTCGTCCTTCTCCATCTCGAACTTGTACTTGGCCTGGAGGGAGATCATCATGCCACGGAAGTTCTGGCCGACGAAATCCTGGATGAGCTGCTCGCCAGTGTAGCGATCAGGGATGTTGCGCTTCTCGAGGATCTCATTGGCTAGATCGGCGCAGGCCTCAAAGGCCAACTCCTCTGACAGGACAAGGGTGTTGTCGCAGTCGAAGAAGATCTCGGTGATCTGATATAGGGGGATGGAGGTTAGGGAAGTGGGTCTTGATTGATAGAGGCCATCGCCCTACGGGGCTTGGGGGATAGACTAGCTTACCTTGGGCATGGTGGCTGGGGTGATAGATTGAAGAGGCTGAAGAGGATTGGATGGAAGAGGAGGGTCGCGGGGTGGCGATGGAGATGGGGGAAGTCACGAGGACGTTGCTGGGGACGAGACGGAAGAAGAGCCGAAGGGAAGAGATGGATGTGGCTGATCTAAGAGATCCAAAGGGGTCCAAAGGGGTCTGGAGGGGATTGGATTGAGGAAGATTTGAGGAATTGGATTTGAAGGGGCAGAATTGGAGAGAAAGGGAGAGGAGGGAAGGGAAGTCCGGGCGGTTTAAGTAAGACTACCAACCAAGGAAAAAGACGGTCCTGCCCTTCTCTCTTGTTTCCCTCCTGAGGTCATCGTCGGGTCCTCCAGTCGGTGACATCAACCCATGCCACTAGTCCTGTTAGGGTAAGGCCCCGCCGCCATGGAACACCACCGAATCAGCCTTTTCCTATTAGGTACTACATAGGTATTCTGTACGGAGCAGTATACTGGCTGAGTACATGGTAGGAATTAGTTGAGAGGTCTATGTCTATGTACAGGTATTGTTTAACTCATACCTAGGTACACTGATCACATTGTATACATTCAATTCTTACCTAGGCTCAATACCCCGTATACTCCGCAAGACTAGATCATGCGCAAGGCCCAAACAGGACATGCTCTTTTCCGATGCTCATTCGGAGGACTGTCGTCCATGCCCAGGCAAGTCAACCATGTGTCTGGCTAGTGCCCGTCACGGACCCGACGATGCCAGCCACGAGCACTATTATTATTATCGTGACATGGTCTAGTCCAGACTAACCCTACTCGGAGTAGTTGCGGCGGTGGTCAAGCCTCTTCCATGTCTCATTCAGTACTCTTCATTGTTCCTATACAATGTTCACTGTTGGTTATATTTCAAGCTATGAAGTCTCTAGTACAGTACATAGATAATATACTCCGTGGTCAAAAGAATAATGCCCCACCGTATCTACTAGAAATCTCCAAAGGGTCTGCGATGGATGCACCAAATCTCCTCTTTTCTCCACTTGATCGAGGTGGGCATCCGTCCCATGTTCATTGGCTCAGAATTTGATGACTGGCGACATTCCCATCTTTTTCTCTTGATATTCCCGTCATGTTATGAAGGAACATAGTCCAACACCCTATAGTATACTCCCGTATTTCAGGAGGAAATAGGAAATACCTAGGAATACAGGTACCTAGGATTCCCCTCACTTCCTCGATCCAATTACCGCCTCTCCTCCACCCCCGAACACCTCTATCATGGGCACTTCCGACCCCTACCCCGTCTCTCTAGAGTCCCTTCATTTCCCCTCCCGCGAGCAGACCATCTCCCAGACCCTCTCTTCCTTACGGCGATCCGCCCTCTCCATCTCTAACCGTCTCCGCTCCATCGATACCGACGCCGCCTTTGTCCGCGATGTCGCCCACCACTATCAGCTCCCCCTCGTGGCCAATGAACGTTGTGGCAGTTGGTATATCCCCCCCGACGCCAAATCCGGTAGCGCTTATTTCAAGAGCACGGACGGCCACACGGGGCAATGGGATTTCAGCTTTCGCCGACTGAACCTACAAATTCTCCCGCTCGCGCGGGAACATGGGGGGTACGTCAGTCTGAATCGGAGAACCGACTTCGTCGGAATTCGTGCCTCTCATCCGACTAACCAATGACCTTTACAGGTGCATCATAGTGGATTCAACTCGCCGCGGCAAATGTAAGTGCCTTCATCACATTCACGGGAATCATCCGGGATATTGGATGCTGATTCAACTCGACCGCCACAGTGATGCCTGATGCCTTATCCAAAACCGTCCCCATCTGGTGCGCCGTCATCAACCGAGCCCTGTTCCCATCCGACCCGGCTTTTCACCCCGTGCAATTCCCGCCGAATTTCCTGGGGGCCTCGGAGGAGTCGCAGATTGAACGCCGCATCGACGGTTTTGTCCAATCGCTCAAGGTATGTCCCTGGTGCTCTGCGCCTCGCTCACTCCGAGTACAGTTTTTGCTCACCGGAGACCAGGACCTGAAACTCGACCTGGATGATCTCAGGCAGCAATTAGGCCGGCCCATCCGCGTCGCCTGGGCAAATCGCGCATACTTTCACCCGACCGATCTGCGCAAAGGCGCCGGCTACAACCTATTCGTCCTGTGCTCCGCCTCCAAACGGGTGCATGGCGCGGAAATGTCCGAGGGCGGCTACATCCAGGGCGCCGGCGACGACAGCGAGGCTTGGGCCCACGGGCTCACCCCACCCGTCTTCTGGCCCAACAAGGATCTCCTCTTTCGCACTCCCGAGGAGGATCTGCCCGAGATCATCGCGCAGCTGGTCGAGACCCATCGCCCGCACGGCGCCGACCACCAGGCTACGCGCATCGCGCCCACGCGCAACCTGTACATCAGCCAGACGGATGCGCGGGTGAATGACAGCGGTCGCTATGACCTCGTCATTGACTGTAATGGGGATCCGCAGGCCGTGCAGGATAATCCGAGGCGACTGCATCTGGGGTGCGCGTCGCTGAAGCTCGGCAGTCGCGATCTGCGAAAGCAGCTCGACAAGGTCCAGACGTTTGTTGCCGCGCAGCTGGGTGCGGATCAGTCGCGGTCGTTGCTGGTCACTTGTGAGTCGGGCAAGGATCTATCAGCGGGTGCAGCGTTGGCGATTATTTGCCTATTCTACGACGAGAACGGTAGGTTGATATCGGTCGGTCTGATGGCATGCGCTGACCTCGGTAGGAAACTTCTCTACCGCCCCCACCCGACCACGCATGGACAAACAGTTCATCCGCCAGCGCCTTGCCTGGATCGTATCGTCGAAACACGACGTGAATCCGTCGCGGTCTACGCTGCAGTCCATCAATGCTTTTCTGATGGAGCGACCCGATTACTGACCCGGGCAATCCAGTCATTAGAGCTTCGCATTATGTATCATCATCTACCTCCCATCATGGGTATCTATCATACACGACGGCCAGTCTACTCGTTCACCACGGCCTCCACAATAGCCCCGCTGCTTCCCTGGTCCAGCCCGTCCAGCACGGCCATATCCTCCGCGCTGATATCAAAGTCGAAGACGTTCGCATTGGCGACGATGCGGTCGGGGTTATCCGTCTTGGGCAGCGGCACCCATTCCTTCTGCAGAGCGTAGCGTATCAGGATCTGCGGGGTGGATTTGTCGTATTTCTTCGCCAGATCGACGAGCGTAGGGTCGCTAGCTTTGTAGTTGCGCACGATGGGCGAGTACGCCTCCACAATGATGCCGTTCTTCTTGCAATAGGCGTCGATCACGCGCTGCTGGCACCACGGGTGCAACTGTACTTGTCAGTACCTCTTTCAACCGAAAGATCGGGACAGGAAACCAACCTCAATCTGATTGACATGCGGCGGCCACACCTTCGCATACGACTTCATCTCCTCGATATGCTGCACGCCAAAGTTACTCACGCCGATGCTCCGCGTCTTGCCCTCCTCGAGCAGCCGCTCCAGCGCCTGCCACAGCTCCTTGCGGCCGGCGGGGCCCGACTTGGAGCTGTGAATGAGGAACAGGTCGACATAGCCGTCGGGGCCGCCGATCTTCTCGACGCTGTCGAGCAGCTTGCCGTAGGTGGCGTCGGGGGAGCCGGCGGGGCTGAGAATCTTGGTGGTGACGAAGAGGTCGCTGCGCGGGACGCCGGACGCACGGATGGCCTCGCCGACCTCCTTCTCGTTGGCATAGAACTGCGCAGTGTCGATGTGGCGGTACCCGGTCTGAATGGCCTTCAGACAGGACTGCACGCACACGTTGGTCGGGGAGCGGTAGACGCCGAAGCCCAGCCGGGGGATCTTGACGGCGGAATTGGGAAGGGGGAGGACGTCGCTGAAGGAGTATGCGGACATTTCGATGATAGAAGAGTTTATTTAGGTGTGTAGTAGGAAATGTTTGTTGCAGGCGTTAGGTAGGTGGGTGGTAGTTAGTTATATGGAAGGGGGAGAATGGAGGCGGTGGTTTTTTCCCCTCTGCCCCGCCGGCGCTGATGATATCATCCCCGCTTTAGATCTGGCCCGATTGCGCCATTCTTTTCTTTTGCGCCAACTAACTATGGCTATGGTAGCTACTGATTTATAAGGTAAAAAGTAAACAGGAATTTTAGAAATGAGTCAGGAGCTCTATTTTTATACCTTTTAGTTAATGGAAATTCACCGTGGTGTTGATTATGGTGTACAAGGTAAATATATATTTAGTAATGGAAAGACATTCCCTTTGGACAACATATAGACAGTTACTTATATCGCTAGTTATCCTCCGAGTACTTGGGGCCTAGAGATATCAGCCTATGGTGGGCTCTCCATACCCCAAGCGCCGGCGATTAGCACGCATGTAGATGATAGGTGACTCGATCACAGAGACAACACAAAGGAAATAAATCTCGCCATTAAACGCCGGGGTGTCGATCGGGCGGTGAGATCAGCGCATTATAAAGACAGTCCTAAGCCTCACATCCAGGTACAAAGTACCTACTACTCCCCTTCGCAGCACCATACACCATGAGCTCCAAAACCACCATCCTCTGTTTCGGCAACTCGCTGACGGCAGGATACCACCAATACGGGCTGAACTACCACCCATACGCGTGGGAACTCGAAGAAAAGCTAAAGGCTGCCTTTCCCTCGCACACCTTCCAGGTAGACGTGGATGGGCTCCCGGGCGATCTGGTGATCCACCCGCCGGGACGTTTCCTCCCTCGACTCCAGCGGAGATGTGGGTATAATCTACATCTTTCTGCGTCAAACTTGACGGAGTATCTGGAGCGCAACATCTAACCGTACGGCAGGCGCAGAGATCTCCTATGACTGGGTCATAGTCCTTGGGGCGACCAAGTCAGTACTCCTCACATGTTATCGTTGTTGAGTCTGGTTCAGTGCTAATCAGTGCGCAGTGATTTGGGGCATGGGTATCCAGTTGCGCGCATCTTCCCCGCCCTGGAAGAAGCCTGGAAAGCGGCCCTCGACGCCGGCGCCAATGTTCTTGCGTTGACGGTGCCGGAGTGTGCGGCTGTCAATAAGGATTTGGATGCGAGACGGGCGGAGCTGAACGCGCAGATCTTGGGATATCAGCATGAGAAGTTGTAAGTTAAGCTGATGCTTGATGTAGCTGATGCTTGATGTCGGAGATCTGTGTTGCTGATCAGGTACTTCTAGCCACGCGTTTGATCTCCATCCCAAGGTCCCGTACCATGCTGCGACGGAGGAGTTTAGAAAGAAAGTCTGGGATGACGGATTGCATTTGACGCCGGCGGGATACGATCTGGTTGGGAGCGTGGTTGGTGACCATCTGGTTCAGTTGCTCTCGGAAACGATGAAGTAGGGATAGATCATGGTTCGTATTCACGGTAGTAGCCGATTCATCCAGTGGTTGCTGTGGGGGCCCAAGGGGGAAGTTTGTTGACGGCCGATAACGACGCCGCTTAAGAATAGAACAGAATCCCAAGAAACCCCCTGAAACCATCGCTTTGTCAATGCGTTGTCTTGTCTATTTCGGTCTGCAAAGAATAAAGAATAAAAAACTAGATTTCCTGTCATTGAAAAGCGTCCGCCACTACTGCGCTTCCCCACCACAAGCCTCCTTCAGTCGCCCCGGCGTGAAGATCCTGCCCTTTTTCCACTATTTCCCCCCTCCGTCTTCTATCATCCCCTCTTTCGTCTCCATCACTTTCACTCCCCCTCGACCCTCCCTTTCTGAATGCCCCGTTGACCACCCGCCATCATGTTGACCGTTGAGACGCAGTGGGTCAATGTCCAACAGAAAACCTTCACCAAATGGTTCGTCTGCTACGCTCCTCCCCCTCGCCAGTTTTTTGTGGCCCATGCCGCAGCCTATCATCGGCCAGCCACCACTAACCAACAACCATCGGTTTCAGGCTGAATGACAAGATCAAAGTGCGCAATCTCTACATTGAAGACCTCGTCACCGATCTCTCCAACGGAGTGAGTACATCCCCCCGTCGCCCGATTCGACGTCGTGTCCGCTGCTGACCACGGTTCGGGTCTGACACAGGTCATCCTCATCCATCTCCTGGAAATCCTCGGCCGCGAAACCCTCGGACGGTACGCCAAAGACCCCCGACTGCGGGTGCAGAAGTTCGAGAATGTCAACAAATCGCTCGACTTCATCCGAGACCGCAAGATCCAGACCATCAACATCGGAGCGGAGGACATCGTGGACGGGAACCGCAAGATCATCCTCGGGTTAATATGGACGCTCATCTCGCGCTTCACTATCACCGACATCAATGAGGAGGGCATGACCGCCAAGGAGGGACTGCTGTTGTGGTGCCAGCGAAAAACCGCCCTGTACCCGGGGGTCGAGGTGCGCGATTTCTCCACGAGCTGGAATGACGGCCTGGCCTTCTGCGCGCTCCTCGACAACCACCGTCCGGACCTGATCGACTTTGACGCTCTCGATAAGAAGGATCACCGCGGCAACATGAAACTGGCTTTTGATCTCGCGAGCAACGAAATCGGTATCCCCGACTTGCTCGACGTCGACGATGTTTGTGACGTAGCGCGCCCCGACGAACGATCGCTCATGACCTACATCGCCTACTGGTTCCATGCATTTTCGCAGCTGGAGAGAGTCGAGAACGCTGGTCGCCGCGTGGAAAAGTTCATTAACAATATGCATGGCGCGTGGGAGATGCAGAACTCGTACGAGCGTCGCATGAAGGAGCTCCTGCGCCTAATCCGCGAGCAGCGCGAACAATGGAAGAATTCCTCGTTCGAGGGAACGTACAAGGATGCCAAGGACCAGGCGTTCCAGTTCTCTCAGTACAAACGGAACCAGAAACGACAGTGGGTGGCTGAGAAATCCGATCTAGCCGCCCTTCTCGGAAACATCAAGACCAAGCTTAGTACCTACCGGCTTCGTCCGTACGACCCGCCGGCGGAACTACGATTGGAGGTGTGCGATCAGGAATGGGAATTTCTCACGCGCGACGAGCACGAGCGCAGTCAGCTTATCAACGAGACCATCCGGGATATAAAGAACGCCCTCCGTCGGTCGTTCGCCGACAAAGCTAATGATTTTGCGCTCACTCTCAAGACCCTCTCTCTCGCGATATCCGGACTTGATGGGGAGGTCGAGGATCAACTCGCGCATGTGAAGAGGCTGAACGATAACCTACCCCCGCTGGACGCATTCTTGGACACCATCGCGGCCATTGACGAACAGTGTGTGGAGGCGAACATCGAAGAGAATGACTACACAACGTACACGCTCGATGAGCTTTCGTACGAACTGTCTCTGGTCAAATCTAGCATCTCGAAGAAGCTGGCCTTCTTGGAAAACCAGCTGGTGGCCCGGAACATGACGAATCTGACCCCGATCCAACTGGAAGAGTTCGAGTCCGTCTTCCGGCATTTTGACCGCGACGCATCCAACACGCTTCAAGAGCTGGAGTTCTCTGCGGCCCTAGCGAGTCTGGGTCTGGTGTACGACGAGGATGAGATGCATCAGGTATACATTGAGACGTGCGGTCCACAACGACTGGCGCAGAATGCGGGTGTCAGTTTTGAACAGTTCATCCAGTTCATGGTCAGTGTCACCGAGGATCAGAACACCGCCGAACAAGTCCTGCAGAGTTTCCATGAGGTGGCCGATGGAAAGGTATGTTTTTTAAATCTCGCTTGGAAGACGCATCTAACTAGTTCTAGCCGTATGTCACGGAGATGGACCTCCGACTGTCCCTTATTCCGGAGGAACTCATCGAGCACCTTACGCAGACGATGCCCAAGCACCAAGGACCGGTCAAATCCCAGGACCGGGATGTCCCGCAGTACGACTACATCAGTTTTATGGGCAAGATGATGGCGGACGAGGATTCAGACGATGCATCTACTAATGGACAGGGCCAGTAATTGCATTTTGGTTGTTTAGCACTGCCGGTGTTGTGTGTTCTTTCTTTCATGGTGCCGGTGTTTGGTGGAGCTAAAAGGAGGTATTGCATGCAGTCTCAGGTTGTTTTATTGCATTACGGTTGGTATTCTTTCTGCTTTTGAAGGTGCAATCTGCATGTATACCACATCCCTAGTTCGTACCATTAGTCCAATATAGCGCTCAGTATTCGCTGAACAGACTCGGTGGCCTCTGAAATTAGTACGTAGTAGAGTGAATCACGTGATACCCTGAAACAGAAGGCGGCGTCGCTCTCACTTCCGACCCAAATTCCGTTACTCACTTCACTCCAACCTTCCATTGCATCCTCCCTCGGCCTCGGTTGTTTGGCCACCTGTTTTAATCCATTATCCTGTGCAACGCTACAGCCTCACAATGTCGAACATGGACCGCAGCCTGGACGAAATCATTGCTGAGCGTCCTGTGAGTCCTTTCTGGGCCGTACTCCAGATTGCATCATACCGGGAATGCTGACGCGAACTTGAGCAACAGCAGCGACAGAATCGCGGCCGTCGCCCTCAAGGTCGTCGCAATGACGGCGTCAAAAAGGTATGACGTTTTCCCATGCGTTCGATATGGATTGGCTATTTCGGGCCGCAAGCTGTGTTCAGTCCTAACGTTCGATCCACAGGTCCTACCTCCTGTTCTCCTTTCGAATCCTCCCAGCGCATCGTGAACAAGCAGAATACGCACAAAAACAGTGATGGAGCAGTTTCCCTGTGATTTGAGCTGACCTTGTCCTCTTTACGACCGCAACAGTCTCACAGAGAAGACCGTGTCGACCTAGACTTGTACGTCCGACGACGCTGAGGCCATGCAATTGCGGTGGCTAACTGGTGCAGGGATTGGGTACACGACAAATACGAAGACGACAGAGATAGTGCGTTTGAACTTCACCCGATAGCTTCCGGCCGACTATGTTTTAACACTGCTCTCAGCACGCCCGACCCGTGCCCATCGCCGACCCCGTGGCGATCGCTATTCCCCCTCGGGGGATACGTATGTTTCCCAGTGTTTTGAGGACGAGGAGGAGGCTAATCGACGCAGTGGCTCGACCACCGCGAAGCTCCGCGTGGAGAATTTGCATTATGATATCACCGAGACGGATCTCGAGGTAGGATTCATCTTATTTGTTATGGATTTCATGCGCTAACTACGGCAGGATCTGTTCTCGCGCATCGGCCCCGTCTCGAACCTGACCCTCGTGTACGACCGCGCCGGCCGCTCCGAGGGCGTCGCCTTCGTTACCTACAGCCGCGTCAGTGACGCCCGCACCGCCATCAGCGAGTTCGACGGCGCAAACGCCAAGGGCCAGCCCATCCGCATCACCCTCGTCTCCACCGGTGGCGGCCGACGAGACCGCAACCCCTTCGACAACGTCGAGCGCCCCCGCGGCAGTCTGTTCGACCGTGTTGAGCGCCCCCGCAATGCGCGCAGCTTGAGCCCTGGCGGTAGTGATGGCGAAGGTGGTTCCCGTCGGCGGAGAGGTGGTGGCGGTGGTCGGCGCGCTGGAGGTGGTGGTGGACGGTACCGCCGCAGCGACGTGTCGAAGCCCCCGCCCGACCACATCGACCGGTATGTCCCCGGAGAGCGGTCGCCGGGTCCTCGGGCAAGCAGTGGGCGGCGACAGGGCGGCGGTGGCGGTGACGGCCGTCGGATGGTCAACGGGCGTCCGCGCAAGACTCAGGAGGAGCTGGATGCCGAGATGGATGACTACTGGGGTGGTGCGAATGCTGGCGCTGGAGCGGCGGATAAAGAGGCTGTTCCCGAGCAACCCCCGCAGGTTGCGCCTGCGTCTACGGCGGCGGCGGGTGATGATGATATTGACATGATTGAGTGAGGGTGAAGTGTTTTCCTATTTCTGTGACTGCTTGCTAGGTATCTGTTGCTATTTGCCTCATGGGTTCTATGGTAGAGCAAAATGGACATTCCTTCTTCACTTGTATGTTGTTGTGGTTGTAGGTATTGGTGTGGAAATGGTACTGTGATGTACATACAGCAGTTTGCCGTCCGGATGCGCCGTTCCTGTCGGGTGATGTATGATCTACATGAGTGATCTCCATCCGTCTGTACAAAGGGAGGCACTAAAGCACGGTATTTCGTAGGGTGTTCCTTCACCGCCAAAGGCCGTAGGGCTCTCTACACGCCTTCCACAGCTTGATTGTCCCGTCCTCGCTGCCGGTGCCGTACAGCTTGCCGTCCGGCGAGAAGCTGACGGACCAGATAGGGCCGTGGTGGCCTTTCTGCACTTCTAATTACCTCGTTAGTAAGACGGTTCCAGCTCGACGAAAGACATCCACATACCAAGTTCCTCATCCGTGTGCAGATCGTACACCCGCGCCCACGTATCGTCCGCACTACCCGTCACCAACCGGCCGGTATCATTATTCACTGCAGCACTGGCCACCTCGTAGCCGAAATCCGACTTCTTGAGCAATCGACCCGGCGCCGCCCCGTCAAACAGATACACGGATTTGCCCGCGGCGACAGTCAAAATCCCGGGGTCATTCGGGCGCGTCGCAAGCGTATTCAGCTCGCAGCTGCCGATGGAGCCCTGCACGGTGTACTCGAGCACGGGGTGTCGCGAGCGCAGATCCCACCAGCGGATCTTGCGGTCCTCAGCCGCCGTGGTGAGGATGTTGTAGTCGCGGTTCCAGACGATGGATTTGATGGTGCCGCCATGTACGCCGGGGCCGATCTCGTAGCTCGTCGCTACGCCTGCGCCTGCAGCGGGGGGCTCGGCCGTCGCGGGGGACGGCAGCGTCGGCGAGGAACTGCTGCTGTTGCCGCCGCTGCGGGAGAGGTCGAAGATGCGGAGCTTTTTCTCGAAGCCGCCCGTCGCGACGACCTGCGGCGAGGCCTGGAGTGGGAAGGCGACGGCGCGGCAGATGTGCGCGTGTTGCAGGGTGTGCAGGCATTCGCCTGTGTGGGTGTCCCAGACTTTGCTGTGGCGGTGGGGTTAGATGGGGTGAGGTGGAGGGGGAGGAGGGGTAACTCACGCGGAGAAATCGGCGGCGGCGGTTGCGGCGATGGTGGCGTCTGTCGAGAGGCGGGCTTGCCAGACGGCGCCTTTGTGGCCTAGGAAGGTTCCGATCCTGCGGGGATTAGCTGTGTTTGTTGCAGATGGTGAGGAGAGGGGCCGTGCCAGTCACCGGTGATGCCGTCGCGCAGCATGGGGTTGTTGTCTGGTGGATGTTAGTGAAGGTATGATTGCGGTGCGGGGGGTGGAAGTACCCTTGCAGGCGGAGATCAGGTAGTATTGGTCATCTTCGACGGCGGAGGAGAAGTTGATATGCGGGACTGGACGGGAGTGTCCGTGGCAGGTCAACGGGACGACCTTGGGGATATCTGTGGTGGGAGTGAGCAGTGATGGCTTAGACGGGGATTTGGAAGTGTAAAGCTTACCGGACGCCATTTTCGCAAGGAATTGGAGGTATAGAGTGTCAATTGGTGAAGGTTGTTGTTCAGGAGAGCGATTACGTGTAGATGGAGCGAATCACCATGGAGCACGGGAGTAGAAAGGAATAACACCGTAGGTATGACAAGCCAATGCCGGTAGAAAACAAGTCGTTGTAGAAGTACACAGAAGAAAATTCGTCAATCTCGTCAAGTCATCAATCCATAGATAATGGCGGGGTTATGGGAATCACAAAGATCAGCAGATGAAGAACGAAAAGGACGAAAGAACGAGGAGAAATGAAGGAAAGAAGCTCGACTCCAAGACAAATAATCCACCAATCCTTCGAGCGTGTAGAGATCCCCAGTCCGACGGGAGAAAGATGAGAGGATGAGTGAGGCCGTGGTTGAGAACTTGAGTTTGGAGAAATGATGTCGTGATATTATGTAAGCTGCAGAAGGTCAATTATGTAATCACTACGACTCTCACCAATACTCCGTAGATGGAGCACTCCTCCGTAGAGCATTCAGGCTGTCTATAAGTGTCTGCATATGTATAGGTTGCTGCAGTGACCGCTATGGTATACGCTATAAGACTACCTAGTATTCATTACACCTTGCAGTATGAAGGGAAATATATATATCCGCACCCCAGCTGTACATTTTACTTAAAGCTGACTGCTAAGAACACATGAGATCCATATCACCTCATATATCCTATTGACCTAGGTGCTTACCACGTGCAGTAGCCACACTTTAATGGTACTAGGTAGTAGGATAATAACCAGTGGCTTGATTTCATGCTCAACTGTACCTAGTAACTAAATAGATACCAGGTGCTCTGTCAGAATCACGTGTCTGGTTCTAGTAACTTCCAGCTGCTGACCGCCCACGTGAGCGGTACCTTCTGGACTCCGCCGAGTGCCTCATCGGGAAACAACAACCAACCAAAACGGGCGGAGTCCATAGATCGAGAGACCACCTCAGTTCACGCAGCTCTCCTCCTTTCATCGCTCTCCCCTCTACGTTGCATAAACCATCCCCATTCTCCCTTCAATTCTCCCTTTCAGTCTCATTTCCTAACATCCCTCTTAACCCGCACCCTTCCCCACTCTTTATGTATGCCTGACTTCAGGATCTCCGCCTCTCTGGAGGGCCACGGCGATGATGTAAGAACCCCGGATGGGTCACCCTGGCCACAACAGCCACCACAATGACCCCTCTGTCTTAAAGAACACCACATTAACCTGCCGATGTTCTTTCTAGGTCCGCGCTGTGGCTTTCGTGAACTCCAATGCTGTCCTTACGGCCTCTCGAGATGCAACGGCTCGCCTGTGGAAGCGTGTCTCTACCCCGCCTCCTACCTACGATTACACCATCGTTTCCCACGGCTCCGGCTTCATCAACACCTTAGCATACTATCCCCCGACACCGGAGTTTCCTGAAGGCCTCGTCCTTTCCGGCGGTCAAGATACCATAATTGAGGCCCGACAACCGGGGAAAGTAGCCGACGACAATGCTGACGCAATGCTCCTGGGCCACGCCGGCAACGTCTGCGCCTTGGATGTCTGTCCAGAGGGGGGGTGGGTTGTCAGTGGTGCCTGGGACTCAACAGCAAGGCTATGGCGCGTGGGTAAGTGGGAGTGTGACGTCGTGTTTGAGGGTCATCAAGGAAGCGTTTGGGCGGTGTTAGCATATGACAAGGACACGATCATTACCGGTGAGTTGCCGTCTGCAATCTGTCACCTACCACAACGCTCATTTCCGTACAGGCTGTGCCGACAAACTCATTCGCATATTCGATACGTCTGGAAGCCTTATAAGAACCATCAAGGACTCTCGCGACGTTGTCCGCGCCCTTTGCAGACTTCCTGCTTCCAATCCGACTGGTGCACACTTCGCCGCTGCCAGTAACGACGGTATTATCCGACTCTATACTATCCAGGGTGATATAGTCGCTGAGCTGCATGGTCACGAGAGCTTCATCTACTCTCTTGATGCTCTGCCCTCAGGCGAATTGGTTAGTTCGGGAGAAGACCGTACGGTGAGGGTGTGGAGCGGGACACAGTGCGTCCAGACTATCACTCATCCCGCTATATCCGTCTGGAGTGTTGCAGCCTGCAAGGAGAGTGGCGATATCATCACCGGTGCGAGCGACCGCATCGCCCGGGTCTTTAGTCGCAGTGAAGATCGGGTAGCGAGCCCGGCCGTTGTGCAACACTTCGAGCAGACTGTGAAAGAATCCGCCATCCCGCAGCAGCAGGTTGGGAACATCAATAAGGAGAAGCTCCCTGGGCCGGAGTTCCTCAAACAGAAGTCGGGGACCAAAGATGGACAGGTGCAGATGATCCGGGAAGACAACGGCAGCATCACCGCGCACACTTGGTCTGCAGCCTCGCAGGAATGGGTCGCTGTCGGTACGGTTGTCGATGCCGCAGCCAGCAGTGGCAAGAAAACAGAGTACCTCGGACAAGATTACGACTACGTGTTCGATGTCGACGTGGAAGACGGCAAGCCTCCTTTGAAACTACCTTACAATGTTTCTCAAAATCCCTACGAAGCTGCGACAAAGTTCATCCAGGACAACGAACTCCCCATGAGCTACTTGGATCAGGTGGCGCAGTTTATCGTCCAGAACACGCAGGGTGCGACCCTGGGTCAGTCTAGTCAGGAGCCTGCAGGATCCGATCCCTGGGGCCAGGACAGACGCTACCGCCCGGGTGATGCTGCTCCTGAGCCCCCAACTATCCCCGAGTCTCGTCCTAAAGTTCTTCCTCAGAAAACCTATCTCTCCATCAAGTCCGCAAACCTCAAAGTAATCGCCAAGAAGCTGGGCGAAATCAACGACCAGCTCGTGTCATCTGGGTCGAAGGAATTGTCTCTGAGCCCCCCTGAAGTGGAGACGGTGGTGGCTCTGTGTGAACAGCTCGAATCCTCGGACCGTCTCAAGCCTTCGCCTGTCGTTGAAAGTGGCGTGTCTTTGCTGTTTAAGATTGCAACTTCATGGCCGGTTCCGAACCGACTCCCGGGTCTCGACCTGCTCCGTTTGTGCGCGGCGTCCACTCCAGTGACGGCTACCGTCGACTACAGTGGCCAGGATCTGATCTCTGGCCTTCAGGCAAGCGGGGTCTTCAATGCACCGCTGAATGTCAATAATGCAATGCTGGCCACACGTATGTTTGCCAATCTATTCGAAACCGACGCCGGTCGTCACTTGGTTGTGAGCAAATTCGATCAGATCGTGAGCGCTGTGCAGTCGGCATTGGCAAATAGCGGAGCCACACCCAACCGTAATTTGACGATTGCGGTGGCGACGTTATACATCAACTTTGCTGTCTATCTCACCTCTGAAGGCCGGGGGTCTGCGCCCGAGTCTGCCGAGCGGGGCCTGGTGCTTCTGGCGGACTTGACGAGGATGCTTACCGGCGAGAAGGACTCGGAGGCTGTATATCGCAGTCTGGTGGCGTTGGGGACATTGGTGACGTCTCTCGGGGAGGAAATTAAGAGCGCTGCGAAGGAGGTTTACGACATGGAGAAGATATTTGGAGTGGTGATGGGCTCTGGTCTTGGGAAAGAACCACGAATTAAGAGCATTGTTGCGGAGATCCGAGCAGCCATGCCGTGATCTGATGGTTGATAGTGTAGCTACATATCAATACCAGGATAGTACAAGCAAGCGTTCCAATATACCGGAGAATGATCAAAGATTATTAGTTATATCGTATACGCGCATTCAGAACATGATTGTATCAGGGTCTACATGACCAGTCATGTACGCAGCTGTCAGAAAAGGAAGCTCAGAGTCTTCCCTCCGCATCAACGCCCACCTCCACCACCTGATCAATACCCGGATACTGCGGCAAATCCAGACCATACTTCTCCGCAATACTCCTTGTGAGGAACCTTCCGCCCAGAAAATGGCGCCCACGGTAGAACTTGACACACGGCTTCGGTGCCGTCAAACTAATCAGATACTGCGGCATGAACTTGGCCCCGGGCCCGTCCTTTGGTGGCCCGCTTTCGATATCCCACGAGCTGGGGGCGTCGACGCTCAGCACCGGCACGGGAGCAGACTCCATCGCGGCGATAATGGCGGGAAAGGGCTCGCGCAGGGGGCCGCCGAAGGAGAAGCCGAAGATGGAGTCGACGAGGAAGTTGGTTTCTTTGAGGGCGGCGGGGAAGTCGGTGATGAAGGGGACGGAGAGGTTGTGGAGTTGGGTTTTGAGGCGCTCATTCATGTCAGAGGTGGCTTTTTCCATGGTTGGGAGAGAGGGAACTCACCTGGTAGAGCTCGTTCTTGCCTTCTTTTGGATAGTAGATGGACGGCGTGTAGCCGTACTGTGCGAGATGGCGAGCGGCGACGAGACCGTCTCCACCTGGGTGCGTGTATCAGGTCTGGTGTCGAGTAGGTACAGGGGCAGGTTCTTGACTAACCGTTGTTACCGGGGCCGCAAACCACGAGGATGTTCTTTCCAGCGCTTGGCGGATGCACGCGGTAGACTGTTGAGTTAGCGATCTGCGTATGTATCGTATGAGCGTCGTGGGTGCTTACTGGCTTGCGAGACGGACAGTCCGGCCAGCTCCATGAGCTGGTCGAGAGACCATCCGCCGATCTCCATGAGATCTTTGTCGAGGGAGGCGGCGTCTTTGGAGGAGATTGCCTGTTTTGTTAGGATAGTCATTGAGACAGTGTTGGTATGAAACATCAACATACCTTCAGCGACATTCTGGCGGTTCGAGTGTAGTATCGAAATGCGGGGGACTTTAGGGAAAGGAACCGTTTAGGCACGGTCAATGCCGGGCGGAACATGCACCGGGTGGACTTATAAATATGAATCTGTCTCGGAAAAGATAGTACCACTTAGTTTAACGATTGAAAGTCGTAGACAGTTTAGGAGGACCTCCGGAGTATATACAATAGTGAGGGATGTTGATTGCATCATACTGATACCCTCCACCGCCCACCGACGCTAGTCCGCATCCGCAAGGTCCGGAACAACCGAACATCCGATCACTCCCGCGGAGTTTTGGACAAATCCTCCAGCTTCACCTGGGTATATCTGTCGCTGTGAAATAACCCCATCTTCCTCAATTCATCGACGAACCGCCAAGATGGTCGTTCGCATTCGTCTGGCCCGCTTCGGGAACAAGCATCAGCCGATTTACAACGTTGTCGTGGCGCAAGCCCGGTGAGTTGATTTTTCCCGCCCCCCAGAACCGATCGGTCGCCTTTCAATCAATCCATTCAGGCGCAGGGACTGCGATCTGTATCCTGACCATTCACTAACTACTCCAGGTCGGCTCGCAACTCCAAACCCCTCGAGGTCATCGGCACCTTCAACCCGGTCCCGCAGCGCCCGACGAACCTCTCGGACGAGGAAGCCCGGCACGCGCGCGCATACAAGGAGGTATCGCTCGACCGATCCCGAGCCAAGTACTGGCTGGGAGTTGGGGCGCAGCCGAGCGACTCGGTGTGGAAGCTGTTGAGTCTGGTATGTTATTTGCTATCGGCGCTATAAGGAGGGATGAATGCTGACGGTGTCGCTACAGGCTGGATTGGTTGAGCCGAAGAAGCAGAACAAGAACTAGATCGGCAAATTATGTGATATTTCTTTTTTGTTTCATACCCGCGATGTTCGTTGAGCAGTCGGGGGGAGACTTTTGCCTTCATCCTGCGCGAGGATGGATGGATGTGATCTCCGGCATTTACGGCGTTATTGAGGATATGATATTTGATTACTTGGTTTGTGCCTGAGTCCGGCCAGGGGCTTCTGTATATTATGTTGTCATATGTATGAATGGACTGGAGCTTATTCTGGTGGTCGTATGATTGTTGAATGTCTTTTGAATGGCACTGTCGACCATGGGAGAGAGGAGCATGTGTGTGCGTGAGTCAGTTGTGACAGAACTGAACCAGGGTTGCGGTGGATGACATGCAGCTGGGATTTCGTCTGGGTGACTACCTAGGTAGGCAGGCGCGTGTCGGTGAGGTATCATGACGTCGGACAGAGGAGGTAGGGCGGTTATATAGTAGGACAAAAGTACGTGGCCGATATATACCTGGCTACATGTAGGTACCCTGCGGTATTCGATTAGTAGGAGATGTTTGTGTGG
This sequence comes from Aspergillus pseudoterreus, assembly GCA_002927005.1. Taxonomy (NCBI): domain Eukaryota; kingdom Fungi; phylum Ascomycota; class Eurotiomycetes; order Eurotiales; family Aspergillaceae; genus Aspergillus; species Aspergillus pseudoterreus. The sequence goes on from PIJX01000031.1 coordinate 493,589, forward strand.
ATACTTGATGTACCAAGAGTCTAAGCGTCTGACTAAACAAAAATCGATGAATCAAAATAATACCATATAGCAATTCAACTAGCTATACCCAACGAGAAGGCATAATGTTTGTAGGATGCCGTACTAGTCTACCTGCCTACACTTAGTACGTACTATCTCGAAGGATCAAACCCTCCGGACCAATCCGCCAACGCAGTCAGAGCCCAGACACGGGGCGACGGAGAATGATTGGCCCCCGGGAACAATTCCAGGTGTGACGATCGGCCGCAGAGTTGGGACTTTTCCATGGAAAACCGTCCTGGCCGCCCCCAGGGCCATCATCCATGCACTGGCCGGCGCAAAGGGGGGGAGGCCGTGGGGTCTGGTTGGCTTTACCAGCCCGCTGGTCGACATCCGCGGTGGTCGTCGTTAGGCCAGGCTTATCAGGCTTGTTCGTACAGATTGGTTGAGACGGAATCACATGAGAGACCACCTATCGGGAGTTCGACTATGTTCCCAGGGACTGCACTAGGTAGTTAGCCCACGCGATTGCATGGGTTGCATGGGTCTCGAGTCATCCTGTCCTCTGATCTGGCTGTATGCACAACGGTTCTTATACCTCGAGTGCCGGTTTGCTTGTCAGCTGGGGTCGGATGTTATCCGGTCTCGTCATTGTTCGGGCATTATTATTTATTGTCAATGGATGTGTGTGGTTGTACTTGGTTGTACTTGCAGATTGAAAGAGTATATGGATTAGTCATTCTCTCCACGCACTTCGGGCTGACAAAGCACACGCACTCCTCTGTCGCATGCGGATAATCGGATGGTCGACGATGTTTGCGTGATGCTGCACTCGGATGGAAGGCGGAAGACGACTGTGATCTAGATCATTATTATCGACATCGCCATCATCCAACTATCGTCTGTCTGATTATTCTTTCTTGAATCCATCGTCTCCCGAACAGAACCCCTGACTCTCTGGTTTAGCGCCCAGCCGATCATCGCCTACAGGCTGATAGCGCGTCGTGTCAACGTCGCGTAAGACGCAGCTGGAACGGACCCAGACTCGATCCGTGGATTCCCTCGAGGAGCGAGAGGGTGTGAGTGCGAGAGAGGGAGTGTTCTTCAATCTTTCATTCCAGACCTTCCGGATTTGTGCTCATCTTTTCCTTTCTATCTTTTTATTATTTTCTTTTCTTTTTTTTTTTTACTTTTCTTTTCTTTCATTCTTTTATTTGACATTCTTCTGAATTGTGGAAGAAAGTAGAGAACGATTCATTACCTTATACTACTACTACTACCACTACTACTACAGCACTGCTACCCCTCCCAACCCAATCTAACTTTATCCTCCCCCGAACTCTCTGCATTATTATTAGTCTGGGTCTCCTTCCCTCCACCCCCCCATCATTATTATCCTTCCATCACAACTGCCTACCACCCATAAACCCATACCCTTCATCACTTTCGCCTCCTGATTTTCTCCATCCTCTCCTCCCCCCATCCTCCATCCCCCATCCCCTCCTCTCATCTCTCCCCCCTCCTCCATCGTCCCCTTCTCCATACCACCTTTCGCCTCCATTTCTTTCTTTCTTCCACAATTTTACTATCGCCTCCTATTATTCGTCCCATCGGTGGTTCGTTCGTCACCTTCCGTCCTGCCGTTCCTGTTCGCGATCGTTAGTCTGCCTGCTCGGCCCCTCGGTCCGTGTCGCATTGCATCCACCTTCGCATCGCCACTTCATCGCAACGGACTCGTTTCTCCTTCGGTCGCATCGCATCGTCAACTTCCATCCTCAGAACCCTTCGCGACCTCGTCAATTATCTATTCATCACGGTCGCAGTCGCGTTCGTCGTCGGTGCTCGTTCCCTTCCCCCTGAACTGGCGATTGACACCTGTCACCCGTTGCCGCCCGTGGCCTCGCGCCCTCCCCTTGCCGTCCCTCGCAACTTAATCTCGCCGTCGCGTCCATCGGTGACGTCTGATCGATTATCTCTTTCTCCCCCGGCCGTCGTGGATCTGCGAGGCATGAGTGGCAGTTCGAACCAGTCCACCCGCACCAGCCCCGGCTCCTACAGCACCACCACCCAGCGAACGCACTCGGTCTCCTCGGGCGCGTCGCCTCCCCACTCGTCGCTTCCTTCCTCCCAGGCGCCTTCCACGGCCCAGAATGCGATGTCCACCGACGTGTATAATACATCCGTCTCGCAGCCTACTGCTTCCCTAGGCCCTTCCTTCACCTACCCCTTTGCCTCCATCGGTGGCTCCTCCGCCTTCGATCCCGCCACCATGCGCCTGGGCGATTCCGACCGGTCGGCGCAGAGCCTCAACGGCTTCGTCCGATCCTCCGTCAGCGGCGGTGCCATCCTCATGCGTAATCTGCCCAGCAACACGAGTCGCGAAGCCTTGCGCAGTATGCTGCTGTTCGCCAAGGATCTGATCGATGTTGATTTCGACTCAGCCGGCCTTCCGGATGATAAGGGATACTTGAGCGCCATTGCACGCTTTGGCACCGTCGCGGCTGCCGAAGAGGCCCGCGCCTTGCTCAACGGCAAACCCAACTCGAATAACGATGCGACCATGATCGTGGAGATGTACGACGGTCCCGCTGGACCCTCCCCGCTGGGCGGTCCCCGACGGAATACGATTGATCACTCCGCGACCCGCGGCCTCCTGGGAGGTCTCTCCAACGGCCCTCTTTCGCGCCAATCGTCCCGCTTCAACGGTACCTTCCAGAGCCTGACGGCCACCAACGCGTCGGTCGCCGCACCCAGTGACGCCCTTCCCCCGACATCAGAACCGGGATCTCGCATGCACAGCCTCTTCTCGCCCCAATCTCCGATCGGAAATGGTGTTCACGATCTCCCCCGCGTCAGTGGCAAGTCGATGATCGACCAGGATCTCGATGAAGAGACGGGGGAGTTGCTGAAAGACCCCGTCGGATACGCCGAGAATGGCCACTCGGCATCAGCGCGTCGGGCGACCAACCCCCAGTTTCCGACGAACCAATTTGCGGGTCTCAGTTTGTCCACAAACATCTCGTCCCCCCCGCCGCAGAACTACACACCCGGCGGGTCCGCGCAACCACAAATGGGGTTGCCGACTCCGTCCTCGGCCTACGCACCGTCGCTCAACAGCAACATTGTCGGCGCCCCTTCTATGGGCATGTACGGCAATCCGCACACGCCGCGCCACAGCCTTCCCGCCGCGAACCCGAACGACATGAACCCCCCGTGCAATACCTTGTACGTGGGCAATCTCCCTCCAGATGCATCCGAAGAGGAACTGAAGGCTCTGTTCATCAAACAACGCGGTTACAAGCGGCTTTGCTTCCGGAATAAGCAGAACGGGCCAATGTGCTTCGTCGAGTTTGAGGACGTGGGCACGGCGGGAAAGACCCTGCATGAGCTGTATGGCTATCGACTGTCGAACAGCGTCAAGACCGGCATCCGTCTGAGCTTTTCAAAGAATCCCCTGGGCGTTCGTTCGTCCCAGCCGAACGCGTCCAATGCGGCCATGGCCCCGCAGAACGCCGTGGCGGGCGGCAGTAGCCTCGGTGGCATGCACAACCATGTCTTCTCCAGCGTGAGTGGACCCCCACCGGGTCTAATGGTTCCGCCCGGATTGGGCCCTCGGGTGCATCCTCACGCGCAAGTTCCCACGAACGGGTCCTACAATCCCAACGCGGGTCTGGGGATTCGGAATCCCATGAGTACGGCCATGTCGCACACGCCCCCCCTCGGCGGAGGGCCCACCAACGGCGCCTCGACCGTGAACATGGGCCCTTACAACAACGTTTATTTTCACGATTACATGATGGGTCGGTAGAGCGACGCGATCCTAGTGAAGATAATGTCCGACACGTTTCATGATCACTCTGGGATATCCGGCGCATGAGGTTTGTTTACGAGCTAGATCAGCATTTGGAGGCTCTCCTTCCTCCTGGGAGTAAGGATTTGGGACTCTTGCTATAGCTGGATTTTCTGCCTTTGCTTTTTCTTCTCTTCTCTTCTCTTCTCTTCTCTTTCTCTTCCATCTTTAATTTTCTTCGTGACACACTCTTCTGTCTTCCCTATTTGCTTTTGCTTTGACTTCGGTTATTTTTCCAATGCACTACGAGCATGGATCATGGGCGCCGTTATACACGTTATTACTTTGCTTGGGGAGGTTGCATCTCATCGCGTGCGTGTACCTGGTTTACAAGGAATTGTCTGTCCCCTGTTTGTGTTCTGTTACCCTCCTGCTCCATCATACCCTTTCTTGTACTGTGTTGTCTTCCCAATAATAGTGAGCTTGGCTTTGCGTGCCCGTTTTTCTTACCTGCGTCTGAAGGGGTTGTCCGTTTGCAGCATTTGCCATGCATTTTCACCTGGATGGGATATTACTTGTGCTTTCGTTTGGTATACTGTGGAGGCAAGGTCTCCTACTTTGGTTCTTTTGTCCAGGCGGAAAACGATGGAAGCAGAGGGAGAAGCCGGCTCTGCCACGATCGGCGACCCACTGTGAGGCGTTTTGCAACGGGTATACATTGAGATAAATTTCTGGTCTTTCGGATCTGATGGCTCCATGGAGCGCATTGTTCGCATGATCGCATTGCGGAGGTTGCTTGAGTCTGGCGTTTGGTTGGCTTGCCCCTTTTATACTGATATTGGACACCCATTACTGTGCACTAGCAAGAATTTGAAGTTGCTCATCGATTGGATCGAAGTATTAGCACTACTCTGTTCCTACGGGTAAATTGATGGTGTAGTAGTACGGAGTGGTGTTGGTAGCTCGCGGATGGGGCAATCACGTGATATGCACGTGACCGATACGCAAAAGTTTCTTCCTGTTGACATTTCGACTTCATCCGCTCTCCCAAGTCACTCATCCACCTCTCCTTTTCACTCCAATACCCCCTTTCCCTCCCCCAATTCCCTTCTGTTCTTCGACTGTACATAGAAAGGGACATCGCAATGCCTCCGCGAATACAGAACCAGCTTGTCTCTAACTCCCTCCTCCCCTACCTCTCCTCCACCTCTTCCACCACCCTTTGCTCCTCCACAAGATGCTCTCCCTCCTGTCGGTCGACGAGCCGGCCCTTCTCGTCGACATCATCGACGCAGACTAAACTCCGCTCCGACATGTTCACCTGGCTGAACAGCGAGGGGGCTGCCTTAAAGAACCACATTCCCGGTCAGACCAACTACCTGACACAGCTGCGGTACCGGCGCTCCGGGGAGGATGAGACCCCTGAACGGACGGGGCCGTCGCGGCCATTCCCATTAAACCCCAGCTTCATCAGCGAGCCGATTCTCAGCGAGGAACTGCGTAACGAGATCTACGAGCGTGTGGTGCGGAAGAAGAAGAGCGTGCGGGCCGTCAGTGTTGAATTGGGTATCGATATGCGCCGTGTGGGTGCTGTCGTCCGACTAGTCGAGCTGGAGAAGCGCATGAGACAACAGGTATTGCTCCCCCTATCCTTGTTTCGTACCCTGCCTTGGTGTCGTGTTGCGTGATGAGATTCATACAAACGATTAGTCTTTATTACCTCCGGGAATGCTTACACTTGCCTTTTGTTACTGATACACACGATCAATGTCTTTTATGTCATCTGTTTGGATCGAAACAACACCGTGCTAACTGGTGATACAGAAGAAGGAGCTGGCCCTGCCCTACGCCCGGGCCATCCACGAAATGGTCCCAACCACCCCATTATACGAAGACCCCCGCGACCACCGCTCCAACCCTCACGAGTCCATCAATGACCTCCCAGTGCACCGCCTGACCGACCCGCAGATCTTCTACCCTGTCTCCGAGTCACGGCATTTCACCCGCACGGACGCGGGCCGCGTGTTTTCCGCCGCCCCGGCGCAGGAACATGCCCAGGTTGCTCGTGATACTGCGGACCCCGACGCTGCCGTGTCCCGCGTCACGCAGCAGCCCGGCTCGGCGATCGAGACTGTCGGTAAGGGTGCGGAGGAGCAGCAGGTGCTGCAACCGGCGGATGTGCGGATTCCCCACCCGCATCTGGTGGCCCACGAGCGGCACCGTCTCGCACATCCGTTCGAGGGCCGCGAGACGCAGAAGTTGTATGAGCGTCGGCTGCGTAGCGAAGAGGAGGCGGAGCGGGCGCGCAAGCAGGCTGCGAAGGACCGCGCGGAGCAGCAGATGCAGAAGGTGCAGCCTGCGGACTCGCGGTTCGAGTTCCGCTTCAAGGATGTTGAGGTTAGCCGCGAGACGGTTGGTGCTGACGGTCGTGGAGCGAAGGCGCCTGGCCAGCGGTACGGTGTGCCTAGCTATGAGCGGAAGAAGGGTCAGGTCAAGATCCCTACCCGTGTGGAGGTTTAGCGTATTTGACGATGTGCTGGTGGATGTACTATCTACGTGTATTATAGTATTATATCTGTGCTATTAGCAATATACTTATGTGAGTATGTGAACATCCGATGTAGCTTGTGCTGGTCATGTTTATAGTCGACGGCAGACTGCCACTGCAGGCCTATATGTACTTTGAATGAACTATATCATCCATATCACCTATTCCCGTCTACACAGACTACAGCTTCGAGGTGAAGCGTTTACCCACTACCGCCAACCTCTCCGCAGCCTCGGCCATCATCTCATCCACGATCTCCTTTGCCGACTGCACCTGCTGGATCTCAGCGGCGCACACGCCCATCAGATGCGGATACGCATTGTCCAGGATCTCAGGGTCATCCGGATGTGCGTCGGCGTCGTGATCGATGGGCAGGATGCCCTTGGATGTGAGCTCCTTGATCTCGGCCTGGCGATTCTGCTCCCAGTTGAGGATATAGTCCGTCTTACGGACTCTCAGCGGACGGCCCTACCACACGGATTAGTATCAGTCCAGCCCACCACCACCCTCTCACCCATTCACCGCATCACCTCAAACAGCTAGGCAGCAGACTCACCGAAAAAATAATCGTGCGAATGGTATCATCAAACCCGGCCGCCGTAACAGCCTCCTGATGCGCGCGAGACGCCCCGGCTTCCCTCGCAACAACAAACCGCGTGCCCACCCACACCGCCGACGCCCCCAGCATCAGCGCCGCCGCCAGTGACGCCCCGCAGTAGATACCCCCCGCCGCGACGAGCTGCACGGGCTGGCCCGTCAGCGGGCTCGTCTTCCCGCGCAGCAGCCGCGCCACGGCAGGCACCAGCACGGACGTCGGCACGTCGCCCGTGTGCCCGCCGCCCTCGCTGCCCTGCGCGCAGACGATGTCGACGCCGCGCGCGAGACACTTCGCCACGTGCTTCGGGTGTCCGATCATGTTCATGTAGAGCACGCCGGCGGCGTGCAGCCGGTCCACGACGTGCTGTGGGGGCACGCCCACCGCCGAGACGAAGAGTTTTGTGCCGGTTTCAATGATCACCGTGATCAGCTCGTCGAGCTGGCCTTTTGTGTAGTCGTAGCTGGTCCTTTATTAGTATACCCTTAGAGGAAGGGAAGGGAAGGGGAAGGACTTGGTCTTCCGGGCGGTGCCGCCCACCTGCGGGATGAGCAGATCAACCCCAAACGGCGCGGTCTTGTCGTGCAGATACGACTTGAGCTCGGCGATGGCGTCGCGCAGCGCGGCAGGCGTGTAGCCGATGCCGCCGATGACCCCGATGCCGCCGGCGTTGGTGACCGCCGCGGCGAGACGGGGTCCGGCGGCGGTGCCCATGCCGGCGAGCATGATGGGATGGGTGATGCCGAGGAGGTCCGTCATGGATGTTTGGATGGTTTCTGGGTGGTCTGTTAGTGGGGTCTGTTTTGGGTGGGGAGTTGTATAGGACGTACGTGGGGATGCCATATTGGAGGGTACACTGTTACACCGTACGCTTGTGAGGATGGTGCCGAAGATAAGATGAGGGCTATCGAATGTTGCTCGTACTGTCTATCTACATCAATCTGAGCACAGCACCTCCTCTTTCCCCTCTAGTTGCGTGGTCTAACCGTGCTGCCTCGGATCCGGCGCAACCGAGGCGCTAGCCAGCTGTTCGACTAGAGTAGTGGGGCAGACACTGTTCAACGGTTATAGATTAATTGTAGATTGTATGAGGATATTGGGACACGTTATAGAAGCACAGCATACTAAATACTACCTAGAATATCTGCGTAATGATTTGGATGTACCGAATGACTGCCATTCTCGCCATCGAACGACGCCTTTTTCGGCAGCGATTTAGTAGCACAGAAACGATGGAATGATGGACGCCGATCTGGACGAACAGATAGGATGTAGGTAGCTCTTGACTTCGGGAAGCCCTCCCACAGGTGCTTGCAGGTTAAGTCACAGTTGAAGGGCGTGGAATATCAATCTTGCTGCTGTCCGCCCAGCCTTGACGATAAGAGTCCCAGTGTCGGCCAATAACCACACGTCGACGCTTTGCCATCCGAAGCTTGATGTTTCGCTTCTTGAGATAAGATTCTGCAACCTGTTCGGACATGGCACGGAACCGGACCAGCTGCATCTCAGAGGCCCACGGGGAATCCGAAGAATCCTCGTCCTTGATAGCGGTGGCATGCCTAAGCACCTAATTAGCTACTAACGTGATTACTTGCTCAATCACTTACTTGGTTATCTGTGAATGACTAGCGGCCGGATACCCTGTTGATATTCACATACAATATAGATGTTGGTCTCCCTCCACCGACCAATCAGAGACCAGAGCTCACGTGACCCATGAAGGACGACCTTCACCTTCATCTTCACCACCAGGTCGCTCCTCTTCCTCTTCTTCTCCTCTCCATCAATCGATTCAAGTTCTCCATCAACTCAGTTCTGGGGCACCTTAAGGCATGCATGGAGTCTACCATATGCCAACGAAAGTCCGTCGTCGTTTTTATGGAGCCGGCAAGCAACGAAACTTGCTTTATCGGCGAACTGAAGGTGCCCTGGGTTGCTGACCACGAGCGTGAAACCCACGATGTAGATTGGCGCTCGACCCTTGGTATGGCCATTTAGTATATACAGGGGAGGTTTGAGATACTGACGGACTTATTTGAGATGCATGAGGGATCTACATCTGAAATACGGCTTTATATCTAACTACGAAGAGACCGTGTTCCTTCGCTAAAATACTATGCGACAACCGGTCAGTAGGCTCTCCAGTTGAGTCCCGTGATCCGCCATGGCACTCGTGGATCACAGAACTCCGCCAGCCTTTGCCAATGCATGTGATTTGTAGGAAGACGGGCCCTAATTAGGCATATTCCAACAATAATAGTGGCAGTTCATTCCTCCCACTTTTGGGCGGATTCCAGGTCTTCCGGTTGAAGTGGAGGTATTGCCTACGGAGTATTTAGAAACTCTGGTGCCGGGCTTCTAATCTATCCTTGCTCTAGACCCAGTCAGGCGCTCGCGGCGGGGACTACAGACAGAGGGCACGACAACGCCGGGCCAGGGTAGGAGGTTCTGCGGTTGCTCTGCGCCCTCGAGCTCCGGGGGAGACTGCTCGGGGCGACCAGACGACCAGGCCGTGTCCATGGCCGAGAGACGGGGAGAAACTGAATCGGAAAGAAAGGAGGGAAAACTGAGCAGAGGGCGAGAAGTCTCATTGCCAAGGACAGCTTGGCACAGGCCCGCCAACATCTCACCTATACAAAATATACAACATATTCCAGTCTATATCTCGGTAGTCATAGGGAACTAATGTAACACGAAACATCCGTGCTTTCGACCGTTAAGTCTATTTCCGCATCGACAGATTCTATACGCGCCTATCCGCTCCTTCTAATCAAAGAGGAATAGTATAAGCCCCATCGTAATGACAATCCTTCTTCACCATCTCCTCCGGGTTCTCCACACAGTTCCACTTCCCATCCGTCTCATCCAGGTACGCCCGTCCCCCGATGGGCGTTCCCGCCACACGCTCCAGCGCAAGCGTGAACTTGCCGATGTCGGTGAGCCCATCCGGAAACTGGACGAGGTATTCGCCGCCGGTGCAGCGGGCGTTCTGGTCGGGGGCCGAGTTGGCGGGCCTTCGAGGGGGTTAGTTACGATTAAGATGGGACTTGTCAGTTTGTCTTTGGGAAAAGCTGACCAGATCAGGTTGCAGTCCACGGGGGTCTCGCCGGCAGGGCCGTTGGTGTCCAAGAGGGAGAAGCTCATGGTGCCGTCGAGGGAGATGCGGGCTCGGAGGCCGTGGAGCACGAAGGCGCCATCGCGTTTGCTGGGGGCTGGGGCGGCGATGGCGGCGGAGGTGGCCAGGAGGAGAGCAGTGATGGAGAGCTTCATGTCGTAATGATTGATCGACGCGGAGAAGTGGGTGGTTGTGAGGATCTGCTGGTTGATTGAATTGTTTGATTGTGCAGTTACTGAGATGATTCCGACGGGTATTCACTCCATGTTTATAACTTTTCGCTTTGCGGGAGCAGTACATCTAAAAGCATGAAGCGAAGGATCATTGTCTTAGATCAGTGTAACAATATACTGACACCAGGCTGAGTAAACAAAGTGACACCGCAATTAGGGCTGTGTATCTGACATCTAACGGAGAGGTCCAATGAAGGTTGTTGGTCATCACCTTCTCCAGCCAAGCCATTTAAGGCATCCCGCGGTGTCAATGTGTAGGGCTGGGCTAAGCCACGTCTACGTACACGTTCTTGGACTGTCTTGGATCTGTGCCTGATTTAGATCCGAGTAAGCCGCCAAGCTGAAGCTGGCAGGTGTGCTTCCTGCTGTGTAACACGAGTCTGCTTTTGTGGCGTAAGCTAACTGCAAGAGAAGAAAACATAGCAGATGAATTCAGCAAACTGTGCTCTGTCGAGTTTCTATTATCGATTCCGGCTTATCGTTTGGCTGTTCGTGATTGAAGTCGGCCTAAGCTTACTATATCGACTACTTTCGACTCCTTCGTTGGATAATTCGGGTTGCCTAATCATGTCGATCATCATACGGTTACATCTTTGGGCTGAGCGTGAATCATGTTAAGTCCTTGATTAGACATGTCTCGATGCGACACCAAGAAGTATATAAACGTTCATCTGGAACGGTGCTTCCCGGAAAGAATCAGCAAGTGCATTTATTCAGCTCACTACTAGATATCCTTCCAACCTCGATCACCCTTTCAAGCATATCGAGATGCAGACTTTTACCTTTACCGCGCTCATTGCCTCGCTGGCTGCACTCTCCAGTGCTGCACCCCCCGAGAAACGTCAAATCAAGTCTGTTTCGATCTCCTTCTACACCCCTGAAGGTGAAAAATGGTCCCAGGCGTTCCCCACGGATATGTCCCCCCAAGAAGTTGGTATGTGTCTGCGCCGCTTGCTCCGATATTGCTGGAGTTTTCAAACGCTAACGCTGGCCCCATGTAGAGATCAAGAAGACCGTCTCTCACATCTACAACCCCGGAGGAGCCACCTGCTACTTCTCTGGATCTCAGGGTGAATGGATCAAAGTGCCCATTGCGGACCACCAGTTGGAGACGCCTCAGTCGTTGAAGACGGGAAGCTGTGCTCATCTGTAGGGATGAATCCCAGTACGTTTGGAGATTGTCTAAAAGATTGTCCTCTGTGGTACATATAGAAGCATACCTTTATGACTACACCATTGAAGTAGATCCTTTATTCTAGGTCAATCGCCTCTCATCAACCGCCCACTTAGCTCTTATGATAGGATCTTAACTTAGTTCGCAGAAGCTGTCTTGCTCCTGGGATAAGTATTGTTATAAGACCAGTCACTAGTGGATTCTATATACCCTGGTGCTTAAACTACTACACTAGCAGTCTCTCAGCCTAGACGGATCCCAGGGGTTCGACATGAATATCCCATATATTGAACCTTTTTCTTGGGCGCGGTTAATGCCGCCAGGCGTAAAGACGCGGATCCATCCACCGTCAGAACAATAACGTGTCCGTATATAGATTCGGTTCCTCTGCTCATCTACTCGCCATCTGCTGGATTCTTTGCCGGCTTGGAAGGCATATTTTCGAATACGAGTACAAGGACAAAGCAATGAAAGTGGCAATATTTGGTTGTAGAAGGTTGACGTCACTTACTAGGCATTGTACAGAGTATGAGTATCGCTCCAGCGATCCTACTCGACAGGACTTACAGTATGTCTTTTAACGCAACCTAACAATGTGGAACGGCCTGGATCCCGTCCTAGCCGCGGAGAAATGGAGTCGTCTCTCCCGTTGCATCGGACGTCACTGGGTGGTTCCGACGTCTTCCCTTCCATGGCTCTCACCGCGAAGTCCCAAGGGACAGCAACCCCATGACGCCGTCCCGGGTCCAACTCTGCCTACTTAATCCTGGCCAGTGAGTTGTGGCCCGACAGTTGAGGACGACCATCCGAGAGGAGATGCTTCTCTTTATACGAAAGAGAATACATGGGGTCCTGCTGTCTGAATGACAGGGCCGCAGACTGCCAGCGAAGCTACAGGATTCATCGTTTCCCAGCCACAGAAGTTCGTCCTGACAGCGTTTTCAGGCATAGCCCTCTTCATCGCCATTGAGGTCATTATCCTGTGCTTCGTCACCTTTAAGCGCTACCGAGGCGCCTACTTTTGGAGTCTCCTCGTCGCCTCCTGTGGCCTCATCGTCAACTGCATCGGGTTCATCATATTTTTCTTCGTCGCGGCCTCTCCCTATGTCTCTGTCACCCTGATTTTGATAGGCTGGTACTGTATGGTGACCGGCCACTCGATCGTGCTCTGGTCGCGACTCCATCTTGTCTTCCGTCGGCCGAAGTATCTGAGGCTCATCCTCGCTCTCATCGTTACCAATGCTATCTGTCTACATGTCCCGATCACAGTGCTCCTATATGGAGCTGTGACGCCGACATCACCCCCGTCCTTTGAACGAGGATACGACATCATGGAACGAATCCAGCTTATCGGGTTCTGTCTCCAGGAGTTTCTTCTCTCGGGGATATACATATGGCAGACCAGCAAGCTGCTGCGACTTCGCCCACAAGGCGCGCCCTATCGAGTGGTTCTCACCCGGTTGTTGGTTATTAATGTTGTGATCCTCGCGCTGGACGCTACGGTTGTGATCCTGGAGTATGCTGGTCTGTTTTCTTTGCAGGTTTTCTTCAAGCCCTTGGCATATGGACTCAAGCTGAGGCTCGAATATGCCATCCTCGGCAGTCTGATACAGCTTGTAACGAGTGGCAGTTATTGCGGACAGATACCGTCGAGTGAGGGGGTCCATGATACTAGTCCGTTGCCGAGTTAGGTCTCGTTGTAAATATTACGTCTTTGCAGATCTCTAATTAGATTTCGAAACCGCGCAATATCAACACCGTAGATATATCATCCATCACTCCGGTTAATTATCAGCATAATCGTCAGATTCATTTGGTCATCAATCATCAGCTACCGCAGCAACCGCACAGCAGCATCCGCAGCGACAGTCGCAACATCCCACGTCTTCCGCATTTCCGCCATCCCACTGATACTAATCTTCCACCACCCAAACGACAACCTCCGCTCCAGCTCGATCTCACTGACAACCTCCGCGTTCAGCCCACCCGTTGCCTTTGTGCTATGCGCAATGACCCACCGCGCGGCGTGAGGTGTCAACATCGCGCCAGGACCGCTATCCGACTCCGACACGGTAAGGGTGTCATCCGTCCCGGAGCTTGTATCTCTGCCCGTGGAGACAGTGGTCGACAGCAGCACCGGCGAGTCTGGAAGAGTCACCGACGACGAGCCAGGTGTCGACGGCGACACGGGAAAAAAGTACCACCACTCTATCTTCCCGCACACAGGATGACTGTTTCCCCGGTCGAAGCTATCCCCGGCCATGCAGTCGCACGAGTACACGCGTACGCACGGAATAGCGATTACCCTTTCCTCAAGGATGACGGCTCCGTCGGCACCTTTCTCTAAGGCCTGAACCTGAATTTGCACAAACGCAATACACGAGTCGTACAGCTCCGCATTGTCCAGATTACACCCCTGCATCCACGCCGCGGTGCGGATCATCGGGTCGCCCGTGACCGCGACGATCGTCAGCGAGGTCTGTCCGCCGGCCGCGCAAAGCGCATCAAGGGGCAAGAACCGCGTGGGCGAGCCCACGTCCTGCAGGCGGGTGCGGAGATCTGCGAACGACATGCAGTCCCGTAGGTATGCAAAGTACCCCCGCGGATGTGTCGACGCCTGGTGGGCGGCTAGCTCATCCAACAGCAGGAGAACCTGCTCTCTGTCGTCCGGCGAGGCGCTCTCCCAGGTCCGCGAGGTCATCAAGCCCTGCTGGACGGCGGTGCCGCCCGGGGCGAAGTAGTAGACCACGCTGCGCAGGATGAGCCACAAGACCTGGAAGGCGATCCAGACGTAGAGCGCGCGGTCGGGCTCGCCGTCCAGTGAGGTGAAAGTGCCCAGGAGACCGGCGAGGTTGACGCCAACGCCCGCGGCGCCGAGGACCGTGCGCCAGAGGATGTGGCGGCGGATGTTGGCCGGGATGCCGAGGACGATTTTGCCGTGTTCGCCGACCTGGAGCGCCGAGGGCAGAGGGTTCCCCGCGACGAGGTGTCGGGTGCGTTTGGTGGCATCGTCGCGGCCGAGTCCGGTGGTCTGCAGGACCACGGCGGCTGCAAAGGCGTGCGCCCAACCCACCATGGTCCACATCCAGAGACGACGGCTGCCGATAGCGCGCAGGACGAACACCTCGATCAGTTTGGCGAGCGAGAGCAGCAGACATAGCCAGTCGCGCCAGACGGCAGGGACACCACCCACATCCAGGATGAAGCGGTGGATAGTGATGGGGGCGCCTTTCTCACCGTTAGGGACTGTGTCGAGGGCCAGCCGTGCGTTCTTGTCCAGCGTATAGAGGCAGTGGGAGCGGTAATGGGAGTGTCTGGCCTCATAGTCGGCGGCCTTGATCTGTGCGATTTCGTCCCCTTTCTTTTCGGTCTGTGGGCGGTCTGTCGTCCCCCAGAGCGGTTTGGGAGTCGAATCAAGTATCCAACGACCGACCCATCGTCGTTGCGGCAGGACTTCGATGGCACAAGCATCGCCCAGATCCATGCGACTACGTGCCTGTTTGAACCGATTTACAGGCAGGACAACACCGATAGCATCATCGACAAACTGGTTGCGCAGGCCCATCGACTCACGAAGGAAATCCGGCGCTGACGCCGCCAGGCAGGCCTTGACGACGTGGACGACGCCGAAGCAGCTCATGGGTGCCCAAACAACTCCGCACGCCGCCTTGAGGCCATGGATGAGGGCTTCAGCGATGGGGGCCCCAATAATAGTCGACACGGCCGAGATCTCCACTAGGCTGCCCCCGAGTTTCTTGACTTCGGCCATCTCGAAGATTTTACTTGCTGCGTGTATAGCAAAGTGGATGAAAGTCCCGAGCGAGTAGTGCCGTACATACTCGGCAAGTAGGGAGAAATAGTGCTGAAAAAGAGCATGAGGCGCACTCATGACTATATTCGGTTTTTTTCCCCAGGGTGTTTCGTGCGGTCACAGGCCATCAGCCGTCGAGCCTCCCGGGTGCCTCGTCTGAGGAAACGTGAAAGTACGATAAGACACCTTTGTCGTCGCGGGGGTCAAGCCACGCCGCCAATCATGCCCTCTCGCTAGAAATTGTCTGGGCAGTGGTGACAGCCGCAACGAGGCTTGCAGGATCACGATGTCAGCCAGGCGGTCCCGTCCAGTCAGGATGCCGCAGAACCGAGGCAGGACGTTGTAGTCCTGCTGCCATGTCAGTGATTGGGCCAAGACGGATCAGGATCTAACTACAGAAAGTTTCCAGTCGCTTGGGGGGGATAGTCAATTCGTAACATTGCATATATGATATGGCTGGGAAATAAGCTAAATGAACGGGTCAAGGACTATGCTGGGTATCCATGGACGTCGCAAACAGACAACAATCATAGCACGAGAACATATAGAGACAAACCGCGAATCAACCAGACAGCTCCCCACTGACAACGGCTGTGTGGTTGGAAGCAGAGTCCGGGCCGTCTATACTCCCACTGCCCGAAGAGTCTTCCCGGGAGATCTCATACTTGCCTAGACGAGAGTGGCTATTTGATTTCCGCCCTTCCAAGCGTCGGGAGGGTGATTCTATCGCTGAATGTGACTTCTTCAACGAGCCCTCATGACCCACCTGCAACGGACTGGTATGGCCTTCTGAAGTTGGGGACGACTGGTTCGAGTCCGCGAACCCTCTCCATTTCCGCCACCCTTCAAAGTCAATCAACGCCTGCATGCAGCCCCATTCGGTGACTTTCTGTTCGAGCCATTCAAACCGAACCGGCTAGACAAGTTAGCACCATTCATGCGGAACGCCGAGGAAGGTATACACACCTTTGTCAAAAAGTCATTGCAGCCGGCCGCCAAAGCCTCGTGACGGTCACTCTGGAGACTGCTAGCGGTCAAGGCCACAATGATAACGGGACTCTTGAATAACGACAGATCATGCAAGGCATCCTCCTCCTTCAGCGCGTCCCGCTCCTCGGGAGAAGTCGGCGGGGACGTCGCAGTGGCACTGGCCGCGGCGCTGGACCGGCCGGAGGCGGTCTTAGGGAATACACCGATGCCATTGAGCCGCTCCAGGCGCCGGATTTCCTTGGTTGCATCCAGACCATTCATCACGGGTAGTTGGATATCCATCAGGACCAGATGAAACCCGCCCTGACGCCATTTCTTCACCGCCTCCTCTCCATTGGCGGCACATTTCCATCGCACGCTCAGCCGCTTCATGAAAGCTTCCAGGAGCCGCTGGTTGATAACGTTATCTTCGACAATGAGGACGTTGATCGGCGGGACTGTGCCTTCGATGAGCCCACCAAAGGCGGCATTGAGACTCTGGGCGCTGGTCTTCTTCGGCTTGGGCTGACGCGGGCGGGGCGATGCCACCCGTGTTGGCGGGGTCATAGTCTTAGTCTGTGGAGATTCCGGAGGTGGTGCGGGGGGTGTTGGTACGGAGGGAGCTGGAGGAGGCGGCATGGAGGCCGGAGATATGCCGTGGTCTAGGGAGGTTAGCGAGGACTCGTGTGGAGAGAGCACCGAAAAGCGAGACAACTCACCTTTGGGGTTGGGTGCTTGACCCAGCATAGTCGGGGAGTTGGTCGTATGTCGGGTCAATGGAGGACGTCGCGACGAACGGTTGCCCCGACTGCCAGGGGAGGGTAACGGAGGGACCATACCAGTGGTGAGGACCGATATTGACGGTGCGGGATGGGCGCTGACGCTCCCGGAGGAATTGGACGGATGGGTTGGTGGGGTCGGGACATTGGGGTTGATGGGCATGAGGGGGAAGTATTCGCCATGTTCGCCAGGCTCGGACTGGTTGTAGTAGACACTGTGACGCGGCGACGGCTTTGGCGTTTTACGCGAGGGAATGTCGATGATAAGGGCCTCCTCGATCATCTGACCCCCGGGATAGTAGGAATCCACGACGGCGACCAACGGCTCCTCTGGGCTCAACATCCGATCAGGGTGGGTTTGTCGGTTGGAGCCTTCGCGGGGGCTGATGCGGATGGTGATATCGGGAGCATCGAAGGTCCGTCCCAGAGAATTGGCGTATTTGAGGATGACCTGGTCGCGTAATTCGTCGACCAAGGCATCGTCGGCGGTTGGGACCAAGGTGGCCGAAGCCCCCGGGCGTCTGACCCAGATCTTGCGCGGGGCCATGGCACGTATGAGGGAGGGATGAGGATCGGACGCAATCGCAGGGTCGAACAGGGAGGAAACCAACTGCTGGTTCGGCGCGAACAAGGATTGACGACGAGCCCCCAAGCTAGGACGCTTCGGAAACGAGACAGGGGAAGGGAGCACGGCGCGATTCAGTGGCGGCTGGGAGGCCTTCTCGGAGACGGCATGCAGAGAGGAGACCGAGGGCTTCTCGGGGAGGGAGCGATCCGGCGCCTGGTTGTAGACGAGTTGCAACGCGAGGCTATCGGGAGTGGGAGGCGTAGGCGGAGGAGGCGCAGGAGGAAGCTCCAAATCGGGCGAAAAGCTGTGCCGGTCGGAGGGATTTGGATTTCTCCGAGAAGGGGAGTCCAATGGCTTCTTCTTCGAGTGGGAGGAATGCGGTCGAGAAGTCGAAACAGAGGGGAGAGGGGAAGAAGAGGCAGAAGCAGACAGACAGGGAGAAGAGGAAGAATGAGGAGGGGAGTGGGAGGAGATGAGGTTCTTCTGGTGGTGGTGGTGGTGGTGGTGGAGAGGAGTGGATTCACCCGTTCCCGATCGCCGCAACAGTTTGGTTTTGAGTTTATTCCAGGTCATCATTCTGGTTTCCAAGAAGAGAGGGAAAGGGGGAGGGAAAGGGAACGGGGAGCGAAAGAGAGAGCCGGTCTCGAGACCGAGGGGGGATTGGGACGGAGGACATAATTGTGAGACAAGAACGATGAAGTGGAAAAGGAGGAGAAAGAGGAGATGCAGCTAGACTGATGCAGCCGAACCCGTGATATCTCTCTATCGCACGCTATCTCTACTACTTCTCTCCTCCCTCCACATCCCCCCGTCCATTTCTCTCTGCCAGCACTTCATCCACACTCCGTCCACTCGTCTTCGCCTCTTGTCGAATGCGTCGATATCGAATGCGCCAAACAATGTGGCTCAAGTAGATTCCCCCCTCCAACACCACCCTAGTACTCCGTCAGTACTCTGTCGTCCACATCACCTGTCAGGCACTTACACAATGATATACATGACTCCCCCGAGAATATCAAAGCTCCCTTCGGCCGCTGCATTCATTAGTCTCGTTCTCTCATCGCAACAGGAAGACAAGGAAACGAACCTAACGAGAACAGCGAGAACAGCCCCCCAAACGTATCAATGGTTAAGAACACCCAGTCTCCCTGCATTAGCATACCTATGACACTTCAAAAAGCTCGAACCAACTCACTAATCCCAATCACCCGCCCATCGCGCTTCCACAGCTCGAAATACGGCGGGATCAATCCGGACGCCAGCAGCACCGCGGCGATGACTCCAACCACCAGGTCCGGCCAGATAATGCCCTTACGGTATGGGATCTAGGCCTAGTCAGTTATGCACTCACTCTATAGTCCGCTCTATAACCTGGGGGGAAAATACGCACCCGCAAAGTCAGGATCAACATCGCTTCAATCCCCCCAAACAAGACGCAGAGTCCAATCACAGATAGCGTCGCCTTCAAGCGGGAGAAGTTACTACAGCAGTCTAGTCAGGACGATGCCTTCACTAGGGACTAGGGCATATCACGTACTGGTTGTAATATAAGATCTGGCCCCAACTGATGAGAGAAAACACCCCAAAGATCTGCGGCTGCACCTGCAGAGGAATGTTCACATTCTACCCATCGTTATTATTCGCGTCAATAGACAGACGTAGAGTACATACCTGCAGAATCAGATACGCTCCCATAGGAATCGCGCCTACCGCATCCATCAGCAGGGCCCATACTAAAAGAACAAGGATACGCACAGGACGCCCACAACAACATCATCAGCTGCGGAAACCCATCGGTTTTCTTCCGTCGCCAGTTATACCAGATCTGCGGGATAAGCTGGATGCACCAAAGCACCGTGCCAATCGTGCCCAGCACATTGGCTGCCACCATGTTTCCTTCCGCCATGACGAGGGCACCGGTATGGTCGTAGGCTCTAGATGGATAGAGAGGAAGAGACAGAGGGGAGGCGTACAGAAGAGGAGTCACGACAAAAGATGAAGGCCGGGATATGTATCAAAAAGGAAAAGCAATCCAGCGCTAGGACCATACCCAATGTACGGTCCGAGATGCTATGCTGCCCGAGGCTTCCTTCTTGACCAGGGGACTCGAGAGCTCCCTGTACAGGAGAGGAGTTACGAGCAGGGAAACAACCATCCATCGTAGGAGAAAGCCATGCATCCTCGACTACTGCCGGTGATCGTCGCCGATGACCGAATCTCATGGGAACTTCGATCCCTCAGACGCAGCCTCTCAGGTAGGATGTCGGGATCCAGCGTGCTCAGTGACCCTGGCGGTCGGACGGGGCGCCATCATTGGAGCATTGTCGATGGAGACGATGCTGGACTAAGACCAGAGGGGTAAACCGAATGAGAGACTAACCAAGTCACCCTTGGCGGTGTCGTTGGAGAAGGAGACAATCGAATGGCTAGGCCCTGATTGACTCAAAATTGGAAGCAAGCTTTCTTGGGGGGAAGACAAGACATCAGTCTTCTAGCGGTGCTAAGGTTGAAGTTGTATGTATAGAAAATCTCCGAACGGGAAGCACGTGGCCAAAAAGACATATATCTCATCCACACAACCCAGCAATCTACCTGACTTGCGTTTCATCCATGAAAAATGTCACGAGGATTCTCAGAAAACGTGTTTGCTGGTGCATTTCGTGCCTAAGCTACTACTCGAGGTCTCCCTATGCGTGGCATAACGAAGACCATAGGATATATTCAACGAACAGCATCGATCATCTTCAATATGGTAAACAACTCAAACCGTAATGAACATACACGATCCAAAGGAATGCGATGATGGGAGCACCCAGGTGACAAATCAAACGCAAAGGTGCAATAAAAATCCATAAAGACGTAACGTGACTGCAGTCCAGAATCGCGCCGAGTGATACTACTCGAAGGGTATCAAAATTTTGTTCTCGCCATCAGATAATCGCAAGGAGCATGACAGGCCAGAAAGAGAGAAAGGAAGAAAACAAAAGAACGGGAGCCTTGCTCCAACAATCACAGCAAAATCAGGTAGTTGGAGGGAGCGATACCCGTTTCTCCCGTCGATTTCCGGGCCTGCCACCATCGGCCACTGACATCCGACACCTCCAGAATTTCATGCTTGGAGAAGCTGATCTCGTTGGCATCTTCCGGGTTGGCGTCGTACGAGTAGATCGCCTTGGCGCGGTAAGGGTATTCGGTAGGCTGGGGCACCTCACCCGCAACGTCGCCGCTGCCGTTCGCAGGCAGATTGCTGGTCGAAGGGTTGCCAAAGCGGGGTGCCGAAGAGCTGCGGTTTTCCGAGCCAGGAGCGCCACCAGGATAGCCCGACACGGGCGAAGAAGTCTCAAATCCGTTGAGTTGGGCCGAGGTGTACATCTGAGGCGCCTGGCTGGACGTCGTCTCGGGGCGGTTACCGAAGCCGCCGGAGAGGTGCTTTCCGTTTCCATACGGAGGAGGGCTCTCCTTATGCAGAGCAAAAGAGTCGATGAAACCTCGGGGCGAGGCTTGAGGCGTGGAGCCGAAGTAGAAGATCCAGACAATCTAGAGTTATCAGCAATTGGATAGTCGATCTTGGAAGAGTTGACATACGATCACCATGGACAGGAGAATGAAGCCAGCTCCAGCTGCCTGGGATGCAGAATTGTCGGCGTAAACCAGGGAGTTCACAGCCAAGGTTGTGATGACGAGGCCAGCGGCCAGATAACCTACAATCTGGGATGGATTAGCAAGAAGTGACTTGGAGGCACAGAATCGCGAGCCATACCGCGACGCTGTAGACCGCACCAGTGTCGGTGCCAAACACAATTGTTAAACCGATATTGCAGCAGAACATGTAGGCAACCGCCCACCAGGAGTAAGTGGGATAACTTGTCTTGATACCAGCGACGATGGATGAGATGAACGCGATGATCCATGCCAGCTAGATGCACGTTAGTCGATTCGAGACCTTCGAATGCGCGTAAGGCCGAGGGGACATACGATCGAAATGGAGACGGTGGCGAGGGCGAAGGGGTCGCCGAGGATGTTGCTGGGTCGGAATCTGGCCATTCTGCGAGACGGTTGGGAAAATGGATGCGGTTTATGGAGCGAGGATGAGTGGGAAGAGGACGCGACCATGAATGAGGCGAAGGACGGCAAGGACGTATATACGAGATGGGTAGGGAGTTATTGACGGCCCCTGTATCCTAACCAGGCGTAACCACGCAGTCGGGTGATGACGACAGGCTTGCTGTTGTCGGGAGGTTGATAGTTTGATAGTCGGGGTTCGCGAATGTCGAGGGAGGTGCTGGACGCGATCGATGAATGACACGAGCGTGACGAACGACGAGCTATGGAGGAGTTAGATCGAATGGATCGAGTTGGATGAAGGCGACCGAGGGGTGGATCAATGAACATGGTGCACGACATGACGAACCCAGAGGCGGCCGGGAGAGGAGATTAAATGAGATGCATCGCGATGAAGAGTGCAGAGGCAAATCATGGGCGAGAGGAACGTGACTCAGGTAAGGAGGGAGAAAGGAAGTAATTACCTGGGGAAAGCCAAAAGCGCGGGTATGGCGAGGTTGGAGCAAGTACAGATTGCGGCTGTAGCTTATCCGCAGGAGGCAATCTATTCTGAGACAGGAACGGGAGGAAGAAGGGTTTGTTTGGAACGAGGTTGGACGGGTGAACCCCTTGCAGGAAGAGGAGCAGAAACCACAGCACCAGGCTGGGAGGACGCGAAGGCGAAGGAGAGAAGAGATGAAGATGAAACGTTAGTGTGAGAGAAAAGAGAGGAAGAAGCAAGAAGGAAGAAGGTGAAACGGGGTAGAAAATCAAGAGGCCCAAAAGAAAATAAATGTCCCAGAGGGGAAACGAGCGAATAGTCGACGGATGGGGAAACCGATCGAACGGATGGGGGGAAGAAGGAAGGGTCGAGAAGAAGATGAAGTCGAAGAGAGAGAGAAGGAAGGAAGGAAGAAAGAAAGAGGAGAAGGAAGAAGAGGAAGTTGGGAAATGAAGCGGAAAAGGAGAATAACAAGAGGGGAGGGGAACCACGGACGCACAAGGCACCCGGGGGTGCTCATTGGCTCTGCCCGGGGAAAAGTGGGACGGACCGGGGATCGAGAAGTGCTTTTCTATTTTTATATTCTCCCTCAGTAGGTAGATAGATATCATATGAGATCTAGGATTAATAATTTATTCAAAATATTGATGATAGTATGTCATTGTTCTTTTATGAGAAAGAATATAGAAGACAAGTAGAGAGTGGGATGGCATACCAACTGCTGAGTGAATCAATTGATGGTGCATGAGCGGAGCAAGATTAAATTAATTAATTAATTAACCAACGTCTGGGCCGGATTATGGATCCCACAAGGCAGAAAGAATCATATGAAGGATTATTCTCATAAGATATCATTATTTTCATAAGATAACAAGAACAACCTAACAATCTCCCTCCACAGTCTTCTCCGTTCCTGGTCCGGGAGGTGAGAACCGAGATGACGGCCCCTCGGAACGACGCGCAACGCCAACGCTCGTGAGGCGTGGCTCGAGCCCACCGCGAGAATCGTCTGGCCCAGCTGATCGACAGACAATGCGTGAAATCGATACCGAGGATGGTAATGGTCGGCATCATTTGATTCTTGACTCAAGAATCCTTAGCAATGGTTACACGGCTCCTCAGGCAGCTAGTTAGCTGACTGAGCGTAATTGCAATAAAACATACTTACGAAACTTCACAGACCTCACTCTTAAACACCCTTGCCTATTAAATATACTTGGATACCACTTCATACTACGGTACCTTAGCTGAGGTACTTCATCTCGGTAAATAAGATAGGTACACAAAATCTAACTCTCGGAAGCCGACACTTCCCGAATACCCATGCAAAAACAATCCAGGAACCGTCTAGCCCAATCGGCTTCCGACGCAGCGCCTGAATACACAAAGAAGGTGACACCAGGATCTCCCTGTCGCACACCTGAAGCCAACGTCGTACTTACGCATCTGACAATTACACAACCCTCGTTTGACAACCTGAAATTGGCGCACCCTCCCGGGGATGCCGCGGCGGACCCGGGCCTGCAAGGGCCGAATGGGCTCTCGGTGGGAACCACGATCATCTCGGGCACGTCTCAGAATCTGCAAGGCCGACCCATCGGTGAGGCTGGATCTGGATCTGCATCGACGATCGTGTGGCTTTCGATACATCAATTGGATCCCTCTTCAATTCGTAATTTCCCACCCATGGTGGTAGGCCAGACCGCAGGTACGTGGACACAACGCTGACCTGCCAGCTCATCTCTACAATGAAAACAAAATGGTATCATACTCAAACCCAAAAGAAAAATCCGGAAGCGACCAGGTGAAGGGAAACAGTAAGCGGGAAAAAAAAAAATCACACCTCCTTGGCCCGTCGCTCCCGCACCACCTCCTCCCGCTTGACCTCTCGCTCCACATCCTCGAGTCGTCCCTCCCATTCCGCCCAGCACTCGCCTGCACTCACCAACGAGACCTCATACCACCGCTGCAACACGCGCGCCGTGCGCACCCGCAGCTCCGCGATCGCCTGCGCCTGTTCGTCCTGCGTCTGCGCTAGTCGGTCCATGCGCGGCTGCAACTCGATCAGGGCCGCCGAGGTCTGCGCATCGGGAATGGGCAGGTCGTTCAACGATGTCAGACGCGAGGCCGTCTCCGGGAACGCGGACGCGTACGACAACACCATGGAGGCCAAATTCTGCGTAGTCAGGTTTTCGGGGATGGCTTGCGGGGGCGTCGGGCGGAAAAGGTCGGGGAAGCGGTCGTCTAGTCTATCGTTAGTTTATTTCGTAGGATACGGAATATGTAGTGGATAGTGACGCACGAAGCTGAACGACGTCTCGTACGGCGGGAATGGTTCTGCTCAGTTTTTCGAGGTCGCGTTCGAGATGGAGGAGTCGGCGGGAGACGCTGTCGTCCAGGGAGGCCGGTTTCGCGGGTGCCGTTGGAGCCCCTGTCCAGTTCGCGTCGCCCGTGAGGAGGTAGGTGAGTCGCCGGAGACGCGCCTCGAGGAGTTCGATGGTGGCACCGGCCACGGAGTCGTTTTCAATCGTCATGTTGGGGTGGTTGTGCTGGATAGGTTGTTGTTGACTGAGGTGGGTGACAGCAGCTATCGGAATGAGGAGATGAGGAGGATCAAGAATGATGCAAACAAAGTCAAACTCCGCACGTGGAGAAGCTTATCCTCCAGGCACCCATAGATGCTTTCCAACTCTTCCTCTCCAACAACACTCCACAGACTACAGACTTGGACTTGTAACAGACATGGACTCCGAATTAACAGTTTATTATATTTTATACTGCATTATTATCGACTACAACTCAACGGACAACTAACAAAGCAATCCAGCTCATCCCCCACCTTCACCCGCCTTTTCAGCAATATCCTGGAGAACATCCAGCACCTTCAGGCGCAGCCGGTGCTCAGCTTCTGCTACTATCCAGCTCGTGAGGACAATGGCATCAGTGAGATCCGTGTCTGCAGCGGTGCTCAGATCATGATCATTGAGGGTCTCCGGCACGGTTGCATCCCCATTCGCAGTTAGGGCTTCCGTGTTCGACGGAACATGAACGCGCAGAGTGCCGACAAACTGCTTCGATTTATTAGGAGGACCGCCGGATTTAATCGAACTCGAAAACGATGACCACCGGCTCTTTTCAAAGGTCGCAATGAGCGCGTGATCGGATACCCGCACAAGCTACAGTTTTCGTCATCAGCACAGTGCACAGGCATCTAATCAACCCAGACCTACCTTCAGAGAGTGCGACCACCCCTTGGCCCCTTTCATGAAACTCGTCGAGAACATCCTCGTCCCCGTCCACCGATACACCACGCCATTCAACTCCCATTCCACGCGACGTTTAAACACACTCGGCCGTCGTACGTGTATCACCATCTTCCGCCCAAGAACCGGCTTTTCCTCCAGATCCTCCGTGGCATCTTTCGCACTGGCGCCAAAAGCCCTGCGGAACTTGTTTTTCCTCTTGAGCTTCTTGACTTCTTTGCGCCGGCGCTCATTCTCCAGCTCCTCGCCGACACCCTCGCCCAGCTGGAACTCGATCTTCCCCCAAAGGGCGTTCCGAAACGCACGTCCGATGACTGTGGCTGATGGGGTGTACTTGGGATTATCCCCCCGATAAAACACTGGTCTCCATTGCGAATGGTACCGGTGTGGGACAGGATTGCTCACGAAGTAGCTTGCGGGCGCGGAGTCGGACGGGGCGAAGAGGGCTTTGCGGCCCTTTGGGAGACGCTTGTACAGACGGAGGGTTGTTGTTGCCGGGGGCGGAGATTGCGAGTGTGCCTCAGGGGCTCCGATGGGGCTGGCACTCTCGCTAGCCATGGTGAATTGAGCGCAGTCGCAGACAGGTTCGACAGGAGTTGAGGCTACAGGAGAAGAAGGTATGGTATATAAGCCCTGTTGCGAGAGACTGACTCTGTCGCGTGCCATCGAACGCGGTTTCCGATAGGCATATCATGCTCGTATTTCCTTAACGAGCCATATGGAGCGAGTACGGAGTAACACGAAATCCCCCTTTCGGTCGCAAATACGAGCTGATCTGATGGTTACTTGCCCTGTTTGGTTCTAGTGACACGCCGAGCCTCATGCGGCTGCTGTTGTTGGCGGCCTGAGACCCTGTCAGCCAGCATAGAAGTTGGCCTAATCTAGCTCTCAGTGGACTTTAATTTGATCTCCTATCAGGTGGGCATATCTTGCAACGTGGACACCGTATTGGGCTTCCACGGAGCAGTCTTGGACTAGGGAAGTCGATGTCTCCAAAGTAAAGAGATGATATTTAGATGATGCCATCCCTTTTGCTTTAACATAGTCTTTCCACTCTACAAATCCTGCTCCAACGAATAAAACTCCACCTCCGCAATCATCGTCCTAGCCGGGATTGTGACGCAGATCGGGAACCCGCCATAATCCGGGTCCTCGTTTGGCATCATCGCAAAGATCCCACTCCTGGTCTCATCCCCGTTCAGGACACGCAGAGTGCGCAACTCCCCCGTCTGCTTATTGGCCACAGCCTTCTCCTCGAACCGCAGGATCCCTGTGAACGCGGACGTCGGAGAAACTGACTTCGCGCGGACCTGGAATCCCCAACCGATTAAAAGGAACCTGGCGCCGCCGTGGTGGATAAGCATCCCGCCGCCGGGACCGGGGCGACCAAATACGAAGCAGCGCTCAACTGTAATGATGAAGCCGCCAAATGTCTTGGTGATTGCCTTCGAGGGATCGGGGCCATTGGGAGGTAATTCATCAAAGTAGAAGCCGATCGACGAGCCCGGGCTCCGGTGCGCTTCTAGAATGATCTGCGACACGGAGTCGAGGAGGGCGTAATGTCGGGTGAAGGGGTTGTTTGCGGGTTCCTGGGTATCAATGCCGAATGGCGAGACACCCAGGGCCTGGTAGGAGCCATATGCGACCCAGATGCGGCGGGCTCCGTACTCGTCGCGCCGCTGCTCAGGAATAAAGAGGGGCTGGTTGCGGTGCCGGTACTTTGCGCAGGAGACGGAGTAGTCGTTTAGGTAGACGTCCGGCGAGATGAAGTCGAGGGAGGGGGCGAACCGCTGCCAGATGTCCAGGACATTGGAGGTGCCTCCGCCAGAAGGGTAGTCGCCGGGGAGGCCTCCGCCGCCGGCGACGACGGGAAAGTCATTGTCACCGTCAGGGCCGACGTAGTTCTGCCAGACGTTTGTGTACAAGGGGATAGGGTACTCCGCCTTGCCTGCAACTGCGACCTGGTTCAGGTACTTGGCGTAGTGGTATGCCATGAAGAGCTCGTCGGTGCGTGGTCCCTGGCCAAAGACATCTACCCAGGAGCCCTGGGCGCGAGGCTGTGCTGCTCTAAAATGGGCGAGATTCTCTTGTAGATCGGGATGGAGGTTGTGCCAGTCGTGCGCGAGGAAAGAGAGCAGGTCTTGCGGGACGGGCTGGGAGAAGCGCCTCTCAGCCTCTCTGCTGCCATCTCGGGAATCACCGAGCAGACCAGTCTCATTCTCAACCTGCACCATAATGACGGTCGAATGCTTCTCGTCGAATTCCTTGAGGTGTCGCAGCAGCTGAGCAAATGCTCTGGCATCGCTCTTTGGAGCCTCCTCGTGGAAAATCGAAAGCACATCGCCGACTTGAAGAACACCGCCGGCCTTGCGCAGTTTTGCGCGGGGAAACCGCTTGGGGTTGGTCTTGACCCAAGTTGGGACGTAGGTGGAAATGCCATTCTTGAACGACCCGAACCACAGGAGAACAAGGCGAAGCCCGTGTTTGCGCGCCCCCAGGATGACTTTGTCCAGCTCCTCGAACGAGAACTGACCTTCAACCGGCTCGACCATCTCCCAGGTAACACATCCGAGCACGGTGTTGAAGTGGGTGTCCACCAACTTCTGCCACACCGTGTCCATGTACTCGGCCGAGGTGAGGGAGGAATTTTGGAGCTCGCCCGCGAGCATGAGGAACGGCCGTCCATCAACGACGAGTTCCTTCCCTCCCGTGGTTTCGCGGAGACGGGGAATCGAGGTTGCTGCGGAGGACATTGTAGTAGGATAAGGAGAAGATTGGAGTCACTGAGGGATGTACATAGCACTGGCAGTCACGGCGTAGGCGCAGGACCAGAATAAATAAGCGACCGCAATTGCTTGAATGGTCCCCCGCCGGAGAAATTCTGTTCGAGACTGCAAGTTATCTCCGGGATTCAGAGCGCTTAATTGGGCAATACTGCGCTATAGATCGCCAGCCCTTTCGAGCAAACAATACTGGAAATGGCATTTGCGGGGAAGCGGGAATAGATGATGCGTATTGGCTGATATCCCGCCGCCCTTGATGATCCACAGCCATGGGATCAGCGATAGAGTCATCCCCAGATGTGAACTGGTAGGAGTCTCGGCCTCAGGACAATGGAAACATCAGTTCTATGGAGGCGACCCAATGGCATTGGGAAAAATGAAAGCATCAACAACGCCTCAGGCCTCAGTATAAAGCTTGCAAAGTCCCCCCAAACTCCTTTTCTGGAGCACATCTTTCACCCGACTTGCTTTCTCACAGAAGGCCTTCCAAGTCAATTGAACCCTCTATACCATGGACACCTTGAAAGACGCCGGAAAGGAGGATGTCTCTGCAGAACATGTGGAGTTACCGTCGCAGTGCACCTCATCTTTCCAGATCCCGGAAGTAACCTGGTGGAAACATACTGGACTCCGGAACCTTTATGCTCTGATGCCAATTCTCCTGCTTGGTACGTTATCCTCTCGCCAAAAAACAGTCCATCATGCTAACCGACTTTACCCGTAGGCTCAACGATCAACGGATATGACGGGTCACTTCTGAACGGACTGCAGACAATGGCCCCGTGGAGGGACTGTAAGAGCGCCCTTGTTCGAGACAACATTCGACGCAGTGGCTGACAAACGACAGATTTCGGTAACCCAACTGGATCAAGCTTAGGCTTTTTGACAGCAATTCAGAACATCGGAGGCATATGTGCTTTGCTCTTTTGTGAGTGACAGACGCAGAGAGGCATTTGCATACTCTGACAAATTTCAATCCAAACCAGCTTCCTACATCGCCGATCGGCTAGGTCGCCGGGTTGGAGTCGCGGTCGGTAACATTGTGATCTTAGTGGGCACAGTCATCCAGGTGGTCCCATCAGTCAATAGGGGAATGTTCATTGCTGGGCGATTCTTGGTTGGCTTTGGGTGCGCTTCCACCATAGCTTCTTATCTGTACCTCAGGTTATTGACCGGCGCAGCTCGAATATCGCGCAGGGCTCGGCCCCCTTACTCATTACCGAGCTCGCCCATCCTCAGCACCGAGGAACGTTGACAACCATGTACAACACACTCTGGTACTGTGGTAGCATCATCGCGGCCTGGACAGTGTTCGGCTCGATCAAATATACATCGGACGCCTCTTGGAGGATTCCCGTGGCAATGCAAGCCGCTCTTCCTACCATCCAATTGCTTGGAATCTGGCTGCTCCCAGATAGTCCGCGTTGGTTATGTGCAAAGGGCAATGACAAAGAGGCATTTGACGTTTTGGTCAAAGTACGCTTAGTTCACCAACTCCCTCTTTTCCCATCAGCTAACTTAGCCAACATAGTATCACAGCTGCGGGGACCACAATGACCAGTTCTGTCAATGGCAGTTTCAGGAAATCAAGAGTACAGTGATGCTCGAGAGGGAGAATTCCGGTGATAGTTGGACACTGCTTGTGAAGACTCCCGGAAACAGGAAACGCTTGCTGCTGATTGCACTGGTGTCTTTCTTCTCTCAGTGCTCGGGAAATGGCCTTGTCTCTTACTATATCCACTCGATCCTGACCTCTGTTGGAATCGAGTCGTCCAGGGATCAAGCTATCATCAACGGTGGCTTGCAAATTTGGTCTTTTCTCGTGGCAGTAGTATTTTCGGCCTTTCTTGTGGATGTCCTAGGACGACGGAAGCTCTTCATGATTGCTGGAGTGGGGATGCTGATCACCTTTAGTATCTGGACCGGGTAAGCCAGTATGCTCGGTTCCTTGGGCGGGTGTGACAATGCTAACCCGCGTTCAAAGATGCTCCGCTGCATACGCCCAAAGCGGAAATACCGGCGCAGGAAGTGCCGTCATTGCAATGATCTTCCTGTTTTACGGCGTTGCAGGGTTCGCATGGCCGGGTCTCACAATCGCTTATTGCGCCGAGATATTGCCCTTCAATATTCGCGCCAAGGGTATTGCTGTTAACCTCGCGCTGACAGCATCGGCCTCGGTATTCAACCAGTATGTGAATCCGATCGGACTCGAGAATCTGCAGTGGCGGTTCTATTTCGTATACATAGCAATCCTGGTCATTGAATGTCTCTGCATTTGGTTCCTCTTTGTGGAAACCAAAGGTCCGACCTTGGAAGAGATCGCGGCCTTGTTTGACGGCGAGAAGGCAATCTTATCTGGTTCAGCCGAGATGGGCCTGGGAAAGGGGACAGATGGCAAAGAGAGTTAAACACCAAAAACTGGCGGGTCGGATCTGCAGTTACTCGAGGCCTGCTGGACGGAGGATGGACAATGCGTCTTCCGCAAATCTGTCTCGTTCCGCAAATGACTGGGTAGCAGGTGGGCGACGGTTATTCTCCATCGGCAGAGCATGTTGAAGCAGAAATTTTACTATCCACTTGTCCACAACGTACACTCGGTCCGTGGATCGAATACAAGCTTCCTGAAATGTGAAAAGCCTCGTAATCTATTTTTTATCAGGTTAGCCAGCCGGCCAGATATACGACGCGTATATGGGACGCACCATCTTGCTCACGTCAGGCCAATACTGTTTGAGCTTGAGGAGGACTTGAAAATTCGAAAAGAGCCTCTTCCGGGTGTCGGGCAGTTCATTTGGCTCACCGAACAGGAGAGTGTGGAGCAAAGCCGAAGATGAGATCACAGTCATATGGGCGACGATAAAGTACACGGCCTCGCAACCAGGAATTTCGTTCGAAGAGCTCAAAAGATCGCTGAAAGCCGCAGCGTGGAACTTGCAGCGCGCTGCAAAGAGGGCCTGATTTGGGACCTGCGTATGCGTGGAATCCAAGTAATGAAAGTATAACAGGGTTGAGTAATGGTGGTAGCCCAGATGAAGGGCAACAAAGGTCGCGCCCGATCCCATCATGGCGTGGCGCTTGAGGCTCCCCCTGGTAAATTTCACATCAGGAGGAAGGTCGTGAGAAAATTGCTCGAATTCGAGGGCCAGCTGGCGGGTGTATTCTTCCGCTTCGGCGTCGGACAACTGATTATTCGCCAATTTGCGGTGTAACTCTTGTATGCGGCCGAATATTCTGACCAGGACGATCATGTAGCCCCAAAGGCCCGGTTGCTGGACAGATGCTGAGAGGTCCGTCATTTGTTCTCCCGGCTGTAAACTCCAGAATTTCGACTCCGACATAGGAAGTGGGTGATGGTTTGTATCGGTGATTTGGCGCGGTATGTCCAATCCAGCCGAGGACCACTGGTCAATCATATATAGAGACCAGTATGTTCGAAGTTTAATTTCTCTCGTAAGGCAGTCATCCCCCGGGCTCGCTTCCGGCAGACGAAGAATTAGTGCCATACGAAAAGCGATTCCTGTTGAGAGAGTCAGCACGAACCCACCATAGGGTACTCTCACGAAAACACACTGACCGAAAAACAGCGACTCGGCATTGGAGTCCCCTTCAGCTCCACATATATTGCCTATGAGGACCGTGGCATGGATATTATCCAGCGTCACCTCGTCGATTGTTTTCTTCAAGGCCTCCTTGGCCGTATGGAAGAAACTCTCCGCACGGTCCCGCGCCGTCCGGTCGGTCGACAACCGCGCAGCAAATGATAAAATGCTGAACAGCACTGCGTTGGGCAGAGCGCCATCGGTCACGCGAGACTTCAAGCTGGCTGGATGGAACAGGGTGTGTGGTTTGTCGTGGATGGACCGCAAGTAGAGGTCGATCAGTTCATCCCGAACGTCATCACTCACCACCGTGGAGGGATCCGATGCAGTGGTGACCGGAGCGATTCTT
This sequence comes from Aspergillus pseudoterreus, assembly GCA_002927005.1. Classification (NCBI taxonomy): domain Eukaryota; kingdom Fungi; phylum Ascomycota; class Eurotiomycetes; order Eurotiales; family Aspergillaceae; genus Aspergillus; species Aspergillus pseudoterreus. Next base: position 525,708 of record PIJX01000031.1, read on the forward strand.
CGATTCGAATTCACGATGACCCGCAAGGAGCAATGCTTGCCTTTCTGGGTACACATCGTGCAGGCCGAGTTGGGCGCCGTGCCTCCGCTGCATTTCCGCTTTGCTGCGCGGCATTGAGTGCATGATTTGGCCACTTTCATGACAATGTTCAGACAACACCTGCGAGGGGATTTTTGAATGGTCTGCCAGAGAGTTTCTTTTCCTGCATTGGGGCGTGAAGACCATGAGGATGTGTCGATGTGAAGGGGAGCAACTACGGAGGTAGTTGTCGGAGCCTTGGGCTCCCGGGTTGCCTTTTTAAGGCCTAGCGCCTCCTTACCCTGCTTTCTGGATAGAATCAACACACACCAGTATTACCTCTTCTTCGGCTTCACCTCTTCCTCCCTCTCTAACGCTAGTGGCAGCACGCAACATCAAAAGGGAACAAATTGGTGACCTCGATTATTAGGCGCAACGTACTCAATCCGACCAGTATCAAAGTAGTCTCGGTTTACTGCTACGGACTACGCCGCTGCACGTGGTCGATTGTTAGCAGATAACTCGTTGAGTGGATATTGTGACAATGCAACTCCGCCTGCACCTAAACTGATAGCATGTGAATGATATCTATATGAATGGGTATTTATAGGTAGGGAAATGTGGCCACCGACGAGGTAGACTGCTGGGTATCTTCCAGCTCGATCCAATTCACCACTGCCACCCGCTGCGTACCATGATCTTCTCACGGACTACTGCTACTGCGCTCTGTGCGCTGGCTGCGGTGGTACACGCCCAGTCACAATATACTGCTACTGGCACGGCCGCCGTAGCTGAGGCCGCTGCTACTGCGCTGACTCTATCCCCTACATCGAGTGTCGTCGGCTTAACTTTCGATCGCTTTGTTCAGATCTGGCTAGAGAACGAGGATTACAGTGCGGCTATTAAAGACAGTGAGTTGCGACGTGAGATTCTGATAAAGTGCATCTGTTTGACTGGGAGTCTAGAAAACCTCGCCTATCTGGCGTCTCTAGGCATCACGCTCACAAACTATTTTGCGATCACCCATCCCTCTCAGGTACCATGACTCCAGACGTTGTGAACGATCTCTTCTTGCTCACGTCGGATTGCAGCCTAATTACGTTGCCGCTGTTGGGGGGAACACCTTTGGGATCACCGATGACAGTACACACTATATCTCTTCGAGTACGAAGACAATCGTCGATCTCCTGGAAGACGCCGGTGTCAGCTGGAGTTTGTACCAGGAGGATATGCCTTATTCTGGCTTCGAGGCGAATTACCGCAACCAGAAGACTGGTGCAAATGACTACGTGCGCAAGCACAAGTGAGTCTTCAACGCCAGGATGGCGTGAAAGAACATAGTAACTGACAAGATGTTTCGAAGTCCGCTCATGAGCTACAACTCGGTCACATCGAACACCGACCGTCTTGCTAAGTCGAAGAACTTCACCATGTTCTATGAGGATCTGGACAACAACAAACTGCCTCAATGGATGTTCATCACTCCCAATATGAGTATATACTTCTCTTGCCTTCTGTCGGGACTCTTTCGATCTCAGACTGACCTAATGTGACTCGCAGCCAATGATGGACACGACAGTTCCCTTGCCACAGCGGGAGCTTGGTCTCGGAATTTTTTGACTCCTCTCTTGTCAAACAAAAGCTTCAACACCGATCGCACGTTGATCATCCTTACCTTTGACGAGGGTTTGACCACAGGGACAAACCAGATCTACGCTGTCCTGTTGGGTGGCGCCGTACCAAGCGCAAAGATTGGTACCAAGGATAACGCTGCATATAGTCACTATAGTCTGTTGAAGACGGTGGAGATCAATTGGGGCTTAGGGAACCTTGGACAAAACGACGTGGATGCCACTGCGTTCTTCTAGGTGGTCTAAGATGAACCAGTTGAAAAGTGCGATTCCATAGCATATTTTACGTGGCGTCAAACTGTCCATCCACAATGTGACAAAAGACTTGTTTCCGTGTGGAAGCCAACCTTTGGGCTCAGGGAAAGGACAATGCGGGCACCGATACATGTGTTACCGCGATGTATCTCAATATAAGTCTATCCTGGTCATGTTCCAGGGGCTCTAACGTGTGAAAGGAGATTCTGCAACCCCCAAGCTTCAAATGATTCACGGGGTAACTGCGCCAGGCTAAGCGAACGTGCTAACCCATGCAAGAATATGGGACGACAATCGTGCTTTGCAGCTGGTAGATCTGACCTTTGTCCTGATAGTAGTGATAGTAGCACAAAAGCATACACAGTGTCCCAGCCGCCGCCTGTCTGGCCAAGATGTGGCATTCGATTCATGTGCACGCAAGAGTCACTATACTCTACAAACTAGCGCCGCCACCACCCAAGGCTAACGGTCAATGCCCTGATCAATCTAAGACTCGTGTATATATATTGCTGTGAGCACATTCTGCTGGAGCCCGGTCCAACGCTTCCCGCACGTGGGACTATCCCCATCTCTACTGGTAGAAGTCTCGAATGTCTATCCGAATCGCCCGCCAACTCCGACGCAGGAATCAGCTCTAACCGCCGTGCATATGACATTGTTCTCGTATTTATACTCCAGGCAGACAAGTGATTTGGTCAGAGCTACCTGAGACTTTATGCTCGACGCCATCTAATAACACCTCAGCACATACCATCGAACGGGCTCAGACTAGACCCTGTGCCCTGGTGCCCAGCACTAGCACTGATGCCTGTGTTTGCTGAATACATGATGATCCCCTTGCCATAGCATCGCGATATAAGCAGGCCTATCTGCCGGATCCCAGTCATGAGAATGCATGCATTAACTAGATACCAGAAGCCAACTGGCAGATCTTCCTCTCTTTACATCAAACGATGCCTCCTACGCCTGTGAGACTAACAAAGCTCATACTCTTTCTCGCAGTCACGGGACATGCTGTCGCTTTCCAAAAGGCCGAATGCAACCAGATCGTCAGGAACCGCCTCATGAACGGGACCCTATCGCCCGACGACTGGGTCTTCTACCGGCAAAATAACATCCCCATGTCCAACACGTCCAACCTCATGCTTACCCTCCCCGGCTGTGTCGCCACCTGCGGCGCGGGCGCCAGCTTCTACGAAGACATCGGCCCGCGACTCAGCACCTGGCTGATCCCGATTCTCCTGCTCATCGGCAACGTACACATGGCGCGCCTCGGACCGGAAAAGTACCTTGTCATCCTGCACATCCTCGGCGACCCGATCGACAGCCTGTGGTCGCTCCTCACCAAGGCGGAGCTCTGGAGCCGCTGCTATGCAGCGGCGCGGACCTACAACCCCTCGCGCCCGCAGGAGGAGACCGAATCCTACGAGCGCCGCATCCTCGACATCGGCACGGTGTACGCAGCCATCGAGGAGCTCGTCGGGTCGGGGACGGACCGGTTCCGCGCGCACTTCGAGCAGCTCGTCCGCGAGAAGCGGCCGGACATGAGCACGGAGCAGTTCTACCACGTCACGAAGGAAGCCGCCAACGAGCTGTCCGACAGCCGGTCCGTCGAGCTGCGACGGGCGGGGCTCGCCGTCGTCTCGTACCTGTACCACGTCGTCGCGGCGTTCGTCGAGGTCATCGGCGGGAAGAGCTCGAGTCCGCCGGGCGGCCGCATCGGCACCAGTCTGCTGATTTCGTGGCTGATTCCGCTCGTGCTGGTGAGCAACGCGCTCGGCGGGTACACGTCGCGGCGGACGTGTCTGCGCATTATGGAGCGCTACGTCAAGACCGTCACGGGCCACTCCGTTGAGGACCTGCGCCGGTTCTCGGCGGACAAGAAATCGCTGCACGTTCTTGTCGGCCGCCGGACGGCCGCTGTCACGGACTTCTACGCCGCGCAGCAGTGGAGCGGCGCGGTGTACTGCTACCAGCCGCGGAAGCGGCTCGGGTTCCGGGGTGGTTCGCGCGACAACAGTCCATGGCTGCTGCTGGCGCTGGCCTCGCTGCCGGTGCTCGTTGCGACGGGCGTGGCCGTGGCGGAGATTGTGGTCACGCCGACGACGGGGTTTGGCTGCCGGAGTGTGATGCTCCTCACGATGTTCGCCCTGTGGGTGGCCAGCGCGTTCGTCACCTGGGCGACGTGGGTGACGGGGCTGGCCACGGGGAAGTATCACTACGCGATGACGCTGACAAAGGATGCACTGGTCGGGGTGCCGATTGTGCTGATGGTTTTTCTGTCTAGTTGTGGCTTGTTCAACTCGTGCTTCTGTTGGAGCGCGTACTTCAGCCGCAAGGCCGATGCGCATGTTGTTCTGGACGACAGCGATGAGCGGGCCCGCAACGCGCACACGTTCTACCCGGCGCTGGTGTCGGGGTGTCTGGGCGCGCAGTTCCTGCTTGTCACATGGATGCTCCGGGTGATACGCCATGGTTCGACCCTTTTTCGGCGCGAAGAGAAGCAGAAGCAGGCGGACTGGCTGGCGACCCATGCGCATCGTAGACACCTGCGGTTCAGCCCAGGGTCTAGCCCGGAGACATTGCTGGGACGGGCTTCAAATTCATTGAGTCCGGAGGGATGGTCGCCTAGGTCGAAGGCGGCAGGGTCTCCGGAGATTGCGTTCTCGTCGGAGCTTGATGGTGGTGTGTCCAGTGCCGAGCCGCTGCTTCTGCCTGAGAGTGGATATATGTCGCCGAGGAAGTAAAGTATGATGGTGTATTATCCTGCTCCGGGTTTCATCATTGTGTGGGAATTTGTTTGTTTAGCAACGTTGATAAGGTTGTCAATACGATATAAACGCACAATTGCAGGACACTATTCCAATTAATTACAGGTTACTCTTCGCCGGGTCCAACGAATTGCTAATCACCGCATCGACCACAGCACTCGTCCCACTCTGCACTGTTGCGATAGCCTCCCTGAGAACACCTTCCAACCGCGAGGCTTCTCCTACCTTCGCCGCAAAGATGGTATTGTTCGATGCCGCACGCGCAATCCCAGAGTAGTCAGGCGGCGGGGAGAACGCAATATTCAACTCATGATTCGAGACGCGAGATCCAAGCCCGTCGGGATGCACAAGCTCCATTGACGCTCGGGGGGCGTTCCAGCCTGCGCATATCAGTATATATCAAACCAATATAGGAAATAAGGGCGATATGCGTACCTCGGTTATTCAAGACGATAGTCAAGATAGGAATCTTGTATCTCTGCGAGATCCAGTACCCACTGCTGGGGATGCTGAACATGAACGTGCCATCGCCCACAATCTGGATGACCATCTTGCCCTTTCCAGGACCTCCAGCCAGCTCATCCGACGCCAGCTTGATCCCTAGCGCACCCCCAGTACTCCAGCCGAGACCACCACCTCCGCAGTTAATCCAGTGACCGGGAAGTGTGGCCTGGATATGATCGGCGGCGACGGGAGTGTTAGTCACAACCTCCGTTGCGTAGATTGCATCCTGTGGAGCGAGCCTACGGAGCAGACTGCACAAGTGCGCGGATGTGAATGTGTTATCAGGGTTAGGTTTCGCGGTTGCCGCAATCGAGGCCAGCAGGTCCTGATGGGATTGCGCGAGATGTTCCCAGCGCTCATTAAACACCGACGACACAGTCAACTCTCGCAGAGACGCATCCTGCATGATATACTCGACGATCTGTCTGCACGCCGTCTCCGCATCCGCTTTGAACCGCATTTCCGCGTCGATATAGAACACGGGCATCTGCTGCTTGAGCGGGTCGACGTCGATATGGATGATGCGCGCGGTACGCTGCGGCCTGCACCTCGTCGGGACCCAGGGCACGTCGCAGTCCAGCACGAGGATGGCATCGGCCTCGGGGATGGCGTCGTGCACGCCGTAGCGGCTGCTCAGCCAGGCGCGGTGATCGGCGGGGAAGCACATGTCGCAGGCGCCGGTGTCCAGGACGCGCATGCCCTTGACGGTGTTGACCAGCGCCACGAGCGCATCGACGGCGGCATGGTTGCGGCCGCTGTACCCGGTGATGCAGAGGGGACGCTGGGCGTTGAGCAGGATCTCGGCGATGGGCTTGAGAGCGCGTTCTGGGAGGGCTGTCGGCTGCGTCGGGGTCCAGAGGGCCTGGTCGAGCGTGTACGGCTGGATTTCCTCTTCCATCACTTCGCGGGCGCCCATAAGATAGACTGGACCTTTGGGGTCGCTGGTGGCAAACTGTAGGGCGCGGTTGACCATCTGTTTGATATTCTTGCCTGTCTTGATCTCCGCGCTGTACCGGCAGTACTGGCTGACGATTTGCTTCTGGTCCGGGACGTCCTGGATCCAGTGGATGAATTCCGTGCGGGAGCCGCGCATCTCACCGTCAATGCTGAAGGGTGATAGACCTGCGAAGATGAGGACTGGGGCTCGGCCGCAGGAGGCGTTGTGGATCGCTGGTCCCAGGGCCTGTGTGCCCACATCGACGTGGACGATCACGCATTGGGGTTTATTTGTTAGACGGGCGTAGCCATCAGCCATGGAGAGAGCGACCATCTCGCTGGGACAGGTGATGATGCGTGGGAACGAGTCTGGTCTCTCGGTTTGGCCCTTTACGATGGCTTCCATGATACTCGGGTGATCGGAGCCCAGGTTGACAAAGACATGGGTGATTCCAGCCTGAAGATGTCAGCTCTGTGCGTGCAATGGGGATATTTTGAAAGCACTTACATCCCATATTGCCTCGAAAAAGGCAAACGATGCAGTGTACCTGTGCACAGGTTAGTCTTCAGGCTTTCACGTTGGAGGTATCGAACCGACATTGTGAGACTTTATATACCAATGAAAGTAGTAATATACAAGTTAAAGGCGACTGCTAAGCAAAGCAACGATCTGAACTGCATGGGTGCGTGCTCGCTCCTAATATACCAGACGGTGGAACCCCATAGTGCGGAGATATTCCTGTATGTTTCGGGCGTTTCGGTGTTTGTATCGGAGATCGTCCTTGGCCCTCATCCCGCTCGGACAATCCGGGGGCAATTCCGGCAATCGACCAGTAGGCACTGCCGGTTCTACTCCGGCGTACTACTTCGGTAGTCATGTATGGATGTCTTGATACGCTAAAGATTAATGTACGGCTGATTTAGAGGAGACAGTGTAAGTATTCGTTCGTAAGTGGAATTCACTTTTGTGTACATATCTGGACTATTATCCAAGATGATCCTGACACATACAGATAGTCTATCTCATCTATATATCATGCCTCGAAGAACAGCCATTCCATACTCCGCAGTACCCAACGTTCTTGGTCTTACCTAGGTAGGTACCTCTTTGCTACATACTCGACCAATCAAACCATCAAATTCAATATCAGCACGTGACGACTATGTTATCAATCGCCTTTCAGCTCTAAGTCTCCTGTCGGAACATGATAACCCGGACATCCTCCTGAGAGCTAGTCATTCTCCAATGTGCAATATGGATGTTCCGATAGCGGCCAATGTCCTCGGAACTCTAGGTGCTGTAAGTTCAGCCGTCCACTGCGCAGTATCCAGCTAATAATGTACCCAGGTCTGTTGGTCCGTCCAGGTAAATATATTTTGGCAGAACACCACCTAGACCCATCCTGACCCTCACAGCTTACACCCCAAATTGTCATTAACTATCGGCGACATGATACCGAAGGCCTGCAGGCATCGATGATGCTCTTATGGGCCGCCGCAGGAGTCCCTCTGGGTGTTTACAACATCGTCGAAGAACTGAACATAGCACTGCAAATCCAGGCTCAAATTCTCACAGTTCTAAGTCTCGTCACCTGGGCCCAATGTCTCTACTATGGAAAGGTGAGCTCTCTCATTATGAAAAGCTTCGCAGGTATCTTGTTCTAATCCAGGGCAGAAATACTCCACCACGAAATGTGTCACAGCAGTCACACTGCTTATGTGCCTCTTTGGTGGGATCGAAGTCGCCTTGATATTCGCCTTGCGTGCGGCAAAGGACCAAGAGTTGAGATGGCCTCTCATTCTCATGGCGGTGCTTAGTGCTTCACTCCTAGCGGCGGGAGTTCTCACCCATTATTGGGATATCTATGTCCACCGGACCGTCCGCGGTATCAGTTTTATATTCGTGGGGATCGATGCAGCTGGAGATTTATTTTCTCTAATATCTGTCGGTATGTATTCACCACCCGATACACCTCCAGAAGCTCATCCGCTATAGTGTTTGAGAAAAGCATCGATGTTTTGGGAATGGTTATATACGGCACCGAACTTACATTGTGGATCGGGATTATTATCTGTGGCGCAGCATACAACTTCTTGCCCTGGATTAAGGAGCGTGCGAAAACTGAAACCATCGAAGAACAACCTGATTTATCCCTCCATCAGATGCCGTCGCCCACATCAGTGTTTCGAACGGTATCGGGATCAGAGGTCGTGTTGAGAAGAGTGACGCGACAGACATCCTGAGCCATATCCACTCAATCCCATTGTCCCGTTAATGATAATCAAATCCTTGGCATGTAGATGAAAGGCACCTGAGCCATACCGTATCTGGCAGCTCTGTGACCTTCATCCGCTTGATAAGTGGGATAAAGATCGCACTCTTATTAGCGGAGATGCTGCGCATGCGATGCTACCAACGCAAGGACAGGGAGCTAGCCAGAGTTTCGAAGACGCCGAGGCTTTGGGTGCGTTTTGAGAACGTCACGGGGTATGCATCGCTTGAGATTATGAATTCTACCCCACGAAGGTATTCAACGCTCGATATGAGAGAGCTACTTTATTTCAGCAGTATAGCCGACAGCAAGCTCGGCCGGCAACAGACAAAGGTTCGCAGAAAGTCACACTGAGATCGGACGAGTTTATGGATTACAATTGCAAATGCTCCGGGGTTATGGATTGGATTAGAAGGCAGACAATTCGATGGTAGCAGCTTTTCGCAACCTAGGCCCATGTGGTCGGTCTGTCGAGTGGAGATATAATGAATTGCACTTATCTGGGAGGGCAGATGTTGAATGTCATAGTCAGTTCGCCTGGACATACCCTCCATGTCGGGATGTCTTCCTGGTCAGTGGATCAGGGTTAGATCCTTCATGTTCCCGTCAGTCTCAGCTGACACTGATTCATGTCCAGGCCAGAGAAGAATAATTTGACCAAATACCGCGGGTTCCTTGACTCGTAGTTCTCTTGTGCTTCCTCTGACAAAGATGTAAGAGGCCTGGGGAGGCACGACATCAGGTGTGATTGGGGCCTGGTATTCCGTGATCGCCATCCACTGAAAACACTTGCCGGAGAAATTAGCATAGACATTATGAATTAGCTAGACGTTTTGCTTCATAGCGATACCCCGCACGCTTCTAGATGATAACGCTGTGGAGTAAGTCGTGAGGTTTATACGCGATTGCGTGATCCGCCCTCACGAGGAATGTATATACTTTGTAGAATCCATCTGACATCGACGTTGGAACCCATCCTCTTCTTGCGTGGCCGCACAGAGTGTCTTCTTGCATTCTCCTCGCCCTCATGCCCTCTCAAATTGCAGATATCTCGCTCCCGGTGAGCGATGCACCAAATAGGGAATACCCGGCACCGTTGAAGCCCAGTGGTGCTTTGGATAAGTTCGCATTCGAAGAAACTACACCTGCTATTGGCCGTGAATTCCAGAATGTCAATATCGTCGATGATATATTGAATGCGGCCAATGCCGACGAGCTGATCCGGGACCTCGCCATAACAAGTATAAGCTTCACTTACCTTCCAAGTAACCCGGAGACTAACCTGATATCCCAGTTTCCCAACGGGGCGTCGTCTTCTTCCGCGCCCAGGACAACCTCACCGACGACCTGCAAAAGCAGCTTGTGCACCGTCTAGGACAGCTGTCAGGCAAGCCGGCCGACTCAACCCTCCACATCCACCCGGTGCTCAACAACACCAATGAATTTGGCGTCCCAGACGCGCAGGTCAGCACGATTAGCTCACTTGCGCGTAAGAAGATGTTCCGCCATCAGAACCAGCCCGACAAACGTCGCTACGATTCCGCCCGGTGGCACTCGGATATTCAGTTCGAGCCTGTCCCAGCCGACTACACCTCACTCCGGCTGACCCAGCTGCCGAAGACTGGCGGCGATACGCTCTGGGCTTCGGGGTATGAGCTGTATGACCGGTTTTCCAAACCGTATCAGAAGTTTTTCGAAGGTCTCACGGCTACATTTATTGGGTCCGGCTTTCTTCAGGCTGCGGAGAGAGATCCCGACAACATCAGGATCCACACGGAGCCCCGTGGTAGCCCGCTAAACGTTGGCAAGGACCTGGCTACTGTCCATCCTGTTGTGCGCACGAATCCGGTGACTGGCTGGAAGAGCATCTTTGCTGTTGGGCCCTTCCCCCACAAGATCAATGAGCTCACCCAGACCGAATCAGACGAGTTGCTGAAGAAGTTCTATAACACTATCCTGGAGAATCACGATATCCAGGTGCGGTTCAAGTGGAGAAACAAGAACGATATTGGTAAGTTCTCTGGGCACCCGTGGTCCTTGCAATGCGATACACCGCTGACACCCTTCCTAGCCATCTGGGACAACCGGAGTGCTTTCCACACGGCCACGTTTGACTACGAGGGCCTTGGAGAGAGATTTGGTCATCGGGCGGTTGGGATTGGCGAGAAGCCATACTTGGATCCGAATAGCTTGTCAAGAGAGGAGGGTCTTAGCACCTAAAGGGGCTTACTGGATTGCCTGAATCAGGAGGATGATAGCCCGCTACTCATGTGCGATACAAGCCTACAGCATCTTAGGATGATGATAAGTTGCATTCGAAAGATTCATAACCGTGAGGATGGATAGAATGGACCACTGGGTTGAATTGGCGTCAGTACGACTGCGAGCCTCCACATTTGCGCCACAGCACAAGGATAACCTTTCCTACCAAGGGACAGAAACATGAATGGTAATATCAGTTCCATTGCCGACGGGATGCCGGTCGAAGAGAGCCACCAACAGTATCAGCATTGGCGTTTCAGTTACAGCCATCGGTGTCACAATGACCTTCTTGATACAGAAGGCTTCCTGGGTGCCATTGGCTGCGGTGTGACGGCTGCCGACCCAGTTGGGTAATTGATTGCCTAGTAACAAGCGCGAGAAGAATCGGTGGCATGAGTTGCCATTTTTCGATGCGGACCTCTTTGGCAGTCACTTTCACAGAAATACCTCGGACGATTCTCGTCTCCCCAGACGAATTTTGGAACCACTAAGTGGCGTCCCGCCGAAGCTTAGCTAGGTACTCTGATACCCTAGTTTCGATAACCAGAGTCGGTCATCTGTTTAATTGGCCAAGCTGAGGTTGACGAGATTAGATGAGTAGTACCCAAAGAAAATCCTCAGCGGGACCTAAAATTCTGCCAGGTCCCTTAGCAGCAGCTAGAGTAGATGAGCTAGGGGCCGACTGACTGACGTAGGAGCCAGCTCCAGAAGGAGGGAGTGGAGAGGGGGTTTGGGGACCACGCTTGCGTTTGCCGCCTGAACCGGGGGTAGAAGGGAACCTGGTTCCATAGCGTGCCGCGAAGGCAGGATCATCGCGTGCAATTGCTTCACAGGCATCCGCGTATTAGCCGATGAGTCCGTTGGCTGGACCACGACCATCAAGAATCTAGTAGCGTTTATCTGCGGGGGACAGGCTACGGCTCCATTGTCGCGACGCACTGCGACTCCTGGAGTCTGGAGAGGTGTCAGTGTCGTATGTGACCATCGAATGAAATGGATGAGAGGCAAAGAGGAGAACAGACAGCAAGACGATGGGAGAGGTGATGATAGGAAACAGGGCTCCTACTCATATTTATGCGGGATGGAATACAATATATTCACAAACCGTTGCCCATTGTAGTATTAACAAATAATACCTGCGAGGATCCAATACACAAGAAATGAATGGGATTGTCAGGCACAGAGTGAATAGCTCAAGTCATATATCGGTCATCCGAATTAGCGTTCTGGAGCGGCATGACACTGGTTGTTCTCAGAGATTGATCCTATGCATTCGGTGATGGTGCAGATACGTGCACAATGCTTCGGAGTAGTAATACCAGGGAGAGCAGGATCGAGCCGATCAGTTATACGGTCGTGTTGCCAATACAAACATGGGAAAAGATCAAGTGAAGACCGGCTATCTGCTATAATTTGTATGGTAATGTAGTTCAGGACATGTATATTCCTCCACCAGCCTGGAGCGTCTGGCCCGTAATCCATCTGCTAGATGGCTCCGCCAGCATCGCCACAACCAGAGCAATATCCACAGCTTCCCCAAGTCTATGCTCAACAGGAGTCATCATCTCATGCATTTGGACGACTTGCTCAGATTCGGCGGAAGCCGTAACACGAGTCAACATGTCAGTCCTGGTAAAGGCCGGAGCAACCACGTTGACTGTGTGGGATGCAGGACCCAGCTCCGACGCCCAGCCACGAGAGAGTGCTTCCAATGCCACCTTAGTTGCTGAATAGATACTTGCGTCGGGGCGACCGAGACGGCCCATGACCGATCCAATACTGATTATTCGGCCTGGAGCCCGCAAATAGGGAAGCACAGCCTGTGTCATAAAAACCACACTGCGGACATTGAGGTCACACACTTCGGTGTATTCTTCAACGCTGATACTTCCAAGCGGTTTAAAGAACTCCATACCGGCATTGTTGACCAGGATATCGATCGACTCTCCAAAGGCAGTAGTCGTTTCGCTGATGATATGACCTGGTGAATCCATGCTGCGCATGTCCGCCTTCATTTTGATGGCCGACGCTCCGTTTCCGAGGTTGTTGATGGTGGAGACCACTTGGTCAGCCAAGGTCCCACTGGGAGACACGAAGGTTATGGATACCTGAATCTGCGTCAGAAGTTGTTGCTTATTGAGAGAATAGTTTCGTTACCTTTGCTCCGCGTTTAGCGAGCTCCAGGGCGACGGCAGCTCCTATGCCTCGCGAGCCTCCTGTGACGATGGCGACCTTACCGGACAAGGTTACCGGCTGAGAGGGTACACTGGATGCCATGATGATGATTTCTAGAGATTTCGTGGAGGTCGAGTCCGAGGATAATTCACGTAATGCGCTGTCGACAATTGCTTTTGGTACTCAACAGCATCCACCTTAAATATCTAATTTTTTGGCTCTCGCAACAGAACGTCATAGGGTAGAGATAGGATTTGACTCAAGGACTGGCCCTATAGACCCCCGGCCGAGAATATGTTTGTTGACAGGGCAAGGCATCATGATTGTAGAAATGTCGAGAGCAGCAACGTAGTAGACTGCGAAGTAGGCATTCTTTTTCCCCAGGTCCATACTTAGAAATCTTCCATTCTCCAGATTGCAAGCATCAGGCAAATCTGTTACAAAGTAAATAAAGGGAGCAGTGCCATCGTGTCGAGAACTTGGTGACGGGTCGCCAGGAAAAGTATAGAACTATTTACCATGGATTTATCAACACAATTAGTGTACCAGGACCTTGAAGGGACACGGAGGAAATCAACTGAGTCGAGAATCTGGATTCCCCGCCAATCTCAAGAAGTATAGTGACGTGGACGACTCCGCACCGAATCAGGATTTATGGCCGTCCTCTCCAAACTTCCAAACCGAGTCATTCAAAACAATGATTTATTACTTCGAGTATCTGAAAGTCTATATTCCAGAAATTTCAGTCAAGCAATAACAGGCCTGGTCGAGACAGGAGTGAGGAACACAGGTCCTCACTGACGAAAGCCGGGAGGGTTGAAACAGTGAGCACCATATACACTGAAACCCCAATGACCAGCTTTGTGCCTCATGGGTTTTGCAGAACGTGGCTTCTTGTGTCCTTCAATCTTACTATCCATCGCCTTGAAGAATCGCAACATATCCCACGACAGGACTATTGAAACTCTCCTGCGAAATGGAAGCATTCGCTCTGCGGCTGCGACTATTCATCCTGTTAGATTGGACACAAATAAATAGCAGAGAAATCAGGCGGGATCTCACAATATATATAGAGGACACGGTGTTAGATGCCCCCGAACCATAGTATCATGGCCCTCGTAAACTATTACAAACAGCGTACTTGGAGTGACACTCTTCGAAAAAATGCTCATTCCCAAATAAATAGGAGTCTAGGCATCCCCTGATAAGATCTATGGAATTATCATAGAGTCAGTGGCGGAGTTTAATCGTTCCTGAAAAAGCTCTACGAGTTTGACCTCAGTATCAATTCAACCAAGGTCTTCGTTGTCCCATCCCAGAGTCAGAATGCTGATGCAGTTATATCAATCCTTAGGCGGCAGGGAGCTTCTGACATCCTGGTTGATGGAATTGACGGCTTCCTTGAAAGACTTCTTGTGTGTCACAGCGTGACTGGTCCGGGTGATACGGTTATGAGCCATGGCATTACTTTTAGAAGGCTGGAAGGAGTCAGACGGGGAGAAAGAGGAAGGCAATCAGGAGAAGGCGGGAGGTCTTGACTAGAGCCAAATAGAGGAATGGAAGTAGAGAGAAGAATGAAAGTCATGAAAGAGTTAATATATATTCTAGAGGGTAGACCAGCTCACAAACGTACAATGCACACTCTGACCAATGTCACTACAACGAATCCAGAGGCCATCCAATATACTGTCAGTCCTCGGTGTGGTAGGGAATGAGGGATAGGAGAGGAAAGACAGGAATGGGGAAGCTGGAGAAGGAAGACTAATGATTCCGGAGACGTATAGAGGGACAGGAATCGAGCACGAATCAGTGAATATCAAAGTAAGATTGAGGGGAATAATCTAATCCAAACAAGGAAAGGAATGACAAAGGCAGTGAGGGCAGAGGGGCGTATTCAAAGCACGAAAGCGCACAATAGCAAAGGAAGCTACACGGTCAACAGGAAGGACCACGAAGTTGAGCATGGAAACTACTAAAGTATTAGTGGCCCTCATCACCAGGAATAAGTTGAGTAATACATTGTACGTTGCGGTCCATACTTGTAACGCCAACGTGGTAAAGCTTCTTGTTTCTCCAGCCAAGAAAATAGACCTGTAGTAAAAATAAACATTCGTGGAAATTACGCAGTTTGGTGTGAGTTTGTCATGAGCAGTTGATGGATGGAGCTTGATAGGCAGCTGGATATTCCCAGGATTGAATATATACAATCTCAAGACAAAAATTCATGACCAGTCGCTATGAGAGGATACATATACCATACGGGTATCAACCTCTAACACAGATTTAGAAGTGTCCGAAGAAGTTGGTCCATTCTGTCTTGGTAGGATGCACCCAACCCGCAATGCATGACGTTTTGACACGTGAATTCACAACTACATGGGAAAACTATCATTTTGGGTGGAGATTTTATTAATTTGGTAGGAGTGCTGGAAAGAAAGAAACATCGGTCTCTATATGGCCATATGCATCTACCTTAGATGGAACGGATCATCTGCCTGCAGGGGCTGCCTGTTTCACAGAATGCCGATGTAAGCCCAATTGTGAGCAGGCCCCAGAGCGGCGCAGAAAGCTGCAAAATGCCGGAGCGCATGCATGGGGGAAAATCTTCATGAGATGAGACGTTTTCCGTTGAATGGCAATTAGACCACATATTCCGACTGCGACCCCACCATCTCTTTGGACTCTGGTGGCCCCTATACACCCTCTAACATGAGCTACTATTACTGTCGGCTTCATGGGCCACCAACGCTAGTTATATATCGGTTGGATAGAGTACCAAGGTAGGTAAGTTATGGGTAACGTTCAAGACAGCACTTAGTTAGCATCCCATTATCTGGTAGTACGTGGTTGTGCTTCACCATATGCAGCAATGTGAAGACTAAAGACCGAGAACGGCATAACTCTTCTCACATTGTTGAGATGGGACTTTTCTAGGCTCGCAGTGGAGAAAGCAATGATTTACCTGCCGTTTACTTGGATTGCCCTTAAACTAGTATCTTATACCCTGGGCTGCAGAGGAATTGGACTGAGAGCTGGACCTTTTTTTTTTCGTCCTCCGACTTATGTCGATAAGTTTCCTTAATCGATTGTCCAAAGAACTGGATGACAGATATAGGGCGTGTGGATACATATCCCACTGTTTAAGAACATCGGTAAAATGAAAGGGATGGTAGTCAGCAGCCATGAGAGAATAGAGCTACAGGGGGGAGCGGGCTGTGTCGCACCTCTCTGTGGATTTAGATTCGGCTCCGGACTATCTAGTTAGAAGGCCAGAAACCTAGGCATCTACGTGCAATGGTCGTAATCAGGTCCCATGTAGGGAGTAGTGCATGTGTGGGGGGGAGCTTACCCACATGCCATAGTATATATGGGGCGTCCATGATCGACACTGCGGGCGGAAAACATGTCTATAGAATTAACCAGCCATAGCTTTGGAATAAGCGCCCGGGCACAGACCTCAGGCCCCCGTCGTCATACCTAGATGGGGGCGAAGGTTGTAGTAATGATTGACCTCAACTGAAACATTTGGTCAAACTAGAGGAGGGTTAGACGGGTATACATATTCCGACCGCAACCCACGTGCTCATAACCTCCATGGCTACACCTAGAGCATACCAATCACTTAGAACCCTGACGCCCCAATCTACTCCTCTTTACTTCATTCACGTCTAAAACTACATTCAATACTGGTAAGTCTCGCCTGATATCTAATGGAAGTTAGTATTCGGTTAATTAACCTCCGGCCATCTGCTAGTACGGTACCTACCCGGTGTTGCATGACTACATATAGCAACATGAAGAGTGAACAGCCAGACCACCCTAATACTTCCCGTACTATTTGGACGCGGAGAGCGAATGAGGAATTTGTGGTTTTTGTGGTGTCTATGTTGATCGCCTTGGAGCTCGAGGGCCTTGTATTTGGCTATAAGAGATCGGACGAAAGTGAGAGCTACACTTATTGGTGTCTCCGTATGTTTATGACGGGGTTTATTATTTGGCTCGGCCAATTCTTGTATAGAAGGTTCAGAGGTGTGTAAATACATATAATATGTTCGTTTTGGAAGAGCCGTGAGTGCAACAGCAATCAAAGCCAATACTCCTAGTAAAATCGTTCTGCATGTGGTGAGCTGCGACCACTTACTCGGCTGATAGACCAAGGACCGTACTCGCGAAGACTGGTGATATTGTGGCTACTAGTTAGGCAAGAATTTTTTGTTAAATATTGGAAATCACAATACACTCAGTAAATATGAAAAGGAATGTAGTGTGGGACAAGGTTGAGCATATGTACATCTCCATAATACCTACTCAAAGCTTTAGCCGATAGTTCCCTCCGCGCATTCCGTCCCGTCTGGTTCCACATTGTCGCAGTTGTAGCCTTTCTGACTGTTAAATGCAGTCATCTCAATCCCATTGTTTTTCTCGTGAGGCGCCTCGGCATCGGCGCCTTTGCACTGGACAAAGAAGCTCAAGAAGGGAGCGCAATAGTGATTGACTTCAGCGGAGGACAACATCGAACCACCCATCTTAAGGAAGGCCATGACACTCTTGCAAGATTCCAATGGATGCCCAGTACCAGCTTCAACACACATTTTGCTCTCAATAACATGAATTATCTCCCATATACCGGACGCTGTACTGAGAGCGATAGCGGTGCACAGCTGGAAAATCTGATCCTCAGTCAGATTATCCTCGATTCTACCATGGCCTTTGCATTGAGCATTCACGGCGGCCCTGGCTTCGAGATCTCTGGCCTCGGTAGCATTGAAACCATGTGTCGACAAGCCAAAAATGTCGGAGACCGTTTTGTTGAAAATACCCAGCTCAGCTGCTAGGAAGTCGGATCCATCGTGAGTTCCATGGTCGTCTGTTGCAAATCGAGCGACAATCCTCACATCATCGCTCACAAGGGTACGAAAATGCTCCTTCATTAAGCTGGCTGTGTCCTCGGAGGGCATGAGACCATAGTACCTCATAGCGCTCGCGGCAGAAATGGAGAGACAGAAAATGATGGTCGAACGCATTATGGAAGTTGTTCGAATGTGTATTTTGTATTTTGCTTTTCTTTGGAGATGGTTGATGCGTACACTTAGCAAAGAAGCAAAGATTCAAATGGAAGGTCTTGAGGAAGGGCGAGGATAAAAATTCGCAGGAGTAGATGGGGATTGTTCCCTACAATCGTCGCCCTTTATATACCTTTGCATCAAGTTCGTGAGTAATACAGAGCACAACCTTCCATCCCCCCCGCTTTCGCGCAGACCCAACTGATCTGGACGTTGATCACTGATCTCTGATGTCTGAGCCTTCCTGGCCCCTATATGGGTTACATCGGGGGTGCGGCGTTGAGTTGACTTGGATCATGATACGACGACGGATCCTACTCCGATAGAGCGTGGAGCACGCGCACTCTCTGGTTGATACACTATGAAGTGTTATGTCGGGTGCTCCCCAACAAATGATCTGGACTTCTTGACTAACAAAGTGGGATGATATCTACCACGGACAGTGTCCCGTCCGCCGAGAAGCAATTCGCGGTCAGCCTCGCATAAAAGTAGGATACGTAACTGCGCCGCAGCGCGTCACTAGCGCCAACCTGAGCCGTCCCCGGAGTCAATAATTAAGAACAGAGTTCTTATTTTATATCATATGTCGACGGCAAGATATGCTGGGGGTGAAACATCCTTCGCGGTCCACCTGCTAGTCAATTACTGGTGTATGAAAAAGATGAGCCGCTGTGATACTTGCTGTATCTCTTATCGCCAGGTTATCACAAATTTTAAGCAGGACTTGAGAGATATCACAACCATAGTGTTCGGGTCAGATTGCAAGGCAGGCCTCGACAGGATAATTTGGTCTAACTGTGACAGCCTTCTTGGTTTAAATGCCTTGGATCGAGAAGATGTCGGGCTGGCTTGCATTTGATTCCGTCTGGTCAGGTGTGTAGCGCAGAAATGATGCCAGCCCACTAGTTGAGGATGACAGGATAGAATTGATAAATTTTTTAGATTCTGTGACATGGTCCGTAAGATTTTTAGCAAGCCTACCTAGTAGCAATATTAGACTGAGGTATATTCAAAGTAGTGTTGTATATGATATAGTTAGATACGAAGGTCTTGATGCGGCGGAATTATGAGTGCTCAGCTTGATATCTGTTCAGATTGGCCATGTCGATATACATACCCACGATAAGAAGTCCCAGGCCGAATATGTCAAGGGTTGTTAGGTTGGATTGTGGGTGAGGTCCTAAATGCGTCTAGATATCAAGGTAGCCAGGCAAGCACTAGGCCTAAAGAGGCAAGTAGGGAGCCTGAGGTTTTGACATAACATCAAATCGTTAACTCAAAGATAGACATTGGTTCCAGTAGATGGTGGTTTCTTCTGCAACCTCATAGCACTTATACTGCATATTCATGCTGGACTATGGATTACTCTGGAAGCCGGCTGCGATCAGTCACGTGAGCGCCTTCGTAATAGGAAATCCGATTAATATCGCAGAATTACATTTCCGTTAGTTATACACAACCGAGGCCGATAAATCCATCAATCTTCATCCTAATGACCACTCTGTTCGGGTCTGACCCGTGTATCCTTCCCTCGCGCCTTCTATATCATGGATGAGCCCCTTGCTCCAATACTTCCCGAGGGAAGAATATCCGAGTCCTTTAACGGCCCAACGCCACTCTTGGAGGAGGAAGCCTTTTTATCACCCGGCACATTTGCAAGCGCAGATGACTACGCAGCGAATCCACGATTCCGCGAGTTACAGGAAGAACTCCGTTGCGTGCTCTTCTCCGCGGTGGCTAGCCTTGAACCGAGCACACTTACGTCGCTGCCACCTGCGGATCCTCCGCTAGAAGGACATCCTCAGGGAGCATCAGGGCCGAGTCTAGATAATGCAACAGTTTCCATCCCAAAGATACGACTCATCCAGTACCTCAAAAACTGGATCACCGAATGTGCGCCGTATCTCGACAAGTTTGACGAGGCGCGCCATTTTGGAATTCATATACCCATCCTAGCGCAGCGATCGCCGGCTCTCTTCTACGCCATCCTGGCCTTCTCCGCGCGACAGACGGAGCGAAAAGCGTGCCTTGACAAGGCGTATGACTCGTTGGAGCTATACCAGGAATCGATCCGGCTATTGGCGCCTTGTCTCCAGGCCAAAGACCCTAATGTCTTGGTGACGGTGTGTATACTTGCCGTGATGGAACTGATGTCCGTCAGCCCACGCGACTGGCGCCGCCATGTCGAGGGTTGTGCCGCTCTTTTCGAGTCGTTCAACGTTAATGGCATGTCGGGTGGTCATCTGCAAGCTGTGTTCTGGTGCTATGCGCGCATGGAACTGTGCGGGGCGATCATCTCCAACGGCGCAGAGAGAACGGTGCTGCCACTGGAAAAATGGGTGCCGGCCGTGCCAGCCGCCACAGGGCCCAGGGAGCGGGATAGGATCATTCGGGATCTCTTTTGCGAGAAAGGTGCTGCCTCGCCAGATATGCATGCGAACTGGAGTGTGTACCTATGCGCGAAGGTGTGCGATCTCGCTTGTCGCCAAACGAGACACCTGGAGTTAGGGGAGATTATCGATGATTCAGGGCCGTTCATTGATCAGTGGACAGACCTTTGGGATGAGTTACAGTACTGGCTTGAGAAAAGGCCACCGGCTATGCTCCCAATCAAGACCACTGGTCTTGGTGGTGGCCGACTTTTCCCGGAGATCCTCTTTGCACACTGGGCGGCTATATCGGGGAATCAGTTATACCATGCAGCATGCATCATGATGCTCGACATGAGACCGCAGGGCGTACGGGTGTCGCCGACAGAAGCGCGTTTCTCGGTTGTGTGGCATGCACGACGCGTGTGTGGCATTTCGCTCACAAATCCTCACAGCGGAAATCTCATCAACGCCATTCAACCGCTGTACATTGCGGGAAAGCTTCTCAGTCATCGGAGTGAGCATATAGAAGTGGCGAGACTGTTCAAAACTATTGAAGAGACCACCGGATGGGGCGCACTATGGCGATTGAGGGACCTAGAAAGGGCATGGGGATACGAACCTGACGAAATATTATCTTTGATCTAATACCCTGTTCCTGATGTCACGAATATAACCCACTCTTTTCTTGCGTGTAGTATTTCTACAAAACATTGAGCGATACTACTTTACGGGGTTACAGTACTACCTTACCCAATCCCATTTACAATAGGAGGGAATGCTTGTAAGTATTTGTGAGTCTGGTATTGTACGAAGCGCCTCTAGATTAGGTACAGAAAGACCACTCAATGTGCACCAAGCTGGTACATCAATATTCTTATATGAATCTACAACATCGTCAGAGACTTATCTCTAAATCCTTATTCCAAATCGGCACAGGTCTTGGGATGCATCAACGAGTGCTTGATGCGCTGGATCAGCTTGTCCGCGTCCACTTCAAAGACATAGTTCACTTGGCGGATGCCGGCAGGTGCCAGAGCTTTCTGGTAAACATGGATGTTACCGTAGTTAGGGCTTCCATAGGAGGTATCCACGTCAAGGTACACTACAGGAAATCTCGTTAGCTACCACTGGATGCAGAACAGAAACACAATGCTTACCGGACGTCTGGTTGAGGGCGATCGATGGGTCCACCATAAGAGCAGCGGCGGTCTCATCCCAGAAAGGAAAGGAGAGGTCATAGTACTTGCTGAAGAGTTCCGTATACGGGTTCTTAGCAGTCTTGACCTCATCGACGAATGCCTGGCTAGGGAAGACCTGGTTGGCCACGTTGCCGGCGATGGTAATCTCGGGGAAGTCGGCAGTCAAAGCAATCTTTGCGGCCTCGGGGTCAATCATGAGGTTGATCTGTAGCGTGCCCGTCAGAAATGGAATATATAACCCTTAAGTCAGGTCCTGCTTACATCGGATTGCAAGTCCGCCAGGAGAATGCTACCAGTGGCCTCCAACATGTTCACATCCACATAACCACCCATGATCACCAGCTGCTTCGCAAGCGAGGCGAACTGTGGGTCCATACGGACAGCCAGGGCAATATTGGTCAGGGCACCGGCGGAGTAGATAGATACTTGGTTCGGATACTTATGCACCATCTCGACCATGAAGTTCGCGGCGGAGGTCGCATTGCTAGGCCTGCCTTTGGGGAAGCCTTCTTTGAAGGCCGCCTTGACAATTCGATCAGGGTTACCCGAGGTGGGATCGTTGCCTTGCGCTTCTGCAGTGCTGTTCTCGGGAGCAAAGGCACCCTCCCATGGCAGCTTGCCGTGGATGGTCTCCCATGCCTGGAAACGCTGAGGGGTGTTGATCAGGGGCCAGGTGGCGCCCGGATAGACGGGGATACAGCTCAGATTGCCCGCCTCCAGGGTTGCTACGGCATGCAGGGCCACCTGGGGCTGCCAGCTGTTTGCGGTGTCTAGTAAGCTGGTTAGGATATGATGTTCCTTATGTTGAGAGCGTATTGGTCACCTGAGGCCAGGGCAAGGACATCAATATCCCCATCGAGAGCGATCAGATACGGCACGAAGCCTGCCGTATACCAGTCATTGTCCATAATGGCATAGTGTTTGTTTGCCCGAGCATGAGGCACCCCAACGGCCCCAGCGACCAGTGGAAGCAGTGAGCCACAGAGCAGCGACAGCGAGACAGAGCAAAACATTCTGAATCTTGTTGCACCTTTCTTTCTCTATCACGAAAATCGGGACTAGGCGAACAAGTCGATCGATCAACAAAACATCATGTCGCAATCTTTATAGCTCTGGTAAATGTTTTGCCTACCCACCAGCTTATCTGCTCCTCGCATTTTTCATTTTATTTCGCATGCGATATCGACCTTGATAGGAAAGAATACCGCCGATTATCTTCCACAATCTCCACTTATCCCAGCGATCTCATCACCATCTCGCGTCAACTTAACCGAAAGAGTAGGACGTTGCCTCTGGTTACCTGGAGTGGATCGGTTAGCCCATAACCTGGAAAACTCCGTTGTGTGCCGAGGCTGTGGGCTTCAGCGTGGTGGAGTGACTAATCGGGTGGGTGCTCCCAGTCCGAAATGGGCATCGTAGCCTACGGTGCGCTTTCTTCGGCATAGTGTTAGCGCCTGTGTTGCCCTTTTCTCGTTTACTCCGCAATTTGATCCCGCTTTTCTGGGCCCATGGGGTTCTCGGGAGGCCGAGAATGAGTCCGGAGGCGAGGGTTTAAGCTTTTTTTCTGGTCTCATGAGCAAATATGGGGATGAAAAGAATCATATATTACAGACACCATGTCCCTGCTTTTCGTAGCGCAACTATTCCTTACGCCTTATCTCATAAAGACCGCCCCCAAAAGCGACTTCCGAGCCATCGTTTCTTCTGGGACAGGAATTTTGTTGCACAATGGCGGACCAAACTTCCGTTGATATGGAGGCTGCTCCGCACAACAAGATGGCAAAGGGGTCCATGTGGCAGAGTCTCATGAAGAATCCAAAGGTGCTTTTCATTGCGTTCTTTGCGTCGTAAGTCCAAAGCATTGACCGAGTCGAGGGATGCTTTCTCCGCTTGCTAACTCCCGGCTATAGCCTTGGGGGCTTTGAATATGGCTATCAGCAGGGTGTGCTTGGCCAGTCCTTGGTCATGACTCGCTTCACACAGAACTTCCCCACGGTAGTGGCATCCTCGACCGCCACCGGCTGGCTGACCTCGATTCTCCAGGTGGGTGGAATCGTCGGGTCTCTGTCGGCGGGTGTGCTGGGAGAGATCTTTTCGCGCAAATACACCATGTTCTTCGCCTGCTGTTGGGTGATTCTGGGGAGCTATCTCTACATCGGTGCTACAGCCGGTAACCCTGCCTGCCTCTATGCCGGTCGCTTCTTTACTGGTCTTGGTGTCGGCCTGTTCAGCGGTGTTGGACCATTGTACAACGCTGAGCTGGCCGCGCCCGAAATGAGAGGCCTGCTCGTCTCCTTCTACCAGTTCGCCACCATTCTCGGCATCATGATCTCCTTCTGGGTGGGCTATGGTAGCAATTACATCGGCGGAACCGGGGACTCTCAATCCGACCTGGCATGGCGTCTACCGTCCATCATCCAAGGCATCCCAGCTGCTTGCCTGGCCTGCGGTATCTGGTTCATGCCTTTCTCGCCCCGATGGTTGGTCAAAAAGGGCCGTGATGAAGAAGCCCAGGCTACTCTGGCTTGGCTGCGCAAACTTCCTGTCGAGCACGAGCTCGTCCAGGTCGAATACCTCGAGATCAAGGCCGAGGCGGTCTTTGAGGAACGCGCATTCGCCCGGATGGTGCCCAAGCTGGCTGAGCAAGAGCGACAGAGTGTTTTCATGAACCAGGTTGCCCAGTATGCCAACTGTGTGCGGTCAATGGACAACTTGAAGCGGGTGGCTACTGCCTGGCTGATTATGTTTTTCCAGCAGTGGAGTGGTATTGATGCTAGTGAGTTATCTGTCTGAAGATGGTGGTTTGCAAGTTCTCGCTGACGCATTACAGTCATTTACTATGCATCCAACGTTTTCCAGAGTCTCGGGTTGACTAGTGGCACCATTGCGCTGTTGGCAACTGGAGTGACCGGTGTTGTTTTCATTATCAGCACCATTCCGGGCATGGTAAGTCAAGGATTGGGAGCACCTTGCTGAAAGTGTAACCATCTAACGTGATCTTTTCCAGCTGGTTATCGACAAGGTCGGCCGAAAGCCCATGCTCATCGGTGGCTCCGTGGTCATGTTTTGCAGCATGGTCATTGTTGGAGTTATCGTAGCGAAATTCCAGCACGACTGGCCCTCGCACGTTGCGGCTGGCTGGACCGCCGTCGGTAAGTAGTGCTGCGCTTCTAAACAGGAAACAGGCAGAATCACCGCTAACCGTGTCTTTCAGCTCTTATTTGGCTGTACATCGCAGGCTTCGGTGCCACCTGGGGCCCATGCTCTTGGACTCTCGTCTCGGAGATCTTCCCCCTGTCTATCCGGGCCAAGGGCGCCTCGATCGGTGCGTCGAGCAACTGGATCAATAACTTTGCCATTGCGTTCTTCGTGCCTCCCATGCTTCAAGCCTGGGAGTGGGGAACCTACATCTTCTTTGCGGTCTTCCTGGCAGTGGGTATTGTCTGGGTCTGGTTTTTCCTGCCCGAGACCAAGAATTCAACTCTTGAGGAGATGGACCGCGTGTTTGGAAGCCATTCTGGTCAGCGAGATGCAGAGCTCCTCCAGGAGGCGCAGCGCGCTGTCGGCCTGACGTCTTTCCTGGAGAGCATGGGCACTGCTACCGGGCGCAATCTGGAGAAGAAAGAGAAGGAAGAATTTATCGAGGAGCTATGATCTGAACAACTAGATCACTTTTGATGTTATTTTATTTCATATTTCATATTGCAAAGGGCATGACGAATGCAAGGAGAGGTGTTGTGTGCTTGAAACAATATCCGGGGCCATATCATGAACAATGTGGCCTATGCAAATTCTTCAGAACCGACTTAATCTTCCACTCAATCCCATCCGACCCTCTTAGCAAATCGGCTCATCTTTCCCGACTTATTCTCGGCTGGCACCGAGTTTTGAACCCTGTAGCAGAACCAAACGTAATAGAAAGCCGGAAGCCCCACCACGACCGGGCCAAGAGGGGGCGGGATCCTCCGAAACATAGTGATCCCTTTTTCGGAGGGGCGTAGCCTCTGCATCGCCCTTTTCAGCTCTCTCCAGTTCCCACACGCCGCTGGGCTGCTACACTTCACCATGCCACGGAGACCCACGCCTGCGGAAAAGCAGCGGGTGCGAACTGGCTGCCTCACCTGTCGCAGGCGACGGAGAAAATGTAAGCCACGCGGGGATATGTGGGTAGGTGGAGTGTCGATCAACTAACAGCATCCAGGTGATGAAGGGAAACCCCGATGCGCCAACTGCGAGGTCAAGGGCTTCGTATGCAAGTATAGGACGGATCTTGCGTTTGTGTCCCCGCAATCTGCCAGGGATACCCCCGCGACGACACGGCAGTATAGCACGATCACTGTAAGTGGCGTTGACCTGGAGATGGATCCTGCGATGCAGAACAAGCTGAGTCTGAGGTAGTTCGTTGACGATTCTCCTGCTGCGGCAAAAGGGAACCAGTGTCTGCGGGAGCATTCCGGGTCTGCGAATCCGGTCGACCTAGCTGAAGGCGATGTCGTAGATCCGCCGAGCGACACAGTACTACACGATGCGT
The DNA here is from genome assembly GCA_002927005.1 of Aspergillus pseudoterreus. Lineage (NCBI taxonomy): Eukaryota > Fungi > Ascomycota > Eurotiomycetes > Eurotiales > Aspergillaceae > Aspergillus > Aspergillus pseudoterreus. The sequence continues at coordinate 551,698 of PIJX01000031.1, forward strand.
CTGGAACCCCCACTGCGCCGCTTGGCCGTTATCATGACTCGCTCAGCTTGCGACGCGGACCTGATCCGAGTCAAGGGGGAAGGTATGCGATACAAGGCCGTCTAGATGTCGCATCAGGGAGTCAGCCATCACAACGAGGCCAGGTCCCAGAAAACAGCAACGCTGAAATAGACATTCTCCGGCATTTTCGCTACCACGTTGGGCCCTGGATAGACCTTGCCGATCCCGACTGTGCCCTTGGAGTTCAGACTCTGCTCCTTTCTAGAACGCATAGGCTCTTGCAGGCTGCCATTTTGGCACTGTCATCCAGCCAGAGAGCGCTGTTGGCTCAATCACAACGGGATGAGGATACCGTTCGCAGCCGCCACTTTCGCAAGGCCGCAGAGGAGATATTAGTTTTCCCAGGCCTAACAGGGCAGGCCGGACAAGCATTGCTCCTTATACAAGAACTCCTTCCTTTGGGCCTGCGACAGTGGAGAGACCACCTTACTCCTCAGCTCGGTCCTTTCGGGAAAACACTCCCATCACCCACTGCGCTGAGTGAGGCATTAGGTGATGCGGTCTTCTGGTTTCTGTTCCGACTTGGTATGTCAATAGTAGAACGTTGGGTTGATTGTCTTGAACGCTCATCTTTCTCTAGATATTGCCTCCTCGATTGCAACGAGTGAGCCGCCTATCATTCCCTTTCGTCACTTTCTGAATCGCGACGGATCGCCAATTCACCCACCGCGAATGCAACATCAAACTCTCTCCGTTAGCCGAGTATATAAATATGCACTATGTCTATTAGGACATTGTCTGGCGTTGATATATGGAGACCCTAACGTGTCTACCCCAGAAGCGGGCAGATCCGAATCGACCTCTTTTCCCACCCTACAGCAATCCCAATTCCTCTCGCAGTGGACCTTCCTGTGGACAGACTGTCAGAAATGGTACAGCGAGCGCCCTATTGATGCGCAGCAGATTGTCGATATCCGCAGCGAAGAAGCGGATCAGATAGACCCTGGGCAGAACTCGTCGTTTCCCATTCTTATCTACCCAACACCGATGGCGCTGGCCGCCAACGCAGTGTACCACGTTACTTCATTCCTCTTGCTGACGCATAAACCTCGACTTTTGAAGGCACTGCCCGGCCCACGATACCTAACCTCGCACATCTGGCATGCGCAGTGCATCGCGGGGATCGCGGCCAGTAACGATTCCCCAGAGCAATGGGATCCGGTCTTTGTCGCTAGTATTTTGCTGGTGGCACGGGGAATGACGCATGTGTCTCAGCACACAGTGCTCTTAGATCGACTGCGAAGAATTACTACGACAACGGGGATCAATTTGACCCGAGAGATAGAGGAGCTCCAGTCAGTGTGGAGGGTTGCTCGGTATGATGCGGAGTGGGATGAACAGGATTGTATATAATGCCATTGTATAATAAACATCACCAACGCCTTCTCGACCCCATATTCTATATTGCTTTATTTTAGTCATATTGACGCCCCCTAATCCATCTCATACGCAAAAGGGATACTCTGCATCGCTCCTCTGCGCTGAACGCACGTTGCCGCCGCCGCATTGGCCCTGGACACTGCGTCCTCAATATCGTCGTCAAATGCTTCCAGATTATGCCCCTTGGCTATAAACCGCGCCAGGGCAGCGGAGAAGTAGCCGACAAACGTGTCTCCGGCAGCCGTAGTATCGACTACTTTGGGAACGCGTACCCCACCAATATGCCCGAGACGGCTGTTGCGCGTCGAGAAATACACCCCCTTCGCACCGAGGGTGATCAGGACGATGTGCACACACGCTGTGTTGTGGAACTGTGAAGCCAGATCCTCGAGCCGCGAATCGTTCAGCTCGGCAGGCTCGCCGCAATCCGAGATTGGAAGACCGGCAATGGATCGCGACATCTGAACGGCCTCTACCTCGTTCATGATGAGAACGGCAGTCCCCTTCAGCGCCGCGAGGGAGATCCCCTCCGGAAACACCGGGGCGGGGTTGAAAACAACATGCGGGCGATTCACACCTCGAAGGTCACTGTTGAAATATTCCAACAGTCCCAGGGTCGTCGTCCGCGGGATCTCGCCCTGCAGCACAATAACACCAGGACGGACCGGCAGCTGCTCGACGGCAGAAATAATGCGCTCAGCACTCCCCATCATGCCAGCATGATTAGCACCCGGCACAACGAGAATCCTGTTCTCGCCTCCCGCGCCATCCTCAACGACGATACTGGCGGAGCCCGTCTGAGCTTCGGTGGACTCCTCGATATGTGTCATGTCCACGCCAGACTGCTCGAGCACTGGCTTGAGAAGAGTTTGATAGTAGTGGTCGTCCGCGCCGACAGCACCTAGCATGCTTACTGCGACGTCTTGCGTGGACTTGGAGGTGAATGAGGCGCGGCCACAGGCGGTTGCTTGGTTTCCGCCTTTGCCGCCGGCCATCACAGAAAGCGAGGTTGCGGTCAGAGTTTCGCCGGGGCCAGGACAGCGTGGTGTCCTTGTCACGAAATCAATGTTTAGGGAACCGACCACGCAGACGTGTGCGCGGTGAGGATGGGAATTTGAAGAGTGTTCGATGCCCATTTTCGTCGTTCGTGTGTCAGCAAGTATGTAGTCTGAGGGATGGTGTGGAGGAAAGACGTGAATGTATTTGCAGGGGCTTCGACCCTTCTTGAACAGTGTTAAAGCGACCTGCCCACATGATATACGTATTCGAACACGTCTAAAACTTCACCGCGGTGTGTTGATTGCATGAACGGTGGCCATTCAGATGTTGCTTAAAAAGGCAATCGTAGGCTCCGTGCTGCCAAGATTGGTTAGCTTGTTTTCCCAACCTAGCAATAGTCTAAGTAACGGTCCACGGCCTACGCGTGGTATTGACAATTCTCTTGTACGAATGGAGAAAAATAACTGATTCTGATGATTCAATTAATTGATGTAGGATAGATAGTTACGTTGAAAAGGGAGATGGAGATGACTGCAGGGCATATAACAGGGAAACAAAGGCATTACAGTATATATATACCTAAGTACTAGAACGGTAGATTGTGTACTAGGCAGGCAGTACATATAACATAAAAAGGGTTCAGGAGTACCGAGGAAGAATATTAATAATTCTTTTATTACAGTTGATCTACTCCCTTAATTTCTTAACGGAGCCAGAAGTGCGAAAGAGCTGACCGTCGCAGGAACACCGGCCGAGTCGGATGGGCGCAGTCTCCTACTATGCCACGTCGGCATACCATACCGCTGCCCTGAATCCCGGTAACCAAGCACCTAGAAGTTGGAAACTCTAGGAAATCATTCTCCAGAAGGGACAATAATTCGTCCTTCTATGTTATTTACTAGAAACAAAAACATTTTTTCTATAGTTCTAAACGCTTCTTGTTGACGGGGAACTAATCTTGCATGAAGTAGAGTATACCCCTACCACATAGACGGAATATGTATAATCGAAACAGACGCCTCCTTATGACCTTCTAAATAACGGAAATTCCTTTCCTAACCTCGACTAGGGCTGGAATTCCTGTATTTTATTATTTTGCCTTGTATGTGGCCGAATTAAGTCTATTACGACGCGACGCCTTGGATAGAAGTGTTACATTAGGCCTTAAGCCTTGCTATAAGATGCAGATGCCGATGTGTCGGTTCGAAAGCAAACCATCTGATTTTGTATACCTCCCGAGGAGAGGTATTTTTAATCATTTACTGGTGATAGTAGGAGTCGGCGAACAGGATAATAAGACCGAGCTCATCAGAAATCTGAGTCGGAATTTGCCTTAGTGGAGCCTCACGCAGCATACATCCAGCTTTGTCTGTTGATTCATGCTTCAAAGTTGGGGTATCTTAAATATCCAGAGATTCCATTATATCCTATCTTCTACCCTAAGGTAGTTTGTTTCTCCCTTCGGACGTGTCGTAAATGCCCCAATGGGTGACATACCCCCCTTTGGCCATTTATCACCAGCGAGGGAGAACTTGAACCGCCGACATACCGTTGGCACCAAACTTGTCATTTCAGCCAGGGCTAGACCCTGGCCCATACATACTCGGGGTCCGGTACTAAAAGGTGCAAAGGCCACCTTCATTTCGCCCGCATCCCCATCAATCCAACGTGAAGGTACCCAGCGCTCAGGGTCCGGGAAATAATTCGGGTCTCGGCTGTACGATAAGTTTTACTAAGAGCTAACGAAGAATTTGAGCTTGGGTCACTTACTGTGTCACGTAGGTGCACATGTTCACGACCGACTACATATTCATCTCACTGTTAGCCACTGATCACGTATGAAGCGATATGAAACGGGACGGGATCTTGCCGTTCACATACCCCTTTCGGAACAGCCTGCCCTTCAATAACCATATCTTCAACCGTGACTCTGGGAAAAGGCCCCAAGATAGCAGTATGAACTCGTAGGGTCTCCTTGATGACAGCTTTGAGGAAGGGCAGGTTGGCAAGCTCGTCATACGGCACAGAGGATGTAGGTCTCGGCATAAGCTCGCAAATTTCCTTAAAGAGTTTCTCCTGTACTTCCGGGTTATGCGCGAGCTCCCAAAGCAGCCAGTTCATGGTGACTCCCACTGTCTCTGAACCAGCGAACCTTTCCGGCAAAGGCCGACTGTGAGTATATGTATTCTAGTTTTACGGATAGGGCCCACACATACATCAAAGCTATCAGCTCCTCAGCTACCTCTGATTCATTTAGGGGCCGATTGTGCTCCTCGGAGGAGGTATTCAGTAGCTGGGACAAAAATGGAGATTGAGAGGATTTGGTCAATGCTCTCATCCGGTCAATGTAGTACTAAATCATGCGGAGCAACATTAGTCGAGTGGTATCACGAAAGTACAGTAGTTCCTCTCCCTACCTGCTTCCACTCATGAACAGCTCGGAAGTCATCGAACATGCGACCAGGAATTCTGTATAAGAATCGTCTGGTAAAGGGAAGGACGACAGCTACAACGAGTGAAGCCGCCGTTCGATTCGCCAAATGCATCAAGCGGTGTTCTTCACCCGTTTTCATCATCCTCAAAGGCTCTTCAAAACTGAGCAGATACACAGATTCGAATGTAAACATGTTCCTAGTTTGCTGTTAGGAAGGGAAGTCAACTTTCTAGGGCAGAAGCTAGGGTTCCTAGAGCACTCACAGCAGATGATAAACATCCACAACACTGTCAACACTTTCACTTCTTTTTCTAGCTAAAAGCCTATTCAAATCGATTGAGAGTTCCTTGACACCTTCCAAAAATTTGGCCTGATGCGACGGTGAGAAAGCCCTCGAAACCAGCTTTTTGCGAGCCAAATGCTGATGTTTGTCGCTAAAAGGGGGGTCTCAGTATTGATTTCGCTGCGATAACAACCGGAGACTTACACCATACTGAAAGTGTGTTGTTCCTTGATTGGAATAGCGTGGCTATAGAATCCTGCTTTTAACGGAGCGCCTTTCCCTTGCGTATAGATCTTTGTCATTGCCGTCGGGGATGCGAAGTGTAGCTCGTTGGGACCGATGCGGATGACGGGCCCTTGAATATGGATCGGCACAAGTGAAACGAATTAATTGCCAGAAAAGCCTTACCATAGCGTTCATGAGCATCCTTGATCCTAAAAGGCTGTTGTGCCGTGAGTGCTATGTACGTGTTCCATAGTGGACTACATATCGAGATATAGCTATCAGCCAAATTTATCGCGCAACGTCCCTTTTTTCCTTGTTGATGCATCTTACCTGACCCTTGCAAGAAACGGACCAGGAACACTTCGGAGCGGATGCAGAAATAGGTTGTAGAGGGTGGTTAGCAAGCCATAGAGTGCGGTGGACACTGCTATCAGAATGACTATGCGTACGACCGGGATTGGGCCGAGATCCTGATGGGGAATTATCTTGGAAAGGATGCTTTGCGCAGACATGCTGGTTACTAAGGCGTCGGGGTAAAATCTCGACGGACTTTCTTTTGAGTCGCCTGAGTGTTTTATAGTCTGCCTCAACTGCATACCTATTATGCCGGAGGGACATTGCCCCGGGCGGGTGCGGACCGATCCCGGGGAAGGAGCATTGAATGTAGTGGAGATGATTGGTCGGTGTGTTCCACGGGAAGAAAAGCGGGGAGACGGGCCCACATCCCCCGGGATTCTCGACATAACGTAAATGAGACCCAGGCGGCAATGCAAATATACATACATAGATGCATCCATATCCAAGAGAGTCAAAAGGAAGAATCAATCGAATATGAATGATGAGCCTCAGGTCCTCAAGCAAAACCCTGAGCCCGTGCACGGATGTGGGAAATACGCTAAACAGTTCTAAAATGCGTGTGACAATCACAATCTCTGGTACGCCTCACTCAGTGTTATTTCTTTCCTGGTTAGCTCCGTAAAAGCCAAATGTAAAGTTAATATCGTGCAGGCAATGAATTGAGCAGCCTGTTCTTAGTAAGCGGAAGCTGAGAGGATATGCCGACGGGAAATACTCTTGATGCAGGCAGCTAACGGAAGATCATCCCCCGGAAGACTGGGCAGCGCCCTGTGTGGGTAAGCTATGCCAGAATAATTGACTGGGGCAGTTCTACCCCGAACCTCGTCTTATCCAGATGATCCTCCATCATACACAACCCTGAGAAAGAGGCAACGTTCTCGAACGCACGCCGTTCCCAAAGGCCGTAATGGATATGCCAGATGTAAATGACCAGCAACAAAACGAAGACTTATTTCCAAAACAACCAAGGCGAGTCACTCGAGCATGCGAATACTGTCGGAAGAAACGGGTAAGGAAGGTCCCCGATCCGTGCAATGAATGCTTTGCTGAGTGTACTCCAAGATTAAGTGCACTGCGGGTCAACGCCCCTGTACAAATTGTCGTCTCTATGGAGCGATATGCATTGACTCACCTCAGTCTACACCGTCCGGCGAAAGAACGACAGCACAGAGGAAAAGAAAGAAGCAAAGTGGGATGTCGGAGGAGGGCGAAACTCAAGGTGGCCAATATTGCGAGCAAACTAACCAGAGCCCGAACTACGAATTTCCGGTATCGCCTCCGTTTACCGATGGCACTACCTTGACAGCACTTTTCGAACCAGGCAACTCAGTCTCCGACTTTGATTACTACTCCCATCAGATTGGTTTGATCGCTTCCAGTTGCCTGTGGCAGTTAGATCGACCTACGCTGTCAGTGGACAACGGTGTTGATGGCACTAGAGGTAACAGTGTTGGGTCTGGCACCATACCTGGGAGAGACGCTGTGCAACCGCCAGTATCCGACAGTGCAAATGCATTGAGCGCTATCGAGGCATCCTCCCGTATGGGTCCGCCAATTGTCGCTTCTGATCAGCAATCAACAGACAGCCCTACTGTTATGGGAACACCCAACCTTGCACGGACCAACCAGGATAATTGTTCAGGTACAGCGCAGCCAAGGGGCGGCTTGTTTCTTAGAAAAGAAGCCAGGGCTACCAAATTTGTCGGGGTTTCTTCTATAGCTGCTACTTTGTCCACATGCCTCAGAGATTCGATTGAGGCATGTGGAGGGTCCCTGCAGCTCAGTTCTCTGGACGACGTGGTGCAAACAATGCAGTATGTCGACGAGCTGAATAAAAGCACGCCCGATGCCGATAAACAAAACTTTCACTTGCCCGACATTAAGCTCGCCGAGCGGTGCATTCCAGCCTATTTCGCCAACATGCACCTCCGGTACCCCATTATGGAAAGTCAGATCTTCTTCAGTTGGCGGGACTTCTACAAGGAGGATGGGAAGCATCATGATCCCTTGGTCGTGTCGAAACTACTTCTTATCGTCGCTATTGGCGTGATGACACTCCATAGCGATCTCATGGCCCCACTTCGACCACTGGAAGTCGCTTCTGCGCTGTATGAGCGTGCTTGGTCCTTGCTCCCCCTGGTTCTTGAAAGCCCCTACACAGATTCGGTGCAAATCCTCCTTCTGCATACAATCTATCTGTCCCACTGCGGCAAACATGGCATAGCTTGGATTACATGCGGCTTTGCCATCAGAATCGGACACTCCATTGGCCTCCACCTACCACCACCTGTGGGGTTGAGACTGCTCCCTGAAGAAATTCGACTCCGCTCTCGAGTGTGGTGTATAGCTTACACGCTAGACGCATTTCTGGCCCTTTCTGAAGGCAGACCGGTAGCCATTTACGACAAACCTAGTGACGTCGACCAGCAGGGACTGGAATTCGACGAATGCCCTTCAAACCTGGCCTGCGTCCCTGCGACCCGCATCTACCGCTGGAACCTGGAGCTCGCATTGATTGTCAACAGGACCTGTAGGATCCTGAACCAAGCAGACACCAATGTGGACTTACCCAGCGAATTGGCTGAAATTGACAACTCGCTCTTAAGCTGGCGTGACTCTATTCCCATGGAGTTTCGACCGGAACAAGAGAATGTCTCGCGTGGCCTGGTTCGTTCTCTAGTCAGCTGGTTGCATGTGCAATATTTTAACAGTGTCCGTACTGTGCACTGGCTTTCCGCAGAGCAAAGGTTTGGCGAACGGGCCAATCTAAGCGCACGCATGAAGTCCAGTGAATCAATCTGCGTGGCTTCTGCAAGGCTGCTGATAATGACGCTGAATGACCTCCCGAATGAACCTTATGACCCAAATGGGTTCAGTGGTATTCCCGAATCCTTTTGCATAGCGGCTGTGTCGGTGATTTTCCGAGCGATTACAAGAAACCCGCGTCGTATAGCCGTACGGGCTGATCTTGAGCTGCTTCGTACAGGAGTGTTTCACGTCTTGCAAGCTCTTCGCAGTAAACCGCATTTAAAAATGCTTTTTGAGCGAATGGAGAGCGCCGCTGAGGAGGTAGTAAATCGCCCACGAATGTGACGATTCACATGCGAGTTGGTGTTCGATGCCTGCTGCCTCTGGCATCAATCGTGTATTCGGATCGTTTCTCACGGTCTTGTGTACTCCCTCCTTCTCTCCTTCCTCATCTTTAGTTGTTTCGGCAAATGCTACATTGGCTGTTTATCTTCCTCTTGTGCCTGAACGTAGCAACGAATCATACTAAATCTTTTTGAATCATGGTACAATAATGGTTGCTGGGAACGGAACATTTATTCTCTGCTATCTATCTCCTTTGTACATTTCAGCGATTTCGAACATGGTCAATAGCGGCTTTGATCATTGTATCAATGTTAGCTCTCTCCTTCACAATGCCAAATAGGTAATAGTCGGGCCTAACAAGTACAGCCGCAGCTTCATGTTTTGAAAACCACTTCTGGTAGCTTCCAGATAGATCGGTGAGTCCAGCGGGGCCAAAATGAGCGGCTAGACCCCGCAGATAATGCTTGTAGTCAGCAACGGTCTGCGTGCTCAAAGCAGCAAGAGGGTCATAGTTTACACTGATCAACACCCAGCCAGTCCCAACAACCTGGTCAAACAGATCTTGCTTGTCATCTTTCGAGACAGGAGCATTCATAAAGAGACTTCCTGGACCGTCTTCCCCACGGACCGCAACCAGTCCCTCAGGCTTGAAGAACATTCCCGGTGATTCCAAAATCTCCAAATTTGGAGGCGGGGAGATGCGGCCAGCCTTCACGGCTTCGTTGCGGGCTTTCGCTTCAGCGGGATCGGTGATGGCGTATAATTTCTCTGTCTCAATAGCCGCGGTAACGAACACTTTGGTTACACCCAACTGTTCCGTAGAATAATCTTGTAGCAGCTTTGCCCAGTTTTCAGCTGGGTACTTCAGAGCGAAGTCGAGTCTCCAGGAGAGGCTTTTTGCGTCCCGTAACCCCGAATTCAGGCCCTGACCTAGAAACTGAGGTGCGAGGTGGGATGCATCACCAGCCAAAGCGATCCGGCCCTTGACAAAGGTGTCCACCCATCCGCCCTTCAGAGGATAGACCGTTTTCCTCTCAATTTCTGCAGAGCTAGGTGTGCAGCCGTAGAAGTCACCCAATAGCGTCCATATAAATGCATCGTCCACTACCGCTTCCGGGGACTCCTCTGGTAAAACCATGAATTCCCACCGACGCCTGTTGAGGGGAGAAGGCACGGATGTTCTAGGACGCCGGTAATCGAGGTACTGCCTAGCTTGGCGAGCATCTGTCCACTTGAAAGGTGCTTCGGGATTCTTGGGGATAATGTCGACAACGAGCCACTTGGAGTTCGCGCCTTCTAAAGGTATGAAGGTGATACCGGCCGATCGTCGAACGATGCTGTTAGCACCATCACACCCGGCAACGAATTTAGCCTGCACTGTCCCTGATGGTTCCGACACTGTCTTTCCTTTCACAGCGTTCCCAAACAGGACCTTGACGCTATCACCAAGATCCTCGACAGTTATGACCTCTATGCCTCTTCGGACAAGTACGCCTCGGTCCCGACAAGCCTGCTCCAGAATGCGTTCGTATGTAGGCTGATGCAAAGCAAGCGAGCTTCTGGTCCCAGAGCGGGAGGTCGCAAAAGTAAAGGGAAAAGCAGCCAGAACCTGTCCGTTCTCGTCTACTAGTTCTGCTGTGTCAGACAGAAAATCCGAGACGTCCTGAAAAGCCTTTTCTTTGACCATCTCGTCGAAAAGTCCCAAATCTTTGTAAAGACGAAGGGCCTGGTGGTAGATTCCGACAGCCCGTGGCTGTTTGAAATGTTCCACATGCCGCTCAAGTACTTGTACTTTGTGACCAAGCTGATGCAGGATGAGCGCCAAAGTCAAGCCGACTGGCCCTGCCCCAACTACCACCACATCGCAGTCCATTCTCCTGCAGTTCAAATTCACCGAGTAAACGACAGAGAATAAATGGAAAAGATTTGTTGCGCAAGGTGAGATGATAGCACAAAATTAAAGTCAGAGTTTAAGGACATGTAATTACCTTGCTTTTAAAGATCATTCCGGGGTTCAGACGGGTTCCGTGCCAGGCACCCCGCGGTAATGAAAAAGAGGCGCGGTTGCTGTCCCGTGGATGTTCCGGGCAACCTTACCACGGATTTTCATGTACATCTTCCGAATTTCCAATCGCGATGTAATCGCGATGTTTCGGAGGCTTACGGCGGACAGTTCATCTGCCGTGGTGGACGCAAGTCCCTGACTTAAGAAACGTGTCAACCCGTTTCTGCTGCCGTGCTTGAGGGTTTCACAGATACATTTGTGGCTATTATTCCATTGAGCCCAAAAAGTCTCTTCCAAAACAGGTTCTTTCTCTCGTACAACAATAAAGACTCTTCAATATGGGTGTTAAAGATGAGCCCTGGGTGAAAGAGAATCCTGATCGCGTCAAGCTATTGGGACCCGTCTGCGTGGCATACGGCCATCCCGACTTGGAGAGAACCCACACGTATCTTACTGATTTCGGTCTTGTCGAGTCATTTCGAAAGGATGAAGCCATATACTACCGAGGGTACGGTGTTCAGCCTGTGGCGTACATCGCCAAGAAAACAGCAGTGCCTGAGTTTCTCGGGGTCTACTTCGAGGCGGCCGGCTTGACTGACCTGGAGAAAGCCACAAAGATTCCTGGTGCAGGCGCTATCTCGGACTTTGCGGGAGGAGGCAAAGTTGTCCAAATCATAGATCCCAGTGGTATTCCATTCCACGTCGTATGCGGCCTGGAAAAGCGCGAGTTTACACCCCCGAAGGAGAATTGCCAGCCTTACAACTTTCCATCACCAACCGACGATGATGTGGAAGCTAAACCACGAAGAGGAGTATTTCACCGTATGCCAAAGCTGCCCAGAATCTCCAACAAGACCTTCTTTCTAACTTATCGTCTTTCCATAGGAATGAAAAAGGGCATTATCCCAGTGCACAAACTCGGCCATTGCGGTTTGATTGCAAAGGACTTCGATATCTCCTTCGACTTCTACTGCCACCATTTCAATTTCAAGCCTTCCGATGTGGTTCTGGGACCTGATGGCAGTATGATGATGGTGTTTCTTCATGTCGACCTTGGTAAGAGCTACTCGGAACATCATAGCTTCTTTGTGGCTCAACCCCAGGGTCCGCTCCCACCCGGCAAACCTCACCATGCCGCTTTCGAGGTCAACAGTATCGAATCGCAGTTCATTGGTCATGATTACCTCAGTCACAAAGGGTACACATCCTTCTGGGGCGTCGGCCGGCATATAGAAGGTAGTCAAGTTTTCGACTACTGGTTCGACCTTGATGGATTTCTCATTGAGCACTATACCGACGGGGATCTCGTCAATGAGGACACACCAATTGGTTGGATAAAGCGAGACCCGAAGGATGGAAATAACTGGGGCCCCGCTCTACCCCAAATCAAATGAGCAGGGATCGTACATGAACCACAAATCCGTGGAAATGATAGGTCGAGCTCATCCTGTATGTGTTGCATGTGGACTTGCTACAGACCACTTTACTACTAGTAGCTGGCTGGAATATGGGCATAGTAACTCGAAATTCAGTGCTCTTGCACTCGATAGTCGCGGAACTAGATCAAATGACGAGCTATACTTGTTTTGAAAACAGCAGATCAAAATCAGATTCGTACTCTATATTGGCTTACTTGCCTTGAATAAGGGCATAATGATAAGTCAAGGAAAACCTTTCTCGGATTAAATGCATGTGCTGACGAACGGAACTAGCTCCCCTCTCGAATAACCGGCGACCTGGACACCTTCCAGGCAGCTGAGAGTCGGAGACGTCCAAAGAAAATATTGACTCTACATAGAGAATATGATTCGGAAAGGGCTCTCAATTTAGGCCGTGGTGGAATATTCCATGCAGACTTGGTATATTGCCGTAGGTGAATACGATGTAGTAATCTTCAGCAGTTATCCTACTTGCTATACGTTGCAAGTTTCCTTGGCTCAATGATTTGGTGTTCAAAACAGGCTGAGATGCAGTCAAGAAAAGATAGCAAATCTTTCATAGAGTGAGAAACCCTTTCAATGACCGTGATACCCGGCCAGCCAGGAAGCTGTGGCGATACGAAGCCGCTTTCCATAGAAATACAAGGCCACTGTCAACAGCGAGAAGACTCCCATGATTGCTGTGAATACCCCAAACGGCTTGGCAGCGCCTTGACTCGTTACCCACTCTGATATAAACCAAGTGAACGCAAAGCTGACGATGCCACGTGCGACAGCAGCCATAGTGAATGCATCTCCAGTAATTTCGTAATGTGTGTCGATTATCTGGACAAAATGGATCAGCGTCTTTCGCGGATAGAGTGAATAGAGCGTGAGGAACTCACATAGCTGAAAAGGACAGCAGGTGAGACTGTGACTCCAAAGGCAATCATCGCTATTCCAGCCTCCAGACCAACCCACCGACTTTCACCAGGATTTTGCCCACATAATCCAAATATGAGCATACCCATAGTAGCTAGAACCAGCGCAGGTATGACCATTGGCAAGCGTGATTCCGGCTCTATTGTGCCACTGTTGTGTTTCTTGGCTGCTCTTTCCACTACCCAGTCGGACAAACTTAAGCTGTAGAGCACACCAGCTCCGATGCCAATCGTGGCGCCGACACTGAAGAGGCCAACATTTTGACCCCAATTGTAAGGCGGCATGGCCAAGAGTGTAGGTCCGACAGTGGACGCCGAAATCAGACCGCCTGTGAGTCCAGCGTAATCGAGGCAAACAACAATGACAACTGGAAACCTCAGACTAAACCAAGGCTGAATCAGTCGGCGGACAAGGCCCGGACGATGCGTAGCAAAAACCCGTAGACTGCGAACAAATGTGTAGGGTGCGGAGGGGATATGTTCCACATGTTGGTGACCTGCGTTTCCACCAGTTTGCGTTGAGGCCACTGCATCCTGCTCAGTGTCCTCAGATACCGGTAGTGCCATGTCCCTGTTATAGAGGGACTCCGGCACCGCCAGGAAGCAGAAAATTGTCAACAAGCCAAATCCGATGGCTGGGAGCCACAGACACCACCGCCAGCCTAAATTAACAGCAATGTAACCCCCTGTGAGGCCGCCAACAGTGGATCCCGCAGCCAAACCAAACGTGTAAATGGTCATTATACGGCCACGTCGGTGGTAAAGAAAGGTTTCTCCTACAATATCGGGACAAACGGTTTCAGATGACCCAATAAAGGTACCCGTCACGATCCTCGCAGCAAGCAAGCTGTTGTAACTTTCTGCACGCGCACACCAGATGCAGCACGCCAAGCTCAGTGTTGTACTAACGAGGAGGACCGGCCGTCTTCCGTAGGTATTTGCCAAAGGCACCCACCAGATACTGGAGACGGCAGCGGTCAATGTAGCTCCCTATAACGAGTCAGATGATGGGGTGACGTTATAGCGAGATAATATAACTCACGGCAATGATCGGACTCAACTTCGAGGACGACAGGGGAGTGCCAAATGCCGGTCTAAGGAAAGGCAAAGCCGGGCCTAGCACTGACAACCAGAAATTGGACACAAAAGCGAACGAGGTAATAAAGAAGGTGATAGCAGCTTTTCTCCGTGTGCTCCAATTCAATGGGTCTGCCGGGTCATTGGTTGGAGGGGGAACAAGGCTAAATCCTCCACACTCAAGAGACACCTCACTGGGGATGTCTTCACGGTCCTAGTTATTAGACAGCAAGACTATTCAGCAGACCTAAGCTTACCAGTAGCCTTAGAACTACCCGGAGGTATCGCATGTAGACCGTCGTCGTCCGACAGACGGAAGGCTTCCCGAAATCCCATTTTCTTGCTTTAAGTCCTTCTCTTCTGAGGGATTCCGCAATATAGCAAGGATGGTTGTCTTCAAGGGGGACTGATATGTTTTTGTAGGGGAGATCAGATCATACCCTACTGTTCAGAGTTCAAAGAGGAGTAAAGTTAGAACAGAATTAATATAACTCGTCGTCTCGAATCCCGCTTCCCTTCGATTACGACTACACGTCTTCCGGGGTAATGCGGGGGAAGGGGGTCATCCGGGGTAACACTTTTTGGAGAGCTTGAAAAACTTGAATAATATCATTGTGTATTCGGGTCGGTATTCGTTGTCGCCTCAAGGCAGTTTCCTTTCACTGTAAGCGAAGAGCTGAATTATATATAACCCACTGTTTCGGCCGGTGCCGGAGTTTAAGGAGGAGGAGGGTGCGCCGCTCGCTCACCAGCTAAGGAGATAGTAATTATTGAATATTAACCAAATCCAAATGTTGTGCTGATGATGGCTATTTTATTTTGACTGACTTGGCACTTCCTAATTCAATGTCCTCTATTTTTACGAAGCAAAGGTGCGAAGACACTTATGCACCGACCAGCCGATCCCTCACTAGCTAGACGATGACTGATCTTCTCACTCCAACCTACTTGTTGCAGGCCAAAAATACATCTATAGAAATAAGGGAGATAACCCAAGATTCTTCCTACTTTGGTGAAGGTCAGGATGGGAGAATGACGATCCATTGAATATTCTATTTGGCCAAGAATCACCGGACTGGACCGACCCCACAAACCGGGGGACGCTGGCGTTTCCAGAAATCGAGTTCGGCAGCTACCACGGAACTGGACTGGACTGAAGCAAATGGTATCGTACGTATATAGTTAACCCCGGACGGTTGTCGTCCATCCGGTCGAGCGACCATGGCAGCTGGGCTTTCTAGGCTGAGATTCCATACAGAGCTCTGGAGAAGCCTATAAAAGCATCGACACGTTCCCCCCAGTTTGACTACAACAAAGGCGAAACCAAAAGCATCATCTAACGACTCTCCTGGAACGGACTTTCACAAGATCTATTATGTCGGCCTGGAAGCTCCTCATGGCTTTGATGCCATGCATGGCCCTTGCGGCAAAGACCTTGTACCGGCCGGAAAATATTTCTTTTGATTCGAATCTGGTGTGTTTTACCAATGGCCTTCTTAACTCGGGATAAATCGTCAATACTA
This sequence comes from Aspergillus pseudoterreus, assembly GCA_002927005.1. Lineage (NCBI taxonomy): Eukaryota > Fungi > Ascomycota > Eurotiomycetes > Eurotiales > Aspergillaceae > Aspergillus > Aspergillus pseudoterreus. The sequence continues at coordinate 567,493 of PIJX01000031.1, forward strand.
AACTTAACAAGGACAAACTACCCACCCTCTTCAACTTGACAGCCTCTCTTACAGCGGCACAAAAGCCCACCAGCGACTCCTTTTGGACCTCAACCTTCGCAACGGACACCAATGGGCACACCTATTTTGTGATCACGCACATGATAGGCAGTCGCACCGTCATCACCCGCAGCGCATTCCTTGACCTGGAAACACACGTGTATTCCCAAATCCAGAACATCAGCCATAATGTGACCACCTACAACCCCACAACGGGATTCTTGGACGCACACCCCACCGGCTTTTACATCGCCGCCCTCAATGATGGAGAGAAGCTCTCTGGATTGCATGTGGAAAGCAATGTGCCGGGTGTGCATATTAATTTCACCCTCGATATCAATACTCCGGCATTGATCAACGCGGGTTCTGGTGCATTTACGCTCGTGGACGTATATACTTACGAGTGGGCTCTTCCCGCGGCGAAGACATCGGGGACACTGACGATAAATGGTACGACAGTCACCCTCGACCCGGCAAAGTCCATTTCCTGGTTCGATAGGCAATGGGGCCCGTCCCTGCAGCCAGTAAACACGGCAACGACCCCGACCTCTGGCTCATGGCATTGGATCCAATTGCACATTAAAGGCAGCCCGCTTGATGTGCCTCTGTCTGGTTGGGTCGTCGACTACAAAGACCGTCCCCCGGTCCAATTTGCGACAATCCGGGAGGCCCCTGGCATCCAAAAATATCTTTCCGTTGCTTCTTTGGTTCCGGGTGGTCGCACGTGGACGTCACCGTATACCAACATCACCTACGACCTGAACTATACGCTTACCTTGCAAGATGGAAGCTTTTTCCACCTTGAAGTAGTCGCGGATGACCAGGAGATGCACAGTACTAACGGGGCGTCGCCGGTATATGAAGGCTATCTTGATTTTCATGGAATTTACAAGGGAGTTCGAGTCTCTGGGTACGGTCTTGTGGAGATTGTGACTGGATTCACTGTCAGCTAAGATGTCGTATGGGGAATGTGGTTCATGTTAAATCTATGACGCACAATAACAAGTGGTCTTATTAGTACCCTATGTCAATACAGAACTCAATGATGATAGTCAATTAGTTAATAAGGAATTGACTAGTTACCACCACTACGTTCGATCTTCTTCACCGTCACGCTGTCGACTCATGTCGCATAAGAATAAAGGCAAATCATGTTTCCTGTCGAAACAAACTCTTTTGTTCCAGACCCTTGCGTACTGACTTGGTTAGCATCGCGTTTTAAGCCTTCTTCACTACTGCGGAAAGACGCTGTCAAACCTCCGAAAGATGATAAACTGTCCAAAAGGCCTTCTCTTGATAAAAGCTATCACACCCTTGCCTAGAGGCTTTCCCACTTCTTTTTAAGAATCTGCTGCCCTTATAATTATAGCAATTCATTGCCAATTTACAAAGTGACAGAACTGCTGTGATAAGCTCACCAATCCTTCTAACCGTTGGTGTTACCTAACAAACTGAGTATACCTCTTCAACAAATAATTAAGGATAAACCTCTTTTTTGGTCGCTTTGGTAATATGCCACGCAAAGGTATGAAAACATAGCATACAGAAAGACGAGAGAACGCCCGAGCGCCCAAAGTGGTTACGGTAATGTGTACCCTTCCGTGGGGAGTGTTCCGTGGTAGGGAGCGTTCCGTGGCAGGAAGTGTTCCCTGGTAAGCAGATGTTCCCTGGTGCCTCATGTTTGATGCAGATCTTGTCAAAACTGGTAGGTTATAGGGGTAATAGATGCTGCCATGGACTGATGTCTGAGTATTAAATAGACTCCTGCCGGCAAAATCTAAGATGCTGGTACTGAACTTCTCTGATAAACTAAGTTACACATTTGTGAAGAATAAAGTCAAACTTTTGAAATGGCTGCTTCCCCGAGAAGATGTCGTCCTTTGGCTCAGGAGTACGTTGAGGTAAGGGAAAGCAGAGAAAGAGAGAAGAAAGTTCGTCAAATCTAACTGCCACGCAGAAGGTGCTGCCCAACATGAACGTCACAGCCAGCTCCGCGGATTCCGGTTTCAAATTTTCCCGTGAAGATATCAATAAACAAATGGACAAAATGAAGGAGGCCAAGGACAAGTCTCTGGCCGAATACTGGCCTCATTTGGGTCAGAAAGTGAGGACCGAAGACTTCGACATTCCAATGAGAGACGGTGAAAAAGTTCTTATCCGAGTGTACACTCCAAACGAGAGTCCAATTGAATCAGGAAAGAGACCGGTGGTCTATTCGTATGTCTTTGGTCTCTAATTGTTCTCATACTCGGGATCTAATATTGTGACTTAGGCTCCATGGGGGAGGTTTTGTGACCGGAAATGTAGACTCTGAAGACCTTATCAATCGCCAACTTTGCCATGAAACACACTCTCTTATTTTCTCACTAAATTACCGCTTGGCACCCGAGAACCCGATTTTTCCCACCGGCGTGAACGACACGGAAGACGGTCTGAAATGGGTACACGAAAATGCCTCACGGTACGGAGGGGATACCAGTAAAGGAGTGTTCTTATCTGGAACTTCAAGCGGTTTGTGGGCCACTTTCCTAATGTATGAAATGTAACACAAATCTGACTATGAGATGACAATGCAGGCGCTTTTCTGGTTGCAAGACTTGCTTTTCAGGCCAATAAACTGAATATACCTGTGCCAGGCATGATTCTGCGTCAGGGAGTGTTCATATTCTGTCCTTTGGAGGAACTGGTGGATTGGCGACCAGAGGTCGCGCAATTCAAGTCTCGTGAGGAGAACGTTGACGCACCCGGACTCCCTAAACACGTTGTGGTAAGTAGTTTACCCTGGAGGATGTATCTTCTCTGCTCTTTCCATCATCGGCTCTTAGCCTCTTCTTTTGTAGGCTAAGAATTCTCTCTCGACTCTTAGGACGCACTGAACCAGCTATTAGCAGTGACAGCCACCAAGCACAAAGACGTGGAGGATTTCCCTATCTTTGCTTCTCTAGGCGAACTCTCCAGAATGCCTCCGACACATTTTGTGCAGGCCACTGCCGACCCCTGTGCCGACGACATTACCTACTTCAAGCGTCGCCTGACTGAGGCTGGTGTCGAAACCACACTGGCAACATACGAAGGCATGCCGCATGGTTTCCATGCGTATCATGTCCTGTCAGCGGCAAGGCAGGAGATGAAAGATACTGCAGATGCGCTGAAAAGGCTGATTGCCCGATTTAATTCTCGAGATTCCACATGATTGCTGCGATGGTCAACTTTTTCGTTTTCGCTTGAGATATGTTTTCCCTGTCACCATGACGAGAACACCCGGGGGGGGGGGGGCTAAGCCCTGCAGATCTGCGGCATATGTAGTCTGCGAAGACTTATTCTTATGTACGTAGCATGTTGGAGGTATTGTGTACGGGGTAGATTAGTATTGTTAGGCTAGGGCGCTTTGGGATGATGGCGGCTGTGCGCTGATGTCCACTGCCATCTGTATACACCCGCATTACTCTTTGTTGGCAAGTCGACTCTGCGTAGCTCCTGAGAGCCTGGTTCAGGTTCTCCACGACTGCGTAGGGCCGCCTTCGGCGGTATTCGGCCGCATCATCTCGGTAGAAGCTGATCTATCTAGCGCGTAACAGCTTAGCGCGCACTTTTGTAGACGAGGCTGAGAAAAGCTAGGCGGGGCTGAATTGTCTGCCAACACGCCTCTCCTCCCCCCCGCCCCCCTTTTGCTCTCTCTTCTTTTCGCATTCCAGGCGACTTGTTATACAGCCTTCGTGTTCCCAGATCTTTGAGAGGTCCTCCGGCTCGTCTGCATTTCCTTTCCCCCTCCGCGTCCAAAAATAGCCATGTCTGGCGTCCCAGGCCAGTTCAACCACAGCGATTATACCGTTTGGTGGATATGTGCCTTGCCCAAGACCGAACTAGTTGCCGCAGTGGCCATGTTGGATGAAGAACATCCAGTGCTTCCAGCAGCTGATCCAAATGACACGAACTCATACCTTCTTGGCAGGATAGGCCATCACAATGTGGTAATTGCCTGCCTACCTGCAGAAACAAAAGGCAAGGTTTCTGCTGCTACTGTTGCCAAGGATATGCTCCGCACCTTTCCAGCTGTCAGATTCGGGCTGATGGTTGGAATCGGCGGAGGCGCGCCATATTATGGCTCGCAGGGGAACGACATGGAAAGCGATGGATCAGAGGAAGATTCGGAAAATGAATCAGAAGACATACAAGATATACGGCTTGGCGACGTTGTCGTCAGCCTACATTCAAAGTCCACAGAAGCCGTGGTACAGTACGATTTCGGCAAGTCAGTGCAGGGAAAGGAGTTCATCCGCATAGGTGGCCGACTATACAAACCGCCCCTTATCCTCTTGAGCGCAGTTTCTATTCTTCGCGGCCAGCATGCACTGAAAGGCCCCAAGGTTCCCCAGCTTCTCGCAAAGGTGCTGAGGGACAATCCCCTTATGGCAACGAAATTCAGACATCCCGGTTCCGGAAAAGACCAGCTTTTCAAGTCAGATGTGGTTCACGCCGAGGGGAAGGACTCTTGCGAATCGTGCTGTGGAGCCGACAACATTAAGCTTGTCAAGAGAAAAGACAGGCAAAATGATGATCCCCAGATTCATTATGGAACCATTGGATCTGCGGATCGAGCAATGCACGATGCCACATTAAGAGACAAGTTGGCACAGAAGGAGAAGATCAAGTGCTTCGAAATGGAGGCTGCAGGTAAAACGATGTTCAATCCGTTTCTGGAAGCTTTCGTATCTGACCTTTTTAGGGCTAATGGACCTTTTTCCCTGTCTTATCATCCGAGGTATTTGTAACTATGCCGATTCGCACAGCAACAAAACTTGGCAACCATACGCTGCAGCAACTGCAGCATCATACGCAAAGGAACTTCTGCTTATTATTCCTGGGAACGGTGTCGTGGGTCGACACTCAGACAAGCAAAGTACGTAGTCCCGGCTTTATACATAGCACAGACGTTTTCAGACGGCACGTCCGGGTTTCAAATACATGCTTATAACAAATCAGCACGGGGCAGGGAAGCGGCGAAATTCGGGGCCACAAGATCTAGAGACGACAAGATAGAATGCTCTGACATTCTTGACTAGCTCACGCGAGTCAACTATAGCTCCCATCAGACCGAAAATCTCCGGAGGTGACAAACAGCACCTGGCACCTGGCTCTTTGGTTATAGCAAGTCCGGAATGGGTTGAACTTTGGAAGTTAGAGGTCATGCTGTCCAGGGATTCCCGGAGAAAGGGAGATGACTCTGTCCGCAATTGTGACCGACGAACCTTACAACAATTGGAAGTTTTAATGTGACCCTATTGTTGGTATAGAATACGTATACTACTTCCGGCCATATCAGGAACAGAAGCTTGAGGTTCTCCTAGAAAGTTTGTTCAAACAGCTGGTTGAGCAACAATCTTCCTCGCCAAAGAGCGTACAACTTCTCCACGACTACCACAAGAAGAAACCGGCACAAACAACCCTTGGCAAAATCTCAGAAGTCTTCTCATCTGTGGCTGCCATATACTCTAGAGACCTCATTATCGTCGATGCGCTTGACGAACGCCAAGAATATGATGGTTGTCGGACTATATTTCATTCAGAGATTTTCACAGTTCAGGCCAAGTGCGGAGCAATCATCTTCGCGAGCTCGAGATTTGTTTCTGAAATTGAGAAGACGTTTAGAGGGAGCATGCTGATAGCAATCCGTCCGAGTAACGACGGTGATCAGCAGTCCTGGGTTGCGGGAAGAAATTAAGACTGCAATCGTCAAGGCCATTGACGGAATGTACGTATCCTACTCTGTTTTATATTAATCGTGCTGAATCTGTTATGTTCCTACTGGCACGACTTCACTTCGACTATTTGGAAGGGAAGACATCGCTTGAATTCCCAAGGACTGTGGAAGAGTGATCCAACCTGGCCATGGCCTACCGCATGAACAATGCTAACGGCGGTTCCCTGGACATATTTTCCAAAGAGAAGCTCCTCCGGACCAGAGGATTGTCTCCTGGTCTCAGTGTCATAATTCATGACTGGAGACGGTAAGTAGGGACAAGAGTAGTTGATAGAAGTAAGCAGATGAGAATATCCGAAGGGGAAATAAGCTTTCTTTGGGTAAATGATATAACATCAATAATCTCTAAGGCACACTGGACCAGCTCCGGGGTACTTTGGGACCTGGCCAGGATATTTTCACGGTGGAGCGAGAAGTCCAAACAATCCCCATATACCCCAGACTCCCACTCCGGAATTCTAAATGCGGTGGTGCGGCCAAGTGGACCCGACCCGATATATTCCGGACGAGCGTAATCCAGCGGCAACCTCTCGGCCCCCGACTGCGGCCTAGATTTCCACTTCTTGCTCGGTCTACCCCGCCTTCTACTTATCAACCAGAAGATGGGAGTCCTAGAGGCTCCGTGAGGCTGAAGCATGCTGTAGATACCTTGCCCAAACGTATTATCACTACATCCTCACTCGGGGCATTTGGTAGCATGATACCACCTCCCCGTAGTCCACTTGTTTTGGCATGGATTGCTAGAACTAGCCAGATATGACGCCCAGGTGGGGGATAGGAAGGTGTTGAAGGCGCCACGACAGTTATTTTGCTATATTAGTAGACGCTAGCCCGGACAAAGAAACCTCCACGGCATGTTGGCCTGTAGAATTATCCAGTCAGCCGGTGGTAGGACAGTCAGGCCATCACAAAAGAAGAAGCATAATATGACGTCACCCAGCCAAAAGTATATCATCTGCTATCCTGGCTTTGATCAAGAAGTCAACCGACAACTTTTCCTTCGCTTCACGGCTTCAATGTCGCCCACGAGTGATGATACTCTGGAGGAGAACCGCAACCGCCATCCCCGCTCCCAACTGTTTGGACCCCGAGAAAAACACGGGTACCAGTCGTTCAAATACAAGCAATATGCAGATTTTGCGCAGACCACCTTCATCGCTGCCACGATTGCAAGCACCATCACCCTCTCCAGAGTCCTGGACCCCAACAGTACAGAGGTTCTCAAGGATGACGGGATCTTAGCCTGGGCAAGCTCGTTCTTCATTATAAGCATCATGGGGTCGATCTTTCTGATCGTGTGTGCAAAGCTTGAGGTCTACTTTTTCATCATCCAGATAGAGGCCCTCTGTGTGAGCCTTTTCATTATTGTCGGTTTCTATCTCCTTCTTGCAACTACCACATTCCGTCATCAATATCCGGCACCGTTTATATTTGGAACTGTGTTCTACTGGTTGATAGTGGTGCTCTTGCTCTGCCTTGTCATTCATCTCCTTAGACTTCACTGGGGAGAGCGTGGCAGCAGCAAAGATTCCTGGGAGCTCTACTGGAAGAGGAGGATGCGCAGCATGAAATTGCCCGATCATAGTGATCAGTAAGGAGGGGGAATCAAGCACTTCGGGGTACTTGCTTCACCCCATTTCACGCGCGGAAGATTGAAGCCACATTCCAAGCACCTCATGGGGAATACCTGTCGTCTCATCTCTATTTGGTCTTGTGTGGATGCGCTACTCTTGCTTCAGATACGTTTAGAGCACTCTCCTAGAATCAATGGCTATTCTACTGTAGTCCCACGCACAGTCGTCCAACAAAGAAGGATTCCTGTATGCCACAGTATATTCTATACTGGCTACAATAGCAGAAACCACGTTCATTGTTACACCGTCACCAACTATAGTTTTCATGTCTGCATCTATCTAGTAGCCAGTGCTAGCATTACTGAGGCAGAGCCTAGCTGATCCAAGAAAGTGCCTTCTATCTAGGTCACCTTGTCACAGTCTGGGGAGCACAATTAACATTCGTGTTGGTCTTACCAATGTCTGTGGGATAACTGCATATATATTGCATTGAAACCTTTCTAGCAGATGAGTAAAAATGAGATCTAGTTTTCCATATTGCCCAAAGCCAGCTTGCCACAAGAAAGAATCTCGAGACTAAGTTTCATCTGCGCATCAGTGTTCTGGGATTTATGCCTGGTTTGGTCGACGAGCACTTTTCAGCCGGTGGTCCTTGGACCGTCCCAGACGATAGGTACTTATCTAACCCAAATGGGCTACCTAGTATACAAGGCCTAGCGGTCATTTTTGCTTGACAATATCTCATTACCAGACAGGTAAGTAAAAAGTGGAATGCTCTAATACGTTACTAGTGTAATTGTCGTGATTAAGCTTATCTTAGTGTCGGATTCTCTCGATACACTAGCGGTCCCACTTCATTGTCTAACATTAGCCCGTTGATCGTCAGCAACTAGTGTACGAACTAAATGCAACGTGGATAGTCTTCTTGTTAGGCGCGTTTTGTATCGAAGGTAAATGGAAAATGAGACCTTCTGCTACTCTGTCTACGGCTTGGAGTACTGGATGGTCGGTTCAAATTATGTGGGACTTTCGAGACTTTTATCATCGAGGGAATGGATCTCAGCAGTGTGGAAATGTCGCGTGTTGGTGCCTCCAGATCCCGTCGTTGGTACCATACACCTTACCTATGAGTCTATCATCTATCGTGTGAGTGAACCTTACTAGAATACAAGTAAATATCGTTCGTAACTTGCATTATTTGTCCCTCACATAAACATACGCCATACAAAAAGATTGGACTGACGAACGTACGCATAACCAGAGTACCCGATCCTCCGCAAAGCACAGTTGCCCTAAACCAGCAATTGAAGTGTCTCAGTCAGCAAGTTCCTTGATGGCTCCAGCGGCTTCACAGTGTTCATCAACTCGGCCACAGCAAGCTGAGCCCCACGCACGCTGTACTCTACCTCGAGGGACGTGTCCCCTGCTATCTCCACGAACTGGCCGACGCAGGCAATGTTCGTGGTATTCTCCGGTATGACCGCAGGACGGTCGCCATGACTCCTTGTCAGGTATGGGGAAGTTCCCAATGGCATGCCACACGGAACTGTTTTGGCGCTAGCCGCCACAGAGCCTGCATCGCGACACAAATGGCTGAGGATTTCCTGGAAGACTTCTTCTCCTGTGCAATCGCACATTGGTTTTTTGATATAGTTTCCTTCTGCAGTCGGATTCAACGCAAAGCCCTGTAGGACCGTTACATCTTCGGGCTGATCGCGGAAGATCGGCTGATGAGGTTTGATGACAGTCATGCGCCAGTTGCTGTCTCGCAGCAGGAGGAGTGCGCCGTTCTCCGCACTGTCTCCGGAGAGGTCAGCATACATTGACGAGAATGCCGGTCCGCTGATCGTAGTCGTGAAGGTCTCCAGCATGGACTCCTGGATTCGGGGAAGGAAATTCGTCGGATTTCCGAACTTGGGCGCCATCTGCGCGAGCTTCTCCCAGATTCTCCAATCGCCTTCCATGAGGTCTTCCCAATCGGCCGTTAACCCCGAGGGCGGCGAGGTATTAGTACCATAAGCTGCTCCGGAGCCGGTGGATCCCAGAGTTACTATCACAATGTCTACTGGATCGAGGGTGATCAGCTCCTGGTGACCGTCCGGTCCGATAATCTCAATCTCGGATATGGTGGTAGGGTCGGCTTCCGGGTAGGCCTTGAGGTCCGTCACTCGGTTGCCCAGGCGAAAGTCTACCCCCTGCTGTCGGAGGTATGAGATCAATGGAGCAACCACCGACTCTACGAGATTGAACTCTGTGCGACTGAGATGCTCGATATTCGTCAAGTGCCTGACGAGCGCGAGGTGTTTGTGGAGGTGTCTCTGGAACTCCACGGCGCTGTGCCAGGGCTGAAGGGCGAAACTGTTCAGTCATTAGATTCTGGGGCATTATAACTGCGGTCGGAATGTTTATTATGGGACCTACATGGTTGACCACAGGGACCACATATCTGTCTCGAAAAAGTCCGGGTCAAATGAATCTCGGATAGTCTTTTCGCCGATAGATGCTTCATGCTGCAACAGAAGCTTGATCAAGGCCATCCGATGCTTGATGGGGGTTCTTAAATGCTCCCGCTGGACGAGTTCCGGCAGACCAGACGGTCCAGCGCCCACCTGCCGCACGGAGAGGACCGATTTGCCCTCGGGGCCTGGGGCACGCGCGCGGACAGTGTCCATGACCGATCGATCTGGGTCTGTTCCACATGGAATCAACGACAGAAGCCGCTCGACACAACTACCATAGAAATAAGGGCTGCATTCGAAAGGGAGAAAATAGCCAGATTCGGTTCCCCCGTGGATGGTCATGCCTCCTCCAGGTTTCTTGTTCGATTCCAGGATATGGATATTTTGCCCAGGAACTCTGGCATCTTTGATCAGATGAAGAGCTGCGGCGAGCGACGTGATGCCGCTGCCGATTAGCCACGCCTGGGTATTGCTTGGATCACGGGGATGGAGATGGTCCATGTCGCTTGAGGGGTCAATATTTCAGTTCAGTTCAGTTCAGTTCAGTTGAAACCGAAGAAATGGTATACAGAGTCGAGCTACACTGGACGTGGGGATTCGATCCCTTTATACACATATAGTTATGTTGCGTGACTGGATCCGGACGAACAGCCAAGTGGGCTGACAGTGCCGCCACGTGGGAGTGGTCGGGACATACATCCATCTCCAAAAACGGGCAGTGAGTTGATGTCATTTCGACCATCCAGACAGTCCGTCATACGACCGCATACCACGAACCGTGCGGTCTGGCCCGAGTTCGCCACCGCAAGTGGGAGATTCTCGTCCGTCCGGGGTTCCCCAGCTGATGGTCGGGGGAGCTTCTGGAAAAGCTAAATGGAAATAAACTCTCATCGCATGACAGTTGCATCTCATGGTGTCATTCCAGCATCCCCTCAGGCTGATCCCTGGCGCGTTTCTCGAAAAGGTATATGTATATGACGTTGGTCACCGACATATTGGTGACCAAAATAAGAAACGTTGAGTTGCGCACTCAGATGAGGAAATGACGGCGATCATTCTGACTGACCGAGTTCCTCCTATGTTCCCCGTCGCAAGTTACATCCAAACGAGTACTAATGGGTGAGATGTGCCAACTTTCAATAGAGTGTCACTACGGCGAATTGTCTACCTGATGAAGTGGTGGCAGTTTATTTATAGCGACATGAGTATCTATGGTCCACCAGACAGGTCGTGGTACAGTGCGAATCCGCAAGCCTGGCGCTACTACACTCCCCACGAATCCCACAACACCTTTCCAATTAGAACAACAAAAGGTAACCAAACAACATAACTCGACTGTCTCGACGCCATGGCCGCCCCAGTCTCAGAAGCCCCAGCAGCAGTGCCAGTAGCACCAGCCGTTCCCGCTGCCCCAGCTCCAGTCCCAGTCCCCGTCGCCTTAACATGGTCATTCTTCCAAGGCGACGCCGTCACAATGTACGTGATACTTGTCTGCGACCAGGTCATCACCGGCCCACTCGGCGGAGCAGTCATCGCATTTGCTGCGCCGGTGTTATACAGCGTCTGAGTCCCATTCGGCGGGAGGTTGTCTGGCCCGTAGAACGTGCTGGAGTTTGTCGACGGGGCTGCAAACTTCAGCTTCGCGCAATCATATTGTCCCAGTACACTCCCACAGGAGTCCCACTTTATCGTTGTCCCGTACAGTGTGGACGCAGGGAGCCACTGGTCCGCGCCCATATCTGCGGGGACCGTATCGGGGCATGTCTCGTACATTCTGAGCGTCGTCAGTAAGATCCAAAGAACTAATAATGATTAGAGACATACGCAGACAACCCTGCGCTAATCTCGCAGCATCCACAGGCGGTGTCCTTATTTGCAAGGTCAATCACGGACATAGAGCTGCTATCCGTGATGCACGAATTGTACTCCTTCTGCGCCTTGATCACCGACTGCAGCACCTTTCCTAGGTTGCACGAGCAGCCCGCATGAGCATTATCTGGCGCAGGCCAGAAAGGGATCGGCTCGGAGGCGGTGGGACACTGGGCAAAGTATGCGGCCACCAGCTTTCCGTATTCGCAGGAGTATGCCTACAAGCTGTTAGACGGAGCGGACGATGACGTGAAAGCTGGGAGCGCACCTGGTTCCAACAGGACTCGGCCACACAGTTTATGAAGACCTGGTACATGACGCAGCCGCACGCCAGGACACAGATCTTGTTTCCATTGCACACGTCGATACACTGTTTGCTGTCTGTGACGGCCTTTGCTGTGCAGCTGGTGAAGGCGGACGGGTCTGCGCAGACGTCGGCGGTGATATTAGACTGTGCGAGAGTGAGAGCTGCGCCCCCTAGGGCCAATAAGGCCGCGAGGAGCTTCCTGAATGACATGGTACGTTCCGTTGGGGTCTGTAGGTTGTGAACAGCTGGGCGTGGTCGGATGTCGAATTCATTTCGATGAGGACAGACTGGTATTAATCTAGGGGTAAATCAGGTTGTTTACTGTTGGCTATGGTGCCCCCGGAGTGTGGGTTCCTGGGGAAAGGGGAATTCAGCCGGGAAAAGCTTGCCTACAACGAGGCTTCCAGAGTGAGGATGGCTGAGTGGGCATAGCTTCACCAAGCTTTCCGTGCCCATCCGCTGTGGCTGAAACCGGCGTTGCGCTATACGAGTTCGTCCACTCGCTTAGATTGTCTAAATGCTGCGGTGGCAGCGGAGCATCCTCTACAATACATTCGCTTACTATCGCTTATGTTGCACCGATTAGGAAAGATGTAGTCCTAATAGAGCAAGAATCAACAGACGGGGATACAGGGTCCATGCTGCACCACCGGTCATAAGTAGACTGATCGCAGTGAATACCAGCAATAATGCCCTATCCATGATAAGCTGCCGAAGCTCACTCCGTCTGGTGCCCAACAACAGCATATCCCTGCTTTGTCTGGAGCCCGACCCCCTCGTCAGAGCCTTGCGAGGCTCTGTCTGGCCCTGGGTATGGCTGATGGAGGAGAGCCGAACTCGGAGGCATGGTCTCTTCGTTCTCTCTCCACAACCCCAGAGTCGTGTATGCTACCTTATGGAGAGCTAGCGTCTCCTCCACAGCCCACTGGTCCCGCATGTATCTAGTCTTCTCCTGACGCAGCCAGCCGACCAGTGTGTCGATAGAGAGTCCAACAATCGTAAGGAGACCGCAGATAGCGACAGTAAGCGCCAGCCCGAGGATGGAAAAGTTCTGATACCCTGTTTCCAGCTTCACCAGCTGGTTGAAACAGGCGGAACGCTGGATGGGATTGGTAGGTATCATGCGCTTCCAGCCGGCAGCGTGATCCAACAGGTCGTTAGGCAGGTTTTTCGGGGCAGTAGCCCATTCGACAGCCCAAGCCTGATCCTTAGCCAAAGCTGTCGAAAACCAGATGGAGAGCTCGCTCTGCCATTGGGTCGGCGGGAGATAGTACTGAATGTTTTCGTAGGCCATCATGGATGCTGGGACAGAATGACCAGTTAGATTGAAACCACAGATTAGGAGACAGGTCAGGGATTATACCGTTCAGAGCTGCGCCGCTCCGACCATCGACAACCGAAAACATGCTTCTATCGGTACTCCCACCCAGGAGCCGAGAAACGGTATAGACTTGTGGGAGGTTCCATCCCAGGGCTTGGTAGTTGTCAAAGGCATCAGTTGAAGCACTCATGATGCCTCCCAGCTTGCTGCAACCCGAACTACCGGGATTATTGGGGTTACAGACTTGGTACTGGTCCACGCATACCATCAGGCTAACTTCAGTGCTCGCAAGCCACATGGGCTGGCTGTAGTTAGTACCTGACACGCTCCCGTTATATGCAATGAGGGCGGTGATCCAAGGGTCATAGCTGGGCTGCAAGTAGCCGATGGAATTTTGGCCGAGCATCATGATTGTGATGTCGCCGTCAGTCTGATTGATCCGAGGGTCCGGTATCCATGACTGATACCCGGTCGCCGCCAGTGCTCCGCTTGGATCGGATTTGGCGAAGAGGGCACTGATCTGTTAGTTCTCGCGCGGGAGGGAAGAAAGGCTCGACAGCGTACCTCAGCGTGTAGCCGACCCTGTTAATCCGTGGAATCGGCGAATGACGAAAGGTGTAATTTGCAAATTCAGTGCCCAAAAAGTACTGCCCCCCAGCATAGATGTATACGGTTTCCCCGGTGTCTGAGTCGTTCTGCAGCGCCGCCAGGTTGGAGCCATGTTTAATTGGCGCGCAGGTGGCTACACGTCGGTATTTGATTCTATTACTCGGCGGTGCGTTGACACCAAAGTGCTCGGCCGAATCGAGCAACCCCGTGTCCATCTGGAACGCCGAATGGCCGTTGTACGCGCACAGGTCGGCAGCATACGGGCAGGACGCGTTTGGGTTCGTCGTAAACGGTAGACTTTGGCTCACGTATGGCCTGCAAGCGAAGCGAGAGGCATTGCCTTGGTAGCACTGATGCGCATATGTGGCCGCTTCGTATGTGTCCAGCAGGTTCTTCGAGGTGTAACTTCCCTCCGTGTCCGTGGCATTGAACTCGAACCCACCACAACTCGGACCAAGAACAATCACAGAGTTGCCGGCCGCCTTGGTGATGTAACTGGTGAGGAGACCCGATGCGCCAAAGAGGAGGATGTTGAGGATCGCCAGGGCCGCCAAAGGCAACGACCGCCCCATAGCCTTTGCTCTGGATGGAGTCTGGCCGATTGCAAAGGGCAGCTTTATCAGCGCCCAGGCGGCAGCGCCGGCGCCCTTGTTGCGTATAATCACCTGGCGCTGGGCGTGGAGCGCATCTTGGCCCTGGCTGGGATCCGTAGTATAAGCCTGGTGGATGGTAAAACTCAGAATACTCCAGAACATAGTCCCTGCAAAGGAGACTAAGATGGCCAGAAATGCAGTGAGGACTCCTGCATTTCGCTGGGTTAATGTCAGGGTGGCTCCTCGCACCAATCCATCCGACCAGTTGATCCACACACCGGTATACGTGTGAAGGGCGTCAGACATGATGTTGGGGTTTGGAGCTAAGGGAGGAGTTCACCAGATGTATTGGGACTGAGGTAAGAGGGGCCCTGGGCCCTCTGGAGAGTGAGAGTCTGGCATATTTCAACAGCAGCTGGGAATACGATGCTGACCGTTGTATTTTGCCTTGCCAAAGCGACGCGAGCCCATTGGATGACTAGCGGAAGTATGTATGTGACTGTCCATACACCTAACAAGCCACTGTCTTACGTGTGGCTTCTCGGGTCTCGATACGTCGCTCCGGGCGTCGTCCGCGTGCTAATTCACACAGCACCCTCAATCGTGCGGCGCTTTAGGAGGCGTTCCCCATAATCTCTCCTATTGGGCTTCGGTCTCACCGACATACGCCGGATATGCAGGGTTAGCCTTGGAGCGTGAGACGAGGAGGCTGAAGAGTTGGGCCCTGACGCCCGGATCTCGCATGCAGACCGTCTAAAGGATGCCTGCTACGGAAGTCTACACGGACGGTTACCTCGCGGCTGCCTGTTGCGACGGGAATGATTCGGGCTTGTATTCAGACATAGACTATCCCGGTGGCCGCTGCATTTGGTTATTATCTCTGGCCATATTGCGAATCGGGTGTAAAACACTCATCCGCACATACCGGACCATTGATCCCCTTCAAGCCACACATCGGCAGGCTAGTGTAGCTGAGTGGCCATCAGCGAATCCGAGTTATTTAATCCCCGTGTTGTCTTGCATTTGCCCTACTGCTCATGCATCAGATACGAGGTGAGATCAAGGTGTTGCCGCAAACTTGTTTTCCTTCACGCGTGTGTATGCGACTCTTGATACAGTCGAAACCCAACCCCTAGACGTTTCCCATCAAGTCCACGCTACGCAGTGGCGGCTACCGTCGCCGCTGTCTGCAGATCGAGATTGAACATATGCACAGCAGAAATCAGAGCCACAACCTCCCAGTCCCGGCCCATGGTGCCTAAGAGCCCCGATCCGTAAAGCGCAAATCGAAACGCCTTGGTCATACTCATCGACGAGTTGTGCGCCAGAAGTGCAACAACGTCGTGAGTAGCAGCGGTAGCAGACATCCGCACCAACTTCCATCCCGACGAATACTTATCCAGTTCCTTGATTTCCTTCCCATGACTGCGCCGCCATTCGAACTCCTCCGCCGGCGCCCCCTTGCCCTCGCCAACGACGCATGAAAATGGGAACGAGGGCTCCCTATGGTACCTCCGTTCGGGGTTGGCGTGAAACTCCACAACCACGGGTCCTTGCGAGGGCGCTTCCCGGTGCGGTGGGACCGTGATGGTGCAGGGACGCTTGCTCCCAGTGATGTCGCTCTCCAGGGTCGCCAACGGTGGGTGTTTACCGCTTGGCCCGTCATGAAGGACGATCGACTGCCGATTGCTGAACACATGGGTGTGTGTGGAGACGGCAAAGTGCGTCTTCTCCGCCGATACACCAAGCAGGATTGTCCTGGTGAGCTTCCATTGCCAGTATCCGTTCAGCGCAGAGGGGACCTTTGACGTCGCAGGCTGAATTGTGGATGGGACACGGGCCGCACGGGTGTATTCCGGGGGCGCGTATGGGGGCAGCGGCTCTGTCTTATGAGAAGCATACGATGGGGGTCGTTGACTGAGTTCTTCATTCCCACATGGCGGTACACGATCGTGTGCTGGAACGATGGGTGCCGGTTCGCGCTGCGAAAGACTCATCCTCACTGTGATGCGAACAGCTGAAAGGGGTGACGAAGGGTCGGGAGATGTGATAGCTTTTTTTAGGGCCTTTGACCCCGGCTCAATCACAGTGCTATCCACTAAACCTGTTGGAGTACGAAAAGGGTGGGGGCCGTGCAGGCCGCGAGCTGTCTACGCCTCATGTCTGTCGAGCCGATCACAATGTACGGGCAGCTGTGGACTGTGCTGTCACACAGGGGGCTGGTTTAATTTGCATGGACAGTCTAAGATTGTCTAGACGAGCTGGCGTGGGGATTAGTGCATCCGTCTATGCCTCGATCTGGCAAGGTGAGAGGCACCACTTCGAGCCGAACCTTTAGCGCGGATAGAGACAGATAAATCAGTTGCCGGTCAAGGAGAAGGGATCTGCATCTTCTTTCATGCGCTAGACAAACACACAACAGACTTGATAATCAGAAGGCAGCCAGCGACATCTCAAACAATCCTTGCTGACCTATAGGGATAGAAAGAGTGCCTACCACTTTCTCTGGGAAGCACAGGTCAATCCCTAGTCTTTCCAAGAGTGGGGGCCTCGAGGATAGTGCTCTCATCTCGTCTGGAGAGAATATGAAACAGTCTCCTGGTGATTTGGCAGCCGAAGCGGACGATGTAGCCTAGGCTGCCCAGGCCGCTCGAGGAAAGAACAACGGGTGCGTGGGAATCGAAGTCGCCGGAGGTGGTTGCCCTGATGATAAACTGCATGGTGAAGGACCTCCTTGGGAACGTCATACGCGGATAATGCCCGAAGCTTGGTCATTTCCTGCAGGACCTGATCAAGCAGTTCTATCGTTTGCGGCCCGGTAGATAATAGTAGGTATCACTGCGATATGTTGGATGCATACCATTCGGCCTCCTGCCCGGGGTCTCTTGGTCTCATATTCATCCGACGACCGTTCCTCGACGCTAGGCAGGCTATCGTCTGCCTCGATGCTAGCGAATTGCAAGCGGCTTTCGTTCAGAGCACTAGTAGCAATATCCAGATAGCTTCTTGTATTTATTCTGCGAACTAGTGCACCAGGACGAACTGCCGGCCTTATGCTATCTCTGCCGAAGATCGCAAAGGTAAGTGCCAGGGCATATCTGATTCCCAGTTCCCAATCATTGCACGTGGAATCGCCGTGTGTTATTGCGCGACAAAAGTATTTAACCGCGTCAGGGGCGAAGGCAACAAAAGCAAGCCTGTTGGAATTAATAGTCGGATTCAAACGGTGTCCATCGGTAGGTTGTGTTTCCTTTACGTACTGGGCTGTAGGTGATGTGATCCTGGAGATAAAAGTATCCAGGCGGCGGTCTCGCAGAGTAGGTCCGGATAGGCTAGGACTTGCTACCTCCAGCTCACGCGTGAAATGCTCATCGGCTGCGAGATGTTCATTGATTGCGTCGCCACCCGCTGGAAGCAGCAAAAGAGATGAGAGGAACTTTCTCTGCAGTTGATGCTCTTGAGAGATGGTAGGAGGAGCGGGCAAGACGCGGTCTAGCGGGGGAAAGTAATATATCAGGAACCTGAAGTATGTTTAGCTCGAAGCCAGGAACTGGGGGACAGAAGAGGAGAGAATAGGTTGCTACCTCACTGGTGTCCAAAGAACGATATTCAGTCCGCAATGAGCGACAGTTGAGATAATGGAGCGGTTGTCACTCATTGTAGATCGACGATCCCCAAGCATTAACGGTACAGTTATAGGCGACGCAAATTCACAATCAGACAAGTCATCTTTGTTGACGAGTAGCTTTTCCGTCTCTAATGTTGGGGGTTCCATCATGTTGCGCAAATATGCCCATGGCGCAAACAACATTAGCCACGACATGGGGAGTCCTGATTATAACCTCCAAACAACTGTGAAGCCTAGGGTGCTAACGGTGGGGATGCTCTCAGCACTAGTTACTAGGTGGATGGCGACAATCCACCGCCGTTACGTACAGTAAATGTGCCACTACTGGGGTTGCTTTGGCCCCCAACACTTAGGCTTTGGCCCCTATGAGTTGCCTGCGCCGCTGTACTCCGTTGGGTTTACTTCGCAGGCAGAGATTACCCTGCGTAAAATCCGATGATTCCTACATGGCAAGGAAGAGCCTGTATTTATGCGCTCCTTGAAGCATGACAGCCAAACAGTGTTCTACATAAGACCGGCGTTATGTCTGTGGACTACCCGAACTTGATGGAAGACAGTTCAACAGCACCCCCACTTAGCAAGGCCATGGCAATGCTTGAATTTTGAAGCGAGGACCATTCAGATTGGATCCATGTATAAGGCATGGTAGTAGTACGACGTAAGCTGCACCTCGGAGAAAAGGTGACACAACCCGAACATCAAGCCCTTTATCAGAAAGTGGGTTCCAGGGAAATAGATCACACCACGCAGTGATTTATCAGGTTAAAGTCATGGTAGTCTTGTACTGGCGGTCTGTGCCTATGACATAAAAGGAAATGCCATAACATAGAGCAGCAAGAGAGTCCACATGTCTCACTACTATTTCATGTGATACTTGCGTCCGAGTCTTCCAGGTATAGTGCCCACAGGCCTATCTGATCTAGTCAGCGATACCCGCCAATGCCCCGTGAAGGCCATAGGCATACGCTATGTCTGCCTCCCGTGACACGTTCATCGAGATGTCCATATAACGGGATCTCTCAACATGTAGCTTGTCTAGAGACTATTCTTTAGACACTGAGAACATCTCGCGAGCAGGATGCGGAGGCTAGGGTGTTCAACAGATTCATTCGTACTTCTATAGTCATGCATCTAAAAAGCCTGGTCGTTATCATCCTCGTCCTCATCAACATCCATGCCATCATCGTCATCTTCATCAAGGCCCTCGAAGCTCATGAACTGCTCGTTCTTTGCATCGGTCTCTTCCTCCACCATGACACCATCTTGTACCTCACAGTCCTGAAGATTGTCATTAGCATATGAGTAATCTTTGTGTAGGAAATGCACGCACCTTGAGGACCGAATTGGGCCCGATCTTGCCATACCGGCCCACAATACACCCACTAAGGACACACTTGGCCTCGATCACAGCGTTATCCATGATAACACACCGCGTTCTACTCATGTTAGCCGAGGTCAGAGGGCAGGGAGCAGGAGAAGACATACAGACGAGCGCCACTGCAGATCTTCACATTCGTGCCGAGAACACACTCCTTAATAACACACTTTTCTTCAACTGTGACATTGGGCGCCAGCAGACAATCCGCTTTCGTGACAAGCGAACGCTGATGTATGCCTTCCGGGTCGGCGATCTTACGCTGGTGGGCGAATGGCGAAGCAGCAGCACGGCCAACGTCTTCAACACAGTCCAGCTTGGCGAGGCGCAGCGAGGTGGCAAGAAGGACAGCGCTGGAGTCCACTCGCCGACAAAACTGCGTGGACGGCTTCGTAACATATGCTAGTATCGGGGGCACTTCCTCGGGTGTGGTCTTTTTATTCGATTTTTCTGAAGCATCCTGTGCCGATGAGGCGATCGTAGTCGTCATACCACGGAGGTCAATCTCTTCCTCCAGTGTGTGACCGTCGTTGCTTCCCTGCTCTTCTTGGGACTCATCCCGTGTGCCCACAATCTTGTTGATTCCGAGCTTCTCGCCCAGGCCACGCTGCCACTCCGCCTTCGCCCAATATCCAATGAGATCTTCACTCACGGATTCGAACCGCTCCTGGTGTCGGGCGAGGTGTTTCACCCACAAGGGGAAGATATACAGGTGAGCGTCGCGGTAACTTGTCAGCATTTTGACTGAAGCATGCTTTTCAACCAGGGAATGGCGGACCAAGAAGCCCTTGTCTTCTTCCATTTGTTCTTTAAGGGTGTCCATTGGCATGGACATGACGAGCTTAGACAGGTTGTACCGCGAGACGGCCGGCACTTCGTCCTGCTCAGGCGGGGTGAGGGCGACAAAGTCCCGCGGCTCTTTCTTGACTTCGTCCTCAATGCCCTTGGCGGGATAGTACACGCACAAGCCCCCGTTCCTGCCTTCAGCCATTGAGACCATCCAGGCCTCTAGCAAATGTTCGCCGGGGAGGTCGCACAAAAGATCGCAGGGGAGGAGCAGGAAGTTCGTCTTGATGCAATCCTGGACTTCCGGCAACCGGAGTAGTTCGGCCGTTGCCATCGTCATCTGGAGGTCCTTCGGAGCTATCACGGTGGGCGAGGGCGATGGGAGGGAGGTTAGATACGGGTTCTGCTGTAGGGCGGCCTTCAGTGGCGCCAGAGCGGAGGGTGGTGTGACCAGTGTGATGTCTATATAGACCATCAGCCGCGACTCAAGGGATCGCAAAGTAGGTCGCGGAACGTCCAGAAGACGCGTGGCTGCTACTTACCGTTAATTCCTGCCCGTTTACACCACTCGATCACCCAGGTGATCATTGGCTTCAACGCAATTGGAATGAGGGCCTTGGGATTCTCCTCGGGGTTGGAGGAGATCGTGTTGAGAGACTCTCCAGGACCGCAGAGGATGAGAGCCTGGAACCCGCTGGCGGGCACCGGGGGATTCGCGTGGCCCATTCTGATTGCAAGAAAACAAATCCCTGTCTACCTGGTGGAAGAGGTCTCGAATATACGATATGGTATGGAGGTGTTGTTGTGAGTCAGTCGCATGAACGTGCCCCGCGGACAATGGTGGGGTGGGAAGGACGGGATGAAGATCGACTGGGGTGATTCAGAGGACAATTTCGCGCCGCTTCAGTGGGCCGGCGGTTATGACGAGCCTCCGTGAATATCTCTCCTTGCGCAAACGAGGAGGTTGCGATATCGAGCAGAGTGGTTGCGATCCCGCGCCGATAAAAATAATGATTTGCGGAGGTTTTCTCGGAGAGCAGCACGTGACGATAAGGCTGGCCAAACAGTGCAAACATCTGTCCATCGTTATCAACCATCTATAAGCCTTGTACAGCAGGTCTGTACATGAACAGGATGTTCCTATGAAGACCTGAGGGGAATCAGCTCCAGCAAACATGACGTGGGTTTCAATGAATTGAATGACAACATCCCAGCGCCGAGATGGATTTCAAATTCCAGACGTCATTCAGGCCGAATAGTACTACCTCTGAGAGGAACTTGCCTATCAATGGGGGAGTTTCGACATCGAATTATTCAAAGAAGAAGGAGCCGACTAACACTACACGTATTCTCTGATTCACTGTTTACCAGCTCGGTTTTCAATCTGATTTTGTTTGCGTTGTCGTTGTCGCTCTCTATCCCCATCGGGAAGGACACATCACGTAGTCGATTCCCTCCGCTCAGTCCGTATGCCAATGTTAGAGAACCGGTAGCACAGTCACATTCCCATCAGCGTGGATTCATGAGGCTGGAAGACTCGGAATGCATCCACACTGCCTCTATACCTGCTTCTCCAGCCTAGCCAGTGTTTGTGCCTCCTTACTACGGCTCTTATTCGCAGATATAGGTTGCACATTGAACGCTGACGTGCGTCGTTAGGTTGGGGTATCTTCATTCTCTTTGACCTTAAGTGGCCTATCCGGTGTGCTGTCAGTCGTAAGCGATGGGGACAACTCTTTATGTCATTAGGCTATGGATGGCGAAGGCATTATATATATGAGGTAACCTTGCCCCTCACATCCACCTAACTACTTCAAACCCAGACCCTCCACAGTTGTGCCCACCATGAGATTCATCCTTCACACTACTACACTCTACACCCTCCTCGCAGCTTAGGCTGTGGCTACAGGGAGCGGTCTCTTCACTGCAAACGGTGTGGAGCTTCAAGAGTACCGACTTGGTGATGAGATTATGTATGGAGAGCCGGTAAGTTATCGTTCTTCTGCAGCCTGCGAGCCGTAGTTCCGTGCTTTACTCCAGGTTCTTGTAACTTTGTTGAGTTCTAACAACTTTATAGCAAAGCCTGGTCCAAGTATATCACCCACATGGAGTATACGACTTCATTCTCTAACCTCCACAGACCAGGGATACCCAAAAATGCACCAAATGTGTCGGTCACCATGGACACTGCGTCATTGGAGAAGGAAACTGCTATCCGCCTGATACCTGTGCATTCTGTGGAGGTTGCACCGTCAACCAAGCGAGGTGTCAGGACCCCCAAAAGGAGGGATGCGTGTGCTATGGTGGATAAGGCCGGGTGGTTTATTTTGTTACTCAACCCAGTGGGTGGTGTTGCTCAACCAGCATCGCTTAATGTAGTGAATCCATGATGTACACAGTGTCAACTCATAGATCCTTCACCCAAATATGTACTCCCACCACCCCTTCTTCCACGTCCGGCCAAACCGATGATTAATACACGCCTGAGGACTGTTAAACCCCTCCGCCTGACTGTGTCTTTGTCCGTTCCCCCACGCACTGATCGGTAGCACGCAAAGGCCACCCATTGGCGCTGTCGGCATCGCCTCGCCTGCGTCGATGCAGATAGTATCGTCGAGCCTATGGAATGGAGCCCATGTGACGCGCTTCTGCGTCTTCCCTGTCTCCGACGACAGAAGGTCGCCGACCTCCGCGTCAGCGCTGACAGAGTCCTGTACAAGTGGATGCGTGGACGGGAGAGACGATGATAAAGTGTCGAGGATCGTGTCCGTGAAAATGTCTGGCCCCGTCACCCCCAATATAGCCTGTTCATTATACCGCCACCCGCGAAACAGACCAAAGTACTTCGCATCGTGCTGACGGGTGTGGGAAAGCGCACGCACTATTGTCTCCCTCAGGAGGGGGCTGAACCGCTGCGGTGCATACACCGTATACTGAATGAACCCGTAGCTCCGGGTCCAGTGCCAGTCATGCATGAACTGCTGCGTTGCGTAGGGCTCGTCGACCTCGACGCCAACGACGAGGGATATCTCCGGAGAGACGCTCTGCCTGCGATCACCATCAGACGTGGCTGTAAAAACCGGCTGCAGCGCCGGACACTCCTTGATCGGCTTTGCGGGAAAGACATCCGTGTCTGCGTAGAAGCCCCCATAGTACCAGAGCAGAAGGTAGCGGAGGAGGTCTGCGCGCAGCACGTTATGCGGGTAGGACTTGTAGACGGATGCGATGTCGGGGATGGCGGACAGTTCGTTGGTTACGAATTCGAGGGCTTTGACATCCGTCACTAGCTTTTGTTGTTCAGTCTGGACATTCATATGGACGGGCAGTATAGTTGTGAGCTGGAAGCAAGCTTACAGTATACGTCCAGTCGGTATTCCGCTTCTCAAACGAGATCGAGTCTGATCCCCGATGATCTTCGTCCTGAGCGATCTGCCAGATGCGATTCTCTGCTATATTGCTTCCCCGGTGACGGGTAAGGACCTCCTGTTCGAACTTTTGTAGAGCATTTGAGAGTCTTTTCTCATACTCGCGATCTGGATTCTGCCGAAACGGCGAGCGATAGAGAAAATGAGGTTGTTCGTCCACGCGGTGCTTTGGCGGTGGCCGGTCAGCTCGCGTATTGTTCTGGGTTGCTGGAGGACCCGGGAGATGGCATATTAGAAAGTAGACGAGCAAAACCACAGCAAGCATAGACCAGCGACGGCTCAAGCGACATGGAAAAGTGCGGGATCGGATCCTTCTTGGACTCATCGTGGTGGAAAAGAGCCATGGGTTGAGCGAAGTGTCCAAGACGAACAATGCTGCCCACGCCGGTCATTATGCTCAGGGGCTGACGGTTCGGTTTGTAATTTGGTGCAGCAGACGTCGTTCATACGTTGTCTTTCTCTTTGATTGTTCCGTTTCTTTGTCTGACGGTTCCACTCAGCCACCCGTCGGATCTGGGTCGCGATGGCTTGCGCTTAGCATGGACACCGATGACAAGGGACAAAGAAAAGAGCCAGTAAAAGTATTTAATATATGGCTGATAGATACTTGTGTTTTCGTCCATGTTGAATCTAGTTTCGTATGTGACGTCCTCCCTTGGAGCAGTTGAGTAGTATGCCTCATCAATGCATGTCCTAGAAGGCAGGTTATGATACCTGTTGAACCGGTTCTATTGAGCTGCAGGTAGTTACATGCAGGAAAACAAAACATACTACCTATACTAGTAAAGTTCAGGTATACAATGGCAACTCGATTCCATCAAATCCAAAAGACATCTCCTTTCTCAGCGCTCCACCAATGCTGACAGTGAATGCAGCTTCCTGTCGACTTATTGAGCCTTCCTCGCAGCCTCCAACCACTTGGAAAACGAAGCGCTATCCAAAAACTCAATCAGACCCTTCAGGAGGGTTCCGTCCTCATTGAAAGTCAGGATAAAAATGTACTCGTTCTCGTATGGCCCGCTGATACTCTCCGCATGGCTCTTCATATGCAACACGACCTTCCGATTCACTTCATCGACGATGGGAGCTTCACCGTCCACAAAATCCAGCTGGAAGTTCTTGAATTGACTGCTGATCCAGACAAAGCCCTCCCGATACCTGTCGTTGTCCATCCGTTCGCCCCCAACGGTCCGAGGGGCAAGATAGGTGATGCAGTCATCGGTGCGATTGGAGAGGACTGCTTCGGGAGAGAAGTCGCGCATGTTCTCGATCCATACGCGAGTGCTTTCTAAGAGGCGTTCACGAGAGACGGGCATTGTGCTGTCGTGGATAGTTGTTGTAGAGCACTTTGTGTTAGGAGGAATGAGCAGTTCGGAGGATATAGGACGTCAAAACTCCTTGCGAACAGTGAGGGGAGTATCTGTATCAGGCGGGGCAATGGCAAGAAAGTCGGTGAGCCGGGAAGTGGACGTGCGAGGTCGGTGCTCTCGAAGCTAAAATACACGCTAGGAGATCTCGCGTCTTGGATGCACGGACGCATGCGTCTACAATATGCAGCTAGAAGAATGTCGGTGGAGGGGGCCATGCTTGGCTGAGATGTTTGATATTAATTATCTAGAAGTCTATGAAGAGTTTACATTCACATCTATCTTTGACAAGGCATGTACGAGATATATACCTGCTCATCCATCCCGACGTGCCCATCATGCACATTGCGGCTCCTCCCCCGCCATCTTCCTATCCTTCAAGATGCTCTTGACTAGATATATCAAGCTGACAGCAATACCCAATCCCCCCAGTCCAACCCCCATGTACAGGCTACCGCGGTATCCCAACAGGACATCATGGAACGTATGTCCCCCATGATTCACATGCACCTCGACAGTGCCAGCAAACCCTAGTCCCAACGAGATGCTATAGTTGACAACAGTGGTAACCAGACTGGCAGCGATACCCTGGTGTTTCCGTTCCACGGCATTCGACAGCAACACCGTGCTCGCCGGAAATGACATGTCCATACCCCAGGGCATGACGACCATGGAGACAAATGTCAGTGCCCAATATGTCTGCCCGACCGGCGCGATGGCGACAAAGATCGTCCCGACGGTAAAAGCGACCATTGCCATCAGCATGATCCAGCTGGGCCGAAGACGGCTCATAAGATAGCCCGTCGTGATCGAGGCAAGAAGCCCGGACACCGTCGGCGGAACGTATTGCGCCGATGCGAGCAGCGGCGTCGCGCCGCGGATGCGCTCGAAGAAAAGCCATGTGTAGTATGTCCAGATACCGAAAGCAGCCCATCCGCAGGCGACGCAGCCGAGCACGAACGACACGTCCAGCGTGAGGGCGTGGAAGGGAATCAGGGGCTTCACGGCGAAACGCAGCTCCCATACGAAAAACAGAGCCAGAACGAGGGCGCCGATAATTAGGATCACGTAGACATAGGGCGTCTCCCAGCCGGCGACCGGGGCCTGGTTCCATGCGATATTGAAGAGGACAAGGCCGCCGACTCCGAGAGCGGCGCCCATAATATCCAACTCCTGCGCCCACTCCAGCACGTTCATGTCCGCTTTTTCTCGTTCGTGCTGGATGGACGGGACAACCAGCCAGCCGAGGAACGCAAGGCCTGCACATACAATAGCGCAGATCCAGAATATCCAGGGCCACCAGGCCATCTGAGCCAGGAGAGAGGCGAACACCGCTCCGATAACTGCACCGTTCGGGGCCGTCGCCCCGAAAAGGGCGAATATCATGTCCTTCTTCTTTCCGGGGTGGTAGGTCGCCCCTAGGATAGCGAGGCCGTTGGGCAGCAGCATCGCCGGACCCAGTCCCTGCAGGGTGCGGGCGAAAATAAAGAGGACGTAATTACTATACACGCTGAGCCCAGCGACCAAAGACCACAGGGCGAACCAGGCGAATCCGATAATAAACATGGGGCGATAACCAAACACATCTCCGCATCGGCCGAAGAAGAGGATAAACGTCCCGACCGTGAGGGAGTAGCCCGCAATAAACCAGCTGAGGACGCCGTCATTGTCGATGCCCAGGCTGTCTCCGATAAGAGTCAGCGGCGCGAGACATTGGCCCAGGCCCGCCTGGGTCATGAATTGGGCCATGCATATCACGAAGACGAAGACGACTTCCCGGATAGGCGAGAACGTCTGTGCGATGGAGACATGGGATTTCTGCTCCTGCAGCTCTAGGCTCGGGTCTTCGAGGCCTGCGTTGGCCATGGTGAGATGCTGACAGCGCAGGAGAAAAAAAATTTCCAATGGAGATAAAAATGGAGATTAGGGGGAAGCTTTATCTGATAATCAGCCCTGAACAAGTTTTACCCGCTGCCGAGACCGAGTGGCGGCCGTGAAGAAAGCTTAGCGGGCTTGATGCCGATCGATGAGTCTTTTTAATATCAACCATGAGCTCGCTAGAGGGATAATTGCAGTGTATAAAACTGCCACAACGGCTTACATCCGACGAAGTGACCCGTCTTATCCCCGTGATCGGGTAATATGTGGCATTAGCGGCATAGAACGTGGCCGCGATACTCCGGAGTAGATGCAGGATTAGCTCAGGGGTAAATCCGTAATTCCGGCCTTAATAATAATGCTTATTCCCCGATGACGGAATCCTTCCTGGGATCTGATTCCCGACGGACTCATCTGAAAAAGGGATGTCCCTGGTCCTGATTCTGTATAAAGATGCATCGCTTTTTCATTTCTACCGGCATTCAAGAGGCTGAGACCCAACATATAACCCGCCATTGTCCCCCGTTCCTAACTCGATCCCCAAATTTGACATTTCTCTTCCACGGCTTCCTCCGACATGAATTTTCGAATTTGCTTCGATTGGCGACCCCCGTCCCGTAGAACTCAACTGCGATCACCCCAAGCAGACGCTACTTGGCACAAGCCGTAGGGGTGACGAAAGGATCCTGGTTGTAGGGATTGTAGCCAAGGCAGCTTGCGTATTCACTGGCACAATAAGCCATGTTGGCGCCAGGTTTGGTGACACACTTGTTGTGGGCGTCGTTGCACGCTTCAGCGCAGGCATCCCGCTTCGTGGGCGTGGTGGCAAGGACAGGGGACGCAATCAGGCCAAACAGCGAGAAGAGAGTAGCTGGTTTCATCGTGGATGCTCCTTTTTGAAATGATGTGTTATCTCAAGGTCAGGACGAGCCAATGCGACTTGTTATTCGGGAGGATGGTGGGAGGATAGCTTTCGGCATGGCGAAAGAGCATGGACAGCTCTTGTGTGTTCCATCCCGTATGCAATGACGTGTACATTCCTGTGATAGTAGATCAGGAGACGGAAAGTGGAACAGCATCTCTCGCCACCGATTGCGCGTGGGTCTTTATTCCGGGGAATACGAAACGCTGCTGAGACGACCTTTGATGAGTGTGGGATTGCGGCGTTCCAAGCGCTGTTTTCTGTCATGAATTCAGGAGACGCAAATGGAGAAATAGCCCCTGTCTCATATCGGTAACTTAGGTAGAGCTCCCAGCTCGTTCATGTCGCAGAGCCGTTGTATCAAAGGGGGCAACGCCCTATTTTTCTCGAAGTTCGATAGGTATATTTAGTCCAGCACAGTGCGTCCAGGCTCCATGACTAGGTTGGAATTCCGAAGATCGCAAAATCGATGATGTGCGTGTGGAGACGTGGCGAGTTCGAAACAAAAACCTTCAATTCCGGGCACCCACAGCCAGTATCGAGCCATTGTTAGGTTGTTCGTCTATTATATGCATTTTTCCGGGGGCGAGTCAGGTGCTGATACTTCGTGTCCTGTGTCGTGCTCAAAATGACTGCGACGAGACCCAGACGATGGTGTTGTTCCGTGTTGGATAGGAGCGCAGCGCAGAACTCCATAAATCCATAACACTAAGCTGGCATGGTAGACCCTAATTGCTTCATACCCTCGGAATTGGAAAGGCCGAATGCATCAACCGGCTCGAAGGACTTGGCCGGCGTGCCAGAGGGCATTGCGGGACCGCATGTCCTTAACCCATATCTCCAGGGAGAAATAAGCCCCACGCGCCTCAACAAACCGTATTTTCCCGCGAATGTCTGTATCTCTTCTATGTTGGTGTAGATTTCTGGTTTGCCGTCCGGGCCAGTGTCTTTAATGCCCATCAGAACTCAGTGCAGATCTTGCTGCTGAGCCCGGTTGGCAAGCTGGAGATCCATTCTGGTCTGTCGACTTGAAGCGTCAGAATGCTCATGCTGCTTCCAGCACTGAGTAATACTCACGGGAACGTAATTGCCTACTCATGTGGTCGCAACGGTCAAAGGCTCAGTAGCAGATCGGTCAGCCATAGCCGTTGCCCTCTGCGTGTGACGTATCTGACATGCCTGAGTTATCCGCTATATGTGTTGCTACCCTGTGCTTTGAGCAGTTTCCAGTTTAGTCGACTTGAAGCCAGACCAGTCATCACGTGGCGATGCGGTTGCTTGACGTGGAGCCGAAAACGCGGGGGTTCCGAGAACCAATTGCCGGTCTATAAGGACTTCCTATAGTATCCGGTCCGTCGGTTACTTCAGATATCGATGAGAAGAACATCCAAGAAACTTCTATCAGAAGTAGAGAGGTATCGTCGTGATCAAGTCGTCCCACAGAAGATCTGTCAAAAAGTTGTCATCCCACCCTTGAGATCCACCAGTGCCCACCGCGCCGAAGCCCCAGTCAATATGATCAGTTGGGGGCCCACTCGGATATTCCGCTGGCTGTTGGCTTTGGTGTCTTCCTCTCAAGTCAGGGCCCTGGTCGCTTGCTTGCCTAACGAGGTCATATGCCTTTCGTAGGTCATAGGCACATTTCCTCGCACTGCTACTGTTCGAAACCTTCTCTTCCAAAAACACCAGGCATTGGTTCCAGGCATCTTCGAGTATGCTGGTAGAGAGATGCTGGGTGGTATTAGAGTACACCGTGGCGAGTATCAACACAACGCCTGAGGTAAACATGTCTGGGCCATGTCAGTGACGTAGGGGTATGCACCTTGTGTGACGACATACAAAGAACAGAATACCACCATATTGGGCGGCAGTTCTCGTTAGTGGTCCCGAGAAATTCGATGAGTTCAACGGCTGCATCAATACACTTCGCAGCGTATCCCTGGATGACGTTTGATTGTGTTGAGGGATTCAACTCGCGACTGGCGAGGAAAGAAGCACGCGGATTAGCTCGCTGCTGGCAAGAGCGGTATATGCGGGTCAGCATTGGCCGATATAGTAAGATCTTCAGGTGCAGATATCTATACGTCCGTCAGCATCTGTACTTGAATCGATGTGCCATATAGACCTAGCACGCAATATGTTCGTTCGTCGCGACATTTGTTGCTCCCCCTGTCCGTGTCGACGGGGGCTTTCCCACCGGAGGGCTTGGGGTAGCGTCGATAAGAACAATGACAGCGACGTTTCTATGGCTTCTATGTCCTTTGAAATATCCCCGTTGATTCCGTCATCCGTTCTGGCTCCTCGACCTGGTCCATATACAGTACCAAGTATATCACTCAGGATGTAGAATAGTCTCATGTTCAGATTGAAGAACACAGTTACCTGAGGGGCTGGACCTCCAGTGGAGTCATCACCAACCACATCCGGCAACGGTACCTCATGATAACGAGATATCATGGCGGGTCGACCCAGCGCCATGCTAGCAGACCTACAAACACTGATTAATCGAACATCCACGAGTCCACGTTATTGGAAACTTACACATCCAACATGACACAAGAGTGCCAGATGCACCGGCGCATCTGGACTTCATCATAAGACCAACGACTATCATGGTCCGTGGAATGAAGACCGATCCCCTGTGCCATGCGGCAGGCAAGTCCGATCGTGTTCCAGCAGCGATCGGCATACGGTGTGCTCTGGAGATAATGCGCGCTGAGGAGGAGTGTTTGTACCAGGGACAGATCACCCTGGTCCAGCAGATCTATTTGCTTCAATATGTTGCTGGAGCGTTGTAGGAAGACCTCAGCTTTTGCTTCTCTCTCCGCACCAGCCAGGCTCGAATACTGGCAGCCCAAAGCAAACATGGCATTCAACGCACAGTGAAAGACGAGAGGAGAAGAGGCCGGATCGCCAAGCCCTATACACTTCGAACCGCTCTCGGTCGGAGCCGAGCTTGGCTCTGCAGCCCATAAGCGCAAGTAGCCTTGCTGGAAGCTCTGTTTGTGGATGAACGGATACAGAGTATGTATTCCTGTCCAGTAACAGTGGACCAGATGATCTGCCAAAGGGCGCGGAGGCAGGACAATATTCTCAAACGGGAAGTGCATAGCGGGACTGAACATATCTTCCATGGAGCTGACCCACTGGTCTTTCTGGTAACCAGGTCTTGTGCGACTCGATGTTGATGTTGTTGAGCTAGCACCCTGAATTCCCTGCAATAGTGATGCTACTGATGAACCGCCGAAAAACTGGCCTTCTCTGGGCGTGGTCGACGGGGGTTGCGCCGTGAGCACACCCATTGCGTTGATGATGCTGCTGTTATAGCGAATATCACCAGTGTCATGTCGAGAGGAAGACCGCCACTCTGACGGCGTATCTCTAACCGCACTGCCATTGCTGGTGATCAACATGTCTGTCGAACGGAATCGGAAGTAGAATATAGAGTTCACCTACGTTTCGGTCAATGGAGTCGCAGTTGGTCGCTCGAGATATGAGCATGGGATATCGCGACGTCCACACGTCTGACAGATAGGGCGAGTGCCATCACATCGCACTTTACGTTGACGACAGGGTCGACATGCGTATGTGTCTCTCTGTTTCCTCTTATGGCCGGGGTTGCTCTGGATGATGTTAATCAGCGTTATTGTGGTTTTATTTCTTGGATTGGAATGATAAGTTTGTTACCATGCTGCTATCTTGATAGGCGATCCAAATTATGCAACCCTACTCTCCCTATTACCTATGAACGATGGTGGTCATGGTCTGAGGCAATGTCCTGCTGGTAGATGTCGGCGCGCATGGAAGTCCGTCAGGTCCCTTCCCGGTTAACAAGGCGTAAATTACCGTACCGAACGCCTGTGGATGCTGCTTGGCACCGCCCACCAGCACTTTCCTGGTATTTCGAAAACACAGCATATTGGGACGGGAGAAATGCGATGTCTCCAGGAAAAGGTCATTTTAGTACTGTGCAGTCAGGTCACGTACATGAGCCACCATGTTTGCAAAACGCCTCAGCAAAGGCTCATGTATTAGGTATATCCCCTGAAATCACCAGCTATACGCGGTGGACTCGGTCGCAGTCTTACTACTATTCCAAAATA
The DNA here is from genome assembly GCA_002927005.1 of Aspergillus pseudoterreus. Taxonomy (NCBI): domain Eukaryota; kingdom Fungi; phylum Ascomycota; class Eurotiomycetes; order Eurotiales; family Aspergillaceae; genus Aspergillus; species Aspergillus pseudoterreus. The sequence continues at coordinate 599,509 of PIJX01000031.1, forward strand.
TATATTTCCCAAGAACCGCCAACGAAACACCGGAGATAACATGGATGGGCTCGTAACAATATATACAAATAGGAGGTACTCGCATGGGGCACTAGTTACATTAATTGTTGGGATAAGCTTAACTATATGCACTGAGCTCATCCATGCCACGTGGACTCCATCGTCGGGTTCGTGTTAGCTCGACTCAATAGCGGTGGCCTACCCTTCTCCTGCATCTCCTGTGCTTGGTCCATTTCCTCATCGAAATGGGGGACCTGATAGTCGAACACATTGACTTTGGAAGGACTAGGTCCCGCCGACGCGCCTTGTTGGTCAGCTGTAATAGTCTCATCAATATCCATCAGGTTTTCAACATGCGCGCCAGAGGGTTGTTCGGTGGTTTGCGACTCCTGAAACTCTGCTTCGAAGGCCCGGTTATCGGCGGCGACAAAATCCTGACGCTATTAGCGGGGTTCTCGATGTAGCCCTAATTTACTTACGAGAAGCTGCGGGGGAGCGGGCTCCACTGGGACCTTCAAGGCATTGTTGTTTGCATAGACAAGAAGGACACTCTTGGACTCTTCACGAGCAGCACGTAGGACCTCGATCTCCCGGACTTGACGTGCAGTATACCCGATGACATCCGCATTTTTCGGGGCTGGGCGCTCTGGGTCGTCGGACTCGGCATGACGTGCCTTTGCATCTTCCGTGGAGAAGCTAATCCGCCACCACTGCCACTCACATTCCGACGACTCGGCGCCGGGCTGAGTTGCAGCGGTAGGACGGAGAACGTAGGTCACATGTGGCTCGGTGCAGACACCTCGAAGTGTATATTTATTGTGAGGTGGTTCATCCAGAGATTTTGATGGTTCTGTGAGGGCCTTGGAGTAGTTGCGGAGTGCCTCGGTGGCATCTTGCTTCCTCCGTTCAAGCTCTTTTGAGATTGTCAGTCTATTGTACAGATCTGCAGGCGCCGATTCCTACCTTGGAGTTTGTCTTCTAATTTGCTGCAAACCTGGCGCAGTTCATTGACTACCCGTTCTGCTTCCGCAGTTATTTGATTCGGATCATTGTCTGACTGACTCAGGTTCTGTGGAAGCGCAGATAGAGCCACCGTCGCCTTTTCCAAAACCTGTTTCGACGTCAGGCCTTTACTAGCAAGAGATTTGGTGACCGAGAAACGGTTGGCGAGGTTCTCAATCTTGAGAATATCCTGGCGCATTTCCTGTCGCCGGGCTCTGAAATCACGAGACATCTCCCTACAACTAGCAAGGTAACGATCCGGGTAGAAAGTCGAGGGTATCTTGACATCAAGCGACTTGGACGTGTCGGGGCTATCCAGCCGGATCGTGAATACCTCGGCGATGTGCTCTAGCCACACATCATCTAATTCTTCGCCGAGTTGATCCGCCCAGATGGTGCGATCTAGCGCGTCATAGAGGGTTTGCCCGTGGTCGGGCTCCACACTGACTTCCAAGGTAGAGAAGTCGCTGTGGATTGGAGCTTCGTACTCTAGGTCCGTGGGGTTTTGTTTGTATGCCGTGGACGTAAATACGGCGGCGAGCTGGTTTTCTGGGTCCGCACGGACAGCCGCCTCCTGCCAGGCTTGGAGCGATTTGCCGATGCTGGCCTCGGACTCGTAGGACGGCATGCCCTTCAAACCGGCGAGGGCATCCGGGCTCCCAAAAGCACGGTCTGTCGAGTCCAAGAAAGCCATGAGCCGCTGAACCTCGTAAAGAATATCGTCCCATTCCGTGTCACCGTGATGGGCATCATGCATCGTGACGATTTTCGGGAGATTGATGGGTTGCCCGTTCCACCATTGCGGATCATGGCCGTACTTGGGAAGGGTTCGACTTCGGAACAGGAGAGCCTCGCGTGCCAGGGGAACCGCGTGGAGAATCGTCAATAGCCCACCGAGGTATAGATTATCCTGGCATGGACGAAGAAAGGCTGGCTCATTATTGACCCTTTTGCGGTCCGCGGGATCCGGACTGATAATGATTTCGCGACTACTGGAATTGAACAAGGTCACTGCCCAAGCCCCTTCATCGTAGTGATCGCGTGTAGCTTTGCCAAAATTTGACCGGTTCGTCGAGGTCACCCCGGTTTCTTGTTGACCGATCAAGGACATGGCCACAGCCTGCTGCAGCTCCTGTTCCTCCTGCTCCGCCAGGGTCAGCCCCTTTTGCGGTTGGGCGGGCGCTGCCTGCGCGGGTGGCGGATTTGGTTGTGTATACTCGGGGGTTTGTGCTTGGTCCTTCAGGTCCAACGTTGATGGTGGGCGGGTCGGGGCGACCAAGGCGGGGTCAGGAAGAGGATCAGGGTGTTCTATGTGGAAGCCTGAAGGGTGACGGTTAGTACAGGGAACATGATATAGCCATTGCGACTGAAATAAGAGAGGACGTACTGGGATTCGTCTGGTAGTTGGCGGGCTAGGAACAGTGGAGGGAGAGCACGTCAGTCCGTAGTTCCGCGGGGAGGATCGGGTGAGGTGATGGTTACCTCCGGTTGGGGCCCCGTGGGATCTTCAAAGTATGCATTGATGGCTTTGTTGGAGTCAAGGTTGTTCGCCTGGTAGAACGGTCAGAAGGGGTCTAGAGTGGTGACCGTAGGGACTGCGTCAGACTGACTTTGAGAAAGGTAATGGCTTGTTCGCGGGAGGTGCTGGTGAAGCTGACGAAGTTGGCGATGGCTTCCTCCGAGGGTTCGGACGTCATATTGGGACATGGAAAGGAAGAATATAGACAAGAGAGAGGAGGCAGGAGGAGTGATCGAGAGAATCCTATGGATGAAGTGACGTAGGGAGCATACTGGCGCTGCTGGAGTTGGAGCTCTTTCGCAGGTTTCCCGATTGGGGATCCCCACAGCCATGTGACTGCAGCGTTGATGCCTGGAATATTAGGCAGGGTTAGTGTCTCACGTGAGGAAATTCCAGAATAAAAAAAAGAAAAGAAAACAAGAAAAAGAAGGAAAGGAAAAAGAAAGACAAGAAGAGGCTGAATATCTCCATATTTGTATTATCCCCCATTGAATTGGCATTATGTGATCATACTCGCGCAGAGGTACTTCCTCCATGGCGGAATCTGGCCCAGACGCCAAGTACCTTTCCCAATGGGGATTGTCCGTCGTCTGCCCCGCTTATGCTTTTCCTCTTCTCTCGCTTTCTCTCCACCACATCTTCTCTCTCTCTCTCCCTCTCTTTTCCTTTCCTCTCCATCCACTCGTATGAGTACGGTCGATCTCCTCCCAATCTCCTAGATGACCCCGTCCCTCGTATGATCGGTGATGCTCCCTCCTGTCTATAGTTCCACCGAGTTTTAATCTGCCCTCCCGTCCGCTTCCATGACTCCTCCATCTTGAGTCTTCCCCTTTTCTCGGATTCTGTGTGGATGGAAGCTGCCTCCTGAATAATTTCTCCTCCTCTAAACCGTAATAGTTGGAACCTTCTACTCGTTCGCGACAAGTCCATCTTATCGTCAATCACCTGTCCAACACGTCACGTTATTGCCGAACCGCCGTGTCCACTACCCAGTTTCCACTCTGGCCCGAAAGCTAGCATGGCCGCCGCCTTCGACGACGAAGACCTCTCCGTCTCCCTGCCCTCCTTCGATCGCAATCGCCGCCGCGACCGAGATTCTGATCGCGATCGCAGATCTGGTGCTCCGCCTTCCTCAAACAACCCTTCTGCTATGGCCATGCCACCTCCCTCTCGTCCGCCCGGGAAGGGCGATCCGTCCATGCAGTCCCCCGCCACCATGAGGGACATGCAGCGCCTCGATCAGTACCACACCATCAAGATCCTCGGTGAGGGTTCTTTCGGCAAAGTGAAGCTGGCGATTCATCAGCCGAGCGGTCGTCAGGTCGCTCTGAAAATCATCTCGCGCCGGAAACTCCTCTCGCGGGACATGGTTGGCCGTGTGGAGCGCGAGATTCAATATCTGCAGCTCCTCCGACATCCTCACATCATCAAACTGTGCGTGACCCTTCACATCTCGCGGATGGAAATGAATGTCGGAACTAATGATTGATCGTCAATAGGTACACCGTCATTGCTACCAAAACTGACATCGTGATGGTCCTGGAATATGCCGAACGGGAGTTGTTCGACTATCTTGTCAAGCGGGGTCGATGCAACGACGCCGAAGCTCGCAAGTTCTTCCAGCAAATTATCTGTGCCGTCGAATACTGTCATCGTCATAAGATCGTTCACCGTGATTTGAAGCCGGAGAATCTCCTCATTGACAGCGAGAAGAACGTCAAGATTGCTGATTTCGGATTAAGCAATATCATGACGGACGGAAACTTCCTCAAGACCAGTTGTGGTAGTCCCAACTACGCGGCGCCGGAAGTCATCTCGGGGAAGCTCTACGCCGGGCCCGAGGTTGATGTCTGGAGTTGTGGTGTTATTCTATACGTGCTACTGGTCGGCCGACTCCCCTTCGACGACGATTACATCCCGGCCCTGTTCAAGAAAATTGCCGCCGGAAACTTCCACATGCCGCCGTACATCTCTTCCGGGGCGGCGCGATTAATCCGTTCCATGCTCCAAGTCCATCCCGTCCATCGAATCACCATCCCCGAAATCCGCCAGGACCCTTGGTTTCTCCAAGATCTTCCGAAGTATCTGCAACCTCCTCCGGAGGAGTTCATCGCGACTGGAGTCGACCTGAACCGGGCGATTGACCCTCGCAAGTTGGCTCCGGGAAAGCCCTTGTCCGCGCAGCATAAGATCAACCAGGTTGCCATTTCTAAACTGGAACGCAGCATGGGGTACGCACGAGAAGACATTGAGGACGCTCTGCGGAATCCGGAACCTAGTGCGATCAAAGATGCATTCTTCATTATTGTCGAGAATGAGATGATGCAAACGAACTGTAAGTTCTGGGCCTTTCACTCGCTTCTGCGCTGTTTCTAACCAATTGAAAAGCCCCAACCGATGAAAACCTGATGGGCCCAGTAACGGCGTCTCCCCCTCCGTCCCGCAGTCCCGCACCGCCTGCAGTAGCTGGTCGGGCCGCCGCTCCTCCTACGCAAGCACCACCCCCGGGTCTTCCCACACGAACCCGCAGTGGCTCACACCGTCCGTCGATGCAACTGGCCGAAGATTCGGATGACATAGAACAGCCGCGGCTCAGTCATGTTCGCATCCTGCCCACGAGTCTACCCTACGTGCACGAACAGTTGATGGAACAGCGGGAGCGGGACCGCGAACAACGGGCGCGGGCAGCCAATAAATTGATGGAAGAACAGGCGCAAGTTGATGAAGACGGGGAAACCGCGCGACAGGACCAAGAGGCTACGGCCAAGGCTCTCAAACCGCATGCTCGAAGCATTGTCGATCTGGAGAAACTCCGATTCGATCCACCGGAGGGCCGGAGCGCACCCCATCAACCGAAGAAGACCCGCAAGTGGCAGTTTGGTATTCGCTCGCGGAATCAGCCTTACGAGGCGATGCTCTATCTGTACAAGGCGATTGCTGCGCAGGGCGGCATCTGGGATATTCAGCCGGCTGAATCAGGTATGTTGATAAGAGCCGGGTTGACGACTCGTGCTGACTATGACAGGTTCCGAGATTGGAAGCGACCTGCCCCCTGCGGAGAAGCCCCTTCAAACCAAGTATCCTGATTTACCGTCGGACTACTATGTTCCTAAAGATCCGTGGTTTATCCGGGCGCGACTCCTGAAAGAAGGCGTTCGAGCACCGGGATCGTCCGGCAGTGTGAACAGTAGTCGGAGCGATCTGGAAGAATTCCGGCGTCGGTTCCATCTCAGCGCGGGGCCATCATCGCTGGACGAGAAACAGCCGGGATTTGCGGAACATGGCGGGACATCCGGACCGTCCTCTGCGTCCCAGCACCCGGCCATCTCGCGGGTGGCGTACGGGGTGTGGGTGTTTGTCGACATCCAACTGTACCAGCTGGAGGCGAACAACTACATGGTGGACTTCAAGTGCGATGGATACCAGAATGTGATCCGGGCGGAGGGCGACAAGGAATGGCACCCGATCAGCAAACGCTACCGCAACAAGGAGAAGGAGGTGACGAGTCCGTATCCGTTCTTGGATGTGGCCTCGGATTTGGTGGCGCAGTTGGCGGTTGCCAGTTGATGAGATGAGATGAGTACATGGCGCAATGGATGGAGCATGAGTGGCGTTCAAATATGGATTTGCATGTCAGGTATCTTGACTGGATATATGCATTTGGTGTTATAGTTAATGATAATTGGAATATGGACTTTAGAGACAATGGGAATTATCGCCGAGCTCGGAATTCCCACCGGGAGATCCGAGCAAGGGAAGTATAGAGGAGTGCAGTATACAGTCATGAAGGCATCACCATCCCACCACGGGCATTACGCGCTGCATACAGAGAGATCGTCCTAGAAAGAGTACAATCTGATCTCCACGATCCGTTGAACCCTCGATCTGTTGTATACTTTGAAAAATGTCCGGGAAAATCGTTTGCCGCTCTCCACGATTTCCCCACAGCGCGTGGGGAAGCTCCATCTCCACATATAAATCTACTGTACTTCCCCTCCTCCTCATGTCTATAATCCATCTTACTCGTCCATTATCACGTTATTCATCATGTCTGCCAGTGAGGCGTCCACGGGCGAATATCGCCAATATCTCCCCGACCTAAGCCTCCCGCGCTTCCAGGTGATGCGCACCCAGAATGCGCATGAATACGCCCACGCCTTCAAGACATTGCGCCGGCCGCCCTGGATACACGCGCTGTACATGCACTGGCTGGAGCTGCTGCAGGAACCTTTCAAGGGCATTACCACCGATGGTACGTCTTCCCCCGCGTCGCATCCCCTTCAGCACTAAACAATCCTCCAGGAACCGTCCGGCCCAACCTCTACAAGCTCCAAGACGAAGGCATCCCCATCGACCACATCGTCTCAACCACCAACGCCCTGCTCGCCCTCCTCGACGACACCCAAAAATCCGCACTAAGCTACCACATCGACAGCCCCGAATGGCGCACCTGGTCCAACCCGGAGTTCCTCCTCAGCGACAAGGGCCTCCGCCTCGACGAAGTCACCCCCACCGTCCGCGACGCTATCCTCGCCGTCCTCCAGGCCACCCTCTCCCCGGAGGGCTACGCCAAAGCCATCAGCGCCATGCGCATCAACCACTTCCTCGGCGAGCTCGTGCACGCCCCGGCCGTCATGAACGAGTTCTCCTACAACTTCGTCCTCTTCGGCCGCCCCTCCACCACCCGCCCCTGGGGCTGGTCCTTCTACGGCCACCACCTGTGTCTCAACATCTTCCTCTACCGCGGGCAGATCATCGCCGCGCCCTGGTTCACCGGCGCCGAGCCCAACGAAATCGACGCTGGCCCTCACGCCGGCACCCGCATCCTGCAGCTCGAAGAGACCCTCGGCCTGCGCCTGATGCAGTCGCTCGCCCCGGACCTGCAGGACAAAGCCCGCATCTTCGCCCAAATGCATGACCCGGCCATGCCGCCCGGCCGCTGGAACAAGGACGACCAGCGCCATCTGTGCGGCGCGTACCGCGACAACCGCGAGGTGCCCTACGAGGGCGTCGCCGTGGGCGCGACCTTCTCCGCGCAGCAGAAGGAGTGGCTGTATGCGATTCTCGAGCAGTATCTGCTGTATCTGCCGGCGCGGGCGAGGGAGCTGCGGCTTGCGCAGATCCGCGAGCACGAGGCCGAGACGTATTTCTGCTGGATTGGCGGGTTCGGCGACGAAGATCCGTTCTATTTCCGGATCCAGAGTCCGGTCGTGCTGGTCGAGTTTGACCACCACTCCGGCGTGTTTCTGACTAACGAGGAGCCGAAGAAGTTCCACATCCACACGCTGCTGCGCATGCCGAATGGCGGGGACTATGGGTATGCGCTGCGCGGGCAGATCCCGGCGGTGGAGGGGCTGAATGGGACGGAGATTGTGTGGGAGCCGTTGTAGGTAGTTCAAACAAGCGGATAGCAATTGATACGTTGTACATTTGTTCCTGTCCTTCGCAAATAGAGATAGTCATGTAAATAGAATGTGCATCTACAACCCCAACTTCTCCATGCGCCGCCGCACCCACGGCCCAAAGAAATACAACGGCAAACCCAGCAGTAGCACCGCCCACTGGATGCCTGCAAACTCGAAGAACATCTTGCGCACGCCCTCCATCTCCATCCACGCATACGACCCCTTGGTCAGCCCAAAGGCAACCACATTCTTGCTCGCGTTCACCAGGACGAGCGCCTCGCCGCTGGTGCGCGGGTACGCGTCCACCACGTAGGACAGCATGACGGACGGCACGAGGGCCAGCGACGCGGTGGCCATGGCCTGGCCGACGGCGGCGACGGCGTAGTGCATGTGCTGGGAGATGGCCTCGCCGAAGATGATCAGGCCTATGGGGGAGATGATGAAGGGGACGATGAGGGCGGGGATGCGGTGCTCGGGCTTGTGGACGTTATTGTTGCGGCGACGGAGGATGCGCGAGAGGACGTCGGTGAGCGGGCCGGCGATGGGGAAGGCGACGAGGATGCCGATGAAGCTGCTGAGGGTGAAGAGGCCGAGGGCGGCGGAGGAGAAGAGGTAGGGCGGTGGGGAGAGGAGGGACGGGCCGAGGGCCGAGATGGAGACGGTGCTGGGGTTGTTAGAACGTTTCTCCCACATTGTTTTGTGTTCTACACGGAGATTGAGGGGGTTGGACATACGCTCCGAGGGCAACGCCGTACATCATCAACGCGATAAGCACGCCTGGGATGAGGAGCATGGGCAGCGGCAGGATGAACACCATAGCAAAGTACTTGAACACGCCGTGCTTGCGTGCGCCCTTGGACAGCCTCAGGGTGAAGAGACTCCGCCAGTAGGTGCTGTAGTCGAATGCCGCGCGCGCCGGGACCACCTCGACATGTCCGGCGGGTTCCTTATCAGACTCGGTGGCTGGCTCCTCTGCGTCATCCGGCTCGTACAGCGTCTCCGGGAGAAAGAAGAAAGTTGTGACCAGGTTGACAGCGGAGACGATGAGGCAGAGAATGAAGAACCAGCGCCAGCCACGCGCTTTGATGAGATACCCGGCGATGACGGGGCCGATCTGGCTGCCGCCGGCGAGGAAGAAGGCGTAGGTGGCCATGGCGCTGGCGTAGTCCTTCTCGTAGAACATGTCTGGGAGGTCAGATTAGTCTGCAGGAAAGTTGTGGTGGAAGGAGGTGCCTACCAGCGAGAATACTGGGCCCGATCGACTCAACGGACCCCAAGCCTATACATATCAGCGATGCGATCCAGCGCTTTGTACAAGCGACGGTGACCAACCGAAAGCAGAAAACACACGGGCCCCCAGCAAACTGTTATAGTCCTTTGCCACACAGGTCCAGATCTGTCCACCCACGAACATGGCCAGCGAGATTACCACGGCCGGCCGCTTGCCGATACACAGAGCCAGAGGCATCCAGAAAAGATTGCACAGACCCATCGTCATGACGGTGTAGCTGACGAGATCGGACAACTGGGCCATCGGGACGTGCAGGTCTGCCCCGATAATCTCGAAACCGGTAGGGATGCCGGACTGATCCCGTCAGCCTCGTCCATGCAGAGACGAAACGTAAGACATACCGCGTACATGTTCCCGATGAAGACGAAGCAGTTGAGTGTTACGAGACCCGCATAGCGGACCCGACGGGGGAAGAGCTGTGTCTGTTAGTATTGATCATGAAGAGTCATTCGATGATAAGGGTGTGTACCTTAGGATCAGTCATTGTGTATGGCATGATGGCTCGGCCGATCTCGTCCGAAAAGGAAGACAACCCCCCCCCTGGACAGCCGGGGATGTGGCCTGATATACCTTAGACCTCCTGGCTTACCCCAGGTCCAACCCCGGATCAGCCAGGCCAGTGGGGATAGATGGGGACAGATGGGGTGCGGGATGTGGCCCTCGGATGTGCCGACACTCGGGACCACCTAAAGCTTATTAAAAGGCTAATTGGATTTAGGCTGGAAGTGGCTTGGCTTGATGGAGGGTATGCTCACTAGGGAATAGTGGTTGGGGAGATGCCGTATATATCAGACAAGAGACCATATGGATTACATCCTCCCTACTCCGAGTCCAGACTCAAGGCCGCGAATCCCAAACCCACATCCACAACCATCTGGATTATCCATTCCACGATGCCATGCCCAGTGGGATAATCCGAGCCCGGCAATCCCGAGCGTCGCTACAACCTCGGGCATGATCGTTATTTAATTTCTATGCCTATGTACGCTCTCTCCAACGTCAACCCCCCAAACCACCCAAATGGTAAGTCCCACCCCCCTCACTCCATCCCAGCTAACCGCGCAGAAATCCGAAGCACACCTGGACATCGTGATCGTCGGCGCGGGGATCAGCGGCCTCGCAACCGCCATCTCCTGCGCCGCCAGCGGACACAGCGTGCACGTCATCGAGCAAGCCAAAGAGCTCGCAGAAGTCGGCGCCGGCCTGCAAATCACGCCCAACGCCTCCCGCCTCTTCCAGCACTGGAATCTCCCCGCCTCAGTCTGGGCGTCCGCCGCCGAGCCGACAGCTATGACCGTGCACCGGTACACGGGCGAGGTGCTCGCACACGAGAGCAACTACGACAGAAACATCCGCGCCAAGTACGCCGGCGCGCCGTTCATCGACATGCACCGGGTCGACCTACAGCAGGCGCTGTACGCGCGCGCGCAAGAGCTCGGCGTCGCCTTCCACTTCGATGAGCGGGTCGAGCGCATCGACTGCGCGTGCCACCCGGCGAGGCTGACCACGCGCGCCGGCCGCGAGTACCGTGGCGATCTGATTGTCGCGGCGGATGGCCTGTGGTCGCGGTGTCGCGAGTGTTTTGTCGGCCGCAAGGACGACCCGCTGCCGACGGGGGATCTGGCGTATCGGATTGTGCTGGACGCGGCGCAGATGGAGGACCCCGAGCTGCGCGCGTGGGTCGAACACCCCGAGTGCCATATTTGGATCGGGCCCGGCGCGCATGCCGTGGCGTATTCACTGCGCGGGGGGAAGATGTTCAATATTGTGTTGCTGGTCCCAGATAATCTGCCGCCGGGCGTGTCGCGGCAGCCCGGGTCGGTGGAGGAGATGCGGGCGCTGTTTGCGGGATGGGATCCAGTGTATGTGCAGTGCAGTGCGGTTTCGGGCTGGGGTAGACGGTGCTGACGATGGCAGGCTGACGCGGTTCCTGAGCTACGTGGACACGGTGGACAAGTGGAAGTTGATGCATCGTATGTTTCTTTCTGCGGGGGGGTGTGAACCAGGCTAACGATGCAGACGGCGAGATGGAGTCGTGGATCAACGAAGAGTCCAACCTGGTTTTTGTCGGCGACTCGTGCCATCCCATGCTGCCGTATCTGGCGCAGGGGGCCAACTCGTCGCTCGAGGACGGCGCTGTGCTCGGTGGGCTGTTGGGCCACATGCAGGACAAGGCGCAGCTGCCGCAAATTCTGCGTCTGTACGAGGGCCTGCGCAAGTCGAGGGGCGAGGCCATCGTACGTGAGACCTTCAAGCAGGTACGTGGCGATCCTGCAGTTCGAATCGAAAACCTCCAAATACTAACGGCCCAGCGCAACGACTTCCACATGCAGAACGGCCCCGAACAGGAAAGGCGAGACGAGATCTTCCTCTCCCAGCTGGGCAAGGAGATCAAGGGCCCGTTCCCCAGTCGATGGTTCGTATTGGCATCCTCATCCTCCAGCCGTGCCAACTAACGCACGCAGGACCTGCCCCGAGGTGCAACCGTGGCTGTTCGGGTACGACGCGGTCCAAGAGGTGGAAAACGCCGTGGCGCAGAATCCTGCCCTGTTCTCGAAGCCAACAGCCAACCTATAGCTATTCCCTGGCTATAGAGACGCATGCATGTGTGTATTGTCTCAAATTGTTTGTACATAGACCAGCCCAATGCAACGTTATACTGTGCAACCACAGCCGTCAGTTGTCCAACATAGGCAATTCGCCGAGGTCATCGAACAGCCGCGCGATCCCTTCAAAAGAAAATTCAGGGAATCCAAACCCGTAGGCCCACTCCTGCTCATGTCAGATGTCTCAATTCACCTCTGTCCCACCGGAGCACTTACCGGCACGTCAAACCCCCCGAGATTGGGGGCCGTCTCCGAGACATACGCTGCAGCGTTTCCCTCGGCACCGTCGCCTCCCACGGCTGTCTGCGCCTCCGAGACCCGGAATTCATTCAGGTAGTGCTTGATGATGTCGACCGACTTGCGTGCCACGACGGACTCGTCCATTGCTTCCAGGATCTCCACCGCCATTTCGACCGACCGGCGCAGCGGGAGTGTGTCAGGGCATATGCCGAGCTTGGACATGGGTAGGAGGAGCGTCGACGTCGCAAACATCAGGTAGGTCGTGTTGTACCACCTACTTACGTTAGCACCGGTAATGTCAGGACTGACAACACATACCAGCATCGGAAAAACGTATGGACGCGGTAGATGTCGTAAATGACCTCGATCGTCCTCATCGCAGCATCAAGACATTTTGAAATCGTCTCTTCCAGCTCACTCGGCGTATGGCGCAGTTTCCGGGTGAAGTGGCCGAGGAACGGGCGGAATAGGAGCGTTTTTACATTGTAGTAACCTGCGCAAGACGAAGTTAGATCAACGCGCACAGTGGTTTTCACGGGTACCCACGAATTGCAAGGACCAGCTTCTGTCGTCTGGCCCATTTCGGATCTCGTAGCGCCCTGGGAGAAACATCATGTCGGATGATGTCTGGTTTGATCCTGTCTGGAAGTTTGAGCATCCATTGGTCCAGTTCTGCCTCGACTTGAAGTGCAACTTGAAGCTTTTCCTGTAATGTAATCCGTGAATGGTATATTTGTACGGACACCTTACGGATCATCTGAGCGAAGTCGACCATCCAGGGGATAATGGCGTATTCGGAGTCGTCCCGCTCGGGAAGTGGACGGTTGTGATACTCATCCATGCCTAGAGTGTCGGGACGGCCTACCGAGAAGCTCATTTCACTTGCGTCGTCAGCAACAATTCATTACGGATGGAGGCAAAACATACATCTCGAGAGAAAATAGTCCCCTACGCAGTCAGTCTACTAGTCCCAACGAGATGTGAGGGCGACTACTCACCACCATGTCTTTGAAATCCATCCCGATCGACTATCGGTACAGTTGCGGACCTCCCGGTTGAAGCCCGCCGCGAGACAAGTGCGCACCGCGAGACCAAGGTACATATACGCCACTGCGGAGTAAATAGTCAGCCAAGATCCAGTAACAAGATAGGACTCCTTACAGTTCGGATTGAGCTCATTCTGGCATATTTTGGCCTAAACCAGTCAGCAAGCCCCTCAGCAGGACCGCCACACTCACCATCAGGTACAAGCACTGGACCGTGTCCAGGTTATTCGAGAACTGCAGGTAGTTCAGATACAACTGCGCCTCACGAAACAGCTTTCGACTCCACTCGAACCTCCCAAGGCCCCCAATAGTCGCCTCGTCCCACACGCGAACCAGCGCGCCAAACGAGAGCACGCTGAGATACAGCGCAACAAAGCTCGGGTCCGGTTGACGGTCCCGCGCGAACCACAGCTCATGCGCGCGCAGATAAAAGTCCTCTTTATCGATTACCGGGTGAACGAAGTGGATATTCTCGAAATATCCACTCATGAACGTGTGCGCCTGTTCAAAGTAGTAGTTGTTTTCCTGCAGCGGCACCGGCCGCATGGGCCCCGTCGTGCATGACGGCGAAAAGCTCGAGTTATGCAGCGTCGAGATCAACGAGTACCGCGGCTCGTTGGGTTGGGAATACCGTTCCTCGGGTTTGCGCTGCTCGCGCGCCTTCTGGAGATGGCCGAGAAGCGCTGCGGACGACGTGCTTCCGTGGAACTCGATGCCGTTGGTATGCTGGTTCAGCTCGCTGATCTCCTCCTGGACGCTCTCGCCCCCGTCGTCGGGGGTGTCGTACAGCAGTGGGATCTCATCGCGAGGTGTTGAGCTATCCTGTGGCATGGACAACGGCGTCGCATCGATGCCGGGCTGTGCGATGAGTCCCTCAGGCTGAGACGCTGGGGCCTGCTTGCCGGAAGACTGTCTGGCGGCGATCTCGGACTCCGCAATCCGCAATTTGGTCGTGAGGTCGTTGACCTTTTTCTCCAGATCGAGGATGTAGCTGTGCGATTGTGAGTGGAACATTGAATCGCACCCGGTCAAGGTCATGGGTGCGCATACCTCGCGGATCGGTTGCTCTCCTGTACGCGATAGTTCCCCTGATAGACGCAGTCGATTCCGCTTTCTGTTCACGTCAGCTTCCGTAACATGCACTACACCTCCAGCAGCTCACTCTTGCAATGCGCACATGGATACGACTCGTCGCACTTGTACTTCTTCAGTCTACAGCGGTCACAGGCGCGCGCTGCCCGCGGCCGTTTCGCGCGCTGAGGAGTCGCATCATCCGCTGCGGGACGCGCAGATGCGGGCGGATGCGTCCGACGCTGCATCATCCGTTTATGTACGTCAATCGCAAGGCATGGGGTGGATGGTGGTGGATGGTGGTTGGTATCAATGTAATTGACAGAAGACAATGCATCAAGAAGCTGAGTCGGGAATTCCGAGCAGTTTCTGGTCACATGACCGACCCCGCGTGGCGCCGGCTCACCCCGCGGGGTTTATTTATTTGTCTTTTTTTTAGATTAAGTGCGGGTTTCGGCAATGCATCATCCGGGGCGTGGTATTGTATACGCCCTACAACATTCGTCTAGCTACATACTCAAGCCATCACTGTTCAATGGTGACGTTCAGCTCCGCCGCCACCGCTCCAACACTTGTGGAATCCCACTCCAGTTCCTTGTCCGGCAACACCACGCCCTCAAATGGCGTGCCAAGCCGATGCACCAGCGTCTCGATGCCATCGCCATCCGTAAAAGACCACACCCGCACATACTTACTGCCAAAGTCGAGCGCAAACGCCTGTCCCGCTGGGATCACCACCGTCTCGCCCTCGCGGAAGACGCTCTCCGACTGACCCTTCAACCTCACAATCAACGTCCCCTCCAGCACACACAGACAATGATCCACACTCTGGAACGTCATATACTTCGACAACAGCGACGCACCATACTCATTCGAGGACTCAATGCTGGAGATGGCGCACACGCCCGCGCTCTGCGTGGTGGTAACAAACGGGCGCGACATGACGCCGCCCAGCATCCAGCGCGGGCCGGTATTCGCCCGTAGGAAGAACGGCTGCGACGACTCCGGGAGCGTCTCGTCGTCGGCAGTCCACTCGCCCACCTCCGGGGGCTGGTAGTCCGGCTGGAAGACGACGTCGAACTGGCCCTTGGCGGCCATGACCTTCGGAATCAGCAGCGCCTTCAGGTCGCGGTTGTCGGTCTCCGGGACGAGCAGGCCCTCGTAGGGCTCGGCGGCGTAGCGGAAGAAATCGACCCAGTCGCCGGGGGTGACCACGCCGTAGGTCTCCGTGTGGGGCCCCAGCATTTCAGGGTTGTGGATGACTTTCTACAGCGCATACGTCAGTCTCCGCTGCTGGATGTTATGGTTTATAGGGAAGAGAGGCGTACCGGGGGGACGTAGGCAAAATCACCCGGTCCCATGATGCGACATTTGTCTCCGTTCCAGAGCTTCAGATAGCCCTTTGTTACGAGGAAGACATCATGCGCCTGGTTGTGGTAGTGGAATCCGGGGGCGTCCGATAGCGTCGCGCCGCTCTGGAAGACGGCCATCAGGCCATTCGTCTGTTTTGAGGATGCGAGAATGCGAAACACGCCCTTGCTTCCTGGAATCGTGAGGCGCTCGCCTTCTAGCTGCGGGATTGCATACGGGACCCTCGATGGAGGGGGCTGTTTGTTCCACAAGGCCATTGCGGTGGTGTGAGGGGAAGCAAGATTGCAGTAAAATGCTGAGTTAATGTACAGATCGGCGCCGACATGCGACAGACGACAGCTTTATATAGCATGGAATGTGTAGATCCGTGGCAGTTGTCGTAAGCCGGTACCCCAAGTGGGGAGAGCTCCCGATCCCGGAGATGCCATCATCGGGATATCCGACCTGGATATTCCACCCCAATATTATTAGTCCTACGTACTTGAGCTCTGCGTGACTTGAACTAAATGATGTAGTCTCTCTTTTGATGAAAATTTCCCGTCTTATCACAGATATATATATTGGTACCTGACGGGAGCATCCCGCACATGGCTTGCTGTGAAATCTCAGAAAGAACCAACGGGACAGCGGACCACAATGAATGAAACAAGAATGTAAAGGAAGTAGAAGGAATAAGAGAAACATGCCCATACACTGAGGACCCAAAACAGCTACACCCACACGGCTCACAGCCCACGGGGTGTATTCGTGCGAATCCTCCCACCGCTTGAGCTGTCACCGTTCCCGAACCGCTTGCACGGCGGCGAGAGGGGAGTCTGCCGGTGGTCATTTCGAGAAGACACTGAGGTGGATGAGCTTCTGCTTAGGGATGCCGGCGAGGCGGGGGCCGACGAGTCAGGGGTGGAAGTCTGGAAGGCAACAGCACTCCGGGCAGCAGCTGCTGCGGCGGCTGGATTGCAGTGGGCACAGGTGAAGATGTTGAAGCCTCGACCGCTGCAGCTGGGACAAATGGCACCTCTGCAGTCGTCAGTCAATGCACTCGGGAATAAGGGGACTCACACTGCGTGAATACCTTGGGGCGTTGCCGGCACAGCTCCGGCATGTCAAGACTGTTCGACCACCGATGCATGAGGTATGCGACGGGTCAAGATCGACCAAAGGTACAGCGTGATGGGCCATAGTGGACGGTGAGTACGGAGTATCTTGAGAGATGAATAGGATGGATAGTTTGAGGATATTTCCCAGTGTCCAGGTGTGATTGACAGACCAAACTAGAGGATGTATCAGCCTTAAATAGAGTCCACTCCGGCATCACCGCGTGGACGAACGCATCTATGCCTATCAACCTTCGACTCGGCACGAATATCCCAATAGGGGAGCAACGGGGGAAATACGATGGGAGAAAAAGCAAAAGTTTAATCCATCTGCAGCCCAACCGGGCCTGCCCCTGCAACGCTGAAATGAGCTCTCTCTCCATCGATGGAACAGTAAGACTCGGATGGCAGCGATTGTGCGACCACGTCCCAGGCGAAGGACGTCGGCCCGAACGCATGATGCGCATGCCGGATCATGATTGAACGTCCGTTCTGGACAGTATAGGGCAGACGATCCGCAGGACAGCGCGGTGCTAGTGGTGGTTGGGGAATATCCACGGACAGTGATATTGGACACTCGATCCCGAGCAGCCACTCCAATCAAACCGCAATGCGCGTCTTCCGGCCGGTAATAATAGGCAGTCGACTGCATCCCCAGCTCCCGCATGCAGTATACGATGAGTTGGTCCGTCTGCTCGCTAGTCGTGCCGGACTGCCAGGAACCTTGGCGCCTCTTTGATCCATTGAGCTGGGTCGACCGTCGTGGTGGCTATTTCGGATATTGTAAACCGGACCAGGTGCGTAGACTAGATAGTAGCTTCACCCATAACACGACAGAAAGCATGTCGGCACTGGGGAGAGATAATAATGGGATGCGTTAATCGCATGGCCGGATTTCCCAAGTCAGAAAAAGCAAGTTATTGCAACGACCAAGGTAGGGTCAGCCATGACAGGGACGGAACCACAGGTGAGATCATCTATAGGACGGAAAATTAAATAGTAAGCATGGCAGCCACTCCAGGGTCGTGCCACTTGATTCACAAACTATGGGTAGGATCAGCGCGTCTACTCGATTCCTGACCGCCGAAAGAACCCAACGATGGGAGGTCTTCAACTACACCTAATCACGGATAGCTGCAGGGCAACGTGTGAGCATGATCTCATTCTCGGGTTGCATATTATCTCACACGCAAAGCGAGGTGGACATGCATAGCCCGAGATCGGACCTGCCAGGAACCATATTACCAAAGGCGAGCTAAGCGACATCGGCATGAACTTGAATGGCATTGAGAATTTTATCATGCACGAGTTTGGGAGTCGTCAACTGCGCATGCAATGAATTTTAAGCTATTGAAATCAATGCGTGCCGGCCAATTATCGAATGGTGAGCTCCCAATCCCTCTCTCGTCAACCCACCGAGAAGCCCAAGATAGCACCGGTGACGCCGCAAGAGTCTTGCCAGCATGTGGTAGCGGAAGGATGACGCTACTGCAGTTGTTGCGGTAGCGCCTGAGCCTAGACTGAAACAGGAAGGATATAGGTCGCATGCTCGTTTTCGCCCACATACTATTCTAGGCGACTCCTTGCCGCTCGTCGACTGGTACGCCCACCGGGAACATGGTCAAGGGTCGCGAATAATCAGAGCGGCATGTGGTAACCTGACGGCTGAAGGTCTCGTGGTGGCTCCCGACAATGTCACGGCGATGTTACCAAATCTGAGAGCTCATGTTTCATTATGCACGTATCCGTTCAATTAAGACGCCACCGATGGACTGACGTGCACTGATTGATCCACGCTAGGCCAAGGATCTCATGTCAACGATGCCGATCTGTAAATGGCGAACTTGCTTTGCCGGGGCTAACAACGCTCCGATCCAAATGCGATACGGATTGGAGAAATTAGCGATCCGGTCACATGTTCTCGAATGCCTCCTAATCCATCTGAAACAGAACCATCAAGGACGTTGTTTGTTCTGAATTTGACTGTGTGATGCATTTTGAGTGACCGGGCTTTGGGCAGACAGATATCGCAGGGGCTTGGCGTCTCATGCTGACGCGTTGAGCTATTTTATTAGACCTCTCGTATAGGGCGAATTGAGTTTGATGGAGCGTTAGCAACGCCCTGGGAGGTTCGAGCCGGTAGCGTAGCCGACTTAAGGACCAGGAATCTCCTAGCAAGGTATGAAACGACCGGAGCTGTGGCTTACTGGCTAGCCACCAATCGAATATGCAACCTGCACGTAGCCGTCTGACATCACGCGCTAGGGCAACGTTGGGATCTCGACTAGTATGAGCCATCGGCGTCATTGTGGTCAGGTAGGGCTCATCGAGTCTGCCGGGATCAAGCCATAACGGTCGTGAGACAGAGGCTGAACCCTTCGTGAACAACGGACTCCTGGCGGGAGAGATGGCCGTCTAGGCAAGGATGGCTAGGAGATGTTTAGGAGATGTTCACAATGGTCTGACAGGGGGCGCAATAGCAAGAGTAAAAGCAGTCCAGCGTCGGTCAGGATCCGAGAGCAAAGCGTTGCACAAAGAAACGACGTACGGCACTGCCCTGGCAAGGCATCAGCCGATCGGCTGACTTTCGTGCCCCGTAACTGAAGCACCAGGATGAGATCTGACGCATCCCAGGAACAAAAGCCTGATCAGGTACGAGTTCAATCCCTCGAGCGGTGTTATGCCCGAAGGCCGCATCGAAGGAAGCGGTGAATCCCCAGAAGGGTTGAGCAACCAAAGTAAGAAATCGTGTATTCCCTGCCTAAAATCCAAATACATCATGAAATCCTTGCCTTGCCAAGCAAGATGGGGATACACATCATATCTCCAACCATTAAGCGATTTCGAAAACAACAGGACCTAAAGATAAGGGGAAAGAGAGGGGAGAATGGACGGCATTTCTGGGAGGAAAGGATCGGAGACGTCACCAATGTCATAAAACTTATGGGTATGTTGAGCAGCAGAAAACAAAAAGAAACAGAACCGAGCAAGGCATGAACATGGGTCCAGATGATCGCAAAGTCGCTCTGTAGTCTTCCATCACAGGAAATAGTCTTGGGGGAGCGAGGCCAATAAAGCAATAGTACCCATTGCCCCGACTACGGCACCCACAACCGCACCGGTAGCATGAGCCCTCAGGGTGGATGGCCCCGATGTCTTGAGTCGCTTCGGGGGCCGCTCATTCATCTCCTCCGCAGGCTGCTCATTCTCTTTGGCCTGAGAGGATGGAGACAGATCACTGAATGGTGAGCCAGATCTGATTAGGCTTTCCACCGTGGGCTGTGGTTGCGCATCGGGGAGATATGTCTCTTCGTGGTCGTTGCCTGCTGCTTGGCTCTGCGTAGCGAGGGACTCGCCAGAGAGCATTATTTTTGAAGGGTGAGAGAATCCATCCATGAGTGGAAGAGTACGTCTAGGATCCTCTATTTCCTCAACCTTCCTCTTCAATCCCTTCTGGATGGAATCGTGCTGGCCAAGAGTGTTTGCCGATGCTCTGGGGTGATTGTTTGAACGCGGAGGCCACTCAACTTGCTCAGCCTGGAGAGTCGGCTTGTCAGCCTCAGTAGGTCCGTTTCCGGAGGGTTTCTCATTGCTGCACGTAAGGGCATTCGGGGGTACAAATCTAGGTACCTGCATAGCACAAAATGGGCCATCAGTGTAAGGAGGACGTGCGCCGCCACATTTAGACACCAGAGGTGCCAACGGGGCGTTTAGAGCAGATCGAGAAGACCATCCATTTAGCGCGGGAGTGAAGGGACCGTGAGGGAACGTATCATAGGAGAGTTTAAGTAAGTCCGAGGGCGAGGGCAGAGGTCCGGAAGAAGTGTGCATAGTTGTTGTGGTCGTCGGAAGAACTGAACCAGAGAATTCAAACGAGGGACGAGAAGTCTCGATGTGTGCACTCTCAATGTATTGAGAGTCGGGTTCAGGACCAGAACTCACGGAGCTCGATTCCTCAGAATAGCATAGAGACTGGTCATCTGAGACGTCGTCGGATTCCTCATCTTGATCAGCTTCCCAGTCGTGGAGGTCCTTGGAAGACTGCTCTTCGTTTGGGGATTGAGGGGCCGGAGGCGCATCGGTCTCGTGGGTTGTATTGTCGACCACTTCTGTTTCGTCGTGGGATGCAACGCAGGAAGTAGGCGTAGGGGTCATTCTTGGGGTAGCTAGCGGCTGGCGCTCTTGTTCCTCTTCTTCGTGTTCACTATCGACCTCGATCGGGCTTTGTTGGGTCCCAGTGAGCTCATGTTGGTCACACTTCGGTGGGGAGGTGAAAGGAGATGGGATTTCCACAACTGACATGTCCTCTGAGTCGGATTCGGGGCCTGAATTCGAGTGATCCGAATCCGAGTTATCCCCAATAATGGGACCGTTTAGGATTTGGACTTCTTCGTCGTCCTCGGCGTCGGGAACACAGAAGGTATTGGTAGGCTGTAGTGGTTCGATATCGTTTCTTTGGGACGGTTTATCGCTAGATTGCAAGTTAGAGAGTGTATGCCCGGCTTCAGCTGATGGTGATATGCCCAACCTGGATTCTATCCAGTCATACTCGCACCTAACCTCCAGAGGAGGGAATGTATCTATTCGGTAATTCTAGTCAGTGCATGTATATAGCCTTGTGCGTAGTCGGGGTGACGTACCCCGCCCGCGAACAACTTCAACTCCAAAGGCGATGATGGCGCCGTTTGGGATGATGACCTTCTCATCGACGGGCAGTTTGGATCCGTCCATCCAGGTGCCGTGCATGGAATCGTTATCACGAATATAGATAAGCTGGATGGCAACAAGCGTCAGTTTGATCTGCCCGTCATGGTAAGGGGATCATTTTCATACTTTACGGTCCATAGCAGCCCACATCTTTGCATGGTTCCGTGACATAACCCGAGAATCAAAGAGAGCATTGTTGGGTTGAGGGAGCAGGTTCTTGGATTCGCGCTTGGAGGCACGGCCGATTTCGACGTAGTCGGCATCCGAGCGGAAAGTCAGGGTGCGAGGTGTGGTAGGGTTGACTGGGCCCACGGGGTATAGGGTGACGACGGCTGTATTGGCAGGGAGTCAGTTATCTCATCATTGTATGGATTGCGGTTGCATGGTATCGACAGACCTTTCTTCCCAGGCATCTTGACAGCTTCACTGGAAGATGCGGGGCCAGATTCAATATCGAGAAAAGCTGCTGAAGTCAGTAAAATTTATGTTTTAATGATCCATATGAGGAGGAAAGATGACAACGGAATGGGAGCTAGGTAGAGAAGGAGAAGGTAGAGACTAAAACTCAGCGCCAGCGAGCCTCAGGGAGACTAACTGACGGACAGGAGTTTCCGTGGGTGAATGAGTGAAACACTGGTGTGTTTGTTGCGGAAGAGGGAGGGGGAAGGAAAGTGGGAGAGGTAGGCAGGAGGAGGGGAAGCGTCAGATCCAGGCACGGACCGAGTAGAGAGATATATACCTTATGGTGGCCTGAGGCGCCCAGGCGGTCGGTATTGTTGAACTAACGAGACGACCTGTCACAGCAGGATCCAAACACCGATGTCTAGGCTATCAGCATCGACTTGAGGAAGGAGAGACGCGAGAGGGGAGACAGTTGAAGGAGATGATGCGGTCCCTGGAGAGGAGGACTGATAGCAGACCAAGTGGGGAAGTCCACGATAAGGCCAGCGGGGGAGATGATGACGATAGCTCTCCGGTAGGTCTAGGAGAGAGACGTCTTTTTGAAGTAACCGAAGCCGGCGATAGCTGAGAAGAGGAAAAGTGAAAGCACGAGAGGGGTAGGGCAAAGAGGGCGAAGAGAGAGAGAGAGAGAGGAAGAGGGAGAGAGGAAGATGATGGAGGTGGTGATGATGACGCCGATCGGGCTGATAGGCGGAACTCTCCCACCACATCAGGTGGTCATGCTGACTCACCCCCCAGTACCAACACACGAACTATAAGACTGCGTTATAAGATTCATAAGTAGTATCAGCCCAATGGCATGACTGTCAGAGGGTAAGAGACTGACAGAAGGCAACATAGATGCAATAATAATGGACACATCGATAAATGGATCGATAAGGTTACCCCAGTACCTGATTCCAGGCACCATATACTCGTACTCTCATCCTGGATTCATCCGAGAGATAAGTAATACCCTCCGTGGATTTCTGTTGTGCTTCCTAAAGAACACCAGACTCCGTCACTACTGCGTACTCGGTAGAGGAGACGATCGTAGCCGGAAATTAGCATGTGGGTCGGCATTTGACGGGCCCAGACTAGCTAACGGACTTTGTCCAGACGACAACCCCTTTCTTTCAAGATCCCATATATCCGGGCATTCTTCCTCTCAATACTACCCGGCTTCATTCTAAGCACCAGAATCATGCTCTTCGCCATTGCGTCCCTCCTTACCACCGCGCTGGCCGCCCAGGGTGCCCTGGCCGCATCCACCAACTCAACCCTCGGCACGCAAAACTGCCACGCCGCCGACCAGTTCGGAAAATACAAGGACGTCAAAGCGAGAGTACAGCAGTTTGGCGCGTCCATGACGTGTTATAAGAAGGGTGGCATCATCTCCTCGGGAGATTCACCCATCTCTTGGTACGTGACCGGTGCCAACGACAAGCCCGGATACAACTATGGAATCTCCTGGATCGATGGCTGCGAGGGAGAGTCTCAAAACTCCCGCACGCCCGTTGATGGAGTCACCTGCGAAGACCTCCTCATTGGAAATTGGAAGAATTGTAAGTCGAGAGTGATGGTTATCTTAGTGTCGGGATACTGACGATCGGCACAGGCAATAATAACGGTGCTGGGGGATGGATCGACGCTGGGTGCGTGAGATATACGTTCTATCCGTCTGTATGAGGTGTATCCGGATACACTGATGTTATACTGTATACTGTATATATATTGACACCTGCATCGTGCCTTGTTGACTTGGACTGCCCATCTTTTTTCTGGTTGTATTATTCGAGCGCCCACGGGTATGGTGGAAAGAAATCTTACTGAACCAGTATGACTGAGATAAATCTAGACACGCTGTGGGAATATGGCGGCCCATATGCATAGGTGTCTGTTCTTACTGCTGGGCGCGAACAGTTCCGCGCCGCATAACTCAAGTGATAAGACACTTTCTCGACTCAATGCGGGAGGATGTTCCGAACATTAAGGTCTATGCTGGTAATGGGGTGATAATTGCGACATAAGGTAGAGCCTAAGGGGACCTAGGTATGTAGGCAATCATGCGTGGCTGCTGCATAAATAGCCCTACTTGCCTCCGCCAGAGAACCATCCACCCAGTCGAAAGTACCGCCTACCTACCTTAGTACCCACCAGTAAGAGCCTTGCCACTTTTTGGTACTGTACTGGTCTCTTTGGTTCAACTTTCCATCATGCCTGAAAGATCACGCAAGAGGAGAAAAGAAGCCCCGCGCTTCCAGAAAACCTGGAACGAACTTGAAGGTGAAGTGAGGCAGACGATCGAGGTGAGTTCAATCAGCACTTAACATCCACAAAACCCCGCTGTACTGAAGTCTCACTGAAATCATTACAGCAATGCAAGCTCGATGCGTGTTTGGATGCGTTCCTGGTGGACTTCTATAAACTCTTCGAGAACCCGAGCCGGCGACTCCTCGACCTCGCCTCAGTCCCAGTCGAGAGTGACACAAGAAAGCAAGGTCTCATAAGGGAATTAGAAGGGAATGTCAACCGGCTGCTTCCCGACTATCTTGACGCTGACACTGACCTCCTTATGAACGAGGGGCTGATGGAGGCCCTAAAGAAGAGGTGGGATACAATGTACAGGAGGGGAATCATTCGCCAAGGTCGCAGCTTTGACAAGAGCCATAGCTTTGACCAAAGTGCTAGCGAGCAGGAGGAGACGCATGATGAATCGGAGGATAGATTTGTGCGACATATGAAGCAGATGGCTATCAAACTACAGTCCTTCCGACTTGCAGAGCTTATTGAAGCCGCACCAACGGGCCCAACACCGTCTTTGAGAGATACCTCCCGCAAGGAATTTTATCGTCAGTTCGGGGAGGCGATTAAGGACCAAGAATCCTCCTCTTCCTTCGTCTGCGGCGGTAGCATACCGATTGAGGGAGTTCCTTCATCAAATGTGCGCATCTCATGGCGGACTTCTCAAGATTCCACGGAATGGTTAGTCTTGCCTCTCAACGAGGATCATGCCGAATCGACCAGTCAGACCCTTTAGAACTTATTGAAGGACTGTACCCCTGCCTCGTTTGGAAGGGGGCAAGAAGACATTATCGACCCTGAATACCGGCAAGCAGGGAAGCTGGATCCCTCCCAGTTTCTGACCAGTTTCCACCCCGACTACGAAATCATCACAAATGTTGAGCGAATTCTCCTTCCCAGCATTAAGTCACAGAAAAAGAACACTCTGGACTTCCGCAAAATCAAGGCAGAGCTGTGTAAGCTGAACATATACTCTGGGCCCTCAGGCCTCTTCCGGAAACACGTCGACACTCCCCGAGCTCGCGATCAGATTGGGTCCCTGGTGGTCTGTTTACCCTCCGCCTTCCAAGGGGGGGATCTGGTGGTCCGGCATGGTGGAAAGCAGGTCAACTTCGGATGGAGCGACAGGAGTGCTTCTGCCATCCAATGGGTGGACGTTCTATAGCGATTGCGAACATGAGATCAGAACGGTCACAGAAGGCGAGCGAATCACATTGACATATAATCTCTATGTGACTGAGAATGGAGGAGCATCAATTTCTCCAAGTAGGGTTCTCGATCCCCAAAAGTTTTCGCTTTATACCTTCCTAGTGGGACGGCTCAGACAGCCCGATTTCATGACGCAAGGTACGTACTTATTCGCAAATGCTTGTGACCTTCCTGAGTGATACTCACTACTATTTAGGTGGCATTCTCGGAATCTATTGTTCTCACGCATATCCCCATACGTCACCCGTCGCCCGGAAGTTAGTACCTAGTATTCTGAAAGGATCTGACCTCATGATATATTCCATTTTTCAGTCACTTGGAATCGAAAGTGTCATACTTCCAGTTCTCAAAAATAAGTACTACAGCTGGGATGATGATGACGCATTCTACGACCAAAAGGACTACTACCTTCAAAAGGGGGGTGACCTTGAGGTCAGTTATGAGGAAGTCCATGGGACAGCGAATGAGGAGGATGAAGACCTGAAAAAGGTTGATGACTGGTGGATACCGCTTTTGTTATCTCGTCATCCCAGAGGCCTGGCTCAGACAAGAGCCTATGCTCTGGAGAACGGTTTAGAAGTTCCCGGAGGTGCTAACCTGGCAAGTGAAAGAATCGGTGCGAGACTTCACAAGTACATAACAACGGACAGAGGTCAAGAAGAAGATATGGACGATGTGAGTGGATCCCATCTAATGACCCCTTTTTGATCATCGTCCTTGCACCATTGTACACTTTCGATGGGCTTAACGTCCCTAAAATGACCTACCTTGGTCTTTTTTTAGTAGTCCGTCCGGTTGCGAGCCCCAAAGGTGATTTGATTTGCTTGGTGTCAGCTACAATTGCCTGTAACTTTCCCTGCATGGTGCATACACCCGTCTATGGCTAGAAAGTCGAGCCCTGTACGCGAAAGGGACCGTAGTAATCTGACTACTTCATTGTTTAACCGGCGAGACCCTCGATGATCAGAACCTGGCTGCTGACCAGAGACTGCCTACAATTAATCGATGACACATGGCCCAATGTGAAAATTCCAGGTATTACTTGGATCAACAAACCAGCACACAACGAGATGGCCTTCAGCTATATCGCGTACGGAAACGAGGCCTCTATTGGGACCATGTATTCATACGCCGCTATCCTGGCTATTGTTCCGCCATTCGATGAGCGGAAAGGGGTCATGGGCTCGTAGAATGCCTGGTCATCAGAGGGGGCCTGGCCAAGACAACTCGGTGCGCACGGTGTAGTATGAAGGCTTTTCTGGGGTTGGCAGACATGGCAAGGAATCCACCCGTCAATTTGTTGGAGAAAGAGAGTATGGCTTTTGTTGTATGCCTGGTAGGAAAGTCGACCACAAGATGTCCTGGCGAATCATGGTGGATTGAGTACTGCCTCTATCAGCGGGTTTGCTAGGCAATTGACTAAGGAGTATGATACTATCTGCAGCTTAATTTATTTAATGGGAAAGCTTCTATTGTTTTCCTGTGTTCTTTATGAGATAAGTTATGAGTGGTCAGTATGCAATTTCATTATCAAGATCATAGACATAGGATGTCTCTAAGAATAAGGTAGCAAGAAGCAATAGACTCTCAATATTCTCTCAAACAATGGACCTATATATTGCTTATTGTACATCATAGGACAATTTTCTGCCAAGGGGAGTGATCCAGGAGGACTGTTGGGTTGATTGTGGGCGAGGTCCTGAAGGTCTCTACATATCAATGCAGGCAGGCAAGCGCCAGGCCTGAAGAGGCAACTCAGGAGCCTGGGGCTCCAACATCCACTTTTAGGTAGGCCATATGCGACAGATCCCATCATCGTTCCAATCCTCGCTCCCCACACCTTTTCGCACGATGAAAAGACCATCAGGGTCACTGTGCTGCTTGACTGCATAGAGTCTCTCATAGTTGTGGCCCCAGAAGGATTCCTGGAAGTTCGGTTCGTTTGCGTCTGCTTCATTCATATAGGCCCCCATTCTGCCTCTCTCGAGGTCGTTGAGAATCGGTACCTCATGATTAGTGATAGATATAGATAGCTCCACTTGCTCTTTGGCGGTGGTAGATGTGTTCCAGCGGCGGACAAAAAGAAGATGGACTAGCGCATCTCTCCATCCTGGATTCAACCCACTCACAATGTGCTTGTTTCTCGCAACCTGCCCACCCGCCATGATAATACCTTGGGTATAGTCACCCGGATCGGACCGGAGCTTGGATATTGCTTTCGTGACTTTGGCAGGACTGTCCTCCTTCCGAAAGAAATCTCGAGATACGAGGCGCGATCCAAGCTGAACAAGCATACCGGTTGTGTCGTTTCCTGTAAAGTAAACAGACTGCCAGTTCGACAGAGACGGAAAAGCGGTCACTTCGAAAGATGGGACGGTGCCAGTTGCCGTCTGTATGTCGGCCAGGATGTACGAAAATAACCTTCTGGTCGCGGATATGTCCGTCTGATTGACAAACATCATATCAAGTTTGCATACCGACTCATATTGGCCAGTTGATACTTCACTCCGTGGTGTAACGTAGTAGAAGCCGGTGCCCCCGACGTCATTGAGCCCCAATATATGACGGTGCATGGCTTCCACTCCGTCCCAGAATCGGTCGTCCCCCACCGGCCGAGTATAATTGAGTCGTGCCATTGTCACTGGATAATCCGGGTGGGCTCTGGTTGTAACACTAACCACAACGCCAAACGTCCCGCCGCCGCCTCCGCGCAGCGCGAAGAAAAGATCTGTGTTTTGATACGCATTCGCATAGACCAGACTCCCCTTTCAACTCATTAGCAATGTATATCAGAACCCGGGTCGAAGTTAATGGGAAACCTACGTCCGCCGGAACAACCTGAAACTCGAGGACGTTGTCACTCGCCATGCCATGCAACCATCCGAGAAGAGAGTGGCCTCCGCCTTGGACATAGCCCCCGGCGAAGCCAACAGTGTTCGCGGACCCTGCCACAACCATAAGGTTGCGGGCGCCCAGGTATTTGTACATCTCATGCAATTGCACACCGGGCGCAATAGTAACAGCATTGACTCCGGGTGGCGGCGTCACTCCGTCCGGCACGGTTGGCATGAAGTTAGGCACCACCGTGATGTCTTTCATGTTATGGGTGAACAGCTGGAGCGAGTTCGGGGCACTTGAACGACCGAGAAAATCATGTCCGGTGTTTTTGATTACGAGCTTGATGTTAAACTTCGCCGCGAACCGGACAACAGCCTGGATGTGCGAGGCTGTCTTGACAACGGCGGAATATAGCGAGATTCGGCCTTGTGCGCATGGTTCAGAGGTGGGTGTTTCGACATAACATTGCTCCCCCTTGGTAGGCCATGCGCCCCAGTTCTCATGTTGGACAGCACCTGGACACGTAACTCGGATGTAAACGGAGGTGAATTTGGGAATTGGCTTAGGAAAAGCTCACCTAGCTGGGATGATCGATATGTCGAGTTATGCATGTTTGACTTGATGAGCATACACTCGGTGGCGTTATAGTTGGGCGCATGGCATGGGTAGCCGAGAGGCTTCACGGATCGCAGGTTGCCATCGATAGACGAGTTGAGAGAAGCCCATTGGGCTTCGGATGGCCAGCACGGTTCATCAGGTTGACATCGACAAGGTCGTATAGTGTTCGCCAGGGCCTGATCAGTAACAATCAGTAAGAGTGACAGTAGCAGCAGCCTCATGGTGCTGTGAGCTCTGCTTGTCCAAAGTAATGGGTTACACAACTGACAGCGGAAGGAAAGAAGAGACCGACGGTGTAAATGTCTTTGGCATTAAAGAAGTGGGAGTGGGAGATAGGATCCCATACACATTGCCCTTGCATATGATCCCTTGCATAAGATGCTTCTGATCTCGATTCCTTCCTCTGCAATTCTTGTACTGCCTCTCTCGGACTATCGCACAATGAGGAGGTTAGTTACTGCTCTTCTTTTAACTAGATAATGCATGGATCCCACCTAAATAGAGTGAACCACTGCTGTGGGACAAGGGTCGAATCAATGGCTTCTGTATCCAGATGACGAAAGGTGCTCCATCCCAGCTGTATATCTCCATTCAATGGGACCATCACTACAACCGTAAGAACGGATGACACTGATTAATGTCACCGCCTGCCTAGCTCCCAAACAGCTCTGGGCACCCAACCTTTAGGTAGGCGAAGCTTAAGCACATCTGTCTGTATTGAGGCAAATGCTCATCGAGTTGTTCGGCCATGTAGCAGGGCGACGCACTGGGCTTTCGTGTACGTTCCCTCTTGACTCGACAGGTGGACTTTGCGCCCTTGAAATCAAGATTGTCATCGAACAGAAGCTCAAAATGCTGGTGGTCAGGACATCCCTTGGTCTTTCTTGCCAGAATTCTCACCGCGTGAGGATACGTGATGGAACGCTTGACGCCACCACTGGTGGTTGACAGAAGGCCGAGTCCTGTAATTGACACTGCAATGGGGGCAATAACTATGGGCTGTGCAACGTAAAGCGCTGCAAGCACAGAGTCAGTGACAATCACCTTCTCAGGCTCATCCTAGTGTGTTGTCAATAACCCATCCTGACTTCTGATCTTCTTTAGTATACCACGGCGGAAAGTCGGCATGATTTGAGCTACTCGGAGCTATGAAGGAGATCCGCTTAGGGCTAGATAGTGAGTGGGTCAAATACCCTGTCGGTTGACACTATAGCAGGGATATACTATTATCACTCCTTTGTCCAGCGCCGAACAGTCCAAGACTTAGGCGCGAATTGCTGGGAGAGACCATGAAGACTAGCCGGGTCGCCATCGTGATGCCTTTGCTTTGTACTCTTTGTCCTCGGCCGCCAACTTCATCTGATCTCCAACCCTCCCCAATATCCAACGTCGCCACGCCTTCTCATGCACATATCTAAAACAATGCATTGATCACAGATGTGCCTCGCGCCCCGCACTCGGAAACACACGCCGGTATGGTTGATCTTTCACGCCATTTTCGCTTCGGCAGATCCTCCATCTCCACGACCGGCTGTATAATTTTCGCCCTCTCGGTCCTATACCTCCTCTCCCTGCGCTACTACCACAACACCAGCTATCGCGATCCCACGTCCTTCTTCTTCGATGCGACCCGAGCCTACGAAAGACACTACTCGTCGAAGCGAATCGCCGACGCCGAAGCATTTCTACACACCTCCGACAATGTCCATCCACCCACAAGAACCCCGGACACACCACCCACGATGTGTCTCGGCATCGTAACCGTCCGCAGACGAGGCGACCAATACGTCGGGTTAACAGTAGCCTCCCTCCTGGAAGGCCTCACTGAGTCTGAACGAAAGAGCGTCTTCCTCGACCTCCTCATCGGCAACACCGACCCTACCGCGCACCCCATCTACTCCGAAAAGTGGACACACGACCTCTCAGACCGTCTCCTGACGTACCCCCCAGACCACCCGGACTTCGAGCAGATCCGGCAATGGGAAGAGGGCGGGTGGTACCGCAACAAGACCATCTACGACTACACGCATCTCCTGCAGGACTGCTACGACACGGGCGCCGCATACATCGCCATGATCGAAGACGACACGCTCGCCGTCAAGGGCTGGCTGCCCTCTGCGCTGCGGGCGCTCAACGTCGTCGAGCAGCGGACCGCCGGGGAAGACTGGCTGTATCTCCGGCTGTTCTACGTGGACAACCTCCTCGGCTGGAATGCTGAAGAGTGGCCGAGATACCTCGCCTGGTCGTTTGTCGTATGGGCGTGTCTCACGGGGACGATGTTGGTCGCAAGGAGGAACCTCAAATCCGTCAGATCACTCCCCGTAAGCGCTGTATGGATCGTATCGGGCGTGTTCATCCCGGCCGGTGTCGCGCTCCACTTCCTGGCGGGCCGACAGACAATGTGGCCGCTCTCCCCCGGTGTCCACGAGATGAATAAATATGGGTGCTGCTCGCAAGGACTCGTCTTCCCGCGCGCCATTGTGCCGCGCTTTCTCGACCAGACAGATCTGACGACCGATTGGTTGGTTGACATGATGGTTGAGAAGATTGCGGACCGCGAGCAGTGGTCGCGCTGGGCGATCGTCCCACCACTGCTGCAGCATATTGGCGCGACAAGCTCCAAAGGATACGGGTTTGACGATTCTGCAAAGACGTTATGGAATTTCAGATTTGAAGAATACCCCTACTAGTGTATATGCACTACTAGTATATATGAATCTGTGGATAGTGATACCCAATAACAGCATACCCGTCCGAGCAATTCTTCCATTTCTTACATTGCTATGGTACAGTACAAGATCATCTCTTCTACCACATTCACAAATCATCAGGAACCTCCAGGCACGTAACACCCCCTTCTCGTTGTCCATCGATCCCACGAAAAACCGCACGCTCATTGAATGAAAGCGAAATGTAATAAATAAAAATAGTAGATCAACCATGAGTCGTGACCTTTCGACG
The DNA here is from genome assembly GCA_002927005.1 of Aspergillus pseudoterreus. Lineage (NCBI taxonomy): Eukaryota > Fungi > Ascomycota > Eurotiomycetes > Eurotiales > Aspergillaceae > Aspergillus > Aspergillus pseudoterreus. Next base: position 631,232 of record PIJX01000031.1, read on the forward strand.
GCATCGCCAAGGCTCCAGCAGGACAAGTAATAGGGAGTATATCAAAAGGGAAACGAAAACACACTATAATAAGTACACAAGCGGATCAAAGCCCGGTGCCCCCAAACATGGCAAGGAGATCAGAAGTAAACAGGTCGATACCGCATGAAATATGCCTGCTTCCCCGAGCCGAGCACGGTTCACGCAGGCAGACAAAGAAAGGAGGAGATTTTAGTCTCAAGAACGTGCGGGCCTAACATTTACAGGCCAGGGGGGCCGCCGAGGCCAGCGCCCATAGCCGTCAGACGGGCGGCAAGCTGGGGGTATTTCTCCTGCACCTCAAGCTGCGTCCGCGTGGCCTCGGCGTAGGAGATGGCATTGACGATCTCGGCCTCCGTACGGGCGAGTTCGGCGGCACGCTCGAAGTACTTGAGCGCCTGGGAGACCTTGCCCTGCTGGAGGAGAAGCTGAGCCATGGTACCCACGGCAATATCACACTCGGGATCGACTGTAGCAGGGTTAGCATCCAAGGATGGACTTCAACAGTTGGGCGGAGAAAACATACTGATCAGGGCTTTCTGGCACAGGTTCTCGGCCTCTTGGAAGTCGTGCTTCCACTGGAAGAGGGCGAGGGCCTTGTTGATGAGGGGCAGAACGTTGATACCCATGGGCTTGCTCTGCTTCTCCATCTCCACAGCCTTGTCGAACTTCTCGATGGCCTCGGCGAAGTTGGACTGGTCGAGGAGCAGTTCACCATAGTAGTTGTACACATCAGGGACGTCCTCGAAATTCTTCACAGAACGTCTGAAGGTGGCCATGGCGGAGGCCACAGAGCCCATCTTGTATTGCGTCACACCCAGCTGGATGTGGGAGAAGATGAAGGAACGGTCGAGATCGATCGACTTCTGGTAGTCCTTGGCGGCTTCGGCAAATTCACCGAGGATGAAGTGAAGCTGGGCGCGGTGGTAGTAGATGTCGGGGTCATCCTTGTTGTGAGAGATGGCGAGCTCGAAGTCGTCTCCAGCGGCATCCTTGTTACCTATTGAACCAGTCAGTACACCAGCCTAACCAACATTAGCCGTTCGACCATGGACTTACCGAGCTCAAGGTGCAAGCTAGCACGCTTGATGTAGCTCTGGACCAGAGAGGGCTGGAGCTCAACGCTCTTGTTCAAGTCAGCCAGAGCAGCCTGGGCGTTACCCTCGAGGTAAGTGAAAGTAGCTCTCATATTGAGAGCCAGCGCTTCAAAATCGCCCAGGTCGCCGAGCTCCAGGGACTTCTCGAAAGCAGCGGCAGCAGCCTCGTAGCCATCACCAGTCTTCTTGGCCATTTCGATCAGACCCTTGCGCAGCTGGCCCTTTCCAGACTCCTCACTGATGTCGGCGGATTCTTCGAGGCCCTCGGGGAGAGCCTGGGGACGGAAGCTCTGGAGGTAGTTGGACACGAAGGTAGGGCTGGGGAGCTTCTTGCCCTTGGCCTCGAGAATCGCCTTGGCCTTGCGCTCGGCGACCTTCTTTAGGAGACGCTCGAGAGCGTTGCGGCTGACCTCGTTGGAGAAGCCATCGATGATGCAGCTGGCGGTGAAGTCCAGAAGTGCTTCGCTGAACTTCTCCATGTGCTCATACGCGATCGCTCTGCGGTTCAAGGCCTTGACATACTCGCTGTCCATGGCGAGGGCAGCAGTCGTGTCCTCGACAACCTTCTCCCATTCCGACAGGACGTTGTAGCACGCGGCGCGGTTCGAATAGAAAACGGGGTCGGGTTTGCACAGGATGGCCTTTCCGTAGAGCTCAATGGCCTTGTTGTAGTCTTTGGAGCCGTAGGCTTTGTTACCGGCGGCCTTCAGCTTGGCAGCGTAGGATTTCCGGGTCTACGGAGGTACGGAGTTAGCATGGGAGAATAAACCACGAAGAGTCGACATTGCTCACCTCCTCATCCAGCTGGCCAACGGTCGCTTCATCGACCTCGGGAATCTCCTCCGCAGACTCCGCGGACTTTTTCGCGGGTTGTTCTAATAAATGGGTTGGTCAGCCGCAACACCTCGGGACTGACCAATTGACGACGCGCTACGTCATCCGGACTCCAGACGTACCGTCCTGGACAGAGGCAGCCTTGGCCTTCTTTTCCTCCTCAGCCTTCTTCTTCTCTTTCCGACGCTGGTTCTTGCTCTTCTTCTTCTCCGTGGGCGGGGGAGCTGGGGTTGACCGGCCCGAATCGGAAAGGTAGTAGACGACTCCGGCGCTGGTCACGACCACTGCAACACCGGCAATGGTGTACACCAAAGCCTTATTCTCCGACACCCATTTCGAGACGCGATCCCATACGGAAGAAGAAGAGGAAGCCGGAAGTGCAGCAGTATCAACAACCACGTTCTTGACGGGTTGGGGGACGGACGACTCGCTTGACATGATGACCCTTTTTTTTAGACCCTTGTAGATTCCCTGGAGGACGACGGGATCAGCATCGCTAGCATTCTATCGAAGTAGACATCATCGGCACAGAATTGGCGAGGAGAAAACTCACTGGACGTGTGGGGAGAGGGCACGGCAAGAGTAGAAAGGTAAGGGAAGACAACAGCTGTAGGAGAGAAGGTCGAGGGAGAGTGAATGATGGGGGAGGAGCCGCTTGTGAAAAGTTATGCGCGGCGGGAGCTCAGGCCAATCACACCCGCCCGTCTCCACCAATTCTCAGCGTCATTTTGTTACTTGCGATCGACGACTCCCAGTCTTGTGCGAACTGCTTCAAATACAGCGCCTGAACAATGGCTTCCGACTTTCAGATCATCTCTTCCCTGCGCTACGATCCATGCCTCCCAGCGACCGTCCAGCACTACGCCGCAGACTCCTATCCCGACCCCCTCCGCTCCGCCTACTACCTTCTCCCCTACCATCTAGATCGTCTACGCGACGCAGCTCAATGCTTCCAGTGGACCGAGGCGCATGATTTTCTCCAACAAGATCTGACTCAATTTGTCCGATTCCTCGACACCTTCATCCCAGATCCGACGAAACCATGGCGTCTCCGCATCGTCCTCGATCGCAACGGATCCTGTACCGTTGAACCAAGCCCAGCGGCGCCCATGGAGACCAGGAACCTCCTCCTACCTTGCAGAGAGCCGTCCGATTCGAGCGCATGGCGAGTCTACATCGATTCGCAGACCACGACCCCCTCCGCGTTCACCACACACAAGACCACCGCGCGGGGCGACTACACAGCGGCGCGACTCCGATCCGGCATCCTCTCCCCTCAGGACCAAGCGGAGGTGCTTGTGGTGAACCCCCAGGGTGAAATCATGGAGGGAAGTATCACAACTCCGTACTTTCGACGACGGAGACAGGGGTCGGCGGAGGCACACGGAGATCCTGGTCCAGAGTGGATCACGCCACTGCTCTCCAGCGGCGGCAACTCGGGGACTACGAGACGATACACAATGGCGCATGGATTCTGCACGGAGGGACTCATCCTCGCTGCAGACCTAGTCGATGGAGAAGAATGCTGGCTCAGCAACGGGGTCCGAGGCTTTATGCGCGGTCGAGTCGTACGCCGTTGACATTTACATATACCAATGGCAGTGAAGAAGATGGATCCCGGGTAGGAATGTGCGAATTCGTACTAACACTGAATGACCTTTGAAGCTTTATATGACATGCATGCGGCCATTCCATCACGCGTGGGTATAAACATCGTTCTGCATTGCCGTCTAGAGGTCTCTGGATGCTGCTATCGAAACACTTCATAAAGCGTCTATAACCCGGAGTCGTCCGCCAGGATATATTGTATACTCTATTTCTTGGCCTTCTCATCGACAACCGGGTTGGGGTTGCCATTCCATTCGAGCGGGCGCGCGCGCATGAACTCGGCCAGCACTTCGTCCGTCACCTTGGCTCTGCGCTCCTGGAAGCCCTGGACGTACGCTTGGATCTCGGCAATACACCGCTGCTTGATCTCGCCAGTGAGCATCTGACCAGACTCGTAGGCCACCTTGATGCGCTCCAGCTCGTCGTCGTCTTCGAGGAAGAAAGTGAGGTACTGGAAGGGAACGTCGGACTTGGTGTTTCCACCCAGTTGGCGCTGCAGTTCGGCGGTGTCCTGGCCGCCAGAGAAGGCGTACTTGTTGATCTTGTTCTTGATACGGTTGGGCGTGTCGTCCATGAAGACAGCGGAGGAATCCACACTGGCAGACATCTTCGAGCCGGGACCTTGCAGCGCCGGGAGGAAAATGGCGTGGATGAGAGAGGGCTTCTTGTACTTCATCTTCTCGGCATGCTCGCGGCATTGTCTGAAGTATGGATCCTGGTCAATGGCGCAGGGAACTAACTGCTTATTAGTATTGTATCCAAAATAACCCTAAAGTATTTTCAAGGCCCAAGGACTTACTCAGGCAAGGAATGGACGAAACCTTCTTCCTGTCTGTGCCGAAGATATGGGGGAAACTGGTAGCAAACGCGGCAGCCGACTGAGTAGCGCAGAAGTGGAACTCTCCAACATTGTTGCTGTCGTTGAAGCCGAAAGTACCCCGGACTGAGTTGATTGTGATTCTCTTGGCCATCCGGCACATGTTCTCGTAGAAGGCGCCGCCGATGAAGTCGAAATCGCTGAAGATGAAGGTCTTCTTGGGGTCGAATCCCACAGCAATAATGTCCATGGCGTTGGCTTTCGTGTATCTCCGAACATCCTCGATTTCGATCTTCGCGGAGTGCATGTATTTCTGTGGCTAGTTAGTATCGCAATCACTCGGTTCGTGCGGAGGGAACGTGCCTCATCATCTGTAAGCATAATCACTAGGGGGCAGTCAAAAACATCCTGCAGCCACCTGCGAAAGAACGATCATGTCAGCCGCTAATTCATGGAGTAGAGACAATTGGGAGCGAGGAGACCAACTTGGTGAACTCAAAGGGCACGGTGTGGCCCAAATGCACGGCATCACTACTGGGACCACGGCCGGTATACAAATAGAAAGGCTGTCCCTTCTCGTAACGATCAAGAATCTTGTTCAGCTCGCGATGGCTGAAGACAATGCCTCTGCGCATGAAGCGGTGGGGACGGCGGCCGGTGACTTTCTCAAATCGTTCGAGGAGCTCTTTACTGATGGGGGTGGCACCGAATTCGCGCACCAGCTTGTCGTAATCGACAGGGAGAAGCTTTCCCGACTCATCGACACCTCCGGAGACGTCGAATGGCGTCACAATCTGTCCAACGGCCTTGGAATCGGGGGCCTTTTCGGCCAGGCTCAGATTAGTGAGCGCCGGGGGCTGTCCTGGTTCATCGGCGGCCATCTTGGTTGTCGCTGACGATGCGGTCCACTCGAGAGAGATAGTGGTTTCTTTGGCAATAGGGAGCCCCGCGGGAGGGTTGGCTCTGATCTAGGTGTGAAGACAAAAAGTTGATACGATCCACACTTTGGGATAACCACAACGGACGAGCCCCTCCAACACCGACAGATGACTCAGAGCGCCCGAGCCATCTGATTGGCTAAAGGCAGTCAGAATCAGGTGACACCAATCGGCACCCCGCGTTACCAATCGGGCTAGCCGCAGAAGCCGGCAGAATCCGTCTCCGCTCGCTGGAAGCAGTTAGGCCTCTTATTCGGCCCCGAGACTTTTTTGCTCGGCCACTCAAAGCTGAGCAGACGACCTGGAGCAACCAACATCCCATCATCCAACCCAATTCCTCCTCTCGCCACTACCTACCTTACCTCCCCCCATCTGGTCCCATTGCTTCTTGCTGTCTGTGTACATCCCCTATCATCCGCTGTTCGGCCTATATGCATCCGCAACGATGAAGTTCTTCGAGAATGTCTTCACCTACGACTACTCCTTCCCTGCCGTCTCTCTCGCCTACTTTCTCCGTTATCCCAATCCCTACTCTCGCCATGTATTGACGACCGATGTCATCGACCGCTATGTTGACCCGAAGACGCACCGACTGCACACGACCCGGCTCCATCTCAAAAAGTCCAAAGTTCCCTCGGGTATCCTGAAATTGCTCCCTAAGGGCATCGGAGGCTCCGACAATTCCGGCCAGACCTATATCCTGGAGACGACCATTGTTGACGTCAAGGAAGGCTGGATGGAGACCGAATCGCGCAACATGGAGTGGACGGGCATTCTTAGCGTGGTGGAAAAGCAGCTTTACCAGCGACAGCCGCTGGAGGGCTCCCTGCAGCGTCTAGACGGGCTCTCGCTAGATGACCAGAAAAGCGAGCAGACCACGGTCAAGACGACCGTGACCTTCCGATCACGCTTTGGTCAGGGCAAGCTCCTCGGCTGGAGGAAGACGGATTCCATCCCCGATCACAATGGGGAAGTCGATGACGAGCCACCCCGAAAGGGCTTTTTCTCCTCCCTGTCGACGGCCGGCATCCAGCGCACAATAGAACTCGTCGGCGTCAACCGCACCCGCGACGCCATTCTGAAGAGCAAGCAGGGCATGAATGTAGTCCTGGAGCGGCTGCGCAGTGGTGGGATTGTCGGCGTGCTGGAGGGCATGCGCCAGGACCGGGAGGCTGCCTTTGGGACCGAGGGCCCGTGGAAGCGCGTCTGGCTCCGCGGCAATGGCGTGACGGACGATGATGACCATTGAATTCAGCGTGCAGCGAACCACATGTGACATATCTATTCGACATTCAAGCGAGGAGTTATGGCGTTTGGTTTTCTTCTTTGATGGACACTCTCCCACGATCGGGCTACACATTGATTTGACAAAATTGACTTCTACCGTCCCTGCAACATCGCAAAGAGGGACTATCTTGCTGGTCACGTTTCCACGAGGAAATGTTATGGACTAAAGTATCGATTGTACATTAGGAACAGAAGGCGGAGGTTAGGGGTTCCACTTAGTCTGGAATTTCCGTGTATCATACTACCTGTGAATTTATCCATCACTGACTATCAATTTATATCGAATTCATTGTCCTTGTCCAAGTAAGGGCTTGAATTGTTGATAGATCACGCTTGAAGCAACATGCGACCCATCCTTAGTAATCGCTGGAACGCGGTGACCGATTGGCGGTACCGCAGCAGCAGATCTGCAGCAAAGCGACGCGAACCATCTTCATCCTGCAAACGATCAGCCCAAATCGAACACAAACAAACCAACAGAGCTCTATGTGACACCAGGATGGGTGGCTTGACCACATAGCTATCTATATGGAGCTCTTTTCCCTTCGCAGCCGATGGTCATCAGCACACATGAGCGAGGTATACCTACGACCTTGAGTCCGCGACACTCCAGACACAGCCAGCTAGCGCAGTACGTCACTTCACCACGCACCCGACAACTACGAATCTACGCGCAAAGCCCCCAATATGGCCAGCGAACTCCCCACCCGCGGTACGAAGCGCAAAAGCTCCGAACACGAGCACCCACCCCGCGAAATCAAGCCCGGTCCCGCGGGCGTCTACGATGCGACCCTCAACCCGCTCCACCTCACCGACCTCAGCGCGAAACTGAAGATCCTCCCCGTCCCGGAAGACGGCGACACGCTGGAAGAGACAGCAGCGAAGCTGAGCGAGCTGGCCAAGGTCGTCGACGAAGGCAACAGCGTGGCCCTGTGGACGGGTCTGCAGCTGTCGTCGTCGCCGGATGCGCGCGACCCGGAGAGCATGGCGAAGACGCAGATGACACCGCAGGAGCTGAGTCAGTATGAGGCGTGGCAGGCCATGCGGCAGGCAGAGGGTCGTGAGGGAGGGAGTAGTGGTGGGCTGCCGGCGGGCGTGATGCGCGCGTTTGACTGGGATGCGAACGTGGCGCCTATGCCCGGCGCGCAGAGCGAGAAGAGGTTCCGGCAGCGCGCGGAGGCGATGGATGTCATCTGGGACCACCAGGGCGCGACGCCAGAGCATGCGGTGTGGTTGACGTTTCATATGGTTGAGGCGTTGCCGCTTGTCAAGGCTGTCACAAAGGTGATGAATATCAAGCGCCATTTTGGTGAGAATGACCCGTACCCCGGGTTGACGGGCATGGAGGTCGCGGAGCTGGAGACGGTCCGCAAGATTGTCTCTGTCGCGGAGAGAAACCGGACGCGCGAGCTCGAGCGGATTCGTCGGCTGACTCGGTCGATTAATGATGCCGCTGCGACTATTAGGACTCGGCTGCAGGCTTTGGAGAAGTCGTGACGGTCGCCGTGAGACCGGCACTACTGAGACATGTCCTCTTCAGGCGTTTCCAGAGGACTGGTTGGATACCTCGTGATATCTATACGATATGCTTAGCGCATGCAGATGGTCAGAATACCCAGATGCTGGGCCGTCCGTCAACGCACATTGTTGATACGTGCGAATGATACACCGCGCAGGCCAGAGCAAGGTACTACGTACTGTACCTCAACCCGTCCTGGGGGATTTGGACGATACGACGATACGATTAAGTGCTAATTGACTACGAGTACGAGCTTACCGGAACTTCAATGGATGGAGTTCACCTGCAATTTTTTAGGATAGACACTTTCAATATCAATCGGACTACTAATCAAACAAGGAAATATGTCAAATTGCCTTATCTAGTACCGATCGCCTGGCGTTCGTAGCATGGAGAAACTAAGCAGGTTCAACCCTCTACGGAGTACTAGTCCTCAGCCTTATTCGCACCGGGTCAGCTTCCTCTCGGACCCCTCACCACCCTTTGTTGGCATATGTGCACGAGCTCGCAAGATCCCAACCGACCAACGAAACCGCCGAACCTGCGCCAATGACGCAAGGAATGAATGCGGTAACGGAATAGGATTTCCCTTCCTTGGCTGCGGAATCCCAGACATTACACCGTCATTGGCTGCCGGGCACGTCGGATATTAGGTATTCTGGGTCTTGCTAGCACTAGTTAACTATCCACTGGGTTTGGAGCATGCCAAGCCCGAGAGACCCTCTTGCAGTACCTCGAAACGATCCCAGTATTCGGCATCAAGAGAATTTGATATCCCGAGAGGAGATTGCTGGAATAAGGAACCAGAGCTATCTGGGCGTGATGTCTGGGCTTCTTATCAAAGGCCGCCTATTCTTTGGTGTCAGCAAAAGCGGTCGATGCGGCTGATGGATTGCTGACGGCTGACTGGCTGACTATCGGGCAATGACCTCATCGCACGGCGTCCACATGCCGGTCTGCCGTCTATCCACGGCGACGACACAAGCCAGAGCACGGCCATAGCGTAGCGACACACAGACGGAGTACATCCCTGAGACGACGCACCATTGCACCTACTATTGGCGCTAACGTCGGTCGAGTGCGCTCCGTCGGGCCTGCAGTCGGGCCATGGGATCAGGCGGGCAGCAGAAACACAGCACAACGGTTGGACAACAGGCAAGGTATGTACATATGTATCAGAGACGAACGGAGTAATGTCGCCGTGCGCGTATTTCCGCGCGCGTTGGAAGTAATATCCGCGGGATTATAGCGGTCCTATCCTAAGTAGTACTACTGGCCAGTGACATGATTTTCGGCCATGTGGTGGATGTGACGAGCTCGGCTAGCACAAGAGCAGGCCGATGGAAGGTCACATCGCGAATTAGTCTGATGATTAGCTTCTGATTACTGTTACTCCATCAATATCAAGTCTGGTTGACTAGGTCGACTAGCGAATCGTTCGCTTCGCGACGAAGTCTCGGGTCCAACCAGGGTCATCACAAACATGGCTAGCAAGGACGCCGTTGAATCCCCGATGAACCATAAGTACCATGGTCATGTAGGATGCTCCTCGCTCGACCACCGGGCCGGTTTAGCCTGGAAGTTGGCAAGACGATGGTATTACTGGGATGGAATGCGGAAATTGAATAAGGTTCGCGTGCGATCAGATTGTCTATCTCTCACGATGTATCTCAATCAGGGTCCTTCGCCTATACTCAGAGTTCTACGCTGGTCATCTTCACGGGAATACTCCGTAGACTCAACGGTGGCAAGATGGGAATTCTGGCTGGATTCAGCGGGAGGGGTGGATATTAATTTGGAACACTAGTCTAGGCGGTACAGCAGTAGCGGCGACTAGTCCGATAAGCTGATACCGAGACATGGTACTCAGGGTTTGTCTTGTCCCCCCAAACGGAAGAATCCCTCTTCAGGCATCAAACAGTGGCATGCATCATCGACCCCCGGATGATTGTCACGATGTTCTGAAGAATGTTTGCTGAGAACAGTCAGATCACCATAAGAAAAGAATTATTGCATTTTGCGGTGCTGTGACGGTAACCTAGAATACCAGTCGGGGCGAGTGGCTGGCCGGAAAGGCGTCTCCATTGGCCCCTCTGGACCCTAGACCCGACGGACGGGGGGCTATAGTCCGTTCCTGATTGGGTATCTCCTGGTACCCTGGGCGGGATCAGCCACCGGAACTTCCGCATTCGGAGGGGAGTATGCGGGGGCATCCCTGTTAGCGTCAGGGCCAAGAATGAAAAAGGGAGAAAAAGAAAAGAAAAAATAATTGTGTTGACCTCCAAGATTCCCTGTCCTATTATTATTGCTTGCACCTCTGGATGATTATTGCGGATTATTGTCCTTTTTCCCATCATCGATGATTATTCATGGGGACTCATTGAAACCATCATCTCTCTCACACACTCTCTCTCTCTTCATTCTTCACGTCCCCTCGTCTTCTTCCTTCTCCTCCTTCCCCTCGGTCGTCCGTGGTCGTCTTCCCTTCTACTCCGCGTCTATCGGACGCCCGTTGTTTTTGTCCCCCCAATCGGTCCACCCCGACCCTATCTCCTCTCCCTCCCACACAGACAATCTCTCATAATACGAGGGTCGACTGGTCGGCTATTCTCGTTCAGATCCTTGGGGTTTCTCTTCCATTTAGCCTCTGAAACGCTGGTCGTGAAGTGGTGGTTTGACTGGTCCCCTTGGTAGTCTACCTAGTCTTCCCCGAATCAACCATCTGATCTGCTTTTCCTGACGGGGGAACCGCCGACACCAACAACAGCCTTTCCTTTCACCAACCCCCCTGTTCCCCCTCCCCCCGGCCTGTTCACTGTTCCTCTCTGCTCGGTGTGGGAGTATACTCCGGTTCATTTCTAGCATGCTCTAGAAGCGGGTGACTGTCTTCCTGTCTTACAATCTGGCAACATCTCGGATTTGCTTCATCATTCGATCATCCCTTCAACCCTCTCATCCACCCGCTTACTCCGGTGATAACACGATAACGAGCATGCCAGTCATCCTGGCCTGGACCTCTCGACGATCTCTGTATTTCTGAGAGATTCTTCGGTCGCTCTGGTGATCTCGGTTTCGATCGCCCTCAGCCTCGGTCCCTCATGGCCCTCTACTTGGGGCTGGGGTCCTGGACCCGTTCTCACCTCCTTTTGCTCCTAACATGGACGACAATCTTCCCCTTGGGTCTGACGCAGTTTTGCTCTTTCTGGGATGGGGGCTGCGTCGACCCTCTCGCCCAGACGACCGTCTCCATCAAGTTCCCTCCCCTTTTCTTGGACGACATCAACATCTATTACGCCTATGACGCGAATTCACAAGGCAAAGGCCAGGAGCCAATGACCAAGGTCAGCTTTTGGTTGGGCTATGTGGCCAGTCATGTCAACAATTCCGTGATCACCTCGAATCGGACCTCCGAAGTGGCCTTGCGGGTTGGGAACCTTACGGGGACGCCGTACGGAGACAATAACGGTTGTGATGGTGTCTGGGGTCCGCAATGCTCTGCGAACTTGAAGGATGTCTTCAAAGATGCCATCTATCATCTCTCGGTAAAGGGAGACTATTATTCCAATCCCTTGGAAACCGTTCTCAGTCAAATGTCGATCACACCGCCAAACCTTCCCAACTGCCCACCGCCCTTCTTCGATGTCCAACAAATCCCTGTCCAAAGTACGTGATGGTTCTGATGTGTCTCTCATCCATGCTAACCCGTTCAAAGACTTTGTCCAGGAAACGGATACGGATCAATCAGCCGCCCTGCAGACCTCAGGTTCTGCCAACAGTCCCTGGAAAACATGGTTTGTCGATAACATGACCGCTTCGCAGCAAGCCGATCAGGTCGCCGTTGCAATAATCAGTCGCGGGCCGTCGTACAACAGCCTCGCATTACAGAGCCGTGACGATGTCCAGATTGAATTGGCTTGCATTCAAGCACCTTCTTCCAGCAGTTCGTCCAGCTCCAATAGCTAGTCGGGTTCCGATTGACTGGACCATGTCAACATTTCAATACGGCCCGCTTTTACGATTTCCCGTATACCATCCGTGTCGCCTCGTCGATTCGTCAAAGACGACGTTGACTGCATCGCACGGAATGGTACATCGACGCAGTTCTACGGAACTGCCAACCAACCGTCATTCTGTTGCGGGGTTGGACTATATGGTCAGGAAACATAACCTAGGTCATTGTCCTTCGCCCAACATGTCACTCGCTTCTAGGCAAATGTCACTTGAGTGAACGCTGGCCAACGGGTCCCTACGGTCCCAAATTGTCAGGTCGGCTGTTACGCCTCGTCATGTCGATAAGGAAGCTCGAGATATACACTGTCGGAATTCGCCTCTATTCCGCTGACTGATGATGTACATTAGCTTTCAATTGGCTCGTGATGCTAGCTGATATGCCCTTCACGTCACACCATAGACCGACTGGAAACCGCCAGTCCGATTATCCATCATCTGTGCATCTCCAGTCTCCCATCTAAATCTTCCCAATCGCATCTCTCACAGCGTCGACCAACTCATTTCGATCGGCTCCAAATTCCCGGCACCCCTGAAATCCTCCACGATCTCCGCCTGCTCAGACAGAAGGTGACGGTCAACCTGGGTCCCTATCTTGGCCAGATTCCTCCATCTCGCCAGATCCTCGGGGTGTCGCTTATCACCGTGGGCCTCGGTGCTGTGCTCCCAGTGGCCTTTCGAGAATCCCAGCAAGGTGGTGATGCGCTTCTTGGGGATGTCGAACACCAGCGAACAGATGGTGCCGGTCTCCTCGAGCCAGTTGCATTGCCACAGCTCTCCGGGTCGGATGCATTGGTACGTTGCGTTCTGGAAGTTCTTGCGGCCTGCCATGGGGCCACCATGGATGGCATAGACGATGCGGTCTTCGTTGTAGAACCACATCTCATACCTCCATTTTTCCGGGTTCCCCTTGTCGTCCTGGGCCGCATAGTCGTAAATCAGGTGTCGGTCCTTGATATCGGCGTCGAAGGGCGTGTCGTGCACGGAGGGGAGGACAGGCATAGCGAGAGGTGGATTCGAATCAATATGAAATGAAATGAAATGCTCTGTTTAATATCGAGACGAACGAATAAGCGAAATCAATTACGACTGCAGGGGAACCGTACCGATAGAATGGTAAGGAGCCGCGATCGTCTCTATGCATGGTCTCAACGTTGATCATCCTGCCCTGAGCCAGCCAATTTGTAGTTCGGAGTCTGCCGGTAACATGACATCATGAACCCACGGATGGGCATGTCAATCCCGACGATCCGGGTTCAGGCGACGGGGCCGTGCTGGGTGAGTAACTCCGTGGGCATGCGAGGCAGTCAGTGTTAAGACTAGTTGGTGGGCTGGATTGTCGGGTCGCATGATTTTGAACAGCAGATACAGGGTATGGGCTGATGATGTGTGAAGTTGAATTGCTGGAGTTCGGTGGTGTGAGCGAGATCAAGATGTGCAGGGGGTTATGCAGGTACATTATTATGTCAGCAAACTACGATCTACAGAATAATGATGAATTACAACATCCGGACTATACTCCGTATACTATGGAATAGATCCTATCTCCAGGATGAATGGACAAAGGTACTTTAAGTATCTTTTGACCAACGTCGATCTGGACATATTCCCAATCGGGTAATGTATTTCCCGACGATCGCAAATAGTGCGAATAGTCGGCCTTAGTCACTCCACTCTGGTCTATACCTTCCCTGTGATAGAGGCAACGAACGCATATTTCGAAGAAGAAGGCAGTGTGAGTTATAAAGTATAAACATCAATATCAAGTATCAGATGGTTACCATATCATTTGGTTCGGTAGCATTAGACACAGTTCATGTGGATTATATACTAGGTAGTCTGTGATTGGTCCATACAATGTATATATTGGTTGCAGTAACCTGATATCCATTGATTCCATTCTGTATCCCCAGGCAAACTGCATACTGGACTTCATAGAAGATACCTTGACTGTTTTTTCATGGATCTCAATTAACCCCCAAATCCCTGACCACCAATGTAGAACTCATGCGATTTGTCAAAATCGCCTCCCCTCGCAGTTCAAGCTGCAGCCCCGTAAGGGCGCACATCCCTATGCGACCAGCCCTCATCATCCAGGTTTATGACAGTCATGCCTTCCGCTCGAAAGTCAATGGTTAAGGTCATTATTGAGTGGGATTGGGAGATACTCGCAAAATACCAGGGATCATGTCAGCAGTCACTTCGCTTCCTGGTGCATCGTCCTATATCGCACCACCAGGATTCCCGACTGCTGCCTTCTCGTAAGCCAGTCACATCTTATCCCTACAATGCTAAAAGGTTGCTAGATCCTACTACTATTTTCCTTCCAAACCAACCGCAGAACCGCAGCCGATCATTCATGATCCCGTTCTGGGCTTTGACTTCCCCCTGAACCTCACGGATCCCAATGGAATCCCACAAGAGAAGCACGACCCCATTGTCTTTCCGAAGCCCGTCTCCCATTTACCAGACCATAAACAGAGGGCTTTGATCCAGGGCATCAAAGCCAACGTCACACGTCTGATTGTAGAGTCGTCGAGCTCTAACTGTACCACATGCAAAGAAGCCTTAGCGGCCGCCAAGCCAGCTGCCCTGTATGCCCCTACCCTCGTCCCAGGGGCCATCATCTCCCTCTGCAAACAATTTCACTTCCAAGAGGATCCCTCCTGCGAAGAGGCGTACGCCGCATCTGCGTTCGGGGCGATCTGGACCCAGGTTCTGGCCTATGCAGACGTGCAAGGGCTCGACGGAAACTACATCTGCAATTTCCTGAGCCCGACGTTCTGTGATATGCCATCCACCACGCCCCTAGACACGACGAACCTCTTCCCCAAGCCAAAGCCCGCCAACCCGCTCATCCCCAAGCCCAGCGGGAAGCGCATCAAAGTAGCCCACCTGTCGGATATCCATCTCGACCCTCGCTACGCCGTGAACGCGGAAGCAAACTGCACCAAGGCCAAGTCGTGCTGCTGTCGGGCGAACCTCTTCAACTCCGCCTCCAACAACACCATCCTCGCCCCGGCGTCCGCCTACGGCGAGTTCCGATGCGACTCACCGTACGACCTCACCCTCGCCGCCCTCCAAGCCGTCGGCCCGTTGACGGGTACGGGGAAAGACCCCGACCAAGACAAGCTCGCCTTCACCCTCTACACCGGCGACCTGCTCGCGCATGACGAGCCCCAAACCCAGATCGACCTCGCCTACCTCGCCTACGCCGAGACAAGCGTCACAGACATGCTGAAAACCTACCTCACCGGCCCCGTCTTCGCCACCCTCGGCAACCACGACAGCAGCCCCAAGAACATAGACGCGCCGCACGGCCTCCCCTCCACCGCCGGCCAGCAACTCAGCTGGAACTACGACCACGTCGCCGGGCTCTGGCAGCAGGCGGGGTGGCTCGATGCAAAAGCCGCCGCGGCCGCGCGCGCCCACTACGGCGGGTACTCGGTGAAGACGGCGGCCGGGCTGCGCATCCTCGCCCTCAACACGGACTTCTGGTACGCGTCGAACCTCCTGACGCTCGTCAACACGACCAACCCGGACGTCTCGGGCACGCTGGCATGGCTGATCGCGGAGCTGCAGCGCGCCGAAGACGCCGCCGAGCGCGTCTGGATCATCGGCCACGTCCCGAGCGGCTGGGAGGGCGCCGGCGTGCTCCCCAACCCGACAAATCTGTTCTACCAGATCGTCGAGCGGTACTCGCCACACGTCATTGCGAATCTCTTCTTCGGACATAACCACGAGGACGAGTTCCATCTGTACTATGCGGGCAATGGGACTGTGCGCGCGCCGCGCACGGCGCTCGCAACCGCCTGGATCGGACCGAGCATCACGCCCAATATGAACATGAACAGCGGGTTCCGCGTGTATGAGGTCGACACGGGGGACTTTAACGTCTACGAGGCGTATACGTTCTTCAGCAATGTGTCGGAGTTTGGGGGGCTGCGCGACTCTGGTCCCGTGTGGCGGGTGGAGTACTCGACGCGTGAGACGTACGGGCCTGCGGCGAGCTGGCCGCCGGGTTTTCCGCTGAACGCGACGTTCTGGCACCGGGTTACGGAGGCCATGGAGCGGGATGGGAATCTGGTGACTCTGTTTAATGTGTTGCAGGGGCGGAGGAGCGTGAAGAGCCCGCAGTGTACGAGTGCGAGGTGCCGTGAGGCCAAGGTTTGTTATATGCGGAGTGGGAGTGCGGCGCTGGCGAGGGGGTGTACGCCTGGGTAAGTGCTTGTCATCTCTTGGGGTTTGGGGTGTTGCTGACTTTGGTAGGTTTGGCTCGGTGCAGTCGCCGTTCTGGGGTGAGGCTTGATATAGGATATACGAAAGATATTATAGACATACATGCGTTGTGTTCATTAGGAGTGCATGGATAGGAGAGAACCACATGGTATCTTAGTTATCTATACTATAGGAAACCATCCTAGTACTTATTCCAACGTGCATACTGTGACAGCGCACCGACCACCACCGCCGTCGCCATGCCGACGGCAGCAACCAGAACCAGGAGGAAGAACATCTCGAACAGACCCATATCAGGCAATCCGAGCACATTCCCCCAGGATACTCCAGACTCAAGATCACCCTTACCATCGAGATGCTTCTCTTTGCCGGTGCTCTTCCCCTCCCGGGGGACATACTTGAAGGTGAACCGACTGCGTTTCCGCAGCACCACGCCACGGTACATGACCTCCCGAAAGAACTGCATGCACCCACATCAGCACTACTCACAATTTCCAAAACAGAATGAACTTACCTTCACAACCAGCGCATCCAACCCGGGCACAACCCACTGCACCCACGCCATAACCGCAACCAAGACACAATGCCCCGCAAACACCAGATAGTGCAGCAAACCGGGCCTCCCCATCTCCAACTCATCACACAATTCATGTCCATTAATCCAGCGACTCCCCGCCTCGACAAACCTCTTAGAGACATACATCGGCATCGGAAAATTGCCCACACACTCGACGAAATTAAACGCCACGACGCGGCTCGTCTCCGTCGTGCGCAGCTCATGCGCCAGCATACTCTCCATCGTGCGCCGCGCGCTCTCCACGCTCTCAAAATACGCCTCTGGCGTGCCCAGCAGGACCGCCACGTACCGGAACAGCGCGATGTAGTCCGCGACATCAGCCGCCGCAGGCGCCACCCCGAACCGCGGCAACTGCAGCCACATCGGGTTGCAGCAGAAGGTGCTGATGGAGTGGATGCTGTCGAGCGTGTTGACGGGGACGCCGTAGCGGGCCGTGTCGAAGTAGCCCGGTTTGCGGGCGGCGAGGAGCAGCAGGCGCTGGCGGACGGAGGCGTGGAGAAGACGCACGCGCACAGTTGCGGTGTGGCCCTCGCCGCCGGGCTGCAGCGCCTCCAGCGAGTGCGTGATCTGGATGAGCCACTGGAATGTCTCGCGGAGGCGGTTGAGCAGGGTGCGGGTGGAGAAGCCGCCGGTGCGGACGAGGACTTCCACCACGCCTGGTGCGGCCTGGAGCTTTGCTGTCAGCGGGTGTGAAAGAGGGAGGAGAGGAAGAGGGGGGTAGGGGTGTACAGAGTTCTCGGCGACAAAGCCCTGCAGGGCGAAGCCGACAATGTTGGCGACAGCGTAACGGTAGAAGACGCGCTGGCCGCGGGCGAGCTGTGCCCAGTCGACCCATTCCGGGACGGTGTGCGTCTCGGCCCAGAACTGGGCCAGGACGTCATCGTGCGTGTGATGGGCTTGCAGGAGGGCATAGAGGTCGGTGGGTGGCGGGTTGGTGCCGTTGGCTTTGGCGGTTTCCAGGAGGGACGCCCTGATGGCTTGCAGTCGTTCGAGAGCCGCAGCGCCTAGCGTGTCGTACTGTTGGCGGAGGGGCTCGGTCTCTGCTCGCGGCAGGTGTTGGTCTGTCCAGGTGAACGAGTAGCCCCATTTGGTGACGAGATCCCCTGGCCTGGGAGATGCGGTGGAAGTGAAAGTGTCCATGCTGTTCACAGCTAACGAGGTATCAGGGAGCGGCAATGCAAAGGAACTGATAGGCCTGGGTTGGGCTGTTGGAATGATGGGCAGTGATATGGCGCTTCATGTTGGCTATATACTTCCTCATGGCCAACCGGATAGCACGGAATGCCGCCGAGTTTCCAGCGAGCAGTGAACAGGATTCTGGACAAAGAGACCAGCAAGGCGGCACCCACGCGGACGAGCTCGGTCTTCCCCTACACAGACCTGTGACGTCCAGGCGGTGCGTTCGCCACGAGTAGATGGCGCTATTGAGGTACCCGAACTGCCGTGCGACATTTTCGAGCGTACGCCCATCAGCTGAGACGCTATGGAACCCAATGACAGACCCCGTATGGGGCCGCGGACTCGACCCCGACGCCAGTGGAGAGACGGATAGACGACCTCACGGCCGATAACAAAGACTCGGACGTTGGGAACACCGCTCGCAAAGCCTGTAGCGGCCGGGTCCGACGGGGGGAGAGGAGGGCACATTGACCCTCTAGGGAGACACGATAGACGGCCCAGCCGTGGCTGAATACCCCCATTGGGCAAGATTGACGATTTTGCGTTTTCTCACGATGCGCCGGGAGGGCGATTTGTGTTCCTGGAACCAGAGCCCGATTAGCTTTGGGGCGATCCATCGTTCAAGATCTCCCGTCTCCGCGAATGAACGAGGCTGCAGATGGTCCGAGGGTCTTGATATGGGGCTGCGATCTCCACCACCCCCGTCCAGACTATGCCAATAGTGCCGGTTCAGCCACGGTGGCGAAGTACTCCCTCCTGGTTCGCGACGACTCCCGAGCGGCACTTTGTGCACGTTATACACAATAGTCCTGTTGCGGTTGAGGCATGATATCCACTTGCTCGTCTTGTCGGGTGTCACAAGCCCGGCATTTGCCCTCTGTGGTGGAGCGCCGAACAGAGCCTATCTGGCCCGCTGGTCCGCTTGGACCTAGATGGCCTCCGGGCTGTCCGATTGGGATTCTATCGAGGAAGAAATCATGATTGTCGCGGAGAAGGTACGAAAGAGGGAGTTGATAGTGTTGTGAAGTCCAGTTTCCAGATCCCGGTGGCGCATCCACGTGTGTATATAAGATCCCTGTACGTTCGTTGCAACGTGCTATAGAGTTGTAGCAGATAGCCTTATCAGAAACGCCATCAAGTTGAACTCTTCTTTCCACTGTATTCTTCTCCTCGTGCAGTCTTTGCAACATGTCGCTCCTCCAGGTCCTGCAGCAGACCATCCTTCCCACGCGGAAGCCCAGCGAAGACGAACACATCCCTGTGCGGCTCCCCAACATGTTCGTGCTGTTCCTATCTGGCCAGCCAGACGTAAACCCCTATTACGAGTCCGTGAGGAGAGCGTCGGAAATGTGGCTATCAGAGTTTGTACCCCGGGTCATACCCATGGATCGGTCCAGGGCTCACGGATATCCGAAAATAGCCAGTGCTCATTCGACGAGCGAGCGCAGCGCATCTTGTTCAAGACCGACTTTTCATACTTCTGCTCGATTTGCGCCCCGTACGCCGGTGCAGAGGAGCTGCGCACCGTGTGTGACTGGGGAAATTGGGTATGTCCTGTCCATGTACTTCTAGACCGCGCCTTGTGGAGTGTGCTGACGGTGGGCCGACAGGTGTTTCCGTTCGATGACAGTGGGTCTTATCGCCTCGTGTCTCAATCGTTCCATGGTCCCGGCTAACCGCTCAGTATTTGATAACGGGGGACTGAAGGATGACCCTGAGGGAGCTCAACAGCTGATCAACAGTTTGTTGGAGGGGATGGACAATGACGGGGTTGCTCCGCGCTCGGAGAACAGCCTGGTCCAGGTGCATAATACTGTGTGGGAGAGAGTAGCCAAGGGGTCCCCCGTCGGTATGCGCATTGACTGCTCCGGATATTCGGCATACTGACCGTCTCCAGGCGTCCGGCGGAGATTTGCGAATGCCATGAAGAACTATTGCACAGGGACCCTGGAGCAGGTGCGCAACTGCTCCAATGGGGATTACCCGACCTTGCAAGAGATGCTCGATTTACGCCGACAGTCGTCTGGAGTTTCTCCCCTGTTTGCCTTGGTAGAGTATGTGAGCGTGAGATGTCAGCTTTGGGCATGGCTAACGAGCACTGGGAACTAGATACGCACACAAACTCAACCTCCCAGACTCGGTTTTCGAGACGCGAAGCATCCGGGAGATCGAGAGACTAGGCATCGACCTTGTACTGCTGTGGGTCTAGATCGAAAGCTTGTACTACCAGCACTGACACTAGATCCAGGCAAAACGACATCCTCTCCTACTGCAAAGAAGAGGTAAGTTCACGCTATTCACACTATCGCTCAGCCACAGGCAACACCGTTAACCTGGCGCAGAAAGAAGGGGTCACGCATAACATGGTGGCCATTTGCCGCCACGCTGGGATGCCGGCCCAAATGGCCTTTGACCACATCGGGGAGATGTTGGTATCGTGCTATCGCGACTGGTACATGGCCCTGGCCGAGCTGCCCAGCTGGGGAGAGCGCATCGACGCCGAGGTCCAGCAGTACATCCGGGGCGTCCAAAACGTGGTCATGGCGAACCTTAATTGGAGGTATGGAGACTGGTCAGCCTCTATTTAAACTAGATCAGCTTGCTAATGTGAGTGTTCGATAGTTTCCGCTCTGGACGGTACTTTGGAAAAGCCAATGACCAGGTTCGGAAGACGGGGATCGTGATGGTACGGCCGCAGAAGGTGGATTTGGAGTTGTCCATGTTGAATCTGTAGATATGCTTCTGAATGAATATATACTGTAGATGACTATCTTGGTTGTATCATCAATTGATGCTGTCGTCTGAAGCTAATGCACTGACTGGGGGGATTGATTGGTTGGCGCCGTCACCACAGCCTCGTTAGCCTTGTTGTGATATCTCCAGCCTCACTCCTCCTCTTCCTCTTCTTTCTTCTCTCTTTTCTTTCTCAGCCTGAAATGCCTTATCCCAAGGACAATCATCCGCTGTATCTCCCCAAATCGCCATGACCACGCTCAAGCGACGTCGTCCACGACTCGAAGACTTCACAATAGCTTGGATATGCGCCCTCCCCCTGGAGTACGCCGCCGCAAAGCAAAGCCTCGATGACTTGTACGAGGAGCTAAACGAGTACACCACCGGCCGTATCCACAACCATGAAGTGGTTCTCATCTGCTTACCGGCCGGACGCATCGGAACAAACGCTGCTGCTTTCGCCGTTGCCAGGATAGTCTCGACCTTTCCCTCCGTCAAGGCAGGTCTTCTTGTCGGGATCGCTGGGGGCGTTCCTAGCTCCAAAGCCGACATTAGGCTCGGTGACGTTATCATCAGCCAACCAGAGGGACAGTATGGAGGCGTGGTACAATACGACTACGGAAAGACCATCACAAATGGCTTTCAAGAACGTACCGGGTCTCTGAACTCGCCTCCCCGGATTCTGCTCACAGCTGTTTCCAAGGTCAAGTCGGACTTGTCCAGTTTCAGAAAGAATATCAGTGACCGTCTTGCTACCACAAACACGGTTTGGCCTTCTCCAGAGTCCGATATCCTCTTCCATTCCTCATACAACCATCCCCAAGGACATAGCACATGTTTTAGTTGCGACACGACCATGCTTGTGGAGCGGGAGCCGCGGCAAGACAAGCATCCGTTGATATTCTTTGGCACCATTGCGTCCGGAAATCAGGTCATCAAGGACGGCATCACAAGAGACCGCATTAGCTCTGAGCTTGGCGGAGTGCTATGCTACGAGATGGAGGCCGCCGGCGTGATGAACGAACTGCCGTGCTTGGTCATTCGCGGCATCTGCGACTATGCTGATTCTCATAAGAGCAAACAGTTTCAGCCTTTTGCTGCGGCTATTGCCGCAGCTTGCGCAAGAGAAATACTTTCCTATGTTCATGCGACACTGCCTGCTAGCCAGCAATTACCTAGCCCTGATCCTTCCGAGTCTTCTCAGAGCCAAATCCAGTCACAGGATCGCCTAACAACCAAAGAGAAACAGTCCTTCTTAGCGGCTTTGAAGTTCGACCAGATACATGCGAGGCACTCCACAATCCGGCTGGCTCATGTCAAGACCTGCCAGTGGCTTCCACAGAGCGAAAAATATCAGCAGTGGCTCAACCCGAACAGTTTTGGCGAGCACCATGGATTTTTATGGATCAAAGGGAAGCCAGGAGCTGGCAAGTCGACCTTGATGAAATTTGCCTTCGGTAAAGCCGTCCGGCAACTGGCTAACGCGACTGTTATCTCCTTCTTCTTCAACGCCAGAGGTGACGACCTGGAGAAATCGGTATCGGGAATGTATCGTTCGCTCCTATTTCAACTTCTGGAGAAGATTCCTGATTTGCTCGATGTCTTTGGCTTGGTACCCAAAACTGTACTGCATGGCGAAGTGGTACAATGGGAGATGGAGACGCTGAAATCTCTCTTCAAGAGCGCTGTCGAAAAGCTCCAAGACCGTACCCTGGTGTGCTACATTGATGCACTCGACGAATGCGACGAAAATCAGATACGAGACATGCTTTCCTTCTTTGAACAACTAGGAGATCTGGCTGTCTCCGAGGGTTTCCGGCTTCTAGTCTGTTTTTCAAGCCGTCATTACCCGCACATCGCCATTGGCAAAGGGCTGGAGCTTGTCTTGGAGGACCAGGAGGGCCACGGTGAAGACATTGCAGCCTATGTACATGCAGAGTTAAGGGCTGGGCGCAACAAGCAAGTGCAAAAGATCAAACAGGAGATCATTGCCCGTGCCTCTGGGGTCTTTTTATGGGTCGTCCTTGTCGTCCAAATACTCAACAAAGAGCATGATCGTGGTCGTGTACATGCGCTAAAGAAAAGATTGTCTGAGATTCCAGATGGACTACATGAGCTGTTGAAAGACATTTTGACACGAGACAATAACAACATGGAGGACACGTTACTGTGCATACAGTGGATCCTCTATGCACGACGGCCTTTGACCAGAGAGGAGCTTTACTTTGCTATAATCGGCGCCACTGAGACTGATCCGTCACTGCTTGAGTGGGATCAAAATGAAATCACCACGGAAGACATGAAGCGCTTTATCCTCGATTCCTCAAAAGGTCTTGCTGAGCTCACAAGGTCAAAACGCCCTACTGTGCAGTTCATCCACGAGTCAGTTCGGGACTTTCTCAAGGATGAAGGCTTCCGCAACCTTCATGCAAATGTGGGCAGTGTCGCCCCAGGACCAGGCAACGAGGCTCTCAAAAAATCTTGTCTCAACTACGTGGCTATAGACCTGTCTCCCTGTGTGGCAATACCAGACCCATTGCCAGTTGCAAAATCCGAAGAAGCGAAACATCTGCGGGAAGTCATTACCAAGAGATTTCCCTTTTTCAGGTACGCGGTGCAGAATGTGTTCTACCATGCTGATACTGCACTGGGGCACGGAATCTCACAAAGACATTTTCTGGAGACGTTTCCCCTTGGCCATTGGCTTTTGAAGAGTAACATTTGCGAGCAACACGAAATACGCCGCTACACAGAAGATGCACACCTGCTTTATGTCCTTGTTGAAAAGGATTGTGCGAACCTCATATCGTGCGGGCTTGACTTAACTCGCAGTCAGGATGTCCGCAGTCAGGATTTCAGCGGTCAGCGGTATGGACATCCATTGCGGGCTGCTATCGTGCATGGCAATGAAAGGGCAATGAGTGTGCTATTGACACACGGACCTTTCGCCCAAAATGCAGCCCAAACGGGGTGGCTTAGAAAGCTTCTGAAGGAAGGAGTACGCTCAGGAAAACGCGAAATCGTGAAGATGCTGTTAGATAATGCCTCTGATACAGAGATAACAGACGACTTTCTTCGCATACCAATATGCGCAGTGGAAAAGGCACCTTTAGAGATTGTGAAATTGCTAATAGAGAGAAGTAGTGACCCAGATGCTCAGCGTTGTTACAACAATACACTACTCGCATATTCAGCGCAAAGATCATCTGCAGAGGTGATAGCTCTGCTGCTGGACAGAGGCGACAATCCGGATAGTAGAGATTTGAATGGGTGGACACCGTTGTTTCACGCAGTGGAAAGGGTAGTTGACGTGCGTGTGCCGCTGGGCCCTGGCGGTCATCTGGATGCTGAAGAGCATACCTGCCGGGCGCAGCATTTACCTACGGTAGTGAGATCAGCCCTGGAAGTTATACGGATACTTCTGGATCGAGGCTGCAATCCAAATGTACAAGACTGCCATGGCTGCACACCCCTATTTTATGCAGCTAGAACTTGCTTCAAACAGGCTGTGGAGTTGCTGCTAGATAACGGCGCGCAATTGAATCTGACAGATCACCATGGTCACTCGCCGTTGTGTTATGCAATGGTGCTATCAGATCAGTTTATGGTATCGTTCTTATTAGACAGGGGAGCTGTTGCAAATTGTCCTGTTCATGTTTTATAGACGCCAGAAATCGACTGGATGTCGCTTCCCGAGATCTGAATGGATCTTTCTTTTCTCTCCCAGACCTGAGCATAGCCCGAGCATCAAGTCAACAATACAATGAAATCTGTTCCTTCTACAAGACTAGTAGTGCTTTTGCAAGTCTTTTTTACATCTTGCGAATGAAAAAAAATTTAGACCTGTTGAGACAAACCCCGCACAAGAAATAAACCGTAAACCATAACCGCTTAGTGCTACCTAGTAGAGAAGCAAAGGCAATATTATCTGTTCAATACAGTAAGGATAAATAAGTATATTTGACAGCAATGGACGTACCATGCACCTACCCCTATCAAGACTGGCGAGTATTGCTGGTATCTATACAGATCCTGCATTTTGAAAACATCACCACGCCACCTTCTATCCTTCTCTCTCCCCCCAGTCCCCCAAACTACACCTTCCGGTCTGCTGATGAACAACTCGAGAATCAACAGCCGAAGTAATCGTTCGAATGAAGCCGAGACCTATGCCAGTAACATCTGCCATGGTAGTCACCAGTAAGTGGAAGCCGAAAGTAAATATGAGATGTACCTGTGGTACATGCAGTCGAAGACAGAGCATAAGATCCAGTATGACCCGCTGTCTCATATAGGACCTAACGCGTGGCTGATCTCATGCCGGGTCTCTTGACAAACAGAACAGGAGCTTGCACCTGAGATTAGATTGTTCTTAAAGTACCATAGGAAGGTGTTGGAAAGCCTCGTGGAGAGACATTCTGGAAGGAGGATATGGTAGGGGTCTTGTGTCCTGTGTGGCTCTATATGGGGTTTACTGGTCGCAAGACCGAAGAGGATCTGCATTTTGACATATCGCTTGAGAGCATCGCAGTGGAAGGGTGCAAGAATGAGTCTTATGTAGTTGGACATAATTTTCTGCTATGAGACTTGCTTTACTCATAGTGATATTGGTCGTTCATGAGTTCTGCCTCAGCTGTCCTTATGGGGAACAAAGACATCATGGTTGCATGGTAGAAAGCTCGCTTAAATTCGATCTACTAGATATAGATCATTCTTCAACACATTTGATTGACTGAAGTTGGGCTCATATTCTATTTTAGGAAATTGGAGTACTGTAACACACGGCCATCAAGAGCGAAAAGATAATAACTTCACCTGAGATAATGCAGTCGCTGTGCTGAAAATTGTCATTCATACTACTGCCCACTACAGTGTACAATTATCTTCGTATAACTTTAAACCATGCATTGAATATACACTAAGAACAGGAAGGTAGAAGAGCCCGATCATCCCAGACGCGCCGCAACAAAGGGTATGCAGCGCAAACACATTGAAACCACAGAACAAAGCAAGTGAACAAATTAGTCGGGGCCTGGTCATCCCTCTCCCTGCCAAACGCCCCTAGCCCGTGCTGATGCAGGTTGAATGCATAACAAAACGCCAGAAACTGGAACAAAGCAAAGCCCGATCATAGTAACAAGCAGTAAATATAGAATAGACACAGAAGAAACGAAGCAGGTCATTACTGGACATCACAAGTCAGACTTCCATCGAGTCCGCAATTTCCTCGCTCATGGCGCGGACGGTTCCCTTGCTACCAGAGCGAGAACGGAACTCTTCGTCGCTGAGCAGATAATTGTCGTATTCGTCGACCACGGGACGCGACGGTTTCGACGTCGCTTCCTCCTCGCTGGAGCTTTCCTGCTCCAGATCAACGTGCTCGCCAAGCCAGTAGCGGGCCCGCTTGCTCGATCCGAGGTCGGGGGTCAAGTAGCCATCGTCGAACGTGCGCTTCGTCGTGGGTGTGGCGAACCCATCGCCTTCGCTGGGCGTGTGACTCAGGATGGGAATCGCGCGCAAGTAGAGATAGCACACGCGCTTCCGAATACGGTTGAAGAAAAAGTAATGGAGGCTCCAGATAGCACCGTCATCGGCATCAGAGGGGTCTTCCTCTGGAGAGTACGAGTATATGGAGCATTCCTTCAGCGACATCTGTTCGTCGATAATCCGCCACATGCGAGGGCCCCAGGTAGATGACGCTCCGGCGTTATAGGATCCGGACACGGTCACAGGTGAAGGGGGAGTCATATCCATGGTCTCGCGTGGGCGCAGATTGAACAGGGTCGTATCGATGGTATTCATCACGCGCTTCAGGTTCCGCTCGCGATGGAAGTCTGACGGCCGTAGCACATGTGAGAAGTCGTAGTCCGGATGGCTCGCGTTGAGGGTCGCGATCAAGTAGGCAAACGTGCGCCGGCTCGAATGCTCACTCAGGGGTCCAAAGGGACTGGACCGCGACAAGTTGAGGGAGGCGGCGGCGTCTGACGCGTTGGGTGGAGAAAGCGATGCGGACAGTCGAAGGACGGATTCATATTGGGCTTCAAGGGACTGCTCAATGTTCTTGTACAGTTTCCGGTCGGCGCGAGCGGCCTTGGTGGTATACAGGTCGCACCCGCCGAGGATGTGACAATCGGCGGTATCAAAATTCAATGAACTCGTCACGTCTTCGATATCGGGAAGGGGTAAGAACTATGATGACGGAGCCATTAGTACATGATCCGATGGGGGTGAGAGTTGGGAGCGTCAGCGCATCCGGAACGCACCTTCATCTTTACCGAGGTTATCCGTCCAGGAATAAAGGGAACGATGTGCAATGAGTGATAAGGTGAGAGAATTTGAAGAAATCGACAACCAGGTCGCAGGAGAGAGAATCAGAGCGTTATCAACCAAGTTCGGCGCAGTCGACGTGGTCGCTATCAGGAGAGTGGAAACGTAGCCGATCGGAGATAAGGAGACGGTGAACACTGGCGGAGGTCAGGAGACAAAGAGACGGTTAACAAGGGGAGATCACAGCACACAGGGCCATGACCGAGACAGCGCGATAAAGAAGGAGATGAGATGAAGGATGGATAGATGGAGATAGAGATGATGGTGTCAGGTTGCGCGTTGCGACCGGGGGGGGGGAAGGAGGGTCACGTGGCGACCGGGCGCGGCCAGTGATATCACTCGGTCACCTCACGGGTCCGGCCATTCTTGGTCGTCCCAGACTTGCTCTCTCTGTGAATCTCGCTGTAAAAGAACGGAATTAATTAGTCCATCGCAAACAATGGTAAATGCTGTCAACGCCTATGTACGTCCAACGCCGTGTAGTAGTATCTCTGTCCCGCAGCAAACGTACAAACCCTCCAGGAGTAAAGCCATCTTCCAGCAGTTATAAAAATAGGAACGCTCAGTTGCCGAATCCGAATGCCGCTACATGATCTTCGTAACCACGTCTTCCTCGACCTGGGGGAGAATGAGGTTAGCCTGGGTGGTCCAGTCGGTCATTCACGTGGGGCCATGGGTGAATGTGAGGAGATCTGAGGGCAACTAAGGGATACGGGAGTGTATGGGCCGTGCATGAGGTGGAGGTGTCCGATCCAACC
Source organism: Aspergillus pseudoterreus (assembly GCA_002927005.1). Taxonomy (NCBI): domain Eukaryota; kingdom Fungi; phylum Ascomycota; class Eurotiomycetes; order Eurotiales; family Aspergillaceae; genus Aspergillus; species Aspergillus pseudoterreus. The sequence continues at coordinate 659,171 of PIJX01000031.1, forward strand.
AACGGAGAGTCGCGAGTCTCGTGGTTAAGGGAGGGTAGGTTGTAGAAGGGGAGACGAAGATCCCAGTGAAGGGCAACGCTCGGTGGACCAACACAACGAATTTCAACCCGTCGCATTCCATCAGGCGTCGTAGCCCGTCTCCATCCAGTCAGGGGCGTGGTCATCACTCACCTCCATGTCTTCCAGACTGTCTTGCTGGCTAATGCAGCGCAAGACGTTCTTCTTGCTGCTTTCCTGCATCTCGCCCGCCAACAATAACTCGTCCAGAATGAAGTATGCCTTTTGGAAATTGAAGATGATGTCCAGCTCGCACACGTTGCCGTAGTACTTGTCCATTTGCTCGACGTATCGGTGCACGATTTCGAGGGTGATCAGCTCGTTGTCATCGGAGGCGCATCCGGCGATGAAGAATAGGGAGGCATAGCGACGGTAGACGACTTTAGTATCTGGAGAGACGACGAACTGTCAGTTGACTGTGGGAGACGAAAGGAGCAATTGCAAGACAGGGTCCAGCAAAGGTAACCGGAGGCACAACGATGGAGGGGTAGACCTACCCTTATACTCAAGGAAATTGCACATCCGCGTGCGACGGGACAGAACGAGCTGGGTCACATCCTTGATGATCTTGGCCTTCTCCTTGGGGGAGAGAGTAGTGAACCATTTGGCAAGGCGCTGAAGCAAAATTATCTGGTCAGTTCCTCCGAGCCTGAGTGCGGATGGAAGTTGGGTGGGTGACGAGACGCACCACTTTGCCTTGGCGGGAGAGCAAAATCAGATAGCTAGAAGAGGAGGTTAGCGCAATTCCCGTTGATCTGGCGGAGAGCGAACACGCACTGGATAGCCATGGTGTGAGGGGAGAGGGGTGGATGGAAAGGAGAAGTGGCCACGAAAGGGGAGAGTTGTGGGCGGAATCAACAACATCTCCGAGCTGGGGACAATTTCTTCGCGGCCCGCACGGCTGCCCCGCTGTCATTTCTCCAGCACAGAGCATTCAAGCATGAGGGTACCCAGATTTACAGTCTTTTATTTATGAGGATTAATTGTTGAAGCTAGCTGATATGACTCATGTCTACATGACTGTCATTATCTGATCATGGAGAGGTGAGTAAACCAACCCGGAAAATCCTCGGGATAGCAGAGCATCTCCAACTAAACATTGACAGACAGATATTGGATAAGGCATTACTTGTCGTCTGAGAATGAGAAATTGCTTTCTTACAATATCCACGAACGCTTTCCAATTCTTCTATGCTCGCAATAGTCCCTCCATTGAGGTATGGCAGCAGAAATAATGTCCACACAGCTTGGGCACATGGAGTCATGTCCAAAGCCAAGATGAAAGGATACCTGAATCTGTTCGATTCATGTTCCCTCTACCTACATCTCCTTCGCACGCGAGCAAAGTCATACTTATAACTCGACATACGGTCCATCCAATACGCTGGCGCATGCCTATGAGTAATGCAAGATCATTCTCAGAACGGTATACCAAGCTAAACGCTTCTCAAACAACAGACACCAACCTGAGGCTAGGTAGGTGTGCTAGCGATTTTGATACCTCCTATTCCTGCATGTCCAACCGCGCGTCTACCGTACCTCAAGACCCCGCAGCCTATAGATCCCGAAATGCTGGGTTGCAGGCATTCTAGGCTGTTTATTAATCCCACCGGCCCACCATCAATCATGATGATATTCTCAACGGCGCTTGGTCAGACAGCTGTCCCACCAATGTCCGATCCAGAATCTTGAGAAAATTTTCCAACCTTACTGAATGCGTCCACCGTATTCCACGAGCTGACCGGTTCGCGAGGGAGGGAGCAGCTGATCCGAGCTCTGTGACTTTAAGTTCTGTGTTCCACTGGTTCTGCAGGAGCTCTTGGACCCAATGGGAGAAAGAAAGTGAGTGAGGTAGTATATCACTTTCAAAGCCAGCACAATCCCGATCCTGGTGACGGCATCAATGTTTCATGTCGGATCTTGGCGGAAGGAGTGATAGGAAGAGAAGCATAACGGTGGTGAGAATGAGGCTGCCTGCATTAGTTGTTGATCGTACCTGGCGGCTGTCTATGCCGCGCAACATAAATTCTTCACGTCGACTTGGCGTGCTGGAGTTTGTACCAACGCCCCGTCTGTGAGAAACCATCCCGATTGAAAAAAATCTTATATACCGCTGCCGAACAACCGAGCCAAATCTGGAATCTCTCTTTCTCCTTCTATCGTTGGTTGGAGTCGGATCATGATTTCATGATCGCCCATGACGTAGCAGATTCGGCCGCGGCATATCGTCATACACCAGCTCCCTCCGCCCATTCCGCGCCTCAAATATCAATCCCTTCCAACCGTCCCTTCTCTGACCTTTTCTTTTCGGGTTAAATCTCCGTTGATCAGGAAAATCTCACCAGCTCCTTCACGGTCGCGCCGTCTTCCCCTTCTTCTGCGCACCTTCGACACTGTCCGAGTGAATCCGCCGACAGCAACCATCACATAGAGTAATCCCCGTCGCCAACATGGTTATGAGAGCTGTTCAGATAGGCCTGCGGGTGTGGGAGGTAGGTGATCGTGATCCCAGCCGCGAACGCATCGCAGCAATCTTCAGATCGAAGAATCCATCTGACAAACCCCCGCGATAGTTTGTCTTCACCCTGCTCATCATGGCCCTCGTCGGTAACATGATCGACGAGTCCTTCGCCGGCAACCCAGCCGTCGTTAACTACACCATGTTCGCTGCAGCATTCTCCATGTTCACGTTGTTCTACCTGTTCCCCTCGTCGATGAACATCGACTGGGCAGGCCACCCCATCATCGTCATCATCGTGGATCTGCTTAACATGCTCATCTTCCTGACTGCTGGTATTGCGCTCGCTGCCAAGCTCGAAGCCCACGACTGCAGCAACCTGGTGCGTCATTCCATCTGTTTTCCCTTTCATTCGGTGTAGATAAGTGGTGGTGTCATCGCGAGGATGGATACTACCAGATCGATCCGCCGCCCCACTTCACGGCAACGCAGGGCCCACTAGCTAATCGTCGATAATCTGCAGGACTACACCCTCAACAACTCCGTCACCAACGGCTCCGTCGACCCCGAGAAGCGCTGCCGCGAGGCCCAGGCTAGCACGGCCTTCCTCTGGTTCACCTGGGCCGGCTACACCGCCTCGTTGGTCTTCTCCTTCCTGACCGCCCGCAGAACCGGTGCCGATCTCCGTTCTCGCGTTGGTCCTGCCCGTGGAGCCCGCCCCAGCATGGCCCAGGTGTAAGCATTGCGAGATGTATGTCCCACTTTGAACGTTATCCTGCTTCGAATATCGAACCCGAGCTAATGGCGATAGCTCTTGCAATGCGATGTCTGGAGACTGCGACAACGATGACCATGAGACGAATTTCATGCGCAGGTGTGACATTGCGCCGTTAGTGTGAGTGGCACGATGTCGAGGCTTTGGAATACAGTTATTGGAAACCACACTCTGCTTACTTTGGAGTGTTAAAACTGTCAGCGATATGACCTAATTCTCAACTACTATTAATAATGTCACGATGTTGGTTAGTGGAGTTTGGACGGTCTGGTGTCGAGGTCTCCATGGGAGATGTGTGTGGCATGTATCATCCTCGGTTGGTGTGGTTTGGTAGGATAGGTTGAGGTCCGGAGCTAAGGGAGGACCTGGCGTTATTGTGTCTGCTTTACATGTTTGATAGTGTAATCTGAACGAGGGTTGTTGGTCTGTTGGTCTATTGGAAATCGGCTTTGGTGCCATATAGCGATGCTAGTGTCGAATTGAGCTACGCTGAATGATTCTATAAAACATTGACGTAGTCAGACTCTCAGATGATTGAACAGCGACACTGGGTTTCCAATGGTAATGTAGTCTTTGCCCATCTTGTCCAGATTATAAGTCCATCTATGAATCACCCATACTAACAGCGACTCAAGCAACTCCACTCGTCTGGGTACTTGTAACATTACTTTCTCTCTTGAAATTACTGTACTAGATCGGCTCTTGTTGGTATACGACTGACATGCTGAAACCCGATCATGCATCCATTTGATATGGTTTGGCGGATGGGATGGAAATATATATTGACATTGTTGGTATCCGGGATTGACAACGTGTTGCCAATAGCCCCTGCTGATAGACATGGAGCCAGCCATCCAGATGGCGCTTAACATAACACAGTACATAGCTATCTAATCTGATTCATCTACCCAGCCGTACCTAGGGCTGTCATGACCAGTCTACCTGGAGACCCTGTTCTCTGTAGTTGACTCGAGTATACAGGTGGTCCGTGCACACGCGGCGTACGGGGAAAGCTGTCCGTTCCCTTGCACAACCCCATCCCTCCCACCTTCACTCTCTCCCTACCCTCTCACCCTCCAATTCCCACCATGGCCGACGAAGAGGAGCGCCTCAAAGCTGAGAAGCTGGCCGCTGCCAAGAAAAGGGTACACATCCCATTCTCTCCCTCGCTACCCCCATCCAAAGGACCCGACCTGGCTCACTACGTTACAGGTAGCCCAGCTCCAAAAACAAAAGAAGAAAGCCAACAAAAAAGCCTCCACCAAAGACTCCGAACCATCAAAAGATGCGGCTGCGCCTTCCGAGCCCGAGCCGGCGAAGGAGTCCGCCCCCGACGAAACCGCCGAACAGAAGCCCAGCGAGGAGAAACACACCGAACAACCCAAACCCGACGAGCAGCCGTCCGAACAACCGTCCGATACCAAAGATAATGACAAGGCCGATGAAACAACAGCAGAACCCCCTCGTGAAGAATCCCCCACAGAACCCATGCCCGACGCCCCGACGTCCCCCGGTCCCGACGTCCAGCCCCAACTCCCTAAGATAGACACGGCGGCGAGTCCGCCGTCGCGCGGCGCCCACGGCCGCCAGCCGTCGCTGTCGATCCAGTCGAAGATGCGTTCATCGTCGTTCCGCAAGACGTCCATCTCGCAGGGGAGCCTCTCGCCGTCTCCGTCCGCCGCGATCAAATCGCCGTCGCTGCCGCCGCTGACGGCGGACGGGGACTCCGTGCACGAGGTGTACCGCAAGCAGTCGACGCGGATCGACGAGCTCGAGAAGGAGAACAAGCGGCTGGAGAAGGAGCTCGAGGAGGGCACAGCGCGGTGGAAGAAGACGGAGGAGGAGCTGGAGGATCTGCGCGAGGCCAGTGTCGATGCGGCGGAGTTGAAGGACCGGCTCGAGAAGGCGGAACAGAAGGCCGGGGAGATTGAGGAGCTGGTAAGCCTGCTACATGCGAGGAGATGGGAACGTGATGCTAACGAACGGGTGTAGAAAGCCGAAATTGCCTCCCTGCAACGACAGAATTCGCACTTGCAAACGCGCACCCACCGCAACAACGCCAGCGTGTCCGCCCCCGGGCCATCAGAGTCCCCGCCATCTGATCTCATGCAGCAGCTGGAATCGAAATCCGCCACCATCGAGGCGATGGAACTCGAGATCTCCAACCTGCGCGCGCAGCTGTCGTCGAGCGCCGCGCACGAGACGCAAATCTCGGCTCTGGAAGAAAAGCTCGCGCGCAGCGAGTCCACCCTTGAGAAGTCGCAGAATGAATTAACGGATACCAAGGCTGCGCTGACGCGCGCGTCGGAGAAAGCCGTCAAGGAGGGCGTGGACAAGACGTCAACGGAGACGCTGATCAAGAGCCTGCAGCGCGAGACGGAGGAGCTGAAGACAGAGAAGGCGGAGGCGACGAAGAAGATTGAGACGCTGGAGAAGAAGCTCGAGGCGATGGGCAACCTGCACCGCGAATCCGAAGCACGACACCAGGCACGGCTGCGTGAGAGCGAAAAGACCGAGAAGGAGGCGGCCGTGCTGCGCAAGCGGCTCGCGAGCGTCGAGAACGAGAACCTCCGCCTGAAAGAAGACCTCGAGACGCTGCGCAAGCGGGACGGCGGCGCAGACGATGACGCGCTTGACGAACTCGAAGACGAGGAGCGCTCGCGGCTGCAGCGCCGCATCCGCGAGCTCGAAGGCGAGGTGTTTGACTTACGTCGCGGGGTGTGGAAGGAGAAGCGCCAGGAACTCGATGCCAGCGGCGCCGGGGATGGCGCCGACTTCGCCTACGCCGACTCGGCGACGAACCCCTCCGCCGCCAACGCCTTTGACGATGTCGACCTCGTCGGCGGGACCCCCGAACACGCACGCAGACGCAGCATGGCTATGCAGCAGCACTCGTCGTTCTCGACGGTGCTTTCCAGCGGCATTGCGGCGTTCACGGGTGGAGGTTCATTTGGCGGTGGTCGTGGCCGGGCGGGCTCGCATCAGCAGCACCCGCCGGCCACGCGCGGCAGCCTGGAGCTGCTCTCGGAAGAAAACTTTGACGATGAGTTTGATGAGGCGGAGTTTGCGCGGGCCCAGGCGGAGGAGGAGGCGCGCAAGCGCGTCGAGTGGGTGCGCGAGATCAAGAAGAAGCTGAGGGACTGGCAGGGGTGGCGGCTGGATTTGGTGGACAGTCGCGCGGGAGCTGAAGGTGCTGGCGTGGGCATGGGCGAGATTTTCCAGATCTAGACAGACGTTTATAATGTATTCATGGTTCATGATTGGAAATATACCAGCCATTGATTGCGACGCACAGATACAGTTACATTGGATACGTACGTAGCTAGGATATCTAAAAGGAACAAATGCCAAAAGGATTCTCTAACACCAACACCAATGCCCATAAACATGCATCAAACAGACAAAACAGCATTCCCAAAAACTTACATCCCATCAATCCTCCGCATAATGCCTCCCATTCAGCACACCCTCGGACTTCGCACGGCCGCGTCTCCGGCTCACCAGCTCGGCCACCCACCCGGACATCTGGTACAGCCACCCGCCGGTGACCATGACGCCGGAGACGGTGTTGACGAGGCGGATCAGCAGTGACAGGAAGCTGCCGCGCTCTTCGCTGATGAGCAGCAGGATGGGCTCGATGTTATACTTGAAGAAAATGCCGGGGACGAAGAACGGGCTCTCGGGGAGGGCGTCGGACTGGCTGGTGGCGGCGTACTGGTTCGTGAAGACGAGATTCTTGTTCTGGCGGTTGTCGTGCAGCGTCGGCGGCGCGATCGAGTACGTGTCTAGGACGCGGTTGCCCTTGGAGTAGATGGTCGGCACGACGGAGAGGAAGTACTGGAACTTGTAGTAGTGGGTTTCGGTCTCGGCGATGGTCTTGTCGAGGGGGTTGAGGAGGGTGGGATAGTGGGGGCCGAAGGAGAGCTCGGTGATCATGTGGCTGAAGTTGAAGGCTTTTCATCGTGAGTAGCGGATTAACAACAGGAAGTAGAGATCAGAAGAAAGCATACCCTGGTGATCCAAATGCGGCGCCAAATCGCGGTATCCATGGCCGCGTGCCGTGATGTGAAAGTCGCCCTGCACCTTGTTCCCCTCGAGACTGCCGTAGATGCGGCACGAGTCGACGGCGTCGCCGCGGCGCAGCTTGGGCGACTTGGCGAACTTCTTGCGCGGGTTGCGGCGCACCTCGCCGAGGACGTGGTGCACGTGGGCGTCCTCGTCCTGGGCCTCCAGCCGGCCGGCGTCCTCCTGGCTGAGGGTCTGGTACTCGTGGGAGCCGCCGTAGGACTCGTAGTTGCGCTTGTCCATCCACAGCTGCCAGCTGGTGGGCTCGCGCTTGAGCAGCTCGCCGGCCAGGACGCGGTCACCGGCGGCGTCCTGGATGTTGACGTCGAGGGTATCGCAGGGCATCTCGACGACGATGTCCAGGTTCAGCTGGAGGTCGTGCGAGACGCCCTTCTCGACGCTGAAGTGGTGGTTCTCGGTGCCGCGGAGCCAGGTGCGGAATTCGGAGACGGAGAAGACGGTGCAGATGATGAGGATGAGGACGGTCCATTGTCCGCCGCGGCGGGATGGAGCGGTGTATGAGGGCTTCGTTTTGGCTGGATGGGGTAGTTAGCTTGAGGTTGTTTACAAACTTCCCGAGGCGGATAGGCTGGGATTCACGCGCGCCGACTGTCTCGATTGAGCAATCGGGCTGGCCGTCGTAAGACAACACGGCGAAAAGATGGGGAGACGTACGGAAGGCGTCGAATGTCTTCAAGCCGCCCTGCAGCTGAGACTTTTCCCCGAACGCTTCATCGTCCAGGTGGTGGTGTCCTCCGTACCCATTCATCACGAAATCGTATGGCGGGAGGGACAAGAGGAATCACCGATCAATGCATGAATGATCGAGAAAGAAACGCAAGGGAGGCCGTGGTTCCAAAGGAGCGATAGACACGACGGGGCAGAGGCAGAGGAGGGGAGAGAGAGATTCGAAAAGCGGAGATGGGATGAGGCCAAGTAGTCCAGATCGGTTTATCGCTTATCAGATCCGACGCCCTTCTATTTCGACTACACCCATCCAGCTGTATACAACCACCACCAGAATGCGACGACATGTGAAATCGACACCATAACAATGCTGCTGAGGCTCTAAGCAGTCATGTCTCTACATGTGTTTCTCAGCTGCTGCCTTCACATTTTCACATGTTTCGTACCACTATTCTGCACCCTCCATATCCTGATTCATGAATCATGTATGAGTTAGATTCAAGGTTGAAAAGCCAGAATATGCATCTGAGAATCTTATGATTAGCGGACCTCTATCACCGACTATTCTCTCGATTATTCCATTCTAATATACCATATCTTCCTACCGCTCCATTTGCGTACCGCACGCCATGGGTTCTCTACTGACGTTGGTGGTTCTTTACCGATGTTGGTGGGAAGGACACTCCGAGGCCCCTTGGTCAGATGATCCTCTTGGTTGCGTGGGCTAGAATAATCTGGGATGCGATATAAAACAGAACTCTCTGAGTGAGTCAATGTCGGGCATTTCAAACTCTCCCGACTTCCCTTGAACGATCACCGAAATGCCACATCACCAGATGACAAAATCTGATTCTGAGCGGATCCAATCCTCTCAGGTAGGGCCATCTTCAATCTCTCGGATATTGTTTTCTGTACCATGCTGAACACAATATCTCTATAGGCGAAGGGAGGAGGCGATATGAGTTCAGGAGGTTTTGCAGCCCGAGCCCAGGCCGCTGGCGAGAGGGCAGTGGCTCAACAATATGGGAGCAGCCACGGCTCCCATCAGAGTGGCGGCCACCCTGGCTCTGGAAGCACTGGAGCTCATTACACGAGTTCCGGTGGAAGCCAACAGCAGGGAAGACGTTAAGGTCATGTTCTTGACAGCATGGCTGTGGAACTTAATGCGAGCCGCGAACATTTCCCAAGACATGTCCTTAGCCTATGGAGACATTGCGTTCGGCTCAATATAGAAAATAACACAAGAGGCGATCAAGAGGGCCCGGTCCTCCGGGGAAGATTCTTGGTAAATTGCATACCTGCATCGTATCGCAGATTAGAGGAGTATTCTAGCTGATGGCACAACTATGCAGACCGGCTACGTTACAGCCTTCTGCCAGAAAAAGATAAATAGGCCGACTGTCCCCGTAGACAATCCAATCCCTCAAGCTACTCATCGCATCTTCTCCCTATATCATTCACATCCCAGCATTCAAGTCACAATGGAGTTCACATACACCCTTTTTGCCGCAGCGCTCGCTGTCGGAACCCAAGCCGACACCAAATACATCTGCGAGACAAGGGACGGCAGTTCCTATCTGCTCCACGCCAACGAGTTCATCGACAACCTCTATGCCCCGCCCCAAGGCGAGAACCTCTGCAATCATACAACAAACGGATGCGGCCGGACCAACTCGGGGTACTCAGGATCTGGAGGCGCAGGCTTCATGATTTGTTGTTTCCGCGTGAGTATTCCCATCTTCCTTCTCTGCAGATTGAGTGGGAAGAGAAGAGCTGACCAATGCTTGCGCGCAGTGCTCCGGAGACCGTTAGCTTGGTGACTGCTCGTCCGATGGCCGACTGCCACCCTCTATTTTTGTTGACAACTCCGTCTAAATCTAATATATCCCGGAGAAGCTCTCCTACGGTTGGAACAGTGGGAACGGTGGTCATACGTGGGAGGAATGGGTGGACGGTGATGAAAATACGGAATCTACTGGTCATCACGTCACAATCTGAGCCGAATTCTCCGAAGAGTCTTGGATATATGCATAAATGGTCTGCTAATGCTAACATCACAAGCTCTCCGCTGACACGGCGCCAGGCAGAATGCTTGTAGACCATGAAACCAAAAGTAAATATACACGCGCTGGATCTAGGTCTATCTCCAGTCCGACTGGGAGAACGACAACAGCAGTATAGTAGAAGCGAAGGACAAAGGAAATGGACATGCAAGATGGAGCAACAGGCTTCCACAGTCGTAACAAGATCAAATAACAGGCTGAAGCAATGGAAGCATGGGGTAGAAACACAAGACGTGGTTAATCATGCAGATCCACAGCAGGGTATAAGATGAGGAATCCTGGTTGACCATCTGTTGGGATCAACGTCGTTCATCAGGTAAAAATAAAAGAGGGCATAACAAAACAACAGACTTCCCCACCTGTTTATGCAACCAACAACAAACAATTATTATTACAATATGCAAGAAGCGAAAGAATAAAGATCAGGAGGCGGACATCGCACAGGGTCCCTTATTTACTCCTCTAAATCCTTGTTAGTCGCTGTAACTCTGCTCTGTTCTAGTGGTCTGCGGACTTACCAGGCTGGTGGCTGCCGCGGCGGTGGCGAGGTCGGGCTTCCCACTGATGCTCCTAGCGGCCACACGCGGCAACGCAGATCCGGGGGCTGTGGTGGTCGCCGTTCCTCGTTTGGCAGGCGTCGAGGGTGCCAATCCACTGACAGTAGAATGACGTTTCCCTGAAGTGGGCTTCACCGGAGAACTACCAGACACGTCTCGGCTGCGCACAAATGGACCGTTCTTCGGAGGGTCGGGAAGAGGGCGGCCAGCCGTCAAGTTGGAGGCTGTAGCACCCCGCTTGCCAGGGGTGCTTGCAGTCGGGTACGTTCTAGACCGGGGAGGGGCCTTGATCCCCGTGATGAATTCGTGTCGGAGGGCATCATGGGGGTTCAAACGACGCGCGGGGTCCCAGCGCAGACAGCGACTAATGAAGTCAAGGAAGGCCTCATCATCACACTTCAAGACCTGTCGAAGGTCCTTGGAGCTTGGGCGGCGACGGCGTCCCTTAGAGGAAACCGTAAGCCTGGGCTTGCCCAGAGAATCAAAGAACAGCTTCTTCCGAGTACTCTTCTCGATCAGATGCTTCTCTGGAGGTCCAAACACCTCCATAATGCAAGCAAGCTGTTCCTGCTCGTTCTCTCCAGGGAAGATTGGATAGCCTGTATAAAGCTCAGCTAAAATACAGCCCACACTCCACATGTCGATCGGCATGCCGTAGGACATTCCAAGGATGACTTCAGGGGAGCGGTAGAAGCGACTTTGGATGTAAGTGTACACCTTCTCATTCTCGAAGCAACTAGATCCAAAATCAATGACGCGGATTTCGGAGCTCATCGGATGGACGAGAAGGATGTTCTCTGGTTTGAGATCACAGTGGATGACCTTCTTTGCATGAAGAAGCGTCAATGTACCCAGCATTTGTTTGGTGAAACGACGAATGAGCTTCAAAGAAAAGCCGCGGAAGTCATGAACCTTGATAAACTCGTAGAGGTTCATTCCGAGCAGTTCAGTAGAGATGCAAAGATGGCCTCGGAAATAGAAACTTTGGGTGAAGTTGACCACACTATGGCGACGGTGAGGGTCCCACTCCTTGAGCTTCTGTAGCAGATTCACTTCGATAAGGGCTTGCTGGTGGAACCTCTTCTTGTTTCGAATGATTTTGACCGCCACGAGACCCCCAGTCTTGTGATCGATGCACCTCACAACCTGGCCGAAACTACCTTTACCGAGGACGTTGATCACTTCATAGCGGTAGGCGAGATGATCTCCAATAACGATGTTGTAATCGCCGCGGTCATCGTCATAGCCAAAGTTCGCAGCCTGCGCATTGAGATCGCCAACATGTTTTTTCGCATTCTGAGTCCCGCAGAAGTAGATATCCTTGAAGTCGATGATCTCTCCCCGCTCAAAGATGTTCAGATTAGCCATCTTCAGAGCCTGAGCTGGACCAACGCGCTCCTTGGGCCCAGCCTTGCGGCGTAACGAATCCAAGTCCTTAGCGGCATTCTCCAGATCTTTGCGCTTAGATGCAAGCCTTCGCATCTCATCGTCCGCAGCCACAACGTCAGCATCTTTCTGTGGCTCAGGAGCCCTCGGGGCAGCTGCCGCACTCGACCTTGCGGAATTGATAATTTTGTGCACTGGTGAAAGGATCGACGATGCAGACCGGTTTTGGGCGGGGTCACTCTCTCCAGAATCATTTGAACAGGTTGGCTCTAGATTGAGGCTTTGCTCACTGCTGAAACTTGGCTTCCTCAGTGCTGGGTTAGACGTGTGAGACACGGAGGCTTGTCGCCTGGTCTTCAGATAGGACGTCTTCATGGTAGGGCTCGTGTTCTTCGCAGTGGATAAATTATTCCACGTTGCAGATGCTGGAAGCTTTGGCGGAGGCATACGATCATATTTTTGGGGGTCACCCTTCGAGTCCGCGGTGGCTTGAGTTCGAGAGTTACTGCGCTGGCGGGCAACTGTGATATTGCTCCGCAAGGACGTCTCGGATGCGCTGTTGTTATCGGGATCGGTAGGCGTGGATAATTGACTCAGGGATGATGACTGTGTTTGTGGGCGGGGGCCATTCAACTTATATGAACCCAGCTGCGCAGCCTGGGATGTATAGTCTCCACTGGCCTTTTGCCGTAAGTAATTGAACTCGCTGCTGCTCTTTGGCAGCGTGTATGAGATATACGGCGAAACAGTTCGCGCACCACCCGGGGTATTCTCAAAGGTTGCAAGCGCGCTGGAACTGCTGGCAGTCCTTAAGTTAGCACCCGAAGAGGTGCTTACGATGAAGTGTGATGTACTGCTCCGTGCCTGCGTTCTCGGAGCCCCATCATCATCATCCCGAACAGAAAAGAAATTCGCTTTCGAAGCCGTCAGAGGTGTACTTGGGGTCTTGGACATGAGCTGACTCGTAGGCGTATATGGTTTGGCATCGTCTTCCCGATCCTTCAATGCTTCGATCTTGGTCGTCATCGGCGTCCCTAAGGGAAGTAGATTCAAAGGTGGCAGCTTCAAAGGTTGCAAGTTTCGTTTACCGTAGATGGCAGGAGGCTTGGGCTTTGCTTCGGGGGTTTTCATTTCTCGCCCATCATATCCGCTCGCCTCGCCGTCAGTCACGCTGCTCGATGGATTGGAGTCCGTATCAGCCTTAATCTTCAATAGACCGATGTCGACCGGAAGACTAGATTTTCGGCCCATGACAAAGGACGAAGAATAGGTCGGTTGCTCGAAATCGCCCTTCGGTGACTCGTATGCCTTGGGGATTGCCGGGACCGGAGGGACTTCCTCTTCAGGAGCAACTACATGCTCCACACGAGGCTTGGGCGTGGGTAGTCGAGATGACGAGGAAGTTTGGGACAATCTAGTTTGTAACGAGCCGCCGGAGTTTCTGGCCGAATTATAGCTTGTGTTTGATGAGAGAGATAGCCCAGAGCTGTATGATTTGCGGTTGGGATCAGGAGTAGTTCTGCTAGAAGAGGGTGTGACACTTTTTCGTGGTATTGCTGAAGGAGATTGGGCGCATGACCGAGGACGGAAAGGAATGGGATCAGCCTGCGCAGGGGGCGTATACGGCATCGGTTGTGCTTGGGGCGCGGTCGACATTCGCTTCAGTCGTCGAGCGTCAGTGGGACTTATGGTGCGAGCCCCAAGACCTGTCGCAACCGGAGGCATGACCGAAACCCGCTTGGATGCCGACGACGATGGTGTCGTGGTTCTCCCTGTAGTATGTTTGACTGGTGTTCGAACCGCATTGGTTGAAGAAGACCGCGAGTGGTCCGTTGTTCCCGACGCTGTCAGGAGGCCGTCGCGAGGCTCCCTTGACGGGGGTTGGAATGACTTGGCTTTCATATTCCTCGTAGTTGCCGGGACTTTCGTTGGATCATTCTGACTCTCTTCAGGATACTGTGTTCTTGGTCGGAGGCGAGTGGCCTGGTCGAGACGCGTGGTATCCACGCTGGGCTTTCGAGCCGACAAGCTCTGTCGTCTCCCGGCGCCAGAAGGAGCTGATCCGAGCCCGATGGATTTGCGTGGTGCACGTGGCGCAGGACCGGTGCTTGTATTTTGGCCTTGGACCAGACTCTGGCGACGCGCTCTAGTCGCTGTAGCCAAAGTCGGGGGACGCGAGGATGTCGACTCTCCAGGTGTGCCCTGATTCGTAACGCTTTTCCGACGGACTGAGTTGCTTCTGAGACGGCCAGTTTGGCCATTTTCGTCGGTGTGGTTGGCGTTATTGGCCCAGGAATTTTTCGAACGGTACTCGGATGTCGGGCCGCCAGTTCGGGGTATGGGGAAGTGATTTAAACTCGGTTCAGCCATGATACTATTTTGCAAGTCATCAAAATTCACCGGCGCAAGGAAATCGGCGGTGTCGGGAGGGGTCTGGTTAGAGTCCAGTTTCGACAAGTTGCCCATGCTGGTCGATCGGAGACTGACGCGGGAACTGTTACTCTGCGTGGATTCATTCGTGGAGTCGATAGAGGAGTTGCCGGAGTGAAAAAAGGAGCCGGGATTGTTGCTACACAACGAGAGACCGTTAGCACCGTGTAGAGGGTACTAAATCCAGGGTAACGAGAAAAGTGGATTTTTGGGGCGGGTCAAAACAATGTGTACGAGGAAAAGGAGGTGGAGGGGGAAGCTTCGATGGCGCCGGGATACCTTCTTCGTGACGGCTCCTGCGGTCGCGGGCCTTGAGGAGCCTTCTGATCTCGAATGGACAGTCGTCTTCGGTTCATGACCCCTATTCGTGATCCTGAACCGGACTTGGTGGCAGTTGAAGAGGAATCAGCAAGGAAGGTCGTCGAGGGGTGTTTTTGCAATCGTCTACGTGCGGGTCCCTCTGCGGATCACCAAAATGGGTTGTTAGTTATTGTTGAGCTGCAATTATGCAGGAACGAGGCATTGTCGCAAAAACAACCGACTTACCTCCTGGTCCTGATGCGTCATTTCGAGACGGACTCGGAACTTTGCGCGACTGCCCCTTTGCTGGAGACTGCTGGGAAGGCAGCCGTTCCGGCATCCTCAAGGTCGGAGGGTTGAAGCTCCAGGCGTGGGAGAAACACGCCTAGGAGAGAAACTGGAGACGGAAAAATGTAGCGGAAAATGGAACGAGGGATCCCAATCGCAGTGGTTCTTTCGGAGAAAAGGACTTCTCGGTGCCCAACAAAGGAGAGAGAGCCTTGACCACCAACGTCGCGCGACTCATCAACGATCGTTACCGGTCCATTGCGGGGATTACTGAGAGAGGAAGGTCCAAGACATTCGACGGGGGATCGAGAGGGAAATTGGACAGTCGGAGAAGGGCGATCAGGGTTGTCTCTGGGTTTGAGAGAGTCGAGAGGTGGTTTTCGAAGAGAAAGAGGTTGAAAGTCGAGAGGAAGAAGTGGTGGTGTGGGTTTCGGTGATGTTGGGGGGAGGAAGACGAGAAACTCTGGCCGTTTTAGGAACAACTTTTGGGGCGGTAGGGAAAGAAAAAGTTACGGGAGGAAGTGTTGTAGGAGGTACTTGCGAACAAAACCCCGATTAGGTACTGTCCTACGAAAAGAGGAAAGGAGGGAAATTACAGGGAAATGATTGAAACAAAATATTAACTATCAGGAGACCTTCTAGGTAGGTAGTTCTGCAGCAAAACAATCTGAATCGATACGTAAACAAAGGCGTACCCAAACAATCGCTATAACATTGGGAATTACTACTTGGGTACAAACAAAAACCCACCCAGAAGGGCAGGATGGGATGTACTGTGAATGCGAGGACGCCGACAATAATCAAAAGAAATTGAGGTGGAGGTAAACACAAGACGCCGTTGGTGGCCGTCTCCTGGAGCTACTGTAGGTACATGCTTAGTACTTGGTTTACACCTACCACAGAGGGCAGGATGGGGTATCTCTGAGGTACTTGCGATGTATGAGATGCGGCCCCCCTGCTCCTTTTCCACCGCCCGATGGGGAAAGGATGTGAACGGCTCCTGCTGCAAACAGCACAAACAGAGTCGATGACAGGCAACCAATGAGCGGCTGTGGTGAAGTGTATTATTGCGTAATACAAATACCGTCCTGCAGCGCTATGTAAGGTGGATGCAGTGCTTACCTCAGCTTTTATTACCTCATCGCTGCATAACTCGGCCTTGCATGTGCTTCCGCTTGCGAACAACCGAGCATCAATCAACCTCTCGTCTTCTGCAATCGGCAATGCGTCTCCCTTCCTGTACCCTTACTGTTGTCTCTGGGAGGTGGCATTATGGATGAATACACCCCCGACGCTATCGTCAATCGTGACGAGCCTATCCCTCTCATCTCTCCCGGTCATCATGGATCCAAGCAAGCGAACGCTTCGAAGCCGACGACAGGGCACAAGCGCTTCCCCTCGGGGGTTGGACGGTCTCTGCAAGACCGACTCTTTACCAAGTAAGTCGCTGATTCCTTCTTTCTATAGTCTACGTGGTTGTTATGGTTTTTCCCTTTCTGGGAACCTAACATAAATGACAGGCTTCTCGAACAAGTAGTCCCCACAGACAATGTCAACGATGATACTGTGTTTGTCGGCGATAAGCCCGCCGCAGACCCGAAACGGCCAGCATTTAGTCTGCCTCTGATGGCCAACAACTTTCGTCGATTCAATGCAAGGTGAGTCTTCTTCGTCCTTTTCTTCCCTATCACTTGGTAACTGACACCTCGATAGAATTGGCGTGGTATTTCACTTTCAGAACCAAGTGGAGCGTCTCCTCAGCTGGAAGAAGTCCTCTCATACGTTTTCCTTCCTCTTTGTCTACTCATTTGTCTGCCTTGACCCTCACCTGCTGGTCATTCTTCCCTTGGCATGCTTCTTACTCTTCGTGATGGTCCCAGCATTTCTGGCTCGCCACCCCCCGCCCCCCCCCACCCCCCCCCCCACCCTACCCCCCCCCCCCCCCTACCAACCCCCACCCCCCCCCCCCCCCCCCCCCCCCCCGCTTCCCCCCCCAGAACCCCCGCCTCCCACCACCCCAACCCCCCCCACAACCGCCGTATCGACACCTACTANNCTGCAAAATTGCATGGCCGACTTCTCTGACCTCCACGACGCCACGGTCTCAGTTTTCGCTCCCTTGACCAATTTCTCGAACGAGAAGCTCTCCTCATCAGTCTTCCTACTCTGCATGTTCACAACCGCGTTGATGTTTCTGACTGCCCACCTCATGCCATGGAGATACATCCTCCTCGTTGGTGGCAATGCTGCTATCCTCTCGAGTCACCCCCGGCTTCGCGAGCTCTTCCAAAACATCTCCATCGACCTCGCCGGTGAATCTGCGCCCGAAAAGCTTCCACAGAAAGAGCAGGTTCCCGACATGCTAGGACTACCATCTTCACCGTCCGCCGCCATGTCTCTTATGGGATCCATAGCTGATATCTCCCTGGACACCTACTCCGAGGAGCGGGAAGTCGAAATCTTTGAGATTCAATACCGCTCGCTCGCGCCCTACTCTGAATCACAATGGGACCACTTTCTTTTCAGCCCCATGCCGTATGATCCACTGTCGCCGTCGCGCATTGCCGGTGACCGCCCCAAGGGCTGTCGCTTCTTTGAAGATGTCCAGCCGCCGCGTGGGTGGGCTTGGAAGAGCAAGAAGTGGGAGCTGGATCTGGACTGTCGCGAGTGGGTGGTTGAGCGCATGATCACCGGCGTCGGGTTCGAGGTTTCTGGGGAAGGCGCCGAAGGCAGCTCTGGCAGTGACGAGATCGGCGGCTGGGTCTGGGACTTGCCGTCGACTGCATTGGCGAGCGATGAGATCGGGGTGGCTAACGCACTGGGATACCAGGATCTGGATTCTGAATCGCGGAGAACATCTAAGAGCGAGGGCAAAAAGGCCAAGAAGCTGGGGAAAGCACGCGCCTCGCAAGATTACGAAGAGAAAGGGGGAACCGGCCCGAATGTGATGGGAGAATGGAGACGGCGACGATGGGTGCGCGTCGTGCACCGAATCAGCATGGCGGAGAGCGATAAAGAGCAGCCCACGGATGACGAGCAGGACCGATGAGTCTACCTCAATCACACATGCTTTATTACTACGATACCTCATAGCGTTCGACTAGAAATGAAACTGAATACGAAATCAAACTTCGGATTGCCGTTCAACTGTCTAAGTTACGAACAAAAGTTGCAAGGATGTTGAGTCTATCACAAAACTGCAAGAACCACGTCTTCCCAAGCCCAAAAAAACCCCCAATTTGGCTGACCTACAAGTCAAAGGGCATCGACCAGGACACCATACGACCCGAATCAAACAACTCATTCCTGCTGCGCGTTGGGGTAATACTTCTTCCAGGGATGCTCCTGACGGAAACCAAGCAATGCCTTGATCTTGCGGTTCGAGATGGGAGCCTCCCTGCCCTCGATATCACGGGTAAAAGGCACGTTGGGACACTGCTCCTTGAGGAACTCGCTAGTAGAGGCCGCAAAGTTGGTGATCTCGTCATTGGTGGCGTTGAAAACCTGAAACCCGAGACCGCTCGTGAGGATGGCGCGCTCACACATCTGACCCAAGTCACGGGCATCCGTGTACGACCAGCCATGCACCTTCCACAGATGAGGCTCCTTGATGTAAGAGTCAAACATGGCCTCGGCGTACTCCTGCGGCTCCACCAGTCTGCCGATACGGAGGACGTAGATGTCGACGCCGAAACGACGGACGAAGCCACGGGCCACCCGCTCGCCGCACATCTTCGAGATTGCATAGGTGTCCATGGGGTTGACGTCGAGGTCCTCGTCGACAGGGAAGGCGGGGAAATCGACATCGCCCTCGGCGAAGCCGACCCCGTACACGCAGATGGTGCTGGCGGTGATGATCTTCTTGATGCCGAGACGGCAGGCCGCCTCGATCACGTTGTAGGTGGCCAGGGCGTTGCCGCGGAAAGTCTCGCTGTCCGGGACGATCATGTTGCGCGCGTGCGCGGCAAGGTGGATGACTGCGTCGGGAAGCTGGCTGAGAGGCTCCCTGAAGGGCTCGGATAGGTG